>CM064432.1:6000000-6600000 GCA_032690845.1 Eleusine coracana subsp. coracana | reverse complement strand
TCTTCCAGACTTGGTTATTCCCTGTGTCACTGGCTTGACCCTCATAAATTTTGCTTCTATATTTGAATTGCCATTGGACGTGGTACGCAGACCTGACCGAGAAAATGCCATTCCAATTATGGTGCCAAGCAACCAAATCCTCTCTACCTAGGAATAGTGGTATCTGGAGGATCCGGTTAGCATCAATCTCCCAGCACAACGATCGGATCAGATCTTCATCCCATCTTCCATCCATCGGGCTGATCAACTCCTGGACTCGTGTAACCAGAATGTTTCCTCTAGGTGTCTGAATTTTGAGGTTGTGGCTAGAGGGGATCCAGCTATCCTCCCATATATTGATTTGATTACCATCTCCCACTCTCCAGATATACCCTCGTTTAAAACAATCCAAGCCGGCCAGTATACTTTGCCAAGTGAAAGAGCTTCCATTCTTCGGTTTAGCCTCTAGGATTTTCCCATCCGGATAATACTTAGCTCTAAGTACTCTCGCACAAAGGGAATCAGGCTCACTCATCAATCTCCAGACTTGATTTGCTAACATAGCCAAGTTGAAACTTTGCAAGTCTCTAAAGCCCATACCCCAGCTTGTTTCGGCATGCATAATTTCCACCATGCTTTCCAATGAATTCTTTTGTGTTCGCTGTCATCCCCCCACCAGAATTGCGAGATAGCATCCGTTATTCCTTTGCAAATGTTTTTTGGAATTTGGAAAACCATCATAGCATAGACTGGCATGGCTTGAGCAATCGATTTAATCAATACTTCCTTACCTCCCAAACTCAGCATTTTCTCTTTCCACCCACCAATCCTTTCTCTCACACGATCTATCAAGTGCCGAAAACAATCACTCCTGTTGGTCCCTATCATAGCTGGCAGGCCAAGATATTTATCACTCAGAGATTCAGTCATGATATCTAGAGCCTCACATACCTCAGCCTTGTTATCAACGTGTGTATTCCCTGAGAAAAATATACTTGATTTCTCCACACTAATCCTTTGGCCCGAACTGTGACAGTATCTGTCCAGGACCCCTTTCAAATTCTCTGCATTTCTTCTCTCAGCGTGTAATAGAATGAGTGAGTCGTCAGCAAAGAGGAGATGCGAGATTACCGGCACTTCCCTGCATACTCTACTCTTTAATAAAACAGGTGTGGTCTTCCACTTTTTTTCCTTTCGTTGGTGTCCATGTTCTTTCATTGTTGTCTGCAGTTTGAGTTCATTCCGTGGTGTCGTGCGCATGTAGGCCCTGATTCTCAAGGTGAGTCCGCTCCTCTCCCGCCTGCCCTGTACACCCCAGTCCAGCGCCATCAATCGCTCCCTCCGTCACATGGCTAGCCAGAAATAAGAAACCCATCGCCACCCCATCTCCCTCACCACCAGTACGACGCAGGCAACGTGAATGCCATCAAGTGATCTCTTCGTCGTTGTCGACAAAGACGACATCTATGGTCCCTTTGATGCCCTCCTCGATGCGGCCTCCTGCCGATGCCAAGAAACCCACTCTTTGTCGTTGTCCTCATCGACGACATCTATCACCACTTTGATGTGGTCTCCTGTCGACGCCAAAAAACCCACGCACCGAATACCATTCACCAGCTCATCGAGTTTGACTGCAGGAGCAGCAGCTTCCAGCGCACGGGGAGCTTCCCGCCGGATGGCTCGCCTGGACCCTGCTGCTATCTGGTTGCTGGTCAGGACACACGAGGCCAAGTCTTCGTCGATGCTCTGCCTCCTAAGATCAAAATTTATTCTTGCACATGTCTGCTGTTGTTGTTGGATTTAGATATTTGGATTGATGACGTGATTGTGAATTCGATCTTTGTAGTAATGATCCCTTGGGTGTTTCGTCTCTGTTCACTTTCACTCTTCATGTACACAATATGCTCGATGGAATGCTCGTTCGGGTGGCTACACAGTCAGACGCATGGTCTTCGAGTTGGCCTTAACAGTCAGTAGTTGGCATCAATTTTTAAGGCCTGCTATAGTGCACTTCTCTTACTAAATTTGTTGTCAATATCCAATCCGACTCAATCTTGATCTCAAAACATTATGTGTATTTGTCTGTCACCAACACCAGTTTTTAGGTCATTTTTTGGTTTGGTTTTGTCAGTAGGGATTTTGATCTGTTGGACAAGTAATAGTGTTGCATTGTTATCAGAACCGTAGTTGAGTTTTGAGTCAACCTAACTCTTAAAAAGGTAGGTTTTAGTTCTGTTTTGTGAAGAATCATATTGTTCTCATGTGTTGCCCAAGGTTACAACACGATGAAAAAAATATGAGTCCGTACGAGTCCGTATTGTGTAAGGCAAACTCCCTTCATCCAGAATTGATCTCGGTGTTCCATAAAATATGAGTCCGTATTCTGTCGTACGCCCCAAGGAAAAATTATATTATCTGTTATAGAGGAAAATAAACATCAAACCTCTGTTATATAGAGACAAACCAAAGCCTACTTTCAATTCAACATGATAAAGAAAAAAAATATCGAGTCTGTTACATATACAAAGATCCCAAAAACTACATTGCTTTCAAGTCCATATACAATCCCAACTTCCGAAGCTCACAAAGAGTTCATACAGCCTGCGTGCCTTGCATCCTGCCTTCCTTACAACATGGTGTCGTTGTCCTACCAACCCTATAACCCCGTGCTGCCGCAGCCGGTGTAGCATCCCATACGTCTTAAGGACTCTCATACCTGTCGCATATATTCATGTAATTTCAGTTCAACTACTACTACACATGTGTTTAATAACTAATATATACATCCTACCATGCTGTTTAAATAACCCAAGTAAGTTGAATTTATTTTATTTTTTTGGAAAAAAGGAGATAAGCATGCGATCCATAATGACATCATACATGAGAGAAACCGTACTACTATGAATAAATAAGTTCCTAAAATTTGTTGATTTATTTGTAAGAAAAATATTCAAAGAGTGAAATAGATTGAAGACCTTATATAGAAGAACTGATGATAGGCTATAAAATAATTAGAAGATTCTCGCTATTTGATAAAAATGGATATCATACACTATCAATGCATATCAATTTAGTTTAATTAGATGTATCATAGTTTGATGTTTTTTAAAACCCGTAGCAACGCACTGGAACTTTGTTAGTACCCTTGAATAGGAGTGTGCCCACCCCTGCACATGACCGTGAGGCTTCGGTTCAAGACTTGGCCATAGCCAATTTGCCATGACGTTGATGTGGAAGATAGAATGGATATATATAGAGAGAGAGAGAGCGAGAGCAATCGAGGTGTGGTCGTCTATTCTGTTTTTTCATGTCCGCATACCTACGTGTGTGGCTATGTCTTCGTCTCTCTCATCCTCTGTGGTTTCCTAATTTGCAGCGTGGTTTCCTAAATCTAAACATGCCTCTCTGTCGATGTCCCGCTATCACCCGGAATCCATGGACAGCGTCCTTCACTGCTTCACCAGGGTCAATGCATCTCCGACGGCATCAACGATATCACCATCATCGTACCTAGACCCAGGGCAGATCATCCACCGTGGCTCCATGGCGCCGTCAACCTTAGCGGCCTCCGCTTTCGTACTCCTCATCAAGCTAGAAGAGCTCGACAGGCAGCGCTTTCTAACATGACATGTGCCTCATCCCTAATGACTGCCGTGAGGACCTCCATGACATGGTCAGGCTCCAGGAGTTTGTCAACCATTGCGCCGTGTTCATCAAATTTTACGTCATTGGTGACTGCACCATGTGGCGTTCGTTGGAACAGCCCCCATCTTCGACTTGATCCTGATGACTAATGGTAAGTACTTCATTCTCAACATCAACTACTGTCCATCGTACTCCAAGGTGCTGAGATTTGACCAAATTTCCACAAAACGTCAGCAACAGGTAATTGCCCTCACATGTTGCTTCGGGCCACCAGCAAGGAAGGTAGCTGAGGTGATGTGGAAGTGTGGAACACAAGCAGGATGGAGATGAGAGATCCAGGTGCCTAGGTAATTTGTTGCTACAGGCGTTGCATTTTACAGAAAGTCAGTTATTATCATTTTTCTTGTTATGCGTAGCAAATCACAGCAATCACCGCTCAAATTGATCAGTTGACAGATACTTCACGGTGAATTCCTGATGTGCTTTGGATTGGTGATCCCACATGTATTCACTATACCACGGTTCATTATAAGTGATGCACGATGGGTCGGTAAAAGCGCTTTTAGCAGCATACCATCGGTCGGTAAAGACCTTTACCGACCAAATTGATCAGCGTAAGCGGCGTCGGTAAAAGTTTTACCGACCGACATGAGTTTTAGCGACCAATGATTTGGTTGCTATTGCAACAGAAATACCGACCAATCATGCATTGCTGCAACTTGAATTACCGACCCATTGTCCGTCACCAACCATTCACATAATCAAAGCACATAACCTCATCATTAATATATTATAGATAGTTAATAATTAGCACTAATCCACAAATACTTTTATTTAACCACTAACATATTTACCCATTGACAACACAGAAACAAATTTGAATAGCAACAATGATCACGGTGATCATAACCATTAACTTGGTAAATCACATGCTTACAAGCTGTTTGTACAATGTAATGTTCGCACAAGTGCTTACAAGCTGTCCGAAGGCAACAAAACAAATGCTAGACCAAATGCTCATGATAGCACCTAGACTATTACAGAAGTGAAGATTCTGAAAACCGATGTTGCATCCCATGATGTTGTCTTGCACGCCACTTGCATACCTACCACATATATTTGTACAAAATCATTTACTAGAAAAGAATTCATCAAAAATTAAGAGAAGCATAACTACGGCTTCAAGCCTTCAAGTGAGATAAAATGGTATCTTTGAATCATCAGGTTGATATGGATAGTTTCAAGCCATTTTTTATTTATAATATTTATTAATATCTTAATTTGAGAAATAGTAATTTGTTACCATCATTTATAAAACTGGGAAGGACGTAGAGGCCTAGAGCGTCCAGAAGCGGACGCTGTTAAGAACAATGTCCCGGCCTGGACGTCAATGGCGATAGCGTCCACAAGTTCATCCTACTGCAGCCAATCTAAGAGCCCTTCCGCTCAGTTGTTGGTGTCTACATAGGATTAGGATCACACACGCTTCTTTGTTGTCGCCGAGGGCCCGATGTCGCGGCCCTCAGCTCGCCTGGACACCCTAGTCCCCCTCCCTCCACCCACCATTCTTAACTCCAAGTCATGCTATCTTCACTTCATCGTCCTTGATCTCCGCATGACATCTATATATAGCCTGCAGTGAAGTACACCGCTTGGCTGCTTCCTAGCTCCAGTTGCTGTTGCGGGTAATAAGGACCTACAACCACTGACCTCAGCTTACAAGGTGCATCAATGGGCTAATTGTTCATCGCTAGATAACAGCTAGTTCTGTGAATTTCAATATTTGACTGATGAACATTGTATTGATCAAGTATATTGATGCTTATTAGTTTAAGTGAAAAATCGGGATCGATGGATCTTGTTTTTCGTGCAAAATTGATCTATTCCTTCGAAGAACTAGCTAATCGATGCATCCTTACCTTCTGTCCGCTGTATCATTGTGGTGCCAATGCCAATTTGATGGTTCTGTACCAGATTTGGCTGGATATAGAGCAATATATTCACTGGTATCCTAAGGACCATCGATGCTTAGTGCTAGATCGTTGGTGCAGCAAGAAGATATTGTAGAGCAGCGCATGATTACTCTCCAGACCTGACATACGTGGCAGTGGCCGACGTTGCCTCCTATCAACGATTAGGACAACAGCAGTAGCAGCACCTAACCAGCTCGTTTAGATGCAACTGAGATCTCCTTGCGAGAGGATATGGGATGCAGTGTAGCGGCCACCTTTGTCTGTGGCTCTGCCAGTCCGTCGTAAAGGCTTCGTCCACGCACAACAGGTAATAGGTAACCGGACGTTGTGGCGGACAGTGTCTAGATGCGGACGCTCTTCTTATCAACGTCCAGGTTTGGATGCTGTTATAAATAATGTCCTTCCCAGTTTAAAAAATTATTTTTAGTAATATATTAATTTCAAAATTACGCATATATTACTTACTATAAATAAAAAAATCGGTAGTTTCAACAGCCAAAATAGTTAGGATGTTAACTACTTCATCTGGATTGATATATGTTTTACAAAACTATATGCTTCACTCAGTGAAAATCAACACATATAAATTTTGTATATACAAATTCACTAGGAATCCTCTGCTTATATGTGTTCAAATAGGCAGCCACAAAAACGAGTAATAGAGAAAAGACCTTACATTTTGGAGAAAACCTGTGCAGTCACCACACTCCGATCCCTACATACAAATCAAAGGAAAATGAAAGGAGAACTCTTAGATCTAGAGCAACTGAGCAACAGCCAGAGAAAAACAATCACCCTAGCTTCCTCCTGCCTAGTAAAATAATAAAATAGATTGAGTTCAAAATTGATATTCATGATTTTGAGTCTATTGTGAGGCCTTATGGATGAAATAAAATGTAAAATTAGCACATTTTGCTTCTGATACATGATCATGAATGTGTGGCCAATTTGTTTTAAAATTTTATAAAATGCAAACGAAGTCACAAAATCATGAGATTTATGACGATGTCATGATATCATACATGAAGCCTGTGATAAATAGTTGACAATGTTTCACATAATATTTTATGTGTGACCCTTACAACCAAGACTATCCAAGAAGAAGTTTGTGTATTCGGAACGATGTTTCAAAACCTGTTCTCACCACCGGAGTGAATTGTGTATTCATTGTGGTTCTAGTTTGTGAACTACATGGTTCTTGCACTATTTGCGAATTTGTGACCTAAATGGATTATGGATTTCTGTTGTCCAACTATTTGTGATTTGAGACCTTAATGGATTATGGATTTGTGTTGTGGCACTATTTTGTGGATTTGAGTTTGCTTTGATATATGTCTGTGATTTGTGGTTTAAGCTATGGAGAAATGGAATATGAAACTGGAAGGAGGTTTTGCCGAGTGTCTTGGTCATGACACTCGGCAAAGATTAGCGAGTTTGCCAAGTGTGGTGACCACAACACTCGGCAAACAGTGGAGACTTTGCCGAGTGTACCGGGATATAAACTCGACAAAGTATTGAGGTTTACAGAGTGTGTCATTCTAGGCAGTCGGCAAACATGGTACGTTTTGTCAAGCGCCACGCATGCCACTCGGTAAATATGTGGCCTTTGCCGAGTGCTTGCTGACAGCTACCGTCACTTCACGAACATTTTGCCAAGAGAAGGAATGATACTCGGCAAAGGCGTGGCCAAGTGCTCATGGCCTTCATCACTACTTATTTACAAACTTAGTAGCGGTCCAGGGTCACTACTATCCTAGGTTACACTTAAGTTAAAAAAGGCGTCGGTAGACCACTACTGACGCCCTAATATACTATAAAATAAAAGGGCGGGTCCTAACTATAGCTAGGACTCGCCCTATAGATGTGTCGCCGCCTTAGCTAGATGTGTCCGTCTTCGTCCGCCATTCCCCGCCCGCCCGTCTTCCATCCCCCGCCCCCCGCACCGCGTCACGCCATGGCAACCGACGGAGCCGACAGAGGAGGAGGGGGAGTGCGCTTGTGGTGGCACACCCCAGCCCGAGGCGATGCCGTCGCCCCTCGTTGGTCGATCTGGCAGCAAGCATTGCCAAATTCACCCGTTGGGTGATGCATCGGTGCACGACGGTGGTCGGGAGACAGAGTAGGAGGAGGAGGGCGACTCGGCGGCTTGTTGGCGACGATGACAGCGTGACGGAACCAGGTGCTTCAGACACATCGTGCGTGGTCCCAACGGCGATGACTCTTTGTTGTCTTCGCTATGGAGGTGGAGGAGATCGGGGAGATGGCTGGAGGTGGAGGAGGACGGCCGGCGGTGGAGGACGAACCCTAACCCTATAAGGGGGCGGTGCAGCGCACGCAGAAGTGACACTGTCGTGCCGCACCGCCCCTTTTTTATAGATGGTGCGGTTGGCAGTAGCGGGCCTCATTGTCAGGTCTGCAACTAAATGGGCCTTAGGCTTTAGTTGTGGGCCTGATAGAAGTAGCAACTGCGGGATCGAGTTTAGTAAAGGGTACTTCTGTTCGTAGTTGTGGTCCTGTTGTGCCCACTACTATGTTGGTAATAGTAGTTGCGGTTTGGGTACTGTTCTGCCCTTAGTTGTGGTCTCTTCTTCGGCATGTTACTAAGGCAAAAAATTGTCAACAGAGCTTAATTGTAGTAGTGATGTACATTTGGTTCATAAAAAGTGCAAGAGAACATAGAACAAAGAGAAGGAAAAAAATGTACGTTTCTGTTGCTAACAATGCCGAATGTTGCTGTGCTAACATCACAGCACACCATATACCGTTCATAAAAATGGACATGAGTCCATAGATCTAAATGACATCACAAGTACCCTAACAACTAAACCAAACATTTCATATTGATATGAAGACAGCCACTGAAGAGCAAACTTTTAAATCCAAAAAATGTCTAATCAAGTTCTTCGTCACACACACAAAACAAATGATGATTCATTGTGATGACCAAATCACTGTAATCCCACCATGTCATTATTGCCTAACAACACTTAAGAGTCTTCAGAAATCGTAATCATCATAGTCTTCACAATAATCCATGTAGTCATCTTCACATAAGTAATCATCATTATATGGTCTTTCTGCTGAGCTGGGAAGAGTCAAGTTCTTCACTCTAGCACACTTCAAACGTAGATTCTTATCCATCTCTTTTTGGTTGAAATAACCACCAACAAACAGAGAGTCAAGCAGTGGACAGTTGTCAAGGATATCATTTAGTCCCTTGACACTTAGGTCACAGTCATGTAATTCTAACGAACATAACTCGGGCATCAACGTAATTCCTGTGCCAATGGACTCTTTGGAATATTCACCCTCGTTGCACTCAAGGTCAAAGTCTGAAGGATACATCACCACCAGTTTCTTGAGACGAGGGCAAGCTTCACAAACAGACCTAAGTATATTCTCGTTCTCACTAATGACATATGGTATGATAATTTGAAGATCCTCAAGGAGTGGGAACTTCTTGAGCGCTTCTCACAATTCTTCGATTGGGTCTTCATCGCATTGATGTGTAAGATCGAGCGTTTTCAATAACGGAGCTCTGCATGAAAGAATGCCTTTGCTTTAGATGACATGCCAACTCAGGAAGACCAGTGATAGTAGAGACATAGCAAATGAAATGAACGCTGCTATACGTACGACCGGGTCATCCGACCCGGCCATCCGACCAGCACAAAGCGGCAATCAGGAATCAGTGAAGATCACCATCCAACAGATCAGCATGTAGTCGGAACACTGGGTCGCACAACCTGGTCGGATGTAAAGCACTTCCGAAATGAAATATGCCAAAATTCAACATTCAGATGTTGAGCAAAAGCATATAGTACGTAACGAGAAGCTATGCAATAAAAACACCAGTCATTCAATTCTCAATCAATATATCTTACAAAGGAACCGTACATGGAAAGAGGACACCATCTGACTGAATAATGGTTGAGACAAATCGCTTGTTACATACCTTAGGACAATATTGTAAAACTTCCTCGACAAATCTGCTGTCATAATTGAATCAATCCATGAACAAGAAATAGACAAACTAAGACTAATTTATATGTGAGGCCCTTTTTTGAAAAACGAAATCATTTTTCTCTTTCAGGCCTATTGTCCTATTAGAAGCTAGAGTACAAGATTGCCCGCAAGGTAAATGAAAGAATACAGTATGGTCGGCAATTTAAGAATACTACACGATATAAAAGCAGATAAAAACAGAAGTCTTCCAATTTACAAAGGAGCCTGTGGAAGAGAACACCATCTGACTGAATAATGGTCGAGACAATCGCTTGTTTCATGCCTTAACACTTGGTATTTTACACTTTGCTGCCTTAAAACAATCCATGACCAAGAAATAGACAAAGTAAGACTAATTTGTATGGAAGGGCTTATTTGGGAAAAACGATCAGTTTTCTTCCAGCAGGGCTAATCGTTTAATTAGGATACAATCAGGTTACTCGCAAGGTAAATAAAAGAATATACACAGTATGATTGGTAATTTAAGAGCACACAAACGGAAGACACTACCTTTTGGCCAGCTCGTGCAGATCCTCGGCGTAGAAGGAACCCTTGAAGGCTTCACACTGACCGGCGGCACGGTCCAAGGCAGCCATCTTCCTCTCGTCCTCCTTATATACGATACGCCACCCAGAGTGCCACTCATCCATGCCAACGCGGCGCCACAGCACGGGATCGTCGAGCGCGACGCGCCGCCACACCTTGCACGCGAACTCTGCCCCCAACATCACTTCGCGAGGCCCCAACCTGAGGAAGATATCGGACAGGATGTCGCCGGGCAGGGCAGGCCAGTCTCTCCACTCCCGCCGGCGAGCGCCGCCAACGGTGGACGTCAGTATTGATGGGTTTTGGCGATCGATCACTGCGAGAAAAGAAAGGAAGGAGCGGGTTTTATTGGCGGGCGCGATGCTGGGAACGGTGGTTTATGGATGGAAACGCTACTCTGGTTGATTCTGTTTCCTATAATAATAAAGCATTACTTCCACAAACATATTTAGCGTGTATATTTCTAGCCGGCCTGTCCTTTTTCCAACTAATCCGGTGGCTCTGAGAGGTCCAAGAGAGTTCCATAGATTCTCTTAAAATCAAATAAATGGGTTTTAATCTAAAAATTTATCTCAAACAGCTCCTCAAAATAACTCACAGATTTATTGTCTCCTTAAATTCTCCTTATTTGTAGATAGAAACGAGGAAAAAATTAGGGTCATCAGAGCATCTCCAAAAGCTCCCCAAAAAATTAATCCCAAAAGAGTGTTTTTGGGAGCAGCCCAAAAATTATTAGGGAGAAGTTTTCTTGTCTCCTCCAATAGTTCTCCCTAAAAGTAGATCAGGAAAACTTTTTATTGGTCCACATCAGCATCTAGGACCATAATAATATTATTTTCCTTCTAAATACAAGGATTGGGGCTCCCAATTTTTTCCCTGTTTCTAGCTACAAATAAGGAGAATTTAGGGAGAGAATAAATCTATGAGTTGTTTTAGGGAGCTGTTGGAGATGATTTTTTAGACTAAACTCCATTAATTTAATTTACGAATAGAGAATAAATCTATGAGTTGTTTTAGGGAGCTGTTGAAGATTTTTAGACTAAACCCCATTAATTTAATTTAGGAAGAGTTTTTGGAAAGCTTTTGGAGATGCTCACAATCCTTGTATTTACAAGGGAATTAATATTGTTGTGAATCCAAATGCTAACGTGGCTCAATTAAAAGTTTTCATGATCTATTTTTAGAGAGAACTGTGCTGGAGGAGATAATAAAATATCTCCCTAATAATTTTTAGGTTGCTACTAAGAACACTGTTTTGGAATCTATTTTTTGGGAGATTTGGGAGATGCTCTGATTAACTTCTCCCAAACACCATTCGCTATACAAATTTTTGAAGAAATGTTTACTATAGAATAAACTCGGTATAGTTTGATCCGGTCAGTGACCTGACACTACCACAAATCAGCTCTTTAGCAGCGCTCAAAAAAATCTGTAGCGGTGCAACACAAAGTCAGCCGCTGCTAAAGAGTCATGGGGTTTGCCGCGGATTAAACCGCCGCTATAGAACCATTTGTAGTGGCAGTTGACAATGTCAACCGCCACTACAAATGGTGTATGTTTATTGCGCCGGTTGACAATTCCAACGGCTGCTATAAAGGACACTATAAGCGGTGGTTAGAAATGCCAACCACCACAATAAATTGCCCTGAGCTATAAAAGGGCTGTTCGGAGAGCTCTCTCCCTCACTCGAATAGTGGCAGCCCGAAAATTTTGGCAAATCACAAAAATCAAAGGGGGAAGGTTTTGAGTTTGTTTGTTTTGCAGAATTTTGTACTCTAAGGTAAGGGGAACTCGTTCCATATGTTTTTTTTGTGCTCTTATTTTGAAATCAACTTGAATTTTATGTTTTAAGTTTTCTAGGTTTTCATCAAATTTTAGCAAATCTCTTTTGATTTTCATGGTTGTATTACGTTGGAGTTGAAATCTATCGAGGCATACATTATCTATTTCCATCACAAAATAAGAAAAAATTCTATATGTAGCCACTTTTATGTGAATGAAAATGTAGATCTAATTTGGTTACTAGAAGAGAGAGAAAGAGTTAGGGCAAGAGAGATATGAATTTTCTTTAGTTCTTGATAAAAGTTAAATATTATATAGAATAACTTGTTATTTGTTATTTCAATATATATATTTAGTTTATTATTAGTTGTAATTTTTTTACTATAAGTAACTAATTAATTAAATTAAAAATATTTCTTTTGTTCCCGTTCAAGGTCGTTCGGGATGGATAGATCTTAGATATACGAGGCACGAAGACCGGATCCATTATTTTTGCGAGAAGTCTCTAAATTCGTTGAAGGAGCCGCACAATATACTCGACGTGAAGGGATGACTGATATATATATTGTTTGTGCTATGATTAAAAGAACAAGAAGTTGTGGACGGATATAGATGTAATCAAATCTCACTTGGTTCAGAGGGGATTTGTTCTGGGGTACACGAGATGGAAGAAACATGATGAAAATAATATGGTTGTTGTGGAATTTGATGAGCCTATTGAAGTTGAAGTCAAGGATGTCAATTCGCCTGGCGCAGCTGCGACAGAGTTACATGGTGAAGCTAATTTTGATGTTGAGGAATTGCTATCTCACATTGAGCCGCAGGTGTTGATCAATGTAGACACAACTTTTTTTTTTGATTTTTTTTTTTGGAAAAATGAGCAGGAGCACTGCTCTTTCGTTTGAGAAGAAAGCAATGAAGTACAAGTACATAGAGATTACATAGCCATATTTTTAATGATTACACCATTGACATCATGCACCTTTCCGATGCTCAGCTCTAGTTAAACTAGTCTATGCCACATCGCCTTTAATGATATTGGCTGCTCCATTTTCTTCATGTTCTTCACCTCGTCTCATCGCCATGTCTCGAAATCTCATTTCCTGTCTGATATTTACAACAACTTGTCTTGGCTGTGTCGATTGGTTTTGGAAGATTCTTTGATTTCTCTCCTTCCAAATGTTCCATATAGTGTATATGACTATTGTTGCGATCCTTTGCTGTTCCTTGGAAGGTTGTGTCGGTAATTTAGCTTCCCACCAGTCCGTAAGATTTTGTGCTGCTTCATTTGTTGTCACCTCCCATCCACAGATTTCATGCCATACCTGTTTTGCATAGCTGCATCGAAGGAAAAGGTGTTGTGCCGTTTCATTATCTTGATTGCAAAGGACACACAGTTCATTATAGGGCCAGTTCTGTTTAATTAATTTGTCTGTCGTGAGTACCCTGCCCTGAAGTGCAAGCCACATATGAAACTTTTGTTTTCCTTCCGCCCTTGCTTTCCACAACGCATTAGCATTGAACTCTGAGTGAGATCCTTGGCACTGAATAAGATAGGCTGATTTT
Organism: Eleusine coracana subsp. coracana; assembly: GCA_032690845.1. Classification (NCBI taxonomy): domain Eukaryota; kingdom Viridiplantae; phylum Streptophyta; class Magnoliopsida; order Poales; family Poaceae; genus Eleusine; species Eleusine coracana. The sequence goes on along the minus strand of CM064432.1, from coordinate 6,586,504 downwards.
ATTGTATACACTCCTGACGATGTCCACCACCACTGAATGGAGTCGGTCTGCTCAGTTAGTTGGATCTCATGTACGTGTGTCCACAAATAGATAAGCTCAGCCATCGTATCTGCATCCTGCATTCGCTAGAGACCGCGCGTCCAGTTTTCATTTTGCAATTCCTCACGGACTGTCAGGTTCTTTCGCCATGCTAGCCTGTAGAGGTTCGGTGCAAGGTCCATTGGAGCCCTCCCTTGTAACCATGGCGATTGCCAGAATTTGGCTTTGCTTCCATCACCGATTGTTACAATGGTGCTGTTCCTGAAGAGTTGTTTGTCTGTAGCATCACACGGCAAGATGGTGCCAACCCAAGGTTTTTCAGGATCATTCCATTCGTATCATAGCCATCTGAGCCTAAGTGCTCTCCCAAAGAAATCCAGATCAAGCACTCCCACTATACCACCGTGCATTATTACCGACCTATACTAGGCACCAAGTGTTAGTCGCTAAAAATAGACAACAAACTGTTGGTCGGTAATTCTACATATACCGATGTACTATCGGTCGGTAATAGTCTTAACCTTTACCGTTGAATCGTTGGTCGCTAAATGTCTAAAACAATGTTGAACAATCAGTCGGTAAAAGTTTTCACCAGACTAACGAAAAAAACGCGCATAAAAACGCATCCGACGCGCCAAACCCTAATGTTTTCATCACCCCGCCGCTGCTTGTTTCTATCCTTCTCCATTCGTGTGAATAGATTAGATCCAAAAAATTCCCCTTCGCACCAGCTCTTGCCACCGCCTCCTATCAGACCCTCCGGCCGTTGCTCCAGCTGCCGTGCCCTCCGGCTGCCGCAGAGCTGCTGTGCTCGCCTCGGCTGCCCCGGCAGCGGGCGACGCCCTCGCGCTGCCAGCGAGCTGCCTGCACGCATCTGCCTTCCCTGAGCAAGCTGCGACCTCACACTGCTGCGGCGTTGCTAGGCGCACATCAGACTTTCTGGCAGCAAGCAACGCCGCCGGCCGCTGCACTGTGGTGCGCACTAGTTCAGCACTCACGGTTGACTTGCGGGCTCACAGTTGACTTAGGCTCCTATTGACGAGCAGCACGCAATGTGACGGGCTTAATCTTGACATATGCAGCAAGAACGTCGAGCCTCCTAGTGCATTGCCCATCCAATGTGAGTTGGCTATCTAGTGATTAATTTTTTTAGGATATACTGTATTGAGATAAACTATTGATTTGCTTCTAACAGATGAACTATTCACATCTGTATTGAGATATACTATATTGATTTTTTTTTCAGGATATAATGTAAGCAAACAATTCCTGATTTGCGTCTAACAGTTGAACTATTATTCTAATAATTTACGGCTATATATCTTTTGTTCCCAGATTATATATATCATGAGTATTAACCAGTTGGTTATGTTCTATTTGCTGCAAGATTCTGCACAACAGTTAGCTTGAGACACTAGAACAAAAGAACCTATTCGTGTGTGTGAGTTGCAAGAAGGAACTCAAGAACGTGGAAGCTCAATCAGAAGGTACTTTATCACATTTTCTGCATGTGTCTATTCATTTGCACGTTGTGCACTTACTTTTCAGTCCTATTCATTTTGTTTTTATGGGCACTTATGTGTTAAATTACAGCAGCTACATTTCTTCTGAATGCTATATGTCTCGAAGAGATGAAAACTTTATAAAAACCCACACAAGAAAAACTGGAGTTCCTTCAAAGAAGGCAGCACCAATAATAGTAAGTTTTTTTCCTAACAGATGGTTCTAATATGCTTTTGCTGCTATGCATTTTTTGTAAGACAAATTGTTCATGTTCAATTTCCTAGAATCAATTGAAAGAAATTGTTGAAGCACACCCAGAGTTAAAGGAGCGAACAATTCAAGAAGGTGATGCATTTGCTGCTGTTTGTGGAGAGAAAGACCCAAGAGGATATGTTCATGTTCTAGGTTCAGGCCCAACTCCTCAAGATATTCGCATCCCTGGGTTGAAGTGTTATGCACCCACAAGACTTCAAATTGAGATTTTTGCTCGTAAGAAGGCTGAAAATGAGAAAGCCGCTCTAGAACAACGTATAGATCATCTACAAACCCGAATTGACCTCATAGAGCAACGGACACAACAAGAAAGGGCAAGTTCAGAACCCATGTCACAAAACGGTTTTACTACACGTCACAATGTAATGCTACTCTTTATTCATACACAAAAGAATGTTTATTTATTCATTGTCCTTAGAGATTATTGAAATGTTTAATGCAGAACGTAAGCCTAGGCCTCCATGTTTTTTTGGTCTCTGTACTTTCTTCCAATTTACAAGACAGTGGCCCCCATTGATTTCCTCTGATCCTATCCAAAGGAAGTTTTGCCTAATCTTATCTATTTTCTTTATGGTCCATTTTTTCAGAGCAAAAACTGTCATATGATAGGTTGGGATGGCTGAAAGAACCATGTTAATGAGGCTTAGTCTTCCTGTTTTTGTCAGAAGTTTTCCTTTCCAAGCAGGCAGCTTCTTTGCAATTCTCTCAACCAATGGCATGATCTCTGAACGTGTTAATGCTTTGGTACTTAGCGGGAGGCCTAAGTACTGACATGGAAAGTTTTGAACCAAGCATGGGAAAGGCTCCATGACATCCTGCAAGTTAATATCTTGACACCTGATTGGATACACAGTGCACTTGTTCAAGTTGGTATTCAGACCTGATGCATTTCCAAAAATTTCCAAGATTTGTTGAATAGCCCGGACCTCCTCCTTGTCTGGGTTAAGAAATAATGCGGCATCATCGGCATACATGCTAATCCGAATCCTGGTTGCCTGATGCTGGATTGGTTGTAACACCCCTTCTTGTGTTGCTAGTTGCAGCAACCTTTGTAGTGGGTCGAAAACAATTATGAATAACATAGGGGATAACGGGTCTCCCTGCTGTAAACCTCTCCTGTGCTTAAAGCTTCGGCCTCTGATCCCATTTGTGAGCACTGAAGAATTAGCGGAAGATAAAAGTGCTGACACCCATTCTCTCCATCTTGTTCCGAACCCCATTTGTTGCAGAACCTCCATCATGTAATCCCATCTAACTGTATCGAAAGCTTTGGCAATGTCTAGTTTCAAGAACAAGGTTGGCTTCCTTGCTCTATGTAGCTCCTTGATTATATTCTGTGTAAAGAGGAAATTGTCATGTATGCTTCTTTTTTTTATGAAGGCACTCTAACTTCTGGAGACGATTCTGTCCAAACACATTGCCAGTCTATTTGCCATCATTTTAGAAATGATCTTTACTATGCTGTGGGATAGGCTTATTGGTCTGAAATCTCCAATAATCTCTTTTGCTTCTGCGTGTTTCGGTATGAGTACAATGTGTCCTGAGTTAAGCAGATTTAATTGGTGGCTTTGTTGGCTGAAAAATGAGTTCACTGCAGCTATGATGTCGTGCTTTATGATGTCCCAGGAAGCCTTGAAGAAACAGCCAATGAAACCGTCTGACCCTGGTGCCTTTTCTCCCGGCAGTGCCATGGTTACTCCTTTAACTTCCTCTTCTGTGAACGGCAAGTCTAGATGTTGCAGGTTATGCTGTTGAATGCCTAACCAATCCCAGTTTAGTGTGTGTTCTCTTGGTGCCGGTTCCCCAAACACAGAGCTGAAATGGTTAAACATTGCCAGAGCCTTCTCCATGTGTGTGTGTGTAACTGTCCTTGTGGTGTATGTAATGTTTTAATGAAATTCTTTCTCTTTCTTCCATTTACGCTAAGAAAAAATAGCTTGGAGTTTGCATCAGCAGCTTTAATCCACGTCAATCTTGAGAGCTGTCGTTGCCTCAACTTCTCCACTGCCGCAAGCCCTATCAACCTGTGCTTTAGTATCTGCTTGAATGAAATCTCAGCTTCAGTCAAAGGCCTATGCTCTTGCACCACATCCAGGATTCCTATCAACTTTTTTGCGGCCACCATTAGGATTCTGTTGTTGCCGAATTTAGATCTTGCCCATTGTCGTAGTCTCTTTGATGTTTTCTGCAACTTGATGTGTAGGTTCAGATACGCATTGTAAACGCCTGTGGGCTGGTTCCATACCTCATTAACGAGTTCCTTGAACCCTGGTATTTTAATCCAATAACTCCCAAATCTGAATCCCTTATATACCTGCCTTGCCACGTCCCCAACTAGAACAAGCGGACAATGATCTGAAGCTGCTGACGAGTCCGCCTGCAGTTCACATGCCGGTAGCATCGCTTCCCATTCAGCTGAGCAGAACGCTCTATCAATGCGAGTATGTGTGCGATTATTTGACCATGTATACTTTCCGCGGGCTAATTTAATCTTCTTGAGAAGAAGAGTGTTCACCGCGTCCCTAAAAGCGCCCATGATTCTTCGATTCAAGATTTCCGAGCTTTTATCTTGTGCGTGAAGGATCATGTTGAAATCCCCGATAATTAACCATCTTTCATGTACCAGCCCCGCTATATCCTTTAATTCTTGTAGGAATTCCAGTTTTGCATTGTCTCCTTGTGGCCCGTAAACGACAGTTATCCACCAATCCACTGGAGCAAGCGCAGATTCTACTCTTGCTGTGATTGTGTGCTTCCTCGTCTCATGTTGTTTGATAGTGTAAAAGTCTTTGTTTTACTGCAAGCAACACACCTCCGCTCGCTCCAACTGATGGGAGAGCACCAAATTGCTCACTGAACTTGATGCCCAGGCTATCCGTGACTGTTCTTGCCTCCATTTGCTCCATTTTTGTCTCCTGTATGCATACAATAGTACATCTCGTTTCTTGCACCTTATCACGCAACATCTTTTTTTCTTGCCTGACTGTTTAAGCCCCTAACATTCCAATTTAAGATCTTGCAATTTTGTTCATTCATTGATGATACACAAACACACCATTCTTAGGCAAAGTGCCGTGGGCGCCATAGTAGCCATTATAGTTCTCCATTACGTGGCTTGTTCCTTCTTCCATGAGCTGCATTGATTTTCCTTAACTTTCTCTCTTCATTTGTCGTGAATCAGGCCTCTTCAGCCTCCTCTTGTATTCCGGCTTGCACTGCCACCGCATGCAGGTCATTGCTCTGGGCTCCATCCATCCCAAACATATCGTGGAGACTTGAAATCATGTCAGGCTTAATTGGATTGACAAACTGCTCCGTGAATTTGTCCTGTGCGTCCGCTTCAGTTTCTCCTTCTTGCTGCACGAAGCCGCTTTTTTTCATGAGCAGTTGTATGGCCTGCTGCTCTATCGTTGTGTTATTCCTCGGTTTGTTCGCAAGCAGGCCGCTGCGCACAGCTTCCTCGACCTGCTTGCAAGAAGGCACAGCACTGGCGTCCGCGACGACCGCTAACAGCGCACTCTTCCTGAGTTCTCTTTCCTGCGCCTCCATCTCCGACGACCGTTTAATACACGCCTCCACTCTGTCCGGGCGTAGATGAGGTGCACCGGGCAAGAGATCCTCCATATCTCCTGTTCCGCTGCTCTTCTCTGAGGTGGACTTGAGAGCCTCTCGGGACTCTTCTGCCGCCTTCTTAAACGAGACCCTCTCTGCTCTTACTCTGTATGTGGTGGTGTTTGGTCGTGGGCTCTGGTGGCCAGATCTACACCATTTTGCTTTGTGGCCTGAGCGGAAGCAAAGAATGCATTTTGGCGGGTCCCTGCACTGTGCGACCTTGTGGTCACTCGCCAGGCACCGGAAGCATCTTCCAGCTGCTCTCCTTCTGAACCAATCTGCAAATGGCGTGCCTTGCCCGAACTTGCTTTCCTTGTTCTCTCGGCCTCGAATGTTTCTCTTCTGGTTGGTGTGCGACTCTGCCTTTCCTCTCCGCCACCAGTACCTCGCTTTAACTTCTTCACATCCTTCCTCCTTTCTTCCTCCTGCTGTCTTCAAGTGCAAGCTCCGGGTGCTGGTTGCTGACAACTTGGTAATTCCTTCTTTCCTTGCCCCCACCACCACATCTCTGTAAGACGTAGTCTGCGGTGGTATAACCAGTACCGATTTTGGCCGCGGCCTCTCTGCTTCCTCGGTCTTCTCCTTCCTCCCCTGTGCTTTGTCCTCTGGTGGTCGTCTGTCCCTCTCCTTCCCTGTGGATGGCAGGTCCGGACTAGGAGAATACTGTAGATCTAGCGCCTCCAGTCCAGCAGAACAGGACGTTGTTGGCCATGCTGGTGACGGAGATGCCACGGACGTGCTCACTGGTGATGGGTGGTCGTGATCTTCGGCTTCATCTTGTTGGTGGCGCCGGGATCCAGAGTGGATCGCCGACGGTAGGAGTGGTGGCTGTGGTAACGGTCTCATTCTCTCTCGCTGCGCGTGGACCGCAAACTAGTGACAGTGAGAGTGGGTCCCGCATATAGGCACAACTAAAGAGCTTGATAATTTTAATACAATAAAGAAGTCATCAAAAGATCAATTATATGAAAAATCTCAGGGATGTGGTTAAAAGTTCACCGTATTGTGTACTATCCTTGAGCTAATAAAACTTAAGGCCACCCATGGCTAGTCCAATGCTAGTTTCACATATTTGTTCGAACTTTTTTCCGATGCGCTGCCAAAGCACAAGGACGCCGTGAAATGTTCAAGGTGAAAACACAGTTGTTACAAGAGGAATGACGATTATGATGCAGACGTTGTCGACAGTGGCAATATGAAAAGCAAGAAGGGAGAGATCCTAGCTCATGGTGAATCAATAACACTAAGTCTGGAGAGATTAGACCTCTACTGAGCTCTGATGTACGCCATAGTGAAGGTACGGGCTGAAGAGCAACAACATCATCTCTTAGCTGTGCCCATGTGTACTACTCCATTCCAAAATTATTATCACTGTTGACTTAATTTAGTTATATTTGACCATTTCATTTGTAACTATTCATCCAGAACACCATCAATGTACTGGCCAGTGAGGTCAAGATTCTAGTGTCTTGCCGTTGTCAAGGATTGCGCTTGTAGTTCCTCATGGCCAATAACCACGTTTTAAACAACTCTATGAACCGTAAGTCACACATCATTGGAGTTTTATATTTATATATGCCGCCATCAACAAGCTCCATATGTATTGCCCGATCAAAATCAGAGTAACGGTACGGTCCGTACTTTATTTCCTATTTAAAACTGGACAAGCTTTGTAGATTCGAACAACTTTCCGCAGGGACAAAGTATATTATCCAAACAAATTTTAACAAATAATGTTGAACATCATTCAGCGAGTTCCTACTGTCTAAATAAATGTGGTGTGCATATTTGGCAATTGACATTAGTAATTGAGCAGCCTAGTAAGCATCGTGGAATACTTCAAAACTATATGGTACATGTTCTAAAACATATGTATGAAGAGGGATGAAAAAAGGCACAGCCAAAACAAACAGAGTTTATGACTGAAGAATTTGTTCCAAGTAACAAATACATGGAAGCCATCATCTATATTGACGATTACCACTAGGTGAAATAGAGAAGACAGATCGATGGATATTATACACCGAACACATATATATGTTGCTTAGCGATCTACTGTTTCAAGGCCCAGATAAGGCTTCCAACTGCCTCTTGCTGCGATCTACAACGTAAGACATAGCAATGCGAAATGAACTTCGTAGGGACTCTGGTCATGTCAACGTGGCACCAAAGCATAGGCTCCTCGACAGCGTCGCGTCGCGATGGCTTGCACATGACACGGCCTCCACATGGTGTCAGTGGGCGTCCTGGGCCAGCGTCGCCCGTCCCTGGCCTCAGGGGGCGGGGGGACAATGGCACGTGCTGTTTCTTGGTACAGTTGCAGCATTGCCAGGGTATTCGAACTTGACCTGAAGAAAATGTGAGGAATACATAAGAGCAATCGCAGCAGCCATCATCCAACTGTGACATCCTTCACAAGAAAGAATTTAGGTAGTTACCAGTAATGCAACTAAAAAGATTCAATTTTTCCAAAAAAAAATTGAAATATGGGAAGGGGAATCCATACTGAAAAGGTTGGCTTGAAATCATGTATTCTACAAGAAAATACACTCAAAACCTATTGGATTTGTTGTCGCTCTCACCTGCGACAGGAAGTGTGGCTACCTACAGAGGCAGCGACCGAGCTGCTGGCATTAAGTAGTGGAGTGCCGGGACCCATGAACAGGTTGTAAGTATGAATTATATTTTTCGTGAAAGGTTTGAGTAGAAAATAAGCTCATTGTTTTCTCTGTTCGGTGAGGTAAACATGATGCATATAGCAAACTTTGGCACCCCATGTTTTTTTTTTCTGTAGAATAAACAGTTCTAGCTGCAGCAGATTTCGTAAAACAAAAAAAGTTTTACTTAGTGACCAAAAGAAGAGAAAATAAGCCACATTGTAATGCAGGTGAACAACTCTGTCACGCTAAAAGAATAGTGGTCAGCAGAAGGAAAGCATCTGTCTTCAGGAGCAAAAGCATATAACTCCATCTTTGTTGTACATATTGTCACAACATCAAAGGGACGGAAAACTCTAAGGGTCACGCTGGCGAAAGGCCTTTGCCGATTATGATACAGTTGTCATCAGGAGCATGTCCAAGTGTTGGTTAATTTTGACTTCAAACTCTATATAGGAAAAGAGTATGGCAGGTTCCAAAAGCTAATTGTTTCAATACTGCATCCTTGTAAATTTACAAAGGAGAGGCTATTTGCTAAGATCTGCTGTCAATATAAGTGAAGAAAGGAAAATTGGTGATATGAGGATTTTGCAGTGTACAAAAGCCAGCTGAATATAGGAGAGAACGATCAACACATCACCAGATAAATAAACGCATATGCAGACACTAACAAGAACCTGTCTTTTAAACAAAAAAAAAAAACAATAGTAGCTTGGATGTGAAAACAGTCAGGTAATACATCCATTAGCACTAGCATCCTTAGAATATTCATTAGCAGTAACAGGTGAAAAAGTGTCAGGTACAGAATCTGATTCCACTCAAAGGACCAGACTGCTATTGGAAACAACAAAGATTGTTCATACTTAAAAGCACTCCAGAACAGCACTAAAAACAAAATACATAACAGTCAGGTACTCAGGTGGCATTAAGTTCAATAAAAGTGACGAAATTCAGTTGCTGCAGAATGCTGATGGAAATTGTTACATGATACCATCGATGACAAAAGGTGATTCTACTTCTACAGATCCCTGGACTACTTAGTCTGATTATCAGGAAAGTCACCCATATGGAAATAATGGCAGCAACGAAGATTCCCAATCTCCCAGTTGTTCTAATCCCAACAATCATAACCATCATAAAATAAAAGGTTCATCATCTTCACTGAAATCAGACTGCCCAGAGTCCCCTTCACTTTGATCAAACTTAAAAGGAATGTTAAGGTTCTTCACTCTAGCACATTTTGCACGTAACTGTTCATCCATCACACCATCGACATGGTGGCCAGTGATGTGAAGAGATACCAGTAGGGGGCAATTGTCAAGGATGGCTGCCAGCTGCTCATTACTGAAAACGTAGTTAAAAACCTCAATGGACTGTAACTGGCACATCATTGGAGTTCTGTATATGTCACCATCAACAAGCTCCATAAGAATGGCCTCATCAAAATCAAAGTACGGAAGTGGAGTGAACCTTATCTTGAGACTTTTCAGAAGCGGGCAAGATTTGCATACAGATTCGAACAACCTGTCACAGGCACTAAGATCATAAAATGGGGGTGAAATGTCAAGGTATTCAAGGAGAGGGAGCTTCTTGATTGCCAGCATCAGTATTTCATCGGTTGCCTCAAAATTATATGAGAGATGGAGGCTTTTCAAAGACTGTGCCCTGCAGGAAGCAATGTATTAAAATTGCTAGAGTTGGAACATAAACTCTCAAACATTGAAAAATATGTATTCAATACTAGTAAGGATAACAGTATGTATACTAAGCAAAGCACTGTATTAATACCTAACTAAACACGAAATTGGCAGATCGAAATGTTTTTCACATAAGAGTGGAATCAATCAGATAAATCATGTCACTCTGTCCTTCAGACAATATAGTTCATGCAGCCATTTGCATTTGATAGAAAATATTAATACTCAAACGGCTTAAGAACCTTTGTTAAATACATCAAACCTATATATGGTATAACCTCTTAATACCAGGAAAAAGATTGAAAAAAGACAGACATAAAAACAGTGCTTATGATCATTGACCAATTTGCTCCAAGCAATAAAATACAGATCAAATTCGGCATCTGTATTAATGATTGCCACTAGGAGAGCATAGAAGACAGATCCATGGAAATATACCTGGCACCAATAAAGAGCAGTGATATATCGTCCCAAGGCCCGGAAAAGGCTTCCAACAGCCCCTTGCTGCGATCAACAATGTCACGAACGGCAGTGTCAAAGTGCTCCATGGGGGCTGCGGTCATGTCGACACGGCGCCACAGTGTAGGCTCCTCGACAGCAACACGTCGCCATGGCTTGCAGACAAACTCTGCGCTCCACAAGATGTCATGCGCACCAACCCTGTGGAAGACCTCAAGCAGGGCGTCCTGGGGCAGCGTGGCCCAGTCCCTGGCCTCTGCGGGCAGGGACGATGCCGAGGGCCGTTTCTTCGTACGGCGGCTGGAGGTAGGCATCGTCATATGCCTAAAGAAAAAGGAAGACATCGCAAGCGTATTGGAACCTCAGCCTGGGCCTGCAGAAACGGTACAAGGAGTGAGAACAATCACTGCAACCAATGCGACTGTGTGCAGAGGCCGGAGTATTTTTAATATATTCCCTTATCTAAAAAACAAAAATGCGACTGTGTGTGTCATCCTTCGAAGGTGCAAAACAATTTCGATGGTTGCCAGTAATAATAGTACTAAAAGATTCGATTTTTTTTCTCCAATTTAACATGTGCAAAATAAATAGAGATATGAGGAGATGAACCGATACTGAATAAATTGGCCTGAAATCATAGATTTTGCAAGAATAATACACCCAAAACCTATTTGATTTGGTCTCACCTTCGACGAGAGTGGCGGCGAGCGAGCTGCTGGAATGGACCAGGAAATCCTGAAATCACTGCATCCCAGAAGGCGGGGAAGAGAAGAAGCGGCTGACGACGATTGGAGCGATGCTGTTCGCATCGAGATGAGGGGCGCGGCGGGGAAAATGACCGCCGCCGACGGCGGACGTCGAGGGATCGTGGCGATTTCAGCATCCGGCGAGTTCCATGGTGGCGTGGGGTGAGGCGCTGGCGGTGGAATGCGAGTGGCGGCGGCGGGGGAAAATGCGACCGAAGAGTTTCCAGAGCGCGGATGTGAGCGAGGTGCGGAGAACGAAGGGGAACGGTTATTTATTGCAGTATTCTGGAGGAATCGAAGCGCCAAAAACAAATTTTCGTTGAAATTTCTGGAGGGAACTCTAGGGAGCATTTTGGGAATGAGTGTGTAGCTTGCCTTGGACGATCAGCTATACCATGAATGATAACTTCATCATCAATCTCGAACCAGGTAGACATTTTGCACCACTAAAAATACAACCAACATATATATAAGATGTGTTCGTTTTCACTCCTCTGATTTTTAGACCTGTCACATCAAATATTGTGATACTAATTAGGAGTATTAAATATAAATTACTGATAAAAATCAGTTCATAACTCTCCCTCTGAATGACGAGACAAATCTATTAAAACTAATTAGGTCATGATTAGATAATGTAATGCTATAGTAAACATCTCTTAATGATGATTTAATTAAGTTTAATGAATTTGTCACGTTGATGCGCATTCAACTCTATAATTAATTTTATATTTAATATATATTTAATAATCATATATAACATTTTAATGATTGATATGACCTCACTGAAATTTAGAACCAAAAAAACAAACACATCCATAGTTATTATATTACTACGCTCATGTCAGAAGCTATTAGACTTGATTAATTTGTAGCCTCAAAAATTGAAGGCTTATGATGAGAACACACAACCAAAAGAAGAAACAAAGACGTGAACAAAGATTTATATGTAGCCTTGGTCATTTTGAAATGGATCTATTATTTGAAACATGACATCCACTTTAGAAAGAGAGTCAGGAAAAGCATAGATCCTCATGGAAAAGAAAAAAAAAAGAGTGAAATACACTGTAGGTCCCTAAACTATATAATAATGGTCATATAGGTTCATGACCTCTTAAAGTAACTATCTAGATCTCTAAACTATTCTCGAATGATCATCTAGATTCACAAACTTTTTAGTGACAATTTAGACCCATGATCTATTTATATTATGTCAATTGGATCCACAATGCCTAGCTGCTCTGCTCTGCGCCACGCCGTCGTAGAACCGCTCTCCACGCGCGCCATCACCACCGCACAACCACTCTCCAAGCGGGCACTATCGAGGCTACACGACGATGCCAAATAGTAGCAGGTGCACTATTCCCGTCGTGGCCTCGCCTTTCCATCTGGCCTCGCTCTCCCCTTTGCAGCCTCGCCTTCCCGTGTTTGTTACTCATTACCCACGACATTGAGTAGCCCTTTACCCGTGACATCGGTCTGCCTTCAGTGTGTGGTACCCTTCTGTCGAGGGGAATACCGGGGTGCCATGTTTCGCAGCAACTTTGCAGACAGGGGCCACCCCCCACAGGCGCTCCACGCCGCCCGCTCTGTCCGAGGCCTAGGCCTTAGAGGTCACAGACGCCACAACATCCTCGCAAATCATGTCAGATAAATAAAGCCAAAGAACGAGTCCATACGGACTCCTTCTCTGGCTCGAGGGCTACACCCGACGGGTGCGCTCGCGCGCACCACTCTTGCGATGAAAGAACCTGCTACAGCTGCATCCAGTCGAGGTGCGAGTTTCATAAAAAACTCGCCCCCCGGCTCGGGGGCTACACCCGTCAGATGCGCTCGCACGCACCTCGAATAGATCGGGCAACCTGCAAAGTAACCTCGCCTACTCTGACTTACATCGGCGAAACCCCCGAATGACTCTCCGACTTGCTCGGGGGGATCGGGGGCTACTATCGAGGGGAAATACCGGGACGCCATGTGGCACTCCCTAAAAGCCAAGGGACCACCTGAATGGGCCCCACCTAAAAAACATTCACGCGACAGTCCCGCCTTAGCCGCGAGAGTTGCATCGTGCTCCCGACTCGCCCGACCCTTAGGCAGACAGGAGCCAGCCGTACTTCGCTCGACCCCTCGGTTGGGGTTGAGCGACCCACCGTGCCCGACCCCCCAGCAGGGGTCAAGCGCCTTGCTGCGCCTCGCCTCGCTCAACCCCATAGGAGGGGTCGAGACCTCCTATCATGGGCCCCACACGACCATCGAAGGGTTTTGCTACCTCTGACCCTCGACACTAGAAGTCCAAGCCCTGATGGGACGGGACCGAAAGACCCAAAGCATGACCGGAAATAGCGGGCTGGAGAAACTCGATTACCCTGTCAGGACGTGACAGATCCCAACCTCAAGCGGGCCCGGGAGGGTGAGGCCCAGTGTCCTAATCCTAACTAAAGAGGCATGACCGAACGATCAGGGCGGTGGTCAACAACTGCCAACTGCTCGGTCTTAAATGTCATACCCTCTATGCAAGCACATTATCAGGGGGTCAAATCCTCCTGTACTCCTCGCTACCCCCATCATTGCCCACACCTGCTGACGCAAGTAGGCGTGGCTGGGCACCGGATGACGCCATCACCCGATGACACCCTCAATAGTGGCAGTGCAGGATAGCCGATGGACAACGATGATGATCACCCTGCCAGATAACATGACAGTGCCCATGATGCATCGCGCCACGCCCTATGAAGCATGCCATCAACAGTGACGGGAAGGACGTGACCTAACGACGGAAGATGAGGGCACGCCCAGAGCACAGTGCCACCTCCTTCCACAGAGATTGCGCGACGGGCTTGCCAAGACCGAAGACCACGCCACCGACCAGGGGCTTCGCCTTCTCCAGCACGCCTTCAACAACTAGGCACGCATAGAGCACTCTCTCTCTCTCTCTCTCTCTAAATGGGCCTATCCCCTCAGAATATAAAGGGGAAGCCCTTCTTCTTCTTCTTCTTTCTCCTCAAGCTAGACACACAATTCCGAAACAACACTTCATCCTCACTCGCACCCGAGACTTGGAGCATCCCTCCTCTCTCACCTCCATTGTACTCAACTCCGGAGCAAGTAACACGAGCAGGCCTGAGAGCTGGACATAGGGGTTTACCCCAAACCAGTATAACCCCCCGTGTCCTCTTGCTAAGCCATCACCGAGCCAGAAGCGCGCACCCCGAGAACAAATTCTACTAGTCGGTAATTGAAACACCGACACGCTGATGTCGTCACTGCCTGACGAGCAGACAGGCATACCTGCGATTGACAGGCACGGGCACAGGCCCTGATACAAAGAGTGAGGCTTCTACAAGTAGAGTGCATCGACCGCTAGCTGGCGTCATCATGTAGGCTCGGGGGCACACGAATAGAGCGGCTTTGCAGCAGTTGGGTCACACATGGAGCATGACTGGGCAACAGTGGTGTTGACCTGGTTGACACAAAACAAATAGATCATGAACTGATTGTGTTACTATAAAATTCGTGGACCTGAATGACCATCCAAAAATAGTTTAGAGACCAAAATATTCAATTTGAGAGTTTATGGACCTAAATGAGAATGCCTAAATAGTTTAGAGACCTACAGTGCATTTTACTCAAAAAAAAATCATCACGTCTAGTCTGTTTATGATTCATCTAAGCTAGGCCTTCAACTTGGCCAGAGGGGCAGACACTAAGATGAAGTTCATCACGTGAAGGAAGAAAACCAGCACGTTGTGCCAAAATGAGCGACATAACAAACTAAACACTACCTGTTGGTTAGCTTGAGTTATTTGCAAAAAAAAAAAAACAGCTAAGTTCATGCTACCCCACACTTTCTCCACTCCTTTCTTTACTCCATGAAAAAGTAAAAACAAAAATAATGCTTTGGTGTTGTTACAATTATAACTATGCATGCCCATAACAATGGACAAGGCTGGTCTCATGAATAGAAACAAAGGCCGTATGTTGTTCATAAAAACGGATCCAATTAGATGCCATCACAAATACAACAACTAAAGTCATAAAAATAAACTTTTATAGAGATCTACAAAACAAAAAAAATCATAAAAAACACTTCATAGTGATATATAAATAGTCATTTAAGAGGAAAATCCAAGTCTCTAAGATACTTCTTCGTTACAAAAAGAAATAATCAAAACCATCAACATCTTTCTGATCACTAACCAACAACATTTTTCTTACTCCTCTAAACCATCATCAAAACTACTGTCATCATAGTTAGGAAGAGTTAAGTTCTTCAACCTTGCGCACTTCAAACGTAAATCCTCATCCATCTTGGGCTTCTTGAAATATCCATCAATATATAGAGATTCAAGTAAAGGACAATTGTCAGGGATATCATGTAGTCCCCTAAAACTGAGGTCACAATCATACAATTCTAAGGAGCATAACTCGGGGCATCATTATTCATCCATAAATTGGCTCCTTGTAGTATTCATCCTCATGGCAGTTATGGTCACATGTTGAAGCATACATCACCACGAGTTTCTTAAGACGAGGGCAAACTTCACAAACAGATCCAAGTAAATTCGTCTTGTCAAATAACATATATGTCATTAAATTTGAAGATACTCAAGCGTCGGGAACTTTTTGAGTGGTTGAGTTAATTCTTCAATTGAGTCTTCCTCACTATTATGTGTAAGATCGAGGGTTTTCAATGCAAGGAAGGTGCTTTGCAGGGAAGGAATGTCTTTTAATTATATGACATGCCAAATCAGGGTCCACACTTGCCAACGGAGCGGTCCAAAGACATTCCATCTTGGGTTTCAAGCACTGTTTGAGTGTTCCTCACTATTATGTGTAAGATCTAGGGTTCTCATTCTTTTATTCATCGGATGGCCATGGATGCCAATCATCCATGCCAATGTTGTGCCACAGTGCTGGCTCATCGAGTGTGTCATGTCGCCATGTCTTGCACACAAAATCAACGCCCCATCATGACCTCGCATGGCCCCACCCTGAGGAAGGTGTCAGATAGGATATCACCAGGCAGGGCGGTCTAGTCTCTAGACTTTGATGGTGGTGGGCGAGTGCTATCGCCGGTGGATGTCATTGTTGCCGGCGCTGCACCTTGGGATAAGGATTTGCCTCTCATTGTTGGTGAAAGGAGGGTAGGGTTTCACTCATGCGCTCGATTAGCTGTTAGATCATGGGTGGAGGATCAATATTGAACTAGCCACATAAACTTATTCAAGGTGATATATATAGCTCAATCCCATCTGTTTGCTCAAAATCTGATGGCTGATGATCTACCACGTTATAGCATGGGCATTTGCCCATGCGCTAGCTTCTATAGAATACCCTCTCTTGTTGAAAATAGTAGTTTCCGGATGTAAACACATTCTTTGGTAGATTTTCTTGCCATTTCAAAACAACCTAGCTGTATCTGGAGTGTTTAATTTAGCATGTAACTGTAGCTAGTGAGTCCTTCAAACAAATCTGATGGCTTTCAATGACTCGAACACCATTTACAAAGTATAAAGTTTAGAAGAAAGGCGTAGATGCCTTTATCTATATATGTTCATACGAGTATTGAGTAATGGTCATTTCTAAACTATTAAAGTATGAATCATGCGATCAATTTTCTCACCACAGACAATCACCTATCCAACGATCTTAGATCTTTGTTTAACATAGGTCATCTCTATTTAACTACATGATTTGCATGAACCTACTACATATAATATTTGTCTCACTCATTCCTTCACAAAATTCCTTCATCCCTCCACCCCACCATGGTTTTTTCTCAACTTCTCACCCACATGTACTCGCGTACCCATACATCACTTTCCTTAATTTTCTCCTCCTAAATTACCTACTCTTTAATTTTCCATCAAACTTTCATCCATCCTACCTCTTGAGAGAGGGAAATCTCATCATTCCCAAATTCGAGCTGCTGCTTGACTAGGGATGCAAGTTTTGACCCATTAGGTCGGTGGATCGGTCCAAAACTCCTACAAATAAACTAACATTATTCTTCACCTATAAAACTAACACAACAAATGAATTAGAGGTTGACCCACAACTACCCAATTGGCCACAAACTTGCATCCCTGCACTTGACGTCCCAGGCGCTCGCCATTGCAACCCTTCACATGCAGCCACTCGACGTTGCAGCTGCCAGCTGCCGCTCAATGGCAATTCGCTAGGAGAGGAGATCGGCGCCACCCTCCATGATGTCTGATCGAAACCCAACCGCCAGGAGAAGGTCCTCTCCTAGTAGTGACCAGAGAGAGGTGGGTGCAGGGCGTCGGTTCTAGCTTGCACATGGCGCTCCCCTGCGGTGTCACACGGCACCCAGCGGCCCAGGCCAACGGGTGTTAGAACCACACCGGAGAGACAACAATCTATTGCCGGTGAGATTTCAGGTACACACACGCACTCACAACTCACGTGAACACCTTGTACACGATCTGATTTGATGCTGCAATGTACAACTTTTCCATAGTCTATTCCCTTGCTTATATAGACTATTATATGGAAACTAAAGATGGCTTTCATAAGCTGATACAAAATCGAATAATCAACTTCCTAAACTAAGTTGCTAACTATAGAAAGTAAACTACTAATTATAGCATGCAAGGATTATTTCCTACAATCTCCTCCTAAACCTTGCACTCCTCAACGTTGATCAGGCCGATCTTGGTACACAGCTCATGAAACTTGGTCTTGCCAAGCGGCTTCGTAAGAATGTCGCCAAGCTGTTCCTCGCTCCTGATGAACTCAACACAGATCAAGCCTTCTTCTGTAGTCTCCCGGATGAAGTGATATTTCACTTGAATGCGCTTGCTCTGTCCATGGAGAACTGGATTCTTGATTAAAGCGATGGCGGACTTGTTATCCACCCTGAGCATCGGTACACTTGCCGCCCTTTCTTGTACTTCAGATAGCACACGGGCGAGCCACAATGCTTGACTAGCAGCATTTGCTGCTGCTATATACTCAGCCTCATAGCTTGACTACGCCACCACCTTCTGCTTCATGGACTGCCAAGTGATCGAGCTGCTGCTGAGGAAGAAGATCACGCCTGTGGTGCTCTTGCTAGCATTGACATCACCGACGTAATCACTGTCACTAAAGCCAGTGAGCTTGGCTTCATCCAACTCCTTTCGGCTGAACCAGGGTCCTTAATTCCGAGTCCCGGCCACATAGCGCAAGATGCGCTTCACCGCGACGAGGTGGTCCTCCCACGGATCCTCCAGGAACCGGCTAACAAACCCAACTGAAAATGCGAGATCGGGGCGAGTGTTAACCAGATACCTGAGGCTCCCGACGATGCTCCCAGTATGTCATCGCATCAACTGGCGGCTGCTCACTGAGCTTGCTCAGCTTAAGCCGCATCTCCGTGGGCGTTTGGCAGGAGTTGCACCCTACCATCCCAGACCTCTCCAGGATTTTGTTGGCGTAGGCACCTTGTCTCAGCGAGATCCCCCTTGTGGTCTGCTTCACCTCAATGCCGAGATAGTAGTGAAGCAGACCAAGGTCACTCATCTTGAACGCGGCCACCATCTCCTCCTTGAAGGACGCGATGTCACTAGAGCACGAACCAGAGATCACAAAGTCGTCGACATAGACCCCGACCACTAGCTGAGCATTACCATTCTGCCTGACATAGATGGCATGCTCCGACAGACTCCTCCTGAAGCCGAGCGACACCAAGGTGCTGTCGAGCTTCGCATTCCAGGCGTGCGGCGCTTGATGTAGGCCGTACAATGCCTTCCACAGCTTGAGCACCTTGTGCTCTTGGCTGGTGATGACAAAACCGGTCGGTTGCTCAACATAGACCTCCTCCTGCAGGTCCCCATTGAGGAACACTGATTTGACGTCCATGTGGTGCACCTCCCACCCCTCGTGCGCCGTAAGTGTGATGAGCAGGCGCACCGAGTCGAGACGGGCCACCGGCGCGAACACCTCATCGTAGTCAATGCCGTGCCGCTGCGCGTAGGCCTTCACCACGAGGCGCCTTGTGCTTGCACACTGCCCCGTGTTCGTCCCGCTTTACCTTGAAGACCCACTTCACACTGATCACCTTACGACCAGGTGGGAGGTCGGCGAGGCACCACGTGTCGTTCTCCTCAATGGAGTCCATCTCCTCTATCATCGCCTTCCTCCAGCTGGGGCTGCCCTCCGCCTTGGTGAATGAGGCGGGCTCGTTGATGCTCACCGCATGAAGCTCCTCCATCAGCAGTGCGCGTGGTGCGAATCCACGCTGCAATGCTTGCCCAATGATGTCGTTGATGCTACGGAACCGAAGAGGCGCATCGTTGTCGTGGTCGGCATCGAGGTCGTCGTTGTCAACACCGTCCGACGAGCCAGGCTTCGACTCACCAGCTCCATTTCCCAGAGGCGGTGATTGCTCTCTAGGTGCATCTCTTGCTGGCTCCTCGACCACCTCATCAACAGCTGGTGCGACTTGTCCCCAAGTGGTATACTCCACTATGAACACGTCATCATCACCAGCTGGCTCGTCATCGCCGTCGCTGGTGCCCCAGTCCCACTAGGCTTGCTCGTCGAACACCACGTCGCGTGTCACATGGACACGCTTCACGATGGGGTCATAGGCGCAATACGCCTTGGAGCCACGCTCATAGCCAACGAAGATCATCTTCCGACCACGGTCGTCGAGCTTCTTCAGGTGTGGTGTTGTGTTCCAGACATAGACGATGCAACCAAATGTCCGAAGGTGGTGCACCACCGGCTTCTTCCCATGCCACGCCTCAAACGGGGTCATCCCGTCCACGCTCTTTGTTGGGCAGTGGTTCAACATGTACACAACGGTGTTAACCACCTCGCCCCGGAACCAGCAGGGGAGCCCCTTCGCCTTGAGCATGCTCCTCGCTGTAGCCACCACCGTGCCATTCCGGCGCTCAACGACGTTGTTCTAGTGCGGGCTGTAGGGTGCAGTGTGCTGGCGATGCATGCCCTCGCCCGCGCAGTACTCCGCAAACTCCCTCGTGGTAAACTCGCCACCACGATCAGTTCGGAGTGCCTTTAGCTTGATGCCGCACTCGCCCTCAGCTTGCACCTGGATCTCCTTGATGGTAGCCGCTGCATGATCCTTTGAAGGAATCGCGGCTACCCACATGTACCTGCTGAGGTCATCCACCAACAGCAAAAAATACTTGTTACCTACGGGCGTCGCTAGTGAGATGGGCCCACAGAGGTCACCGTGCACCAGCTCGAGTCGCTGCCATGCCCGGTACTCCGCTTGTGCTGGAAACGAATTGCGCCTCTTTTTCCTAGCCTAGCACGCCTCGCACAGGTGATCGACCTGTCCGATCACCGGCAGGCCACGCACTAGCTCCTCTCGAGCTAGCTTCCTCAGTGCCGCCATGTTGACATGGCCGAAACGCTCGTGCCAGCGCCATGCCTCCTCATCGCCATGCCCGCGCATCGCCAGGCACGACTGTTGTGCCACCTTGAGTTGGATCTTGTACAGGCGGTTGCCTGCACGTGCCACCTTCGCCAGCAACTTGCCACCAGGCTTGCGAACCATCATCACCCCATCATCGATCTTGGTCTTGTAGCCGCTCTCATCGAGCTGACCGATGCTGAAGATGTTCGTCATTAGCCACAGGATGTAGTAGACTCCGGGGAGCGACTGGACCACCCCGTTTTTGCATTCAAAGACAACAGTGCCCCGACCTTTGATGCGTGCCACCGAGTCATCACCAAATCGCACGGTGCCGAGCAGCACCGTATCCAGCTTGGTGAAGGCGGACCTGGATCCAGTCATATGGTTGGTGGCACCGGTGTCTAGGACCTAGGTCTCCGCCTCCCGATCCTTCTCTTCTCCGAGATGGGTGAACACCTTCTCCTCCCAAATCTCGAGTTGGGCGACGGATCCCATTGACGCGGCCCTAGACCTACCAACACCATGCTCCTGACCTGCCTCCTGCAGCACCGAAACATCACTGGCATGCACGTCGACCACCAGTGACAATGTTAGTGATGCCGTCATGAGCCAGAGCGAGGCCTCCTCTTCATCTTGCGTAACGTGAGCCTGCTCCTTCTTGGGCTTCGACCTGCACACTCGGGCCTGGTGACCCATCTTGCCACAGCGCTGGCATTCATCGCCTGTGGGCCGGTTTGTAGTCGGTGGCCCGCTTGGGGGACCACCACGCCCGCGCCCATGCTCGCGCTAGCCGCCGCCACCGCCGCGACGCATCGAGTCGCTGCTTGCACCGCCACTGTGTTCTTCCTCGCGCTTCTTCCTCTGCAAGTTCCACTCCTCCTCCATGAGGTACAACTTGCCATCATGCTACAGCGACGTCGGAGCTTCCTCGAAAGCCTGCTCGGCCTCCTTTAGCCGCCCTGTCAGATCGGCAACCAACATCGTCGACACGTCGAGAAGTGTCTTGATGGTGATTGATGTGGACAAGGGTTCCCGATCTTCCGAAAGGTTCTGGTAAACTTGATTATGGCGGAGGCGATACACAAATCGATCCGGCTTCCGAACGACACGTTCTGAACCCCGCAATCGTAGCACAACGTCTCCTTTGGTTATCAACTGTTCAAGAACAATTGACCTCGCCGAGAAGGCTTATCCTTGCCTGCAAATCAAGAACACAAGCAAGAACAAAAAAGAATGCAACCAAATTTGCAAGTATACGATGAATCTCACAAGTTGGGGTCTCACTAACCGATCAAACGGCAAAACTGTTCTTAACAGAATAATCTAAGCAAAACCCGAACCCTAATGAAGAGGCGGCGGCTGTATATGAGGACCCTAGGGTCGTGCAAGACCCCCTGGACGCAGCCCTAAGTGGGCTCAACTTGATACATGGCCTAAAGATCGATTACGGTGTCGCAGCACCAGGACAGATTCTGGAAGTCGACTTGTTTCGACAATTTCCGACGGCTCGGGACGAATTTTGACATGGGACTAGTTGGTTTGGAAAGTTCTTTTCGTTATCTTTCTAGGCATATATAAAACGTCCAAATCCGAGTCCGTATGCGTCCTGGGCATCTATTTTAGTGCAGACTGGTCCTGGGCTCCGAAACAGACTCGAAGTCGGTTTTGATTGGGCCTCCACCTTGGCTTGGACGTCCTTGCTGGCCCTTCACACCCCCAATCACCTCCCCAGCTATCTCATCATCATCTCCATGATTCCTAACAACAATTAATTCATTAGGTAGCAATCTATTCTCAAAACCACATAAACAAAATATTAGAAATGAACTCACATATAAATTCAGGTGATGTGCATGAACTTTCATCCTAGTTGGAAGAGTGTTGTGTATATCCATATGTGTGATGTCCTCATCATTCTCCCCCTTTTGAATCAGAGTTGTTCTCGACTCGAGCTCATCTCTTTCACCCATGTATGGTCTCAAATCTGAAATATTCATTGTGAAACTATTCCCAAATTTGGGATGCAACTCATATTTATATGCATTATGAAATTCATTATCACAATGTGAAACTACAGTAGAAGACATGTCACACAACTGAACAACATCTTTGAAAAAGTGGCCAGCGGTATGAACATCATCCTCACTCTTATGACAAGTTAGAAAATGTGTGATCTTAGAAACACTAGAAAAACTTGACATGACATGACAATTGTTATTGCAGTTTTCTAGTGTCTCATTGAGTTGCCCAACACAAGGAGGTTTCAATGTTGAAGAAATATAAACTCTATGCACCATAAACAAACCTCTATGATCATAATAGCCAATATCATGAAAATTATTTCTTGTCAATAAAGAAAATTCAGTTTAAGAAAAGATTTTCTTCTCAACAACATTTAGATCACAAAGAATATCAAATTCAATATAACCCAAAGTATTTAAAGAAGTCAACAATTTTTGCTCATCTTTTTCACATGTAACTAAAATCAAATGTTTTATTTTAGCACTATTGGGTGAATCATAAGCAAAAGCATCAAGCTCATTCATTTGTTGTGGCAAAGGTATAAGTGAAGCATTGGCAGACAACTCCTCTTTATCACAAGGACCAACAGATAAATCAACTTGTAACAAAGGAACATCATCATAATGTTCCAATATAGCAAGATTATTGGAACAATTCATCACATCAAGAAAGCTTTTACCTGAAGCAACAACCTGTTCTTTATCTTTCCCACTATCATCTTCTTTATGTAGACGTTGAAATGTATTAGTTGCAACAAGAGGCAAAGAAATATGTTCATCCTCTAGTAATTCAGATTTTGATGGAAGTGTTGCAACATTTGAAATAACCCGTTCTATCCTAAATGGTTCATTCTTTCTTCTCTCAAATCTTTGTTGATCCTCTTCTAAAATTTCAGCAGCAGTCACAGGTTTAAGAGTAACCCTTCTACCATTGTATTTAAATGAGTAGCTATTAGCAGTGGCATTGTGTGAAATATTATTTGTAGAAATCCAAGGTTTACCTAATAACAAATGACATGCTTGCATAGGTACTATATCAAATTCTGCACTATCCTTGTGACAACCAATAAAAAAATTCAATGCGTGCAATTTGATCTACCTTTATCTTACCACAAGAATTTACCTATTGGATGTAGTATGGACATGGGTGTGGCTGTGTGGTCAAGCCAAGCTTCTTGACCAACTCCAAGCTTGCGATGTTGTGGCTACTCTCTCCATCAATGATGACACGGCAACGTCGATCCTTCACAATAAAATGAGTCTGGAATAAATTGTTCAATTGATTTTGCTCTACCTTCTCCATTTGAGAACTGAACACTCAATGTGCTACAACACTCTTATCATCATAAGATGCCATCAATTCATTCTCATGAGTATTGGAACCTGTCATTGTTAGTAGCAAACAAGAAAACATACAAGAGTATATTTTCCTATCACTACTATATAATAACGGTGGAAACTCTCAACAAGAAAATGGAAGCATCTCACCAAGCCCTTACAAAGTTCTTAATTACAGCAAGCAAAGGATACCTTGGAGAGTGTGAACTGACGATTGTGAGAGTCAAAAATTTGTGCTTGTTCAGAAGGATATATATGGAGCTTGGATAGACAATATTAGGTAGCAAGGATTAGCAAAATTTCAGAAATTGCAAAACTGAATAATAGTCCCAAGCTAGTCTATGTCACTGGCCTAAACTTGTCTTGGACCTAGTTCAAGCAAGCAAGCAAATGACTTAACAAAGGACGTAAAGGCTGCAAGCAATTCTAAATTTTTATCTTTTCCTTTTTTTATGCAGCTTTTTCTCTTGTGCACTTTGCCTATTTCTTTTCTTTTCTTTTCTGGTGAATCAAAACTGCAGCAAGATCTTAGTGCTAGAAAGCGAAAGGAAAAAATTCTAGCACAAGGGAAAATTATGATCTCAATATGATGGACACAAAGATAGATAATATATTGTTCCAAAACTCTCAATGTGTCACATGAATAAGCACTTTTCTCTCTTTCTTTTGACACAAAAAGTAGAAAGCTAGATGTTAAATAAGTATTTGGTGCACACAATTCTAGCAATACTATTCTCTCAACGTGTGCAACAAACTAATTTTTTCTCTTGATTGTCTATGACAAAAACATGCACGACTCAAACAAGACCAAAAAATAAGCACTAGACCAGCAACACAACGACCTTGTAGGGACTGAAATTCAGAGAAACAAACTAAATTGAAAATTGCAGGGCACAAGGGGGGGGGTGTAGGATAGCCGAAACACGACGAACAAATATTTTTGTAGGGCAAATTTCTAGACTCTAGGATTGAACAAAATAACAAGGGTAAGAGCGAACCTAATGGTATAACTAAAGCTCTGATTACCACTTGATGTGGACAAGGGTTCTCGATCTTCCGAAAGGTTCTGGTAGACTTGATTATGGTGGAGGCGATACACAAATCAATCCGGCTTCCGAACGACACGTTCTGAACCCCGCAATCGCAACACAACATCTCCTCTGGTTATCAACTATTCAAGAACGATTGACCTCGCCAAGAAGGCTTATCCTTGCCTGCAAATCAAGAACACAAGCAAGAACAAAGAAGAATCCAACCAAATTTGCAAGTATACGATGAATCTCACAAGTTGGGGTCTCACTAACCGATCAAACGGCAAAACTGTTCTTAATAGAATAATCTAAGCAAAACCAAACCCTAATGAAGAGGAGGCGGCTGTATATGAGGACCCTAGGGTGTGCAAGACCCCCTGGATGCAGCCCTAAGTGGGCTCAACTTGATACATGGTCCAAAGACCGATTACGGTGTTGTAGCACCAGGACAGATTTTGGAAGTCGACTTGTTTTGATGATTGACAACGGCTCGGGATGAATTTTGACATGGGACCAGTTGGGTTGGAAAGTTATTTTCGTTATCTTTCCAGGAATATATAGAACGTCCAAATCCGAGTCCGTATGCGTCCTGGGCATTCATTTTAGTGCAGACTGGTCCTGGGCTCCAAAACAGACTCGAAGTCGGTTTTGATTGGACCTCCACTTTGGCTTGGACGTCCTTGCTGGCCCATCACGCCCCTAATCACCTCCCTAGCTATCTCATCATCATCTCCATGATTCTTAACAATAATTAATTCATTAGGTAGCAATCTATTCTCAAAACCACATAAACAAAACATTAGAAATAAACTCACATATAAATTCAGGTGATACGCATGAACTTTCATCCTAATTGGAGGAGTATTGTGTATATCCATATATGTGATGTCCTCATCAGCGATCGCGATCTGCTTGAACCGAGGAGACAGGCTTTGCAAGATCTTTGCCATGATCTCCAAATCCTTCAACTCCTCGCCTAGTGTGTTGATGTGCGCCACCATGCCCTCCAGATGGAGCGTGTAGTCCTCGACGGTCTCGCTGTTGCCGAATGTGGTGAGGTCGAACCGCCGGCACAGCTGCTGCGCCGTCAATCTCTTCACACGATAATCGCCAATCCTCATGGTCGTGATCGCGCCCCAGGCCTCCTCGGCCGTCTCCTTCTTGGCGATTGTTGGCACCATCTCCAGTGGTACCGCGCCGCACAAGGCGTCGAGCGCCATCATCTCCTCCTGGGCATCGCCGCCGCCGTTCTCAGTGGCGTTCCATAGGGCTCTGGCCTTCAACTTCACCTTCATGAGCAGCGCCCAATCGGAGTAATCGGTAGCTAACCCCGCTGCTGACCTCACGAATCACCCGCTGGATCACGACGATGTCATCGGAGGTGTCGCCAGCCTTCTTGCCCGACATCTTCACGCCTTGGACGAACCTAGCTCTTGAAGCCAATTGTTAGAACCACGCCAAAGAGACAACAATCTGTTGCCGGCGAGATTTCAGGCACACACACGCACTCACAACTCACGTGACCACCTTGTACACAATCTGATTTTGTGCTGCAATGTACAGCTTTTCCAAAGTCTATTCCCTTGCTTATATAGACTATTACATGGAAACTAAAGATGGTTTTCATAAGCCGATACAAAATTGAATAATCAACTTCCTAAACTAAGTTGCTAACTATAGAAAGTAAACTACTAATTATAGCAGGCAAGGATTATTTCCTACAACGGGAACTCTCCTGGCTGCACCTCCGCCGGGTTTCCCAAGTCCGTGCAAGGCACAGACAGGCCTACTGTGAGTAGACGCGCTCGCATGGAGGTGCTGCAGCTCCCGACGATGACTGGAGGTGGCTAGCGACGGGCGATGGAGCTCGGAGAGGGGGATTCAGTCTTCAAAATAATGCTGGCCTCATAGTCAGTTTCACGGGGGAAGAGGGGGTTGGGGTGGAAGAGGGGAAGCTCGCGCATCACTTGAGTCGTTGGATTTGTGCTGGGGCGGCGCGAGGTAGGGCAGTGAGCTCGCGCGGCAGCAATGGCTGGGCGGCGGGGTTGAGCTTGCGTGCGACCAGAGAACGAGGGAGAGAGAAGAAAAAGGCAAGGCCGGCGCCGGGGAGAAAACTGGGGGTGGGACTCCGGTTTTTTGGGCTGGTTTCGGACCAGGGCTGCGAGCGGCGACCCGGCATCCACCACGCGGCGCCGTGCCGCCCGCGGTGGCCAACCAGCGAAGAAGATGGTGGCCTGAGCGGCTGACAAGTGGGACCTATGGTCATTTTTCTTTTCTTAAATTTTTGAAAAATGACATTTCTGTTTATTAGCATATGTATTAATTCAGAAATGCGTTGAGAAAAACAAAAATATGGTTATGTCCACAATGACATGCTCTAAATGTTAAAAATACTAACGTTTTCTAGTTTAAATAGAAAATTTTCAAAGAGGTTTCAAGCATGGAAACACTTATTTCGTGTACCTAAACTTAGAATAAAAATCTGAGATTTTCCTAAAAATTATCTTTCATTACTCCATACACAATATATTTTTGGTGGCACAGGTTGTGCTGAAAAAGTTTGACTTGCAATTCAAATGTTGTTTATATTTAATTAAATTTCATTCAAATGAGGCTCAAATAACTCCAAACTTTTTGAGTGGGTTCATAGTTGGTTCCAAAATAACCCCTAGTGTCTTCAAGCTCTGTTTTGACACCCTGGGTGTCACACTAATCAAACTGGAACACAAAAAAGATTTATTTTGAGTACAAGTGTTTATACGTAAGTAGAGGCATAGGGCTTGTAGAGTCCGTTGGTTAAAAACCTACGGAGGAAACCACGACCATATATGGAAACCAACATAGAGGCATAGGGCTTGTAAAGTCATTTGGAAACCTACAGAAGAAACCACGATCATATATGGAAACCAAAAAAAAAAAGTAGAAGACCACACCTAATTTAATAAGTAGTAGAGAAGAGATTCAAGGATGGTGTAACAAAACCGCCTTACCACGGAGACGGCTTCGTTCCAGGATCCTCTCGGATGGCGACATGCGCTGTGACGTCCAATAGTACAACACAAGACAGAGAATATAATTACAATGAGAACATAGATAGAGAATAGAGTTTTACATAAATCCAAATTTAAAGTTTACAAACCAGAGTTCTTAGAAAAATGTGGAAGCAAAATAGTCTGCATAATAGATAGCTCGACAGATTAAGTAAGATACAATTGTCCTCTCACGATGATTCACACAGCACATCCAGCTTTGTAGGTGTTCGCCAAACACCGTGCCTGCAATCAATGGTCTACTCCTCCTTATCATTGGTGCACCGTTCCCACTTAATGTTCTAGCAGTCAGGTCGCTGGCCTTCCCAGTGAAACCTCCCACCGTAGTGACAGTCTTCACCCTAGTCATCTGAAAACCACATAGAACGTCACCCTGAGTAACTAGTTTACTCAGCAAGACTGACCCATCAAGGTGGCCAACTACAACCGACTTCTAGACATGCACAGGCTATGGATGGGGTTTATGTTGCCAAAAGCCATCCTAAGAGTGGGTCCTTACTTTTCAGGTTTTAGCATCAAGTTAAGTTGTCATGGGGAATGATAAATTTAGTTTATGCTAAACTACCACAATCATGGGTGCAATGCAATTAATAAGAATTTCCAAACAACAATATTAAACCCTTTCAACAAATTAAAGGCTTTCAACACTGTTCTGGAGCAGCGATCAAGTGGTACTCGTTACTGTGAGGGGCAGCGACTCGAATTGATTTACATCCTATAGGAGAAACCTGCTTGCACGACCCATACGCGCTTCATGGAAGCCGCATGGAGCAACCTTTCGCATACGATACTGCAGGGTCTTCCGAGCCTGGCTCCTTCGAGAAGGGTCCCCCACGCGATGCGCCCCGTGCCTCCATCCGTGGGTAGATTCCTCCCTCCTCTCATCCCTAGTTTCACCTTAAGAAGTAGGGTATCTTCCGTCCAAGAAGTAGTCGTAGCTACGTCGGTTTACTGGGCCCATAACTCCAGCATGCAAACAATACATTCAAACTTGATCCCATGGGCCAGATATGAGGCGTAGCCTTAGGTGACTCGGATGGGGCTACCTCCTTGAAGACAAGTTATCCTTCCCTTTCCACCTAGTTGCCCGTTCGATCTTCATTTGTTATCCCATTCCAACTTTCCTTCAGTCTATATTGTTTCCCGGTGACAATATTTCCTAACCTACGAGCGGCCTCTATACCACTCGATGAATATTCGTCCTAAAATTAAGCAGAGCAACTACCGTCCTAGGGCTAATACCGGGTAAGGGTAACCTACTGCAAATTCTAGGTTTTCAAAACAACTCCTATAAACCTAATGCACAAGCAAATCCATATCACCCTATCTAGTGATAAAATATAAAGATAAAAACTTGGTGGGATGCACCAGGACTTGCCTTGAGCGGCTTCCTGGTTAGCTAGATCACCACCTGGTCCTTCTGGCTCCTGCTCCGGTCCTGGCTCCACGTGGTTCACCTCGTGACCTATATGATGTGGATGATATGATGCATGAGAACATTATTTAATTCATGACACTTCCTCAACAAATACATTATAGTAACAATATTTCATGTCGGAGTGAACGGAGTGTGTTGAATAGTTCAGTACTATAACACATATGGTCGAGACAGATTGTGGGCGTGTTTGGTGTATTTTCTTCATGGACTCCAAAAACTAAAAGTGGGAATTTGGTACAAAAGTAAGGGGGGGGGGGGGGGGGGGGGGGGGTTCACGCCCAATATACCCATGCTAGACACATGAGGAGTGGACATGGATCCGAAATAATATTACCAGTGCGTTGGATATGTTGTTATGCAAGGAAAGTAATTACGACATAAAATCTTAGAGAATAATCATAGAATTAATTAGTAACTATAATCCCTTAAGGTAACTACATAAATTAGCATGGTTCTGGATGCCATTTGCTTTTGGGTCATTGACTGTAAATAGGTCATATCAGGGGTGATTTATTGGCCAAGTTTCACTTACATGCATTGAGCCATTAATTTTAAATAATTAAAACAACACATAAGGTTAGATAATCAATTATGGCTAAATTATAGAGAAATATGACTCATGGTTTTACAGGGAGGTCTAACAACTCAAAACATGATTTTTCACCAAGTATCAAGAATTTACCAAACATATATAATTAAAACTAAATTTATTAGTGTTTTGGCCATTTAATTTAGCGTGGGTAAAATACTAACATGCAGGGTAAGGTAACATTTTGGTTAAATAATACATATCCAGAGGATGCCAATACAATTTATTTTATTTCAAAATCCATCGTAATTATTTTCCTATGCATTTTTTTGAAGTGTAGAACTATTTCTAGAAATGGAAATTAATTAAACAAATTTTGTTTCGGTTCCGTGGGCCGGATCTGCCGACCGGCCCAGCAGATCCATGCGGGGGAAAACGGCCCCGGGCCAGACCTGGCCCAAGCGGGCATTCCCGGCCCACCACCACAATCGGCCCAGCAGGTGACTCAGCGAGACCGCGCTCCCGGGCACGCGCGGGGCAAGCAGGCGGCGGTGGCGCGGCCACGGCGGTGAGCAGAGGCGGCGGCACGGCTAGGCCACACGGGGAAAAGATCCAAGAGGGGTTGCAGGTGGTGCGGCGCGCAGCAGAGGGTGGGGAAACTCACCGATGGCACAGGTCGACACAGAGGCGGAAAGAGGTGACTGCGAGCAGCGGCACAGTGACGTTCCTGGCGACGTGCTGAAAACAACAGAGCCGACTAGGGTCAAACGGGGACGCAACAAGGGAAGGAGCACGTGAGTGGAAGGAATCGAAGAAACTCTCACCGTGGTGGGAGGATGGGGCAGCGGAGCGGCGGTCGGAGCTCGGGAAGAACCGGCTTGATTCGCCGAGCGTGGAGCGAGGGAGACCGCGGGCTCGCACAGGCCCGAGGAGTAGATGAAGGCGGGGCTCTCGATGCGGTCGGTAACGACAGGAGGTGGTGCAGTGGCGGTGACGTGGAGCTCAGCTCCGAGCGCCAATGGCGGGGTATTTTCGGTGGAGGAGGGCAGAGGGAATGGGGAAAAGGAAATGCAGGCACTTCCGGCCGGAGAGGGGATAAAAGGGGTGTCGGGACGAGGTGGTGGGGGCGTCGATCCGGGGCGACGCGCGCTGTCCTGCCGGCGGCGTCCACGCGGCGTACGCGCAGCGGGAAAGGGCGGGCGGCACGGCTGTGCTTGTTTGAGGTCGCCGACAAGTGGGGCCCGCGGGGGTTTTTCTTTTTGTTTATTTCTAACCCTTGCAAACTGAGGTCTCTTAACCATTTTATGGGAATTATTTGGTGGCCAATCAAACCAACCCAAAAATATGGCGAGCTCCATAAAATGTGCTGGATTTTATAAAAATGCTAACTACCATCAGTTCCTAGTAAAATTTAAATATGAATTTTGTAAAGAGGGGTGGTTTTTGATCTTTTGACCATTTATTTGGTGCTCTAACTAGTGGAATAAAAACCTGAGAAATTCCTCAAAATTTTAGTTGGTCATGACCTTCAACATATATTTTTGGCAAGTAGGAGTTCTGTGGAAAAAATTGGACTTGTAGTTTAAAAGCTATTCAAATTTTGTTCAAATTTCAATCAGTTTGAATTCAAAGTAAGAATTAAATTTTTATTTCAAGCCCATGTGATTTTCTTAGGTGTTGATTATGACGCTACGTGACACCAGGGTGTCACAGGTGGCAGGAATCATTTTCCTACCATTCGTTTCATTTGCTTTTTTCACAGAGTGTCTCCACTTCGGCCCTGGAAGGAAAGGACGAAACGAATAATCCATATTTTGCAAATAAGGAAAGGAACAACCCGCATGGCAAGGAGGGAAAAGAGCAATCAAATTAATTTGGGCAGAAATAATAGCAGTCGCGGGAGCAATGAATACACATGGCAAGCATGGAAAGCAAGAGCCAAACAAGGAAAGGCATCATCACAGGACATGATTGATTGCATTGTGGCATGAAAACGACGCATGAGTTTAGACGGTGGATTATTATCTACTAACACTAAGAGGGGTTAAAAATTTGTGACATTGTATCACATATTGGTCAAATGATGGACCCAGCTATTGATCCAAGGATGGATGAGGCCATGCAGTTTCCAAGGATCCAACAACTTTTTCCAATGTCCTGGGACGTGGCCATGCAGTTTAATCCCTTTTTCTCTTTAAACAATACAAATATATACTAGTATACAGCCGGTTCTAGTTTAGCTTACAATATTTAACACTAGGGACACAATTTCTGAGACACGCACAAAAAAAACACGTTGCCATTGACTCTTAAACTGCGTCTCTGATAACCTTTTATTACGTAGTGTTAAACAGTGTACTATAAACTATTTAGAAAACTGTTGCACTTTCTAGTTATTACTGGCTACATTCGAGCATTATAGTCTGTCACTTTGTGCCATCGCGTTGAATGCAGCAAGCTCTACCAGCACGGTTTGTTGCCGCCTTCAGTGAAGTGCATCAGAATTTAGAACAGAAAACTGCATATTGAAACTATGTGGGGAAGGTCAAAAATGCAAATACACATAACAGATGGCAGAACAAATTTTCCTTTGAAAACAAAAAGGCTGTAAGAACAAGAAGCGGTGCTCCTTCAAAATTTTGAAGAAAATCATGACTCATAATTTTATAGTGGCATATTTGATTTCCATAGACTTGGACACGTTATACAATTCTGAAATGATGATAATCAGGCATACCTATGGATAAAAAGAAAAATATCCATAAAAATTTAGTAGATCATCACAGAGATATAATAATTGCCACTACAAAATGACCCTACAGCGATGCTTGCCATTTTCCTTCAGTGGGTGCTCTATAAAAATAAAACCACCACTGGAAAGCCAAAATAGACGTCAGTGAAAATACCCGCCATTCGGATTTACCACCGTGGCAGTTTGTGATGATGTCAGGAAAAACTATCACTAGAAATTAAAAGCAATGGCGGCTTGCACTGATATCAGCGGCCTTCAGTACCATTAGGGATTTTGCTGACATCATCGCATCCTAACTGATAATTTTTAACACTCCTGATGGTTTGCTGTCACCACATACCCGCCAGTGGGAAGCTAAGGACTCATTTGCCCTATCAGCAGGTCCACAAGCCCTTTTTTACAACCAAAATTGATTGCAGTATAAAATGACATTAGGGTTTGGTTTCCTGCCCCATTTTCTCCTCTCCCACCAACAACATCCCCAGCCTTCTTTCTTCTCTCCCTTTCTCTATCTCCAAGCCAAAGCTTTCTCCCTTGAGCTTTTTCTAGCACACTGTTAGCACCCTTCTCCCTCATGCTTCCTTCTCGCACGCCGTCAACCCCCTCAATCCTCGCGTGCCAGTGAGGACCCTCTCCCTCCCCTCAAGCATGGTGCTGGCAATAGGCCCCCTCCCCCTTGAGCACGATGGCCAGTGGATCTCGACCACGGGCACGCCAGCGGATCTGGGCCACCTCATCTCTACGTGTGTCGGTAATTCCTTGAAAATGAATCTATGCTTCATCTCCTAGCACGCAGGCTAGAGTGCAACTACTTGCGGTGGCATCATGGCACAGATTTGATCGTGAGCATGGCTTATGGCGACGCGGCTCGATGCTAGTCTCGTGGCGCCACGTATCTAGCGATGGCAGCAACCCAAGCTAAGGTTTTGATGGACTGGGCTAGGTCCATCAGGGCCTGGATTTGTCATTTTTCTTTTTGTTTCTTTTTTTTGGTACCCTGCCAGTGGCAGTGCTTTGTACCACCACTGGGCTTGGTAACTCCCAGTGGCATGATCTTGGTTGCAGTTGGGAAAACCACCACCATAGGGCCTTTTCCATCGCCAGTTCGCCACTGTGGCTATTATAGTACTTGTGAATAGCAGTAAGCAACTTCCAAACTTTCATAATATCAATGCTCAGCAACATCTGACTAAAAATGAAGTTTCAACATAATGAAACTAATAAGATTCATCATCCCAGGACTGTTGCGGCTGTGCAGAATACAAGTAACAGTCATATTTATCATCGTCAACAGGAAGAATTAGGTTCTTCACTCTAGCACATTTGACCTGCAGATCCTCATCCATTTCTTGGATGTCAAGGATGGAGCCAGTAATATGTAGTGATTCTAGTATAGGGCAGTTGTCAAGAATGGTGGTAAGTCCCTCCATGGTCAGCTCAAAATCCAATAGTTTCAAGGAGCGTAACTTGCACATAGTTGAAATCTCGCAGAATCCTCCATCACTGAACTCCATATAACTAGAACCATCAGAACCGTAGTCAATATCATCAATGAGTGTCACTCTGAGTTTTTCCAGTTGGGGACAAGCTTGGCAGACATATTTCAACAAATTCTCACGACTGTAAGAGGCTGAAATTTCAAGATCTTCGAGGATGGTGAGCTTTTTGAGCGCCATAGTAAATATTTCATTGTCTACCTTACAGCTTGTTGAAAGATGGAGGCTTTTC
Organism: Eleusine coracana subsp. coracana; assembly: GCA_032690845.1. NCBI lineage: Eukaryota > Viridiplantae > Streptophyta > Magnoliopsida > Poales > Poaceae > Eleusine > Eleusine coracana. Next base: position 6,552,243 of record CM064432.1, on the reverse strand, counting down.
AAAAGGGGAGCTCTGCAAGAAAGACCATATATATATATATAATGGTATGTGGACATGTACTGGACAACATATGCAATAAGATTAGGATTTGCATATACTTTATAGTAAGAACAGCATAACTACAAAACTAGACAAACAATTTCATGTTACTATGTTATTGTAAGTGTGGAATCAATTTGAAAGACATAATAAGAACCCCATAAGTTTTATAACAGTGTGAAATATGTCATCATTCTGTTAACCATGAAAGATGTGATCTCGAATGCAGTGCCAGACAGATGTCGTTCATGATAATGCAAATCACACCCCCCCCCCCCCCCCCCCTCAAAAAAAAGTGAATGTAACAGCTCAATTCTGATCCATGTTCTATAACAGCCTCTCTACTGGAATGAAAAAAAAGAAATCCAGTATGAAATACAGATCTATATAGTGGCATATGTAACCGGTAACATTAACTCTTTTCTTCATTGTTGTTTTAAGGCATTACAAGATGGATTTTTTTTTAATTTCTGATATTTTTTTCTTCTCAAATTCTCCTGATTCATAAACTGAAAAATAAAGACTTCGCAGAAACACATACCTTTCCACCAGATAGAGCAGAGTATCCATGTCGACTGGTCCGCAGAAAGCTTCACATTGCCCCCGGCTTCGGTCCACAGCGGCACACGCCATCGTTGGTTGGCACTGAGACCTCTGCGAACCTGTGCTTATGTCGATGTGGCGCCATAGCAAAGGCTCACTGATGGCGGCACGCCTCCATGCCTTGCACGCGCGCTCCGTGCCCCACATGATCTCATAGCAGGGCCCCAACCTTTGGAAGACATCGACTAATATGTCATGGGGTAGGCTCGTCCAGTCCCTCGCCTCCACGGGCGTTGATACCGGTGAGCAAGGTTTATTGCGGTGACAAGACGAGGCAGGCATGGCTGGGGTCTCGGTTGTGGTAACACAAATCTTTTCACGGAGAGGATGAAGTGTTGTCGAAACCAAAGAGGCTTTTATTGACATACATTGCATCAGTGAAGAAGATGAAGGGTCCTGTGAAATGTTTTCGATCGCCTTCTCGTATTCCCCTTTTCTTTTCATAAAAGCACCTGATTCTTTCTTAGTACTAACTTAGATTGCGGCGCGGCGGAGGGAGAGGAATGGATTACGGTGTGGAGGGAGAAAGGGGAAGGGAATGAATTTAGGGTTCTACTCAAACTCAGATTGTGGCTTATATAGCAAGGCACCATGGCCTCACGGGCTATGTAGGGTATAGGCCGGCCACCATGGGCTATACGGGTAATAGCAATGGGCCAACTGGGCTATCATAAACAGTCCATGTTCATGCCAGCATGATGGACCTGTGGCTAGTCCCCCATCACGGCCTGTTATGGGCTTCATACTGACACGGCCCATTTGCTTTGTGCCGGACCATGCTCGGGCCAACACATTTAGCATGGCCAAAATGATCACATATATATCATATAAGAAGACAAAATACAAGTACATTGCACGCCACTAAAAATAGAATTTCCATTGGCCAACCATATAAACATCAACCACTAAAAATCAATTTTGAGTTGCAGACATCTAAATGACCTATCACCAGATTTGCAATGGTCCAATTAGCCCAAATTAGAACCCTAATAAACAATAACATCAATTTCCCGGCCCACTCATACCCTCCTGTTGCTGCTGCCACCTGTCTTTCCTCTCCATGTCTCTCTCAGATTCATGGCCAGGTCCCTACCTCTCAACATCAAACACAGTCTCATGAAACACACTTTGACATACGATCATGACCCCAAGCTTTGAGTAGGAGTGTAGGATGGTTCTACTTCTTCTCACAGAAGATACGAGCTAGCGTGGCACTTGGTAGGATCACCGAAGGGCGATAATACTGCCATATCAAACTTCGGGCTGCATGGCTCCACGCGCCTTCCGGAGGCATGTCTTTGCATGGTGGGCAGTTGCGTGACGGCACTGGTACGGGCAGCAAGGGCACTAATGCGATGCCACATATGGCTCTAAGTGAGATGGCATGATGATGGCAAGCGCTGCTCTAGGTGTGATGCAGCTCCAAAAGGCAAGTTTTCGCATAACTGGGTAGTGACATGACTGCGTTGCTTTGGTCAGTGGGGCACTAACGCAATGGCACGTCTTCAGGCTGTGACAGGCTGGCATGACAACTTCTCTCCATGTGGGAGGGTTGTGGAGGTGTGGCGGCAGGAAAAAAAAATTGTGTGTGGACGGTTTGTAACCCTGCAATTTGTGAACCTGGTCTTGATTTCTGCCACGTGGAGATCGTACGGCAAGTGAAGGTGGCCTCGGATTGCGAACTATCCGCACTAATTATTTTTCTATGGTGGCGGGGTTCAAAGTGGCCTGATGACGACGGGCTCGGCTAGACATGTTCAGGACTTGTTCATCTGACTTTATTTTATTGTATTTTATTTTTATTTTCACTTATGGATTTATAGTGATAGAGAGATAGTAGCAGATAAGATACTCCCACTGTCATCTTTTTTACCTCTCAGAAAGTTGGATTCTTTATCTTGGTTTTAGTAATTTTCCATCAAACTATTATAGTATATTTTTATAAGTAATGCTAAACCTATGTACGGAACTTCCGAAAATCTCTACACATAGCTGACGTGGATGGGCAAGAGCGGCCGCGCGTGAAGGCGCTAAGGATTTCTTTAATTAATTGCCATGATGACATGTATTACAGTTGGATAATTAGAAATATTAATCTCCTTATCTCCAGCGATATCAATAAACTATATTCTTGACTTGATTCGTCTGTTCAAAATCAAAATACAACATCATTTATCAATACATGCGATTTTTTTTTGTGAGTGAAGAAAAATCTGGACTAGTATCATGTTATGATTTTGGCAGGGACAATGGTAATTGAAAAACAAAATATTTTGCTCTAATAGTTTGGCATTGAACTTTGTAGAATTGTTCAAAGAAAAATTATATTCATTATTATTAGTTTGAAAACTGTCATTAGAGTTTAATCAACATCGAGATTGGCATATCTTTAAATCTGGACACGGTTGTTGGCCTTCGCCCACGTTTTTTCATCCACGTGTAATCCACATCAGTTGTGCATACAGTTTTTCCTAGATTTTGTACGTAGGTTTAGCATTACTCTATTTTTATACCAATGAAAGTGTCTCCGTTTATTAATATACTACTTTCTGACCCTTTTTCCATCTATCACGCTTCATCTCCTTCGTCTAGTTGTTGACCCGTCATCGACCGTCTCCATGGACTGGGAGTGGATCTCATCAGATTCTGGTACACTGAGGCGAAGCTATAGGCCGCCACCATGGAGGTGGCGTGGACTTTGTGGGAGGGTCCGCTGGGAGCAGTCGGGAAAGTGGTACTAGAACATGGAAGCAGAATCAAGCTTCAAGCACATGCTAGCAGCCACGGTTGGTCAATTATTTTCACAATGGCCTGGACGGCGCACACGGCAGCTAGGTGATTAGCACTCTCCTCGATTCGAGCCACCAACGAGCCTGCCTCTCCCCAATGCAGAAAACAACGTCGCTGAGAAGAAGTGAAGCTCGCTGCGCCGCTTTGAGTCGTGAATCTCGAGCACTGAGATCTATTTCTACCTTGCTTGGATCCCGGATGGACTTGCGCCTAAAAATCAATTTCTCCTGTTCTGTTGACAAAAGGGGAAGAAATGAAGACACACCAGAGGAAGGGGAAATGGAGAAGAACCATTCGTTTGGAGACGAACCATTCATTGTTAATGAAAAACGTCATAGAGTAGTAGATTTATAAACAGAGTAACTTTCGCTGGTATTTTAGTATAATAAAATAGATCAATTCTAAGCTTGTAAAACCAGGTTCTTCAATGTCAAGAATATAATTTTTCCATTCCCTATTTGTAGTGAAAGAGACATATATGGTGGTCGGGATGCTTATCTGTAGATGAGTTTTACTATCCAAAATATTAGTAATTACTTTTAAAAAACTGTATTCTTGACATTAATAATAATTTATAGTTTTTTTCCACGAATATGGTTATCCGGTCAGCTCATCTTTCTGTGTGGCCCAAAGAGAAAAAAAGCCCATGTCATATCAATGGCCATGGACTTGTCAGTAAAGGCGCCAAGAAGGCCGATGAGCAGCCACAGGTCGACAGGATGATGAGCCTCCAAATCACCAATCAAAGACGAAGACCATCCTGCTGTTGGAGGCCGCAGCCGGAGAGGATGGGATCTGGTACCTCCTACCTCCTTCCTCCGAAGCCCGCGTCACCGCCTTCCTGGCTCCTTTACTGTCAAGTCCCGAGCTGCCATCGCTAGACATGAGGGCAATCCTCGGGCGATGGGCACAAAGGTTAGGCCTGGCAGCACCGAGCTCGACGGCAACGGCGGGAATGAGGGGATTTACGGAAGCTAAACGGTATGACAAGAGGAACCCTACCGTACGAATAGATAACAAATTATGTACCAGACCAATTACATTAAGGGTCAAATTGGATTAATAATTTCATGTTATTTATGAAAATATAGGTTAAATAGGTATGTTAATGTTTCTGATATTACCCTTAATTTAGTAAAATAATGACCAATAGTAGTGGATTTTAAATATTAGATCTACACCATCGGATCAAACTATTAGCTAGTAGTTTTGGAAAACCACTAGCCAGTATTTTGGACAGTAAAACTGTATCTGTTCCCTTTTGTCCCAGTGACCATCGGTGGAGGCTTAGCTTTTTTTGTAGTAGTGCATATGTCACACCAATCTATGATGTTGATACACAGCGGGAGAAAGCCACGTTGCAGATTTTTGGCACGCATGCTAACGGTTACCTTGATTAATCAAGCAACATGCTTCAGAATTGGAAATGATGTTGATTAATGCAAAACACAAAGAACAACCCTCATTGACGAGAGAGCCCGGCCGGCAAGAGTATAGCATATATCATTGTTATTTTATTTATTAGACACATATATGTAACGTATACAATATAGTCCAATATAGCAGATGGACTCCCCATCCCCCGTATCACACGTAAACGGCAGCTTATTCATATTCCATAAGTATTATTATTTAAAGCAACAGATATACATTGGCATGTTGCTGCGCGATGCGAACATTTCAGATGCGGCCACAAGTAGCGGAGCCGACTAAGACTCGTCAGCTCCAGCTGTTCGAGAACACTATCGAGGGCCGCATTTCTCAGCAATGTACCGGATATACCGATGGAATCAACGGCTCTGCAGATGCAGTCAACCAAGGCGATGCGCGGTCTCACCATAGAGATAACTTTCACGGAGTTGACGGATCTGACTCAACGTCAGTCCACCTCCAGGAGTTGACGGATGGCCTCAGTAGGGCACGCATTGTTGGACGGCCCGGGCGCCGGACCCTGAGCTGACAGGGTAGAAACCTCGAGCAGGAGAAGCATGACAACGAGCAGGACGGCCGATGATTTGGAGGCCATATTGCAACGAGCTAGCTGTTGGTGTAGGTGATGTAACTGCAGCTCAATTTGATGGATGGTGGTGTGTGTCTTCAAGCCTTCAATCACACCGGGTATTTATAGAGAAGCGGCCGTTGCGCGGCCCGTGCATGAAGCAAGTCAACTACTTCGTACCCAGCATGCCATACATTTCTTCTTAGGGCCCCTTTGGTAGAGATTTTCAAAAAACAGATTCTCTCAAAAACAGCTTCTCCACAAAAACGGATTCTCCACAAAAACAGATTCTTGAAGTGTTTGGCAAAACTGATTCTCAAACGGATTCTCAACATTTTGAAGTAGAATTGAAGAGAAATAATATCCATAATACCCATACCACTATTTTACTCTGAAGATGAAACACCAGTTGCACCACTCACGTAATGAAACACCAGTTGCACCACTAACGTAATGAAACACCATTCACGTAATGCACCAGAAAATAAAAAAAAAAGTTGCAATCCAGCACCACCATCACTCATCTCAACATATGATAAATTATACACTAGCACATTCACGTCACACATTGAGCCATTCCCATCACACATGCACCAGCACCATTTGCACAATTCCAGATGATAAATTACAACACTTTGTAATAAATTCAAAATTACACATGTTTAGGAGGATCTAGAGAGGAATATTGCCCTAGCAAGGTCATCTCAAAATTTATTCATGCTGCGATCATTTGATTGAGTAGTTGACCTGTCTGAAGCATTTGAGGGAGGAAAATATTTTGCATACCTTGGAGGTATGGTACGCACATAATCTGGATTTCGATCACACTTGCGGAAGTGTCTATCCTTTACATTGTTTTCATGAATATAGTTATGTAAGCACATCCTTGCAGCAACAATCATCATTTGTTTTTCTATTGAATAGCTTGGAATCTTCAAAATAATCCTCCACTTCATCTTGTACACACCGAAGGTGCGTTCTACTGCATTCCAAATACTTGAGTATAGATGGTTGAAATGCTCTTGTTCACCACTTGGCGGCACACCCCTCCTCCAATCTGGAACATGGTATCTTTCGCCCTTGTATGGTTCCAAGTAACCTGGCCAGTTTGGATACCTAGCATCAACATGGTAATACTTGCCTACACACATTAGTGATAAACCATAGAGATTAAAATAAGTTTATTCTACAAATGCTACACAATTACTGTGGTTATAGAAAACATACCAACTGGTGGATGTGAGAAATCCTTGTCCTTCATAGCATGAAAGAGCACATTTGTATCATGCATGGAGCCAGGTTGACCAATCAAAGCATAGGTGAATCTCAAGTCAAAATCAACTACTGCCATAACATTCTGAGTAGGTTTACCACTCCTTCCAATGTACCTTATGAAGTCTTTTGGGTGTGGAACTGCAGTAATGTGAGTGCCATCAATAGCTCCTATGCAATCTTTAAAATAAGGCATCATCCTACAATCACCAGTAATTCTATTATGTGTAGTTGAGAAGTTAGGATCAATAGGCCTGATGTAGTCTTTGCACATTCTGACTATTATCTCCAATACCTCACCAAATTTTCTGCTTATAGTCTCACTGGAATGCTTAAAGATATGTTGCACAACACTATTTGACCAGCCGTGACCACAAATGGCAAGAAACATGGCAAGTGCTTCCATTGAGTTCATATGGATAGAGGAGGTTAGACCATACTTACTGACAAGTATCTCGTGCAAACGATAGAACAGAGTTTTGTTCATCCGGAACATCTTATGCGAACCACAAGGACTCTTGAGAACCTCTATCATCCAACCATGCCCACTTTGCTCCGGGGTCATAGAATCATTCTTGTCATAGTAAGTCATGAAATACCTCCCAATCTCCAAGGCAGTTGTAAAAAGGTTGTTCTGTGCTGAACACATCAATGCCAAAGTCTTTGATCTCCACTTGTCATCACTCTCCTCCATCTCAGAATCAGAAGACCTGCCCAAATGTAGATCAAAAAAGCATTAGATGAATATACACATGTGAAATGATCAGTTGAACATAATGCAAAAAAAATAATATGAATATTATAACACAGGAAGAACACATGAGAATATCCACAAGCATATATTTATTTGGTACAACACAAGTCATCCTCTAATAAATAAGTCAATAGCATACAAATAAGTTCATCTATGATAAATATGTTCCTCAGCCATTCCTAGTCATCCACTGATACTTCTTCCTCATCCAATCAAATCTTTCTTCATGAGTTTCCAACGTCATGAACATCTCTCTCTCTCTGGCCTCTTGGTGAAGATTAGAGTAGCAATAAAATGCTCATTGGTTCCAGGTGTAGCACCACAACTCTTCACTAGTGCCATCACATCCTTAATTGAACAACCAGACTTGTCTTCATTCCTAGCAACTGACTCACACGATACAATAGTTTGCTCGTTCAAGGCCACAATCTGCTCCATTTGCTCTTGGAACCATTAGCCACCACTGGTTTTTGGTTTCTTGCCTTTGTTAGTATCCTTTCCTGCATGCTTCTTTCCTTTTGCACTAGCAGGTGTCACCTCTTCAGGCTCACTATCATCATCCTCTTCATTATCACCTTCATCCTCATCACCTCCATTATTTGTTGACTCCTCACCAGCAATGCCATGTGAAGGTGCTACCCCACTAGAAGGGTTCCAATGGTCTTCTCCGGTGTTCATAAGGTCATCAAACATTTTAGCAAGTTTATCTTCATTCTGGAGACCTTGTTCTTTGAACTTCATTGCTCCTTTTATTTCCTGTACAATGCAGTGTAAAAAATTGTTACATATCAATTGCTAAAAACAGAATTTCATAATATTTTAACATGAAATGAACAATGACACTTACCTTATCCATTCTTATCCACCACTGATCTGGCATATCAATGTTGCGCGTTCCTTCCTTCCATCCTAAACCAGGTTGCCTTAGCAATTGCTTCCAAACACCATACTCAAGCTTCAGCTTGTCCCATTTATTTTTAAATTGTAGCCTGTTGTAGGAAACTCCGGCCCTCTCTTGAAACTTCTTGATGAGATTCTTATAACCAGTCTTGTTTAAATGGGTGTTTGATCGATTACCAAGTCCTACCTCTTTGGCACATATTTCATAGAATATTCTAAGATTCTTCTCGCACCAATTTGCCACACTATAGCAATACAGATTACCAAGTTCAGAGAGATAGAGGTGAAGAGAAGAGAGGTAAGGAAGACTTTGGCTCACTCTAAGAAATAGGCAATGGCATGTACAGATTAATACACTGTGCAGATATCAAGAGTGTTACATAAGGAGTATTGAATTTCATTAATCAGATAGCAACAATCTGTGCCAGGTTAGGAGGGACCCAAGTTACTACTAGAAGTTGCTAATGATTGTAAAATTTAAGGATCAGATGCAAAGTTGGATTTCTCATACTCAGAACTACAGATGCTTTTACCCAACAAACATGACAATGGAAAACTAAACAAAGCACAAACAATGACTTGGGTCCTACCACACATACAAGCTGGGTGTTTCTTTGGGTTCCCTAATCAAGCACACATCATACAGGCCACATAATGATTATAATTATAATGTCAACATGCACATCAAAGATAACCAAGTAAAGATCATCACCTTGTATCGGGTACATCAGCTTCATCAACAGTTAGGTCTAGGATGTTGTCGGAGGAGGCTGTAGGAACCGATGGCCTTGAAGAACTCCGCTTCCTTTTGCGTGTACTTGGTTGCGCAGCCGTGCCCTCATCCACCATAGCAGAGGCACCACGCCGTCCACCTCCATGATGAGTCAAAGGTGCTTGCGCAGCTGCAATGCTGGTGTTGGTGTCACTGCCCGACGTTGCAAACAGTGCGGGAAACACTGTAGGAGTGCTGGGGTCGGAGGGGAAGAACGTCGATGTAAAACCACCTGCCGGCCACTACGGCCTACCGGAGCTGCCAGGCCACATGCCCCGGGTGGCCACGCCACAGCCGCCGGGCCACATGCTTGCAGTAGCTGCACTGGAGGCGCTAGGCCAGGTGCCGGAGCGGGCTGTGCTTGGAGCACCGGGCCATGCACCTGTGCTGGCCATGTCGGAGCCAGGTGTGCTGCCGCCAGGGGGACAAATGTCGGAGTTGACTGTGCTGCCACCGCCACCACGCCAGTCACCGAAAGACATCATCCCAGAGCTATGCAGATCGCCACCGCCGGCCGGGCCTGAGCTATGGGAGTCCCCACCGCCGACAGCGCTGTAGCCACGCCAATCGCTGCCATCAACTGGAGCAGGGCCGTGCCATTCCCCACCGCCGGCCGGACCGAAGATGCTTGGCCAATCCCATTCGCTGGCGATTCAACGTGGCAGCTGCCCAGATGCGCCGATGGGTCCTCCATCCGCCGGATCGGAGGAGGAACGACTGGATCCAGCCATCCCCGCCACCTGGGCGCCTTCCTCCTCGCCGGATCTTGCACCTTCACGGCGGCAAAAACAGAGAGGCGCAATTGGACGGAGCAACGGGGAGGGACGGGGTCCAGCACCGCAGAGCTTCCTTCGGTCGGCGCCGCTTCAGTGGACGGGGATGTTGGGGCGTAGGGGAGCAGCACGGGGAGTAGCGGCGCCGACGCCGCCCGAGTCGCCCGACCTTTCTTTCGGAAACGAGTCGAGGCGGAGGGAGGAGTCGAGTCACGGGAGGAGGAACCAGATGGCATTTCCTTGTAATTTTCGCCCAAAGGTTAGGGGTAGTTTCATAAACTAGCGCGATGGCATGCCCAGAATCCATGCGGGAGCTACTCTTTCGCAGCTCTCGGCTCCCAACTCATTTTTCAGAATCGATTCTTTCGCCAGGAGCAGAATCCGTTTCCTGATCAACCTGTTCGGCCGGCTTCTGGACTGCAAGAGCAGAATCACTTTGAGAATCGGTTCCAGAATCGCTACCAAATAGGTGTGTAGCTAGCTAGGTGTGTAGCTAGCTAGGTGCGCTGGTTAGAAGATATTTTCATTCGGTACCCTGCCGACGAGCAACGACAACTACTAACACGTGTAGTGAAATTCAAGAGTGTACTTGTTCGTCCGGGCGGTACTGGGCAGGCTTAAGTTCAACCGGAGGAACATGCTCTCGTGGGACTTCCGGAGACTTTCCTATCCTGGCTTGGTTTTAGTAGGAGTTTGTACATGCACGTGAGGCAGAGACTCCTACTGAAGTGTATAGCTAAATGCGCAGCTTAAAAGTTTTTTCATTCGGTACCCTGCCGACGAGCAATTCCTACTTGAGTGTGTAGATAAATTCAGGAGTGTACTTATTCGTCGGGGCGGTACTGGGCAGGCTTAAATTCAACCGGAGGAACGTGCTCTCGTGGGGCTTCCGGAGACTTTCCTATCCTGGCTTGGTTTTAGTAAAAGATTGTACGCGCAAGGCAGTGACTTTCCCTTATGAGAATATACTGTCATTGAACCGTCTAGCTTACATACTGATTTCAGCTGGCTTAAAAGTCTCCATGGTTATAGAATAGTACTCATTTGATTTTTAAATTATTATCACTATTGATTTTTCTAATTAACTTTGATCATTTGTTTTATTCAACAATATTAAATATGTAAAATTACAAGTTGTGCTTCAATTTCCTTTGATGATAAAACAAACCATAACATTTTTTAAAAATGAATAAAACAATGATCAAAAGTAATTTAAAAAGTTAACAGCAACAACAATTTAACAACATGAGGAGAGTAGAATATATTGTATGCCTAATTCTGATTTTATTATATGTACTCTCTTTCATCCTAGAATATAACAATGTTGTAGTTAATGAACTTGCACCTAAACCTTGTGCACTCACATGTCCATTATACATTGTCGCCTTTCAAGACAACCGAGACGTTTTGTTTCCACCACCACCCCTTGTGGGCAAGTGGCTAGTCCATATTTCATTTTGTAGAAGTAGTAAGATATATTTTTTCTTTGATGTTATACTTACACATATATAAATTGAATTATTAAATTATTTCATAAAATCCTGAGTCCATAAAAAAAGTTCAGCGGCTAGTGTTTTTGTAATTATTATGTCAAAAATTGTTGAAATTTATATTCTTTTGTTTTTCTTCAGTTTTATATTTGCATTGTATATTAACTGAATTATTAAACTATTTCATAAAATTCTGAGTCCAACACAAAAGTTGAGTATAATTTTTAAATTATTATGCAAATGTTGCTAAAGTTTATATTTGTTTGTTTCTTATTTTAGGATTTTCTTTTAACACAATAGATATGGACCACTGAGATGATTTGAAATAGTTTTTTTTTGCCTTCAACTTTGCTGATTTAGGAAATTTAACATGATTCTTTATCTTTACTACTAGATGATTTGTTGTAATATTTTTTCTTTTTGCGTTCAACTTTATTGGTTCAACAACTTTGCTACCTTGTTACATAACATTACTCTCAAAGCATTGGGTTTTATGAAGCTCATGTATCACTAATAATTAGCTGATTTCAAAATTTTCGGTGTTTTCTCTGTCCTAGCTTATCTATCACTTCATCATCCTTTTGCTTTCTCTTCTGTTGATGAAGCTGTGAAATCCATGAAACCTAATACAATCAGAGGAGAAGTAAGAATGTCCATGTTGCATATCTGGGAGGAGAAGATTTTATTCAACCTCATTTGGCTAAGGCGAGACGGCGATAGAGTCCCACCTTCATATAGTCAAGGTTGTCATGTGCCATAGGCGATGGGGTTATCAGGGAAGAAAAGGGCGAAAAGGATCTAATAGCTTATAGAGAATGAATGGAATGATATTTTAATATGTGATTTTGATTTTGGCTGTTGGTTTAGCAGAGAGTACATGGATATGTACAGTGCTGTTAGAGGAATTCAAAAAAAAAAGAGAAAATAATAGTACGTGAGTAATATTTAAAATAGTATGTAATTAAAAACAATATACTATAATCTATTATTGTGATGGTGTTGGTGGGTAATCTCAAAACTGTGTGTAGGGATATTTTGGTCTAATTCTTTTATGATGACAGTGATGGGTAAATTTCTCTTCTTATTTTCATTGATGTTGGTATTTAGGAGGAGGATGTCTCAGAATGGAGGTTCACTGGAGTATATGGGGACTTGCAGGAGAACCTGAAGCATAGAACTTGGAAGGTTTTAAGGGATCTCAAAGATCAGGATGCACAAAGTACTCTCCCATGGCTTTGTGCTGGGGATTTCAATGAAGTTCGTTTTGCTCACGAGAAGGATGGTGGAAATCCAAGAGGTCAGATCTGCATGGATAGGTTCAAGGAAATTTTTGGAGGTGTGTGGGTTACACGATTTGGGCTTTGCGGGTGACATTTTCACATGACGAAATCACCACCGCCGTCGTGAACACTACATCCACGAGCGTCTGTATAATGGTGTTGCTAATGATGCATAGAGGGCAAATTTTTCTGGTGTATATGTGCTAAATGGAGATCCAAAACACTCTGACCACAGACCTGTTGTCATTGTTATAGAGAGGAGGGTAGGCCGGGAACAGGATTCTGGAGACAAACCATTCATGTTCGAAGCAGACTGGTTGCAGGAGCCGGACTGTGGCCGGGTGGTGAAGGAGGCGTGGGAGAGTGCAACTGAAGAGGGTGCTGGGAATATACATGACATACTTTCAAGGGTGGCAGGTGGTTTGGTGAATTGGAGTACTAATATATTGGGAGATTTGGAGAAAACTACTGTCAGATGGGTCATGCTGGGAGATGAGGATACTAAATTCTTCCACGCAGTGGCAACGGAGAGATATAGGATGAATACAATAACACAGTTACAGACTGATGATGGCAGATCACTAACAAGTCACAGTGAGAAGGCAGAGGTGCTACTGCAGTCCTACAAGACAAGAATGGGTGCAACTGAACACCCCACCATGCTATTCAACCTCACAGAATTAGTTAACAGACATGAAAATCTAAGTCAATTGAGCAGAGCTTTCACTAAAGAAGAAATAGATGCAGTTTCAAAGCATGCCCAATGACAAATCACCAGGGCCGGATGGATTCAATGGACAGTTCTTAAAGCACTGTTGGCACATAATAAAAAGAAGACTTCTATGACCTTTGTTAACAATTCTATGAAGGCACACTGGATTTACAGTCCATCAACAGTTCTTTCATAACCCTCATCCCCAAAACCAACAGTCCAGTCGCAGTAAATGACTTCAGGCCAATCTCACTACTAAACTCAGTACTCAAACTACTCACAAAACTAATGGCAGATAGACTGCAGAAGGTGATCATACCTCTAATACACAAAAACCAGTACGGGCTCATCAAAACAAGATCAATACAAGACTGCCTGACATGGGCTTATGAGTATTTGCACTTATGCCATCATTCTAGAGAAGAAATCATCATCCTGAAGCTTGATTTTGAAAAAGCATTTGACACAGTAGAGTATTCAGTAATAACTGAGATGCTACAACATCTAGGATTTGATGATAAATGGATTGGCTCGGTACACAACATCTTGGACTCAGCCACAACTTCAATCCTTCTAAATGGAGTACCAGGAAACACATTCAAATGCAAAAGAGGAGTTAGGCAGGGAAATCCACTGTCGCCACTGCTATTTTTACTGGCAGCAGACCTACTTCAACCAGTAATCAACAAAGCACTAAGCCGAGGAGTGTTAACAATGTCGTTGCAGAACACAAATGAACAACACTTTCCAATTGACTAATATGCTGACGACACGATATTGATACTGAAAGCATCTCAAAGGCAAGTATTCAGTCTCAAAGCGATGTTACAGGCCTTCACAATGTCAACCGGGCTAAAGGTTAACTTTTCAAAATCATGCATGGTACTGATCAACACATCTCTAGAGCAAATTGAAATACTTGCAGCCACCTTTGGCTGTTCAATTGGTAGCTTACCTTTCACATACTTGGGATTGCTATTAGGTACAACGAAACCAACAATAGAGGACCACGCCCCAATCATCAGCAAGATGGAAAGAAAACTGTCGGCTACTAGCAGATTTCTATCCTTGGTAGGGAGAGTCACTTATGTCAACTTGGCAATCAGATCGATGCCAATTTATGCAATGTGCACAATTAAGCTGCATGCAATAGTGCATGACCACATAGACAAGCTATCACTCTAGGCATTCGGGTAAAACTGAAAGTTCGGGTTGGGCTAATCGGGCTTTGGAGAAATCGGGTTCTAGGATTTGATACCCGAGATTGGTCTCGAAATTTCAGGTACCCGACATTTTGGGTATCCAGAATAATGGGTTCGGGTTTTGGGTAACCCAGTGTACCCGATTCCCTTTCTTCTTCATCGAGACAAATCGACGCACCAACCGATACATGCTCCTCCATCGAGCCACCATGGAGACATGAGTCGATGTGAGGACAGATCCATCAACCACAAACATCAATTCATTGATTTGAAGCCTTGTCGGTGAGATTAGCATGTGGTGTCAGCGGGCACTCATTCACGCGAGGGCCTGCGACGGATATTGATGGGCATTGGCGTGAAGAAGCAGCTCTGCAGCGTATTGACCATAAAGCAGAGAAGTCTCGCTGGCTGAGGCGAAGAGCAACGCACGGTCGTGCATGCATCCAACACGTGTGGCAGCAGAGGCGGGACAACCATGTACTGCTATGCGACTGGACACACGATGGAGGTTGGAGGTTGGGTCTTGTGTTTTATATGAACCTAATTGTATGATGGGCTGGGCTGAAAGTGGAGAATAAATTGTTGTGCCTCTTGTTGTTCGGGTAGTGAGGCTAGAAATCCGATCTTTCTGTATTTGATTTCGGGTTTTCAGTTTTGCTATCCGAGATAACACCCAATTTTTTGGGTCTTGGGTTTTTTGGGTTTGGACTCAGGTTTTTTCGGGTTCGGGCTTGGGTTTTATGCCCAGACTAAAAGAGCAGCAATATGGGTAGGCAAGGAGATGGATGCAAGAGGGAAAGCTTTGGTGGCATGGCACAAATGCATCATACCTAAGTAAAAAGGAGGACTAGGAATTAAAAACATCAAATTGCAAAATGAAGCCTTGCTTATAAAATACTTCGACAAATTTTACAACAAAAGGGATGTGCCATGGGTAAACCTAGTATGGCATTCATATTACTCTGAAGAGCAGGTGCCACATGAGAAACAGCAAGATGCTCATTCTGGTGGAAGGACATCATGTCGTTCAGTGATTATTTCAGAGGAATAACAATGTACAATATAGGCAATGGAGCCACAGTAATGCTTTGGAACGATGTCTGGAACAATCATTATTATAAAGAGGAACTGCCAAGGCTAAACTCTTATGCAAAAAATAGCAAGACATTTGTGGCTGCCTACCTTGCAAATCAATTAATCGCTAAAAACTATCACCTCCCAGTGAGCCCCAAGCATACAATGAGCTGCATATCCTGAACAACATCATCCAACAGCTGCAATAAAGGGATCAACAGCAACAAGATGAATGGCATTAAATTTGGGGATCCAAAAAGTATTCTGCGGCAAAGTTTTACATGATGCCCTTTCAAGCGATTCAGCCTCCGAGGCCATTCAAATGGTTGTGGAAATCAAAGTGCTCTAAAAAAGTTAAAGTCTTCATGTGGCTGCTATTCATGGATAGACTAAACACAAGGAATATCCTAAAAAGAAAAAGGTGCACCATGCAAGGGAACAACTACAGTTGCAGCCTATGTGTGCAGGCACCAGAAGAGACAACATTCTATCTTTTCTTCCAATGCACCATCAGTGTCACTTGTTGGACACACATTGGAATAACTTGGAACACAGCACTGGAGTTCTTCAACATGATAAATGATGCAAAGCAGCAAGCAGCAGTCCCTCTATTCATGGAAATCTTCATCCTTGCAGCATGGCATATATGGAAGGAACGCAACGGAATGATCTTTGATAGCATTCAACCAACCTTGCAAACCTGGTGGGCAGCATTTAAAGATGAAGTTAACCTTCAAGCTCACAGAACACAACCTGTATAAAGAGACAACCTGTTAACCTGGATAAACTCCATACAGCCCCCCCCCCCCACCCAAGTTAGCCTAGTCTCTCACACTTGTAAATTTCACCCTAGCCGGTGGCTTATATTGTAAAGTTTGTTGTAACTCGGTTCTTCTTTTCTTTTTATATATATAAAATAAGCACAGTGGGAGCCTCTTCCATTGTTTTTCGCGTCAAAAAAAGGTTTGGAGAAAAAAGTCAAAAACCTGAAAAAGGAATTGGAGGACTGTCAGAGATCACAACGGATTGACATGATGGTCACTTGGGAGGCTGTCTTGCGCTACAAGTTTGAACGGTAGGAGGAACAAGTGGATATGTATTGGAGACAACGAGCACATGTGAGGTGGATGGAGAAGGGGGACAAAAATACCTCTTTCATGCGGCATGCTCTGAAAGGAGAAGGATGAATAGGATAGAAAAATTGAAGGAGGATGGACGGTGGGTAGAGAGAGAAGAGGAAAAGAGGGCTTACATCTCCGATTACTTCCAAAAACTTTTCAAGATGACAGCACAAGACAATCCGGCTCAGATTCTGGAGGCGGTAACCCCTCATGTCACCTCACATATGAATGATATGCTGCTATGGGACTTCACTCCTGAAGAAATCAAAGCTGCACTTGATTCTATTGGGAACCTTAACGGTCCGGACTGGATGCCATCTGTTTTTTACAAAGAATTCTGGGACGTGGTGGGTGATTGAGTGGTGAATGAGGTGTTGGCAGTGCTAAATGGGAGCCCCATACCAGAAGCATGGAATGAGACGGTAATATCATTGATTCCAAAAGTAAGACAGCTAGAAGTGGTTACTCAGCTTTGGCCGATTAGCTTATGTAATGTCATTTATAAATTGTGTGAAAAGTACTTGCCAACAGGCTCAAAGGCATTCTAGATGAAATTGTTTCACCCTCTCGAAGCGTGTTTGTTCCTGGGCGCCTAATTTCGGATAATATCCTTATATCTTATTAGCTTACTCACTATATGAGAAGGAAATGAAAGGGCGGGCATTGGGTATGCTGCAGTAAAACTCGACATGCAAAGTATATGACAGAGTTGAGTGGGGTTTTTCTGAGGAGTATGTTTTTGAGACTTGGTTTTCATGAGAATTGGACCGAATTAATAATGAAATGTGTTTCTACGGTATCACATCGAGTGAAAGTTAATGGTATACTTTCAGATATGTTTAAGTTAGAGCGGGGTCTAAGACAAGGTGACCCCTTGTCCCCATATCTGTTCCTGCTCTGTGCCAAGGGGTTTCCTGCTTTGTTAGAGAAGGCAGGGAGGGAAAAGAAGATAGCAGGAATTAAAGTTTGTCGGAACGCTCCAAGTGTTTCTCATCTACTATATGCTGATGACAGCCTTGTCTTAGTTCGTGCAAATAGGGAGGACGCTATGCAGCTGTAGAGTATTCTCGACATCTATGAGCAGTTTTCTTGACAAGCTATTAACAAAGAGAAATCAGCGGTATTTTTTAGTACCAACACGAGTGCTGCAAAGAGAAAAGAGGTTAGGCAAATATTGGGATCAGTTCAGAGACTCAGAATGACAAATACCTGGGGCTACCTGTGCATAACGGTAAGGCAAGGAAAATATACTTTTGCTTATCTCAAAATCTCAAAGACCGTGTGTGGCAGAGAATCCAAGGATGGAAGGAGAGGTTACTCTCCAAAGCAGGGAAGGAAATCCTTATTAAAGCGGTGGCTCAAGCCATCCCAACATTTACCATGGGATGTTTTGACATCACAAAGGAATTATGTAATGAGATTAGTACTATGATAGCCCGGTATTAGTGGAGTAAGCAAGATAATTGTATGCACCAGATTTGTTGGGATAAACTTATACAGACGAAGAAGATGGGGGGGGGGCCTTGGATTTCGGGATATTCATGCATTTAATATGGCAATTCTAGCTAAACAAGCCTGGAGAATTTTCACAAACCCGAACTCTCTCTTTGCTAGAATTCTCAAAGCCAAGTACTTCCCTAACTCATCATGACTTGAAGCAAAGGCAAAAGCTGATATTTCGTATAATTGGAGAAGTATCTTGAGTGGGATCCAGCTTGTGAAAAAAGGTCTGATATGGCGAGTGGGTAGTGGACAAGGTCTCAATGTGTGGACTGATCCTTGGGTACCAAGAGGATGTAGCAGGGGACCAATCACCCCTAGGCGATCGATACTTATCCATCAGGCTTCTGAGCTCAACAACCCAATCATAGGAACTTGGGACAGTGAATTGGTGAAGGATATCTGTTGGGAGGAGGATGCTGAAATTATCTTGTCTATTCCGGTGTGAGCTAGGAGAACTTCCTAGCCTGGAACATTGATCCTAAAGGACAGTTCTCGGTGCGCTCTGACTACAAAGTCTATTTTGAAGAAGAGAGAAGATCAAGGGGGGGGGGGGGACTTTAATCAACCAGTGCTATAATATCCCTGTTATCTTGAAAAGAAAATAATAAAGTTTATATAGTTAAAGGTCAGTGGTTGACAAAAAAACGACTTTTTCAACCGTTGCTCCGATGGTTGATCAAAAACCATAGATGAGTAGATCTCATTGAAACACATCCGTTTGACTACCCATACGCCTAATTTGGATATCGGATGACACCATAGTAAAGCGAATTAGTCTAAGTCATTGATGTTAACCAAGGTTTCCTATTCTCTTCACCCTCAATCTCAGTTAAGGGAAGTGAAATGATGAACTTCTTGTGTCCTTGATATGCTTGTTGCTTCCTTGCTGCGCACTTTCATTTGAAGTTTCATACTATAATTTCTATTTCTATCAAATGTTCAAGTTTCAAGTGTTTCATTTCATATTATTCAAGTGCCGGGGGTTTCCACAAAACACCGGCTGTACAAGTTGGTTCTTATGTTCAGGTTCCTGTGAATAAGTGCTGGCCCTACTCATTCGACTTTATCGATAAATGCAAAGGAAGTTTCAAGTGATGTCCATTTTAGACGGAAACTATTTCATGGTTGTTTCAAGAAATGAGTTGTTCCCTTAAGTTTCAAATTTCTTTTGTTCTTCATGGTGTTCTTCCGATTCTGATTTGTACTTGCTGAGTGTTTTACTCACTCTTGTGTGCATTTGGTTTTTAGGTACACGGTGATCAAGCATACATGGGAAGGGAGTAGCCACGTCATTTTTTAGCACTCATATGTTCCTTTGCTAGATATTCATTTAATTCACTAAAATCACATTGTTGAGAATTGTCATGGAGTCAGTTCAGTATTGTTGAGGGTTATTTCCATTAAAAGTAGTTGATGAGATGATCTTTTTGTTGCTTCATATATGAGTTATGCTATTTTTGTGATGTATGAGCCCGCGGATATTAGATAGTATAGGGGAAACTCTTTTGAAATTTCCCATAATTTATTTACTTAGTAGCATTTTACTATTTTAGTAGTAACTTCTAGGTAGGGTGATACCTGGGGTGTTACAGTTGGTACTCAGAGCCAGGTCATATCTCCTATTATTTTTTGGACATGAATAGATAATTGTAAAACTTTACCTAGGCCTACAACTTTAACTTGACACACTTATGCATGTTAGGATGGGTTGCATGGGTATATTTTTGTATTTTTGTTTCCGCTGCTTGCTTTTCTCTTTCCTTGTGTTTATTTTAGATATAATATTATATTATCAATCATATCCTTGTTGACATTTCAAATTTCTAGAACTATGCTGCCGAGAAGGAGTGCACGCAATGCTGCGTGTGGGAGAGGTCATGGTAGAGGCTGTTGTAGAGGTTGTGGTAGAGGTGATGCTTGCCAAGAGGTAAATCATGAGCATGTGCACCATGATAACAAAAAGGGTGAATGAGGGGAGGAGGACTCAGTGACTGCTGATGCTCCCATTGGTAGGGATGCAAATGTTCTGGTCCCGACAATGACATTCCCTAGGTGGATGTACATGGGTTTGGACACTTTTGATGGTTTTGGAACGCCTACAGATGTTGTTTATTGGCTGCGCAAAATGGAGAAGGTCATGGATGCATGTAGGATGACAGGAGAGGGGATGGTCTTGTTTATCCCTCACTAGTTGGTTCGACAAGCTGATATTTGGTGGGTCGGTGTATATGATGCTTGGATTGCAGCTCGTGGTGCTATCACTTTGGAGGTTTCCTTGGTGCAGTTCAAGGCTAAGTATTATCCAGACTCCTTCAGAGACAAGATGAATGGTGCATTGAACCATATTCAGCAGGGAGACAAGACTATGATGAGTATGAGAGGGATTTCAACGACATTGTTCATTTTGTGCCTAGTGTTGCAAGTGATGAGTGTGAGAAGTCTAGGAAGTTCTTCACAGGACTTAAGGCTTGCTATAAATAGGTGATGAGAAGAAATCCACCTACCACTTACATTGCTGCAGTGGAGGAGGCTAGAGGATTGGAGACTCAATTTCAGCTTACGCCGCTACAACGGAGACCTACTGGGAATGTTGGCAACATAGGTGGTGACCAGAAGCGATCTCGCCAGGATGGAGGGGATTCCTCTCAACATACCCCTTTCATGAAGTCTAAGACAATTCGACCCTCACAACAGTCCTAGTCTTTCCGGCCTAAGCAGTTAGGGGCTCAGTCTTCTTCAGGGCAATATAATGGGAATTCTTCTTTTATGCGTCCTGTTCCACATCAAGGCCTAATTTGTTTCAAGTGTGGGAAGTCTCATTGTTCCTCTGAGTGTGGGTTTTTTGGAACTTGCCACACCTGTGGTAAGGATGGTCACGCTAGCGTGGTTTGCAAGAGAAATCCAAATTGTATCATTAAGTGGCAAAGGTCAAGTTTTCCCACAGGTTCTACTTCAATGGCTAGTTCTAGAGGTTCAGCACCCATGGCTAGTGGTCCTCATGGCACAGTTCAAATGATGGCCGCTCCTCTTGCTCCATATCATCAGTATCCACAACAGTACTTCTGTCGACCAGGCTACTAATGGCCCATATCTTAGCATGCTACACCAATGTGCCACCACAACTTCCTGCTCCATATGTTCCACTACAAATATCTGCAACTTCTACTCCTTTAGCTCAGCCACCTCAGTACACCACAGGAGGTCCTAGTTGTACTACCTCTACTGTAGTGTACACCATGCCTACAACTTCTTCTCTGGGATGCCCGGATGTCGTTTCAGGTACTCTCACCGTTGATTCACATGATGCTCATGTCTTATTTGATTCAGGTGCTTCCTTCTCCTTTATTTCACTTGATTTTGCATGGAGATATTGCAATCAGTTCATGTTAGTTCTCCTAGGGGCTTGATTTCTAATTCAGTGGTATGTCTGGGTTGTGTTATATCTATAGATGGTGATGATTTTATGGCAAACCAAATGGTGATTCCATTACCGATTTTTTATGTTATTCTTGTCATGGATTGGCTGCACCATTATCGAACAATTATTTCTTGTTTCTGTAAGAATGTTACACTTGAGGCTCTGTCAGGACACACCATAGTCTTTCAAGCCAATGCCCCTCTATATTATTTATTTGTAATGGCAGGTCTATTCCCTGGTTGTCGTCCTGTGAAGACAGGATTTCTTTGGAGTCTGGTTGAGAAGCCGGCTAAGTAAGTGATTATTGAGGAGATTTCAAAAGTGCGGGGCTATCCTAATGATTTCCCGGATGAGCTACCAGGGATGCCACCTAAGCATGAAGTGGAATTTTGTATTGATCTTCTATCAGGCACTTGTCCTGTATCTATTACCCCATATTGTTTGTCTCAACCTTTCCAAGAGGAGTTGAAGAAGCAATTGGATGATTTGTTGTCAAAGAAGTTGATTCGGCATAGTGTGTCACCATGGCATGCTCCTGTGCTATTTACTAAGAAGAAGGATGGTAGTTGGCATATGTGTATCGACTATCATGGCTCAAATGTTGTGACAATCAAGAACAAATATCCGTTGCCCCACATTGAGGTGTTGTTTGAGCGTCTGAAAGGGGCTAGGTTATTTTCCCAGATCGATCTTCAGTCTGGGTACAATCAGATTCCTGTTCAAGAGGAGGAGAATGAAAAGACAACCTTTTCCACCATGTTTGGCCATTATGAGTTCAGAGTTGTGTCCTTTGCGCTCACTAATGCACCTCCATACTTTACAGAGACTATGAACAATATGCTTTAGGGATTTGAGGAGTTCGTTGTTGTTTTCATTGACTATATACTTATCTTCTTGAAGACTAAAGTAAAACACCAGGATCATTTGAGGATGGTTCTTGAGACTCTATGAAGTCATATGTTTTATGCTAAATTGAAGAAGTGTGAGTTCTGGGTTTCAGAAGTTGGATTTTTGGGTCATGTTATCAATCAACACGGCATTTATGTTGATCCGGGTAAAGTTTCCATAGTAGTGGAATGGAAAAGGCCAACCAATGTCAAGGAGGTCCAAAGTTTCTTGGGAATGGTGGGTTATTACCGACGCTTTGTCAAGGATTTCTCCATCATTGCTAAAGCTTACCCAAAGAATGCCAAGTTTGTGTGGACGCATGAGTGTGAAAATTGCTTTCAAATGTTGAAAAACAAGTTAGTGACTGCTCCTATTCATACTCTTCCTGATCCTGGTAGGCGTTTTACTATCTATTCGGATGCTTCCCATGTTGGACTCAGTTGTGTCATTATGCAGAATGGAAAAGTGATAGCCTATGCATCAAGACAACTTAAGGAACATGATGAGAATTATCCTACACATGACCTAGAGCTTGTTGTTGTTGTTTTTTGCATTGAAGATTTGGTGGCATTATTTATATGGGGTGGCATGTGATATTTTCACAGTTCACAAGATTTTGAAGTACATCTTTACTCAAAAGGATTTAAACCTAAGGCAGAGGACATGGCTAGAGTTGCTTAAGGATTATGATCTGAACATCTAATACACCCCAGGTAACGGAAATGTGGTTGCTGATGCATCAATTCGTAAAGGTTCTCCTCCGTCCCGGAAGTTTCCACGATGGGGACAAAGGTCCGTGGAGCGCCGATCCAATCAGGGCGGGGGTGGGGGCATTTTTCCCCCGTGGGGCAAGCGGGGTGGGCCCCCGAACTAAAGCGGAGCAGGGCTAGGGATGGGATTCGCCCTGTGGAGGTTTGTTGGGGACCCGATAAGAAGAAAATAACTTGGTCCATTGCTCCGATTTGGCCCAATAGCCAACCTTCCTCCAACTTTAAACCCTAATCATGACCCATTGAGCCAGTCACTGCCGCCGCCACCACCCACCTGCAAGCTCGTGGCTGCTGCTTGCTCCCTCAATTGTCAGAGTTGTTCGCCACCACTCCCTCACTCCTTGCCCTTCGCCAGAGTTCTTCGTAGTCATGATGACCAGCGCTCCGCCTAGTGACACCTAACGCTCCGCCTGCCGACGCCCAATGCCCCGCCTATCATGCCAGCCTCCGCTCTGCCCGCATGCCACCCATAGCAGTCGTCGCCATCTCCCGTCGTCACCGCATCCTCGGCGAGGTCCACCACCACACTGTCACTACCATCCCCCATGGGGCCCCGACGGGGATTGGGGATCCGCCAGGGATGAGGATGGAGGAACCTTTCACCCTAATAGGCTAATGGGCACAAGGACAGGGCGGGGATGATTGTTGTTCCCCGTCCCCGCCCCGCCCGGTTGCCAGGACGAGTTCTCCTATTACTATAAATTATGTGATAGTGGACTTGGAGTTGATGGATGTTGTGTATTGCTTTGCTAGAGTCACAGAAGTAGAGACATAGTTAATTCTGTCATGAGCTATACCAGAGCATGTGTTGGAGGCTCAACAACGTGATCGCTTGTTATCAGATGTCAGCAAACATATTCATGATGGAAAGGTTGGGGACTTTACCTTGGATGCTTTTGGAGCTGTTAGATTTTGTGGTCGCTTGTGCATGCCATAAATGTCTCAAGTGAAAGAAGATATTCTCAAAGAGGCACATCATACTCGATACACTATCCACCATGGTGAGAATAAGATGTATCAAGATCTTAAGAAAAGTTATTGGTGGAAGAGGATGAAGATTGATGTGGCAAAGTATGTGGCTTCATGTGGAATTCATCAACGGGTGAAGGCTGAGCATAAGAGCCCCGCTGGGAAATTGCAGTCCTTAGAGGTTCCATTGTGGCCTTGGGATGATATTGCTATGGATTTTGTGGTTGGTCTATCACGTTCTCCGAGGGGGCGAGACACTATCTAGGTTGTAGTCGATCGACTGAGTAAGGTGGCCCATTTTATTCCTATCCGATCGACTAGTACAGCAGGTGATTTGTCACCTATCTACATGCGGGAGGTTGTGCGATTACATGGTGTGCCTCGCACCATTGTTTCAGATAGGGATGCTAAATTTGTTTCAAAATTATGGGATAGTTTGCAACAAGTGTTGGGTACTACATTGGGGATGAGCACTGCTTTTCACCCTTAGACTGATGGACAATCTGAGTGTACAATTCAGACCTTGGAGGATATGCTTAGATCATGTGTGCTTTCTTGGAAAGGGAGTTATGAAGATCATCTACTACTTGTGGAGTTTTCCTATAATAATAGCTAACGTTCTAGCATTCGTTGTGCTTCGTATGAGGCATTTTATGGGAGGAAGTGCAGATCATCCCTTTGTTGGGAAGTAGTGGGTGAGAAGGCTGTTTTGGGACCAAATTGGGTTCAGCAAATGACGGAGCGAGTTGCTGAAATTCGAAAACACATGCTAGCAACACCAAGTAGACAGAAGAGTTATGTTGATCTAAAGAGGCGACATGTGGTGTTTCAAAAAGGAGATGAGGTACTTCTTAAGGTGTCACCTACTAAGGGCATTGTGAGATTCGGTACTAAAGAAAAGCTTAGTCCGAGGTTTGTTGGTCCTTTCATGATCAACGAGCATGTGGGAAAATTGGCTTATCGACTAGAGTTGCCTGAGTCAATCAGAGGAGTTCACATATTCCATGTCTCAATGTTAAGAAAGTATCTTCGGGATCCAGAACATCATATTACTCTAGAGCCAGTTACCATTGAGCAAGATAAGTCGTTTGAATGTCGTCCAGTTAGGATTTTTGAAAGGTCTGAGAGAGTGCTAAGGCGCAAAACATTCAAGTATGTCAAGGTTTTGTGGACAAACAACCAAACAAAACTAAACGTGAAGCAACATGGGAGCTTGAGTCACAGATGCGTGAGTACTATCCTAAGTTATTCGGATCGGCGAGTAACCCCATATTTTATTCAATTCACATCATTTTTCATACGTCGATTAAAGAATTCAAGGACAAATTCTGTTGAATGGGGGAGAATGTAATATCCCTGTTATCCTGAAAAGAAAATAATAAATTTTATATAGTTAAAGGTCAGAGGTTGACAAAAAAATGACTTTTTCAACCGTTGCTCCGATGGCCGATCCGAAACCATAGATGTCTAGATATCATTAAAACGCATCCGTTTGACTACCCATATGTGAAATTTGGATATCGGATGACACCATAGTAATGTGAATTAGTCGGAGCCGTTGATGTTAACCTAGGTTTCTTGTTCTCTTTCATCGCAAAAAAAAAAGGTTTCTTGTTCTCTTCTCATAGGTACAGCTCTGTTGGATCAACTCCTCCCAGCCGCCAGCCTTGTTTCTGAAATTCCCAACTCCTATTCACTTCACGCCATCACCACTGCTAACCAGAAAAAAAATCCTATTAGGATCTAGGGAAGGAGAGTAAGAGACGTGAAAAGGACATGGAAGAAGGGAGGAGAAGCTAAGGGGAAAAGAGGGAAATCGTGGAGTTCCTTGAGGATTCTCTCCAATTGTCAGTGCTACGAGATTACTAGCATCATGGTAATTTCTAATTGGCTTGTGGATTATAGTAGATGAGACAGAATCGATAGGATTGCCGCTGGAAGACATGATCTGTAGGCTGCAGTGTTTTTGTTTTCAAAACTGGTAATTTCTGGTTAAAAATTCGACCTAGAGCCTAAAATAGAAGTTGTCGATGATGTTTTTATATTTCCAACAGATTCTGCATCTTAATCTGTTTATTTATTTTTGACTAGTTTTTAGGACAAATTAGTAAAATCATAAATAACAACTGTTGTGGAAAATTTCCTGTAGATATCTAAAACCTATTTATTTGCCTTGATTGGTTAATTGAATCAGAAGTTACTATTAGAACCTATCTTAAGCGTGGATCATTATTCAGGTCCTAACGGTTCCAGTGTCGGGAGGGTATCTTCGAGTTTTCCTCAATCTTAGTTAAGGCAAGTACAATGATGAACTTCTTATGTCGTGGATATGTTTGTTGCTTCCTTGCTGCACGCTTTCATTTGAAGTTTCATGCTATAATTTATATTTCTATCGAATGTTCAAGTTTCAAGTGTTTCATTCCATATTATTCTAGTGCCGGGGTTTCCACAAAACACCGGTTGTGCAAGTTGATTCTTATGTTCAGGTTCTTATGAATAAGTGCTTGCCCCACTTATTTGGCTTTATCGGTAAATGCAAAGAAAGTTTTAGGTGACGTCCATTTTAGACGGAAACTACTGTTTTATGGTTGTTTCAAGAAATATGTTGTTCCCTTAAGTTTTAAATTTCTTTTGTTCTTTATGTTGTTCTTCCGGTTTTGATTTGTACTTGCTGAGTGTTTTCACTCACTCTTGTGTGCATTTGGTTTTTAGGTACATGATGATCAAGCATACATGGGAAGGGAGTAGCCACGTTATTTTGAGCACTCATATGTTCCTTTGCTAGATATTCATTTAATTCACTAGACTTGAATAATTACATTGTTGAGAATTGTCATGGAGCCGGTTCGGTATTGTTGAGGGTTATTTTCGTTAAAAGTAGTTGATGAGATGATCTTATTGTTGCTTCATATATGAGTTATGTTATTTTTGTGATGTATGAGCCCGCGGATTTTAGATAGTGTAGGGGAACTATGTTGAAGTTTCCCATAATTTATTTACTTAGTAGCATTTTACTATTTTAGTAATAACCTCTAGGTTGGGTGATACCTGGGACGTTACAAGTGCATCACGTGGAGGAAGAGAAATTTTGGAAAAACATTTGGGGTCTCAACGTCCAAATAAGATGAAACATTTTGTGGAGACTTGTCCATAATACCATAGCCATGCCGGTTAATCTCCAACACAGAGGTAAGAAGATAGATACAAATTGTGTCATCTGCAATAGAGTCTTTGAGGATGGTGCCCAGCTTTTCTTCAAATGTAAAAATATGAAACCAATATGGCAGGGGATGGGGTTGGAGAGTCTCAGAATGCAGATGACTCAATGTCCATCAGCAAGGGAGACGTTGAACGTTGTACTAACAGTCAGAGATCCCGAGCGAACTAGAGTGATTGTTGCCTTGTGGACCTGGTGGAATCAAAGAAACGATGTCAGAGAAGGAGGCATTAGGAAGCCGATAGCAACCTTGATTCAGAATGTTGAATTCTTTGCAGCTGAGATTGTCAAATTAAATCTCAGTGAAAAGCATAAGCCAGCAAGACCAAAAGTTAATTGGGAAAACCATCTGAAGGCACTCTAAAATTAAACTATGATGGTTCTTTTGACCATACAAATGCTGAAGGAGGATGGGGATTTGTGATTAGAGATTCAGATGGGGATGTTGTTGTGGCAGGCAGGGGTAAAATCACATATCTGATGGATGCCTTGGACGCTGAAATTCAAGCTGCATATCAAATTATTCAGGCTGCCATAGACCTGGGGGATCTCTCGTTTACAACTAGAAACGGACTCAATGACGTTACGGAATGCACTTCTCTCAACAGGGTATGATCATGCTCCTATGGGGGTTCTAATCCCTGACCTAAAGATGATGCTGAGCTCTGAATTGACCTGGTTGGCGGTCCAATATAAACCCAAAGAATGCAATCAGGTGGCTCATGCTTTTGCGGCTCTGGGCAGCTGTAGCCTGGTAGATGATGATCCGGTTGTTCGTGTATTACCAGATTATATTAGATGTTTGGTTGACCACGATTCTGCGGCAACATCTCGTTAATGGAAAATCCTTTCCATTTCAAAATAAAAAGATTAACATGAGAATTTCTAGATCTTGAGAGCGAACGTGAAAGCTCTTCTTCTAGATCAAGTATTATAATAAATATTTCCAATATGTTGTGACACGTCCAACCAAGTAGTGTCGCCAAAGAAGAAGCCATTGGCCAGGCATAGCACTAAAGCACGTCACCTATAATAGTGGAAGCAATAGTGATGTTTGTGGTGAAAACACATCGCTAATTATTGCCTCAAGGCGACACTTGTCTTTAGAAGCGTCATCTATGATGAAATCATTCGTGGCACATTTCTTCAAAAAGCGCCGCGGATGCTTGAATAATTGGCGACACACTATTTTAAAAATCATCAATGATGGTGGAGTTATTGGCGACTTGTCGCCACTAATCCCGCCTCAAACTGCTCGTGACATGTTTACAATCATCATGTTTCATTTTTTCTCTAAAAAACAAGGTGCAGGCACGATCACAGAGGCAGATAAATATATATCACAACCTGAAGCACGCTACACGCATAAGACCTGACACTGCAGGTAGAGACAAATATAGACCATACAGCACTGGCACGGACACGGTAATCTCATAAGCTGTGATTAGTACTTTCTCAATTTGATATTCTCATCGTACTTGTGTGATTGCTAGTTATAAGTAACTACATCTATCTAGAGTTATTATCGTACTGACAATCAACTGCTTGCTTGTCTCGGTTAGGTCTGATCCTCCATAGCTGATAGCTAGTAAATTAGGTTTATTTTAAATCTTTAATTCAAGTCACCTGATAATTGAATTGTTAACTAAATCTAGTATTAACTTAGTTAATTATATGATTTTAGCAATGTCACGGATAATTGAAGTAGCAGTTGTATTGGGGTGTTTAGCTGATAGTTTGTCACATCTTTTTTACATAACAATTAAGAATATAATAAACATCCGTTGATTAATTATTGGATCGGACCGCTTTACAGTACACTTCTTGTCGTTTGCTTTGCGTAGAGCATTCTGTACGTAGTCGATAAGCCGATTGCTTTGGTCTAGAATATTCTCATAGGCTACACTGTTCGTCACATTGTGCCCATAAGTCGATGGGACCAGCCGATTGCTTTTACTTTGTTTTTAAATACCACAATTGGCTAGTTTTCACGCACATGATTATGGGATTTACATGGGGTCTCTCCTAAGCGGTGATCAAAAAAAAAATGACTGTTTGCTCCCTTTCTCGTTTTGTAAGGAAAAGCGAATGATGTGTTACAGTTTTTCTATGTCGTCTAATTTTGATCCTGTATTAGAGTTAAGCATATCTTCTAGGTTACGCATATAGATTTTTTGGCAACAGGTGTGTAATCATAGAGATACTAATGTAGCAGTAGAACTTCCAAACCGTTCAACAACAAACATCACTGCAACAAAGTTAGTTAAAATCATCATCTTAGGACTGTCCCCATGACAGGGCTCATCATAATGCAAACAGTCTGGCTCTTGACTCTGGCACATTTCAACTATAGCTCCTCATCCATTTTATTTTCGATGTCAACGAAACTGGTAGTAACATGTAGCATTTCTTGTAGAACACTACTACGAAAAACGCTTTTCAGCAACGATTGTTGTTTCTTGATTAATAGCAGGCATTTTACACCCCCTATTAAAATAGCCAGCAGAGGCATGCTCGTTATTAAGTGGTGTAACTTCATGATGGCTATAACAAAACCACCTTACCATGAACATGATTCCGTTCTAGAATCTTTCTCGGATGGTGACACGCGCTGTGACGCCCAATAGTATAACATATGACTGAAATAATAGAATTATCACAATAACATAGGTAGAATACAGAGTTTTATATAAATACGAATTTATATTATAAATCACAATTTTAAAAGTGTAGAAGCGGAATAGTTCAACAGGAGATAAAATTGCTCGATGAAAAATTAAGATATCATCATCTTCTCACGACGATACATAGAAGCAGATCTGGTCTTCATAAGTGTCATGCCCATGACACTATGCTGGCAATCAACACGGTACTTCTCCTATGGATTGCAGGGTTCCCACTTGATGTTCCAAAAGTCAGAAAACTGTCTGCCCTGATCATCTGAAAAACCACAAAGAGTCATGCCTAGAGCAACTAATACTCAACAAGACTGACCCATCAAAATAGTCAACTACAACCGACTAATAGACATGCACATGCTAAGGATAGAGTTTCTTTTGCCAAAAAGGCAGCCTATGAGTGGATCCTTATTTTGAAGTTTTAGCATCAAGTTAAATTATCATATAAAATAAAAAATTTAATTACCACTATAACTACAACAAACATGATTGTAATACCACATAATTAAATCAGTACAGCCATATTCAACCAATTCATCATGTTTCTCTTGTTACCACGTTTTGGCAGAGTGATTAAGTGATACTCGTTACTGTGAGGGACAACAACTCGAATCAATTTACATCCTACAGGAGAAACCTATTCGCATAACCCATACGCGCTTCCTGGAAGCCGCATGGAGCAAATTTTTGCACATGGTTCCCTCGACAAGGCTCCCTCAACACGATGCGTCTCAACCGCCATCCGTGAGTGGATTGCTCCCTCCTCTCTGCCCCATTTCCACCAAAGAAGAGAGTAGGGTATCTTCTGACAAAGCAGTAGTCGTAGCTACGTCAGTTTACTGGGTCCATAAATTCCAACATACAAACAATACGTTCAAACTTGATCCCATGGGCCGGAGACGATGCAGGCCTTATGTAACACATACGGGGCTACCGCCTTGAAGATAAGTTGTCCTTCCCTTTCCACCAAGTTTGCCTGTCCGGTCTCCATTTGTTGTCCCATCCAAACTTTCCTTTTGGCAATATCATTTCCAGGTGATAATATTTTTCCTAACCTACAAGCGGTCTCCATAAACTCGATGATTTGTCATCCTAGTTAAGAAAAGCAACTAAATGACTTGAGGCTATTGTTGTTAATCCATGTACCTACTGCATACTAGGTTTCCAATCAACTCCTATAAAATTAATGCACAAACATTCCTACATCACACTAGCTACTGATAAAATAAAGACAAAAAAAATTGGTGGATGCACCGGAGCTTGTCTTGAGTCTGTTCCTGGTTAGCGGGATCACCTCCTTGCCCTTCATGGTCCTAGTCCGTTCCCTCCTCCATATGGTTTACCTCGGTATCTATATGATGCAAATGCGATGTTGCGCATGAGAGAAGATTTATGACAGTCTATTTAATTAAGACTGATAAATATGCTACGCATGAGGTATCGATTAGTTTAGTAAAAATAATATATAAAGTAGAGGCATAGAACGAGCGTGTTTAGTGTATTTCCTTCATAGACTTCAGTAAATAAACATGGTAATGGAGTACAAAGGTACGAAGTGTTACGATCGCGAGGAATAAAGATGGGTGAGGCACAAGGGAGTGGGTAATGAATGGAACAATGTTTTCTGTTTGCTCAGGAGGTTGTTAAATAGGAACGACATATATGATACAATGCTCAAAGTACCACAATGTGACCAATTAGAATATTAAACCTTAAGCCAAATAATTATTTAAAGCATGGTTCTGATAAACAAATGGAGATGGGCAATTTATTATAGATAGTACATAGCAGGGGTGACTCATTTGCTATGTTTCAATTACATGCATGGGGTTAATTATTTTTATTAATGAAAACAATGGAAAAGGACAATCAATTAATTTGACATGGTTCTGTAGGAGATATGCCCATTCCCATTTTTCTGTAGGTAGGTTAGAGCAGGAGAGAATTTTGAGCCAATTGTCAGTGGCATGCACTAAGTCACCAATTTTATACAACTGGTAGTGATGCACGTGTGACACGCACATCCTAAGATTTATTCATAAGACATATTCTAAGGTCACAATTTTTAAAGAGTAAAACAGAATCAGTGATTTACCTACAATAGACTATGTTTATCAATATTTTGTTATTCCAAGCATCCTAGGATTAATATCTCATATACGTGACCATAAATTTCAATGCATTGATCGACCACCATAAATAAAAGAGATGTATATATTTAATGTGCGTGACCTACATATACTTGTATATAACTAAGTATATATTCCATATATTTTTACCACAAAGTACCTCCCAATAATGCCCTGATCGACCATTGTTATGTACTTTAAATATAGAATATCTAGGACTGTACACAGGCTCTATACAAAGTAGAAAGTAGAAAATGAAAATCAATATACATTTTTAGGGACTAACACTATATCCTTTGAAACCAGTTAGAAACTCCAAATAGTCGGAATTTTGAACCAATCTCATTCTCCCTACAGCTTCAACAGAATAGTGCATTGCCGGCAAATTGGTCCTGGGCTAACTCTTGACATTGCAAGTTAGGAACATACACCGTACTGGTGAAACAGAAAACTTTAGTGCAAGTTTTTTTTATTTTGATGAAACATGCAAGTGCAGAAACATAATATATCCATCACTCACCTGGTAGAAAGAAAGTATACATCATCGATAGCCTTTCTATTTTCTGTAAGAATGTAGTCTACTATTATGACCTCCTTGACCTGAACATATATCCATCACTCATATCAGAATTGATCACTGGTCGTAACTATAATATGTCAAAACTGAAATATCTATATGCACTACTAGAATTTGGCACTACAGCGGCGGGCCAAAAGGGGCCTTAGTGGCGGAACACTAAAATGCAACTAAGGCCCTATCACTATTTTTTTACAAACTTAATAGCAGGCTAGTGCCTTCTACAGACAAATATGGCAGTATAATAAAAAAAAGGGCATCAGTGACGGTCTACGGACAGCCACCGACGCCATACCTAAACGCTACTAGTTCCAAAATAAGGTAGGGTTTAATTATACTAATCCTAGTCGCGCCTCCGCAAATTGTTGTTGCCCGCCGTTGCGTCGTCCGTGCCTGTCTGGCGCTAATTAAGTGCCCATCGGAGCCGGCGGTGGAGGAGGGGGTGCCGGGACCTCCACCGGAGCTGGTGGTGGAGGAGGGGCCGGCGCAAGCTCCACGGCGACCTCCACCGAGCCATCCGCGTCCACCGGCGCTGATGCGCCACTGTGCGGAGGGCTGAGCACCACCAGGCCCAGAGGTGGAGAGGGGAGGCGGCGGCCAGTACTGGCACAAACGACCGCCACCCGGAGGCTGGAGGAGGAGCTGGGCGGAGGGAGGAGTAGGAGGCGGTCGGAGGGAGGACGCGGTGCGTGGCCGAATGGAGGAGGCGACGGATGCGGCTCCAGTAGCAAAGGAGGCCGGAGGGCAAGGCGCGGCAGTGGGCTGGAGGAGAAGGCGGTAGAGGACGAGGAGGCGGTGCGGCTCGCATGCGGGGCGGCGAGGTGGCTAACCCTAACCCTAGGTGTGTGGAGTGTGGAGGCGGTGCGGCGCGCGGAGGCCGCACCTCCTCCTTATTTACATACTTTGCGTGCCTGCAGTGGCGGGCCTTTTCTGACAGGCTCACCACTACTGGGCCTTTAGGCCATAGCGGCAGGCCCAAATGTGCCTACTACTATGGTGCTAAGCATAGTAGCGGGTACCGTAAAATTAGCAGTGGACGAGATGTGCCCGCTACTAATTTTATGACCGTAGTTGCGGTCGAGCTATTTTTCTATAATTTGTTGCGGTCTCTTCAGGAGTCCGCTACTGAGGGAAAAATTGACGCCCGCCACTATAGTGGGTTTTTGTAGTAGTGATGTTACCTATCCACGATCACTAAAAACTATGATGTTCTACCAGGACATGTCAAGCACGAGTGACAGACTAATTAATAAAATGACATGCGAAATCTAAAATGACAGTATTTCATAATTAATTCATAGTCAATCCTTCATAGAAAAGCAGCATCCAATAATGTCCAAACTGATCTTTCATATATATGCCTACTAACCAAGTTAATAACAATGTGTTTGAATTGACAATTGAACTTCACACTCAAAAACTTTAAACTTATTGAATTAATTATTGTAAGCGACACTATCTAAAAATAGCATGACAAATCTAAGAATACAAAGTTTTTGTCCAGATATGGCACAAAGTGAAGCAACATATGATCCCACACAACTGGAGATGAAAACGAAGTTCCAGTTACAGATTAGGAACACTAAAATATAAAAATGAACAAATGTGTTCATGCCTGACATATCCAAAGGCATGAGAGGACAAAAACTATAAAGGTATATTTGCAATCTAACTTCTTACTTTGGACCTTATGAAAGAGAAGTATACCAGTTACATTCAATGACACAGTTATATATAAAGGAAGGAAAGGTAATTGTATATCAGTATATTGAAGATGACATGACTCAATAGTCCGCAACTGTGCTCAATTCAGTCGTTGTCATGAAGAAGCTACTTTATTTTATCTGGAGTACTGGTAGAAACAAGTACATGATGTGAAGTTGTTAGTCTTATTTGACTACATTATATCACTGCACTACATCTTAGCAACTATTGTACATGCAGATAACTTTACCTCAAGGCTTCTCTTAGCCTTGGACGATTTGTCATAAACCATGAAATGAAAGCCAAAAAGAGAAGAAGAAAAAACAAGTCAGAAAAATATGAAGGGCAGAAGGACATTGTCGCAAACCTCTGTCTTGCTGACAAAATTACTCGTACATGTCAGAAGATAACAGAACCCGAAGACACCACAAAATTACCGGACACACATGCACAATTCAGATATGCAAAATGGTTTCCATTAAGCTAAAGCAGCTATCTCAAACATGTCAAATGTACTAAGTGAATTCAGATGAATGCTACCTATTACATGTCATTAGCATTCAGATAAATTTAAAGAATGGACATGTTAACAAAGTGGAAAATCATGGTGAGCAAATGAGCAAATCACAACCTAGAATGGAAGAATATTTTGTCAAGTCCAAACGATGTAAAACAGTTGGTGTTTCTAACTAAATGTCAAGAAATATATCTGAATACAATACTTCTGTTTTCTCCTAAGATATGACTTGAAGGAGGAAACAATGACTTCTAATCCATCTGTAAGTAGAAAAGTATGAATATTCATAAGTGACATATACCATCTAGCATCCATGCTTAGAAGTTGCTCATTTTCTTAAATCATCTAATATCAATTAAGGAAGGATCTAACATCTGTTTGGTAGAAGTGTATAGCTATAACTGAACATGATGCCAAGCAGCAGGAAATTTTTCATTTCCTTTGACATATATACCAACCATATTTTCTGGGTAGCAAGTCGAGAGTCTGAATATATACCAGCAATTTTTCTTCTGTCCAGAGGCCATTGCTTCCAATCCCAAGAATCGTTCTCACTCATCAGCTAGCACAAAAATGTAAGCAATTCCCGAGCAAGAAATATATTGCAAGATATGACAATCAGCAGAATACTCCACTGATCTGCAGAACATACTGATCATGCCATAGCGCAACTGATCTGCAGTCGGTATATCGGTATATCCATGAAACTGAAACCCTGTCGGCTGCTCCTGTAGGGCACCAAAGATGCTCCCACAGCTGTTGCTTGTGATTTTTCCCTCCATATATCATCAATCTCTGGTCACCATGTATGCTTAGGAGCACCACAGCACCACTTGGATCAGAAGGAGCTGACGATTGGAGGGGGATGAACAGAGATGCCATGTTCACGTATGGGAAATTGGGAACAGAGATGACTAGTTGAACCAGAGAGAATCAGGCAGTCACGGGTATAACATCTTGAAAGAGGAGGAAAAAACTCATCGTACCACATCCATGTTCTTATTGGGATCACCAGAGATGACTCCTCCAAGCACCACTACGGCCCCAAGTGTGCGGATTCAATGAGATTGAACTGGGAAGAGAAACCAACTCATGCAGCTCACAGACAAGCTAGAGAATGCAGTTGCCCACGCTATAGAAAATAAATTGTGTCTTATTGAATTAACAACCTGCAGGAAAAATGTACCTTAAGACCAGAGAAGAAACTACAATCAAGGCTGATACAGATTATCACATATATATTAATTCATGCGTGCAATAACTGAACAATATGAGTTCACATAGCCACCAAGGTAAAAAGTATATTGTACTCTTCATTTTGTGACATGTGGTTTAGCAAAAAGTTTATATAGCTTTCAACGAAACAGATGATACATCACAGTGGAATGTAGATGACGAACTTACTTAGAAATAAAACACTACAAATAACGTAGGGATACAGGGAGAGTAAATTCTCTCCAGGGCTATCACCTATGCTATCTTTTCTTCTAGAAAAGGCATGGACATCCCAAATAACTATAAAACAAAGATTATTATATCAGAAATCATGGCATGTATAATTTATGGTAAAAGTTAATGATTCAATGGCACCAGTTTCTATCATCATATACCTAATATAGTAATATAACATGGTAATCTAGTAAGAAATAAATTAGGCATAACAAGATAGTCATCTAAGCATGAGCAATAGTGTTCCTTTTCTTAGAACATCTCCAGAATGCATCAGGAAAACATGCGCTCACCTCACCCAACCCCTGCCATGGTGAACCTAGAGAAGCCAAGAATGGACACTGATGTGGAACTTAAGCTCGAAGCAACCGTGATTGTAGTTTGCAATCTGCACAAGAAACGAACAAAGGTGATTACAAGATGTTACAATCCGTGTGCATCTGATGGCAGAAAAATCATTGGTAGTATAAAACTAAAATGCATAGAAATGGGGCAAAGCACTAAAGCAGTACTACCAAAAAAGGAAAGGGAAAACAGCAGGTTGACAATGCAACAATGTCCAGAGAAACAGAAGTTCATATGGTAATGGATTTGGATATCTCCTCCAGATAAGCGTACAAGGGAAAAATATAAAAAGTTAATTAACGGAGAGGAAGGGAGAGAGGGAGAGAAAAGCATCCTGCTATAATCGATGTTCATGGCAGCGGAAATTGCATCCTCGTGAAAATTAGATGCCAATCCATTAGACAAGCATGACACTAACCACACGGCTAAAAAAATCTTCAATCCATAGACAAATGGAGACGGCTAATCATGTAATCCATATAAGATGAAGCTTACAGAATTCACTAATTACAGTAAAACGACCCAAAACCTACCAAATCAGAATATGGGAACAAGAGGACAAAGATGATGATAGAATCCTGGGAATCCAGTTCGACGGATTGAACTCCACAAATCGTGCTACTGATTTGTTTGGGAAACGTAGTGAAATAGGATCCCTTGAAAGAAGTGAACCACGAATCAGAAGAAAGATTTCTACTTACCCGGGGAGAGGAGAAACAAGTGTTCAGCACGGGACAAGGACAAGGCGAAATCAACTGGGAGAAAAGCAGTGCAGCTGCCGCCTGTTCATTGGACGGCAACCTAGCACCTCGACTCCTTGCTCCACCGTGCGCTGAACAAGCGCCTCGCTCGCTCCGCCTCCTTAGCACCAACCTGGCAACTCGCTTCGTCGCTCCACTGGGCGGTGAACAAGCACCTCGCCTCCTTAACCACTGCCGCCACAATCGACCGGAGGCTCCTTAGAAATCGTACCACTTTGGGTGAGAAAAATTTGTTATACACAAGACTCTAGGTGTTGTCATCGGTGGTTACACCGTGGTAAAGTTTTTCTTCATCTAAGCATTGTGTGGTTAGATGGCTTGAGCCCACTTTAATCTAAGGGTCAAGATGCAATGGTAATCTATTGGTCTGGTGAAAAAACATACTGCTGTAACTCATTTCTTATTGGTTTAGATTACAAGAAGAAAAAAGGCAATAAACATAGCGTAGAAAAGTTATATCTTTTTGTATCATAGACCTATATCCAATGACTAAAAGTGGTGATTGAAAGGAATCCCCATTTCAATCAATTGAAAATTAGATGCTCCCTTATTTTTTAGTAACATTGTGTTCATGACCTGTTGCTAAAATCTCTTTTGTCAATGATGGCCATGAGTCATTCAATAATGTTCTCAAACTCAGAAAAAAGATCTATGGAACACAACTCGCACATACTTGAAAATTCACCAAATCCTCCGCCGTTAAACTCTGTATGATAAGAACCATAGCACATAGTGTCATCATCAGGTAGTGGCACTCTCAATTTTTTAAGATGAGGACGTGTTTGATAGACAGATTTATAAACAGATTCTCACTACTTTAAGAGCTGCACATGGGCTCCGCGCCCAGCATTATTTTGATGCAGATCCCTAGACCGAGGAAATCCTCGATCGACTAGTATGTGACGGTTGGGGTCATGGCTGCGCCAGCACAAATTGTTTCAACTTTCAAGAAGAGGACGGAGTGTCGAACCAATCAGGCTTTTATTGTCACAGAAGTTGAAAGGTCCCGCGAATTGTTTGATCGCCTTCTCGTATTCTTCTTCTTTTCTTTTCAGTATAAAAGCAGGGGGAATGGATTGCGGCGCGACCCAGAGGTGGGGAGGGGAAGGGAATGAGGATAGGGTGCAGCGCACAACTCCGTCCTCAGCGTATGATCCGCAGTAGGTTCCGCACGCCCCTCTCTCCAAGCACAGGCTTCAGCATCTCCAGTCCTTCCTTGGTTTCGGCCATACGAGATCCGGGCTCATCGGTTTCCTGAGCCACCTCGCCGGAGACGCCGACCACGGCGCGGCGACCATGCCGAGAGGGGGGAGAAGAAAGAGGCAGGACGGCCTCGCCGGCATCCCTGAAGAGATCCTGCACGAGATCCTGGTCCGCCTCCCCGCGAAGTCCGTCCTCCGCTGCCGCGCAGTCTGCCAGGACTGGCGCCGCCTCACCTCCGACCCGGCCTTCCTCGTCGAGCACCACCGCCACCAGCCCATGCTCCATCTCGTCAGGTCCTTCCGATCCGCCGACTCCCACTTCCCGGATCGCTTCGACGCCATCGATCTGCGGAGCGGCGATCGGCGGCCGGATATTTGGCTCCTGAACTACATCTACGGTCCTTCTTGCGATGGTCTGTCGGTCATCGGCAACCGCATCTGCAACCCGGTCACTCGCCAGTGGGCGCCCTTAAGCCGGAAACGTGGAGTCTGGTTAAGCAACCTCGTCGGCCTTTTCTGGCACCAACCTTCGGAGGAGTACCGGGTTCTGTTCTGGAGAACCTCAAGCGTGCGTTCACATATGTACTGTCCAAATGAGTACTGCGTGCTCACGGTTGGTTCCGACGATGATCCGAGGCCCGTCAACTCACCAGAACCGGTTGCCACGAGCACGAGGGGATCAACCTCTGTTCACACGGCAGTTATCCAGGGCCAACCCGTGGAGCTGGGTCTGATAAACGGGAGTCGACCAACCTTCATCGGTGCTCCGGTGCTTCTCCATGGCAATATGTACTTGCATTGGAAAAGATACGACCGCCATCAGATCCTGGTGTTCGACACGGTCGCAGAGCTGTTTTGGCATCTGCGCTCGCCACCTGTGAACCCTCACCACATTATGCAGCTGTTGGACATGGATGGCTCGCTTGCTGTGTCCAGCAGTAAGGCCGACATGATCGAGATGAGAATCTTCCTGCTGCAGAAGGGAGGCGACAATGGAGACGTATGGGCATTCCAGTACAGAATTAAGCTACCGGAGATGGAAATCCGACGGTTCCAGGAGCAAGGAGATTTGATGGTGAAGGTTGTCTGGGGAGGGCGACTTACTTATCGCCTGCTTTGGCTGGCTGTTGCATTGTGACAGAAAGGGCAATTTGGTGGCCAAGTTCCGATTTGTTGATGATCTGCCTGTGGTTATCTCTCATGTGTTGAAAGAGAGCCTTGTTCAGCATACATTTTTCCTCGAAGACACTGACTCCGATTGATCCCGTCCATTTTGTGTGTCATGTTATGCGTAAGTAATTTTGATACTTATACTTCTTAATTATGCTCTGCTGTTAGTTGAGGTACATATCATGCAATGACTTGTTGTGACCATCACTTGCGTTTTATTCTACCAGTTTAGGAAAAATTAATAATCTAAATCAGTTAAGTACTCCACCTGTCTTGTTAGAGAAGACTATGCACATGTTTACTTGCATTCTACTGATTCTTATTACATATTTTCTTTTGGTCTGTGTCTTGAGCCGATTTGGACTAGTGATTATAACATATCTTATTACATCATAATTTGCTCTGTGTAGCCAAATCAAAAAGTGTTCTTTCGTGATAGGGAAATATAGATTTGACATTGTGGCTCATGAAGAAAATTGATACCTAGCTTAGCGTTAGTCTTTCATTGTCAGCTAGTTCTGGAAGCTAGTAGATTGAATAGATTGGATGTGATGGGTGTGACGGTACTATTTTCTGAAATTTCCATGTTTGTCATTACATGGGAAAGAATCCAGAAATATTGTCAGTTTCAGTGTCAACATTTTGTATGTGGAACTGTTCCTTTGTATTGGGAGGGACTTATCCATTGTTGAAGTATCCCTTACGGATAGAGTTTCCCCATGTGAACACCAGAATTGATAGGACAGTCATTATATGAAAAATGAGAGAAAAATAGACGTCACATCACCGAATATGGCACACACAAAATTGGAGACAGAAGACAGGAGAGAGGGAGAACACTGATCACACTCCACTGGAGACGCGCGCACACACACACACACAGAAAAAAGAGTTGCCGGGTTGATGAGAGTTTACATGAGTAAAGTTTTGGACATAAACCTGTTAGCACTAAATAACTACCCAAGTTAATTTGATTACTAAAAAATGCAGAGAGTTGAAACCGGGTATAGTCCTATATTGTACAGTGTGTAGTAAGCTTCAACCAGGTGGAACTGTAGTTTTTGTGGTCTTCATGATGTTATTTGAAATTCTGACTTGCTTCTATCATCTTGATTCTGCTGGTTTTAGTGTTTATTTTCTCAACTCAATTGATCTATTTAGTAATAAAAGGAGATGAACTTTTCTTTATGATGCCTTGAAAAAAAGAGAAATAGGCTATAAATTCTCAGAAAAAAGCAAAACATCAAGCCCTTCATCTCTACTTTGTTTAATCTTGTACGGTGGATATTTATCCTCCACAAATCCCCTCACGTCCCCACAAAAGTTTTGCCTCGATAACATTAGGAGGCAGAGTTCGATCCCTAGAATCCACACAAGGATATTATTTTATCCCAGAAAAAAATGATAAATAAGAACGATGCATACACATCCAAACATTCCTCAGATTGTTACAGGCGTATGAGAAGGATGTCAAAAAGCATATCTTCTAACTCTTGCGTGTCTCATATATTAAACAATGTATATCTCTATAAGACATCTATCTCTGCCTCAAATAATTCTGTCGTTTATATGTAGAATCGTATCTATATTTACAACTGCCTGACATATGTAAGTGAAATTCCCTGGACACGTTGAGGATAGCTTCAACCACGTTGATGACAGCATCCCCCCAATGAAAGTGCTTTCGTCATTGATTGACCAAATATGAGACAGTGCATCATTAACAACCAGCCACTTGCGTCCTGAAATCTACAGCACAGATAGGTAATCCATGATCATCTTTCACTACATTAAAAAAATCGGAGTGATCAACATTGTCACGGGAGCAGTAGCAGTAAACACGAAGCAGTACCAGGAGGTCATGAAGAAGCAAGAGCTGAACGCGGAAGCCTGCTTAGAGGTTTGGGATTTGCATCTCGCAGCCAGTGCAGTGGATGGACTGGATCGGGATGGTTCCGGAGTTGAAGGTGAATAATTAATAGGTCATATTCTGATACGAACGAGTGCATCAGATGCTAACTTTATGTGATTGTTTTAGTAGTCGTCGTAAAGCAGAAGCGTAACCTGACGGCCATGACGAAGCAAGACGTGAACGTGGGCACCAAGGAGGCCTGCGAGTTGCCTGTCACAGCCAGCGGAATGGACAACACGGATGGTCCCAGAATTGATCGTCAATAATTAATATATTATACTTCTTTGAGTTTCATAGAGATGGTGTTTCAGATGCTAAATTATGGGAGTATTTATATGATAGTGAACTTTCATAACCCAGGTGTCCAGGTTCATTTAGCTAGGAGCAAGTGATTATTTCTGATATCACAAAAACATGGTAATTAGGGTGCTTGATTTAATACAATTGTAATCATAGGAAAAAACCATTATGTACAAATTACACAGACCTCTTACAAATTAGCACTAAACATGCAAGCAACCTCAAAACTCATTACTGATTATTGCCATGTAATGTCATGCATATGGCACGAGGTACTACAGAGTTCATACTTCATTTATATATGTGCCTGTGCAATGAGTAGAAGACACTGTAAAATGGATGGATTATTTCTTTCCTGAGCCTTCATATATTAGAAAGTAACAATTTATAAATCAAAACTACAGTACATATCTAAGGAGTAGATGCGACTTCAATAAGACCTGATTTTTTATATCCGCATTTAAAAACTTAACATGGTAGACTACAAAATAGAACTCTAATAACCAGAGCTCAATTCCTAACTAATCGAGCATACATAAAAAATGCATCATCAGTGTCTTTAGTATTTTTCTCTATGCAAATACATGTATTCCATGATTTAGAATGCTTGTGTAGTATAAGAGTTCTATTAATCTGTATC
Organism: Eleusine coracana subsp. coracana; assembly: GCA_032690845.1. Taxonomy (NCBI): domain Eukaryota; kingdom Viridiplantae; phylum Streptophyta; class Magnoliopsida; order Poales; family Poaceae; genus Eleusine; species Eleusine coracana. The sequence continues at coordinate 6,509,313 of CM064432.1, read as the reverse complement.
GATTGCATGCATTTTCATTTACAATAATTCTCTACGCAAAAGCGAATTCAAAACAATTTTTGTATAATATATATTATATTGCATGAAATATGGCATGTAATTTCTGTAATTATTAAAAATCCGACACATGTAACACAATGTGAGAAAATCCAAAACTAAGGTAATATAAGAGGACTTTTGTATTTGTGTATGTTTTTTTTCATGTGTACAAAATACACATACATCACTTCTAGGTTTCAATAGGGCAATATACAGTTATAATGCTACAAAATTTCCAAGATGCAATGGTTATCTGTCGTTGGACAAGATATCCTGAGATATTTGTTAAATTGATATGTAATGTTGACTGGACAAAGGTCAATACATGTTAGACCAAGCAAATACCTGGAAACCATTACACAAACCTGACATTTTTGATAGAATATTTTGAATAAAGCGAAAGCAATTGTTAAGCAAAATTTGAAGTAATGATGCCATAATCAAAGTTAAAGCTTATTATGCTTATTTAGTTATAGGTTAATTAATAATCATCATTTTTAATGCAGACATACACACAATCGAATTCCAAATGAGGAGTTGGCCATGTGCATGTTTATTGATCTTCCTCGACAAGAATGATTGACGCACAAATCCTTCAGCTGTAAGTGTTGGACAAGAATGATTGACGCACAGATCCTTCAGCTGTAAGTGTTTAAATTATAGATACAAAGGATTGCCCAGAAGTACGTGGAGCTGTTGAAATCTTCATGTTGCATGAGAAAGATAGATTATATGAGAAGTTACATAAAAAGTTGTTTAGCGAGACAACTTTTGATGAAGAAGACAAGAATAAATATGATGATCAAGCAATGGTAGTCATTGGAAATGGATCAAATGAAAAGAGCAAAAAACAACTGGAGTGCAGATACATATATCAACACATGATGCATATTGGAGAATATTCTAATTTGAAAGCTTTCATTTCCACCTACAGAATTGGTAGTATGTGACTAGAAGCATGTCCAGTTAAACCCTCCCTACAATATTTGGTCAATACCATTGATTGTTCGTGATTTATATTTGGCTATACAATATTCTCTAACTTACAAATATTGATAGACTCTTTGAATATAGCAGGTCACTTTGTTGTAACGTGTGGCCTGCATCCGTTCCACACTGCCCAATCCCATCTGTCCTACACTGCGCAATCCCAACTATCATGACAGCATAGGCTCCAATTAACAGTCTTGAAATGAATCAGATGTTACATTAATTAACGAGGCATCAATTAATCATAACTGAGTGAATCACGCTTCTAAAACTAGAACCATCCCAATCCATTGTTAGCATAAGAAGAAACATAGGCAAACAAAGCACCAAACGACCAAGTTCCACCATTTGATGTAGCTATCTTACACCCGTGGCCGGAGGAGGGTAGTACGTAGCCCTATGTATGTGGCAGCTCTATTAATGCGCCACCGGCTAAACCTTGCAACACTAAGGTTGGTAATTATGCATTGGACAAATATATTCCTTTCCTATTACCAGAGTTTATTTTTCTAAGGAAAGGAATGATGGATAAGCCATCCAGATCATTGTTTTAGAGACACCAACTAAAACAAAAAGGTACATGGTCCTAATGACTATTTTTGGTTACCCTTCAACATACTTGAAAAAATCCTATGTTTACTAACCCGAGCATCCTTATCTTTCTTTTTTTTCTGTATTCCCGGGTTCAATGTGAATAGGGACACCACAGATTTTCCTAAGTATATTTGGCATTGCAACAAGCAGTTGATTTAGAAGCAACCATGCATGTTGTCTATTCTTCCTAAAAAAATCTCTTACTTTATTGACATTTTCAATTGTCACTACACTGTATGGAATAATCAACTAATGTTTGCATACTGTCATAAAATGATTCTAATAGATGAACATCCAATATTTACAAATTATTGGTGTTAAATTGCAAAAGAAAAATCTAGCACGCGCAATCGCGCGGGCCACTTGATCTAGTTAACATAAATTGAGATTGAAATGTTTAGGGTTTGCCTCATAGTGTACTTCATGTTTAAAGTGATATTAGCTCTTTTTTGGTTTCAGGTACTGAAGGAGATTTCGACCTGCTGAGTAGTGTTTGGGATGCAACAATTTAAACAACTAGATGTGCGGTGCGAACTATATTTGTTTCAGTAGAAACAAATATAGTCTACATGTTAAGTGATATTAGCTATCTTTCGGTTTCTGGCACTGAAGTTGATTTCGACCTGCTGAGTAGTGTTTGGGACGCAACACTTTAAACAACTAGATGTGGTGGTGCGAACTATATTTCTTTTAGTAGAAACATTATTATTCAGGCTTAATGTTAATATTGTTGAAAAAAAGTTGGTTCTCGTATATTATCAGTGTCATCTTAATATTAACATGTTCAATTGAGTTCAGATTATTGGTGAAAACAAATTATCTATCTTACTTATACAAGATGATTTACCATCCGATTTGTTGCCTGTTGCAAGATCTAGTAGATATAAATTGGATGGTAAATCATCTTGTGGGATGGATCAGCCATGGTTGAAAATATTGAGTGGCTGTTTGTATATTGCACCAAATATATCGTCATTAAAAATATACACCAGATTCATATGTAGCCACAAAAATTATCCATTTCTCAATATTTCTAGGGCCATATATTAATAATAAATATGGTTTTTCTTCTTGAAAGAGTTTCGCTTCAATGTATATTCAGAAGAAATTGGGACAAGAATCTATTACAACACACACCACACACTCATGATTCTTAGTTTACATTCAGGCCTTTTAAACACTGAAGACAACCCGAAACACTACACTAATCATCCGGAACCTCGAGCCCCTGCTTGCTGCTTTCGTCCACAGGCGACGCTCCTCACCAGCCACGATCAGAGCACCAACCAGGCTGCGGGATTAAGAAATGGAGATCAACCTTCCCAAACAATTGGAACCAGAACGCATGGTATCAGTAAGTGGTTGATGGTGTGTAGAATAGAATAGACAATGGAATCACTGTTCTATTATTACTGTTCACTGTTACATTTTATAGTGGGGGACTCAAAGGGGTGTGTCCCTTCTCACGTTCTGGTGTGAACGTGGTGACGATGGCAACTGCCTCTTCGGTGGTTGCCAAATGATCATTTCATTTGGTTTGTAACACTCCCCCTTGATCATTTGACCATCGTCTTGATAAACCGTGAGTACCTTCTTCAAAAACCCTGTGGGAAAAATATGAGAAGGTATATCCAGATATGCTGTAAAAATCTCCTTAAAACCTAGCGATAAAATAGGATATAATACTGCAACATATAAAATGTCTTTGACACCTCCTTTAAAAAACCCTCATAGAGAAAAATCAGGAGATAGACATTGACCTTGTATTGATATTGCCTCATTAAAAATCTAATATGAGAAACCATTAAATAAAACTCATATAGGAAAAGACTGCAATATGATGTTTGATAACAGGTTACTTGTTTAGGAGGACTCTCCCTCTGAACATTGCAGTTCCCTAAGTCTTCGCATATCAATCCCATGAACAAGTTTACTAAAGATGGAATATGGTAGAGACTTAGTAAATAAATTTGCGAGATTATCACAAGATTTGACCTATAGGATATTAACCTCTCCACTTTCCTGAAGCTCATGAGGATAAAATAACTTAGGAGCAATATGCTTAGTGCGGTTGCTCTTTATGTAACCTATTTGCATCTGTGCAACACAAGCAACATTATCTTCATAGATAATGGTTGGTGATCCAATAGGACCAATACCACATGACTGTTGTATGTGATTAATCATTCTGCGAAGCCAAACACATTCACGTGATGCTTCATACAACGTGATAATTTCAGAATGATTTGTGGACATAGCTACTAGAGTCTGTTTCGAAGACTTCCATGAAATAGCCATACCATCATGTAGAAATACAAATCCCTTTGTGACCTGGCATTATGGGGATCAGATAAATAGCTAGCATCAGTGTATCCAATCAAACTTGAATCCATGTTTTTCCTAAAGAAAAGACCTAGATCCTTGGTGCCTTGAAGATATCGAAAGATATTCTTGACTCCATTCCAATGACGTTGGTAGGAGCTGCGCTATGTCTAGCTAGTAAATTCACTGCAAATGCAATATCAGGCCTGGTGCAATTTGCAAGATACATTAGCGCTCCAATGGCACTGAGATATGGAACCTCTAGGCCCAACACCTCTTCTCCATCTTCCTTTGGTCTGAATTCATCCTAGTCCACTTCTAGAACTCGGACGACCATAGGAGTTTTAACTGGATATGCTTTATCCATATTGAATTTCTCCAATATTTTCTGGATATAGGCATACTGGTGGATAAGAATTCCTGTAGGAAGGTGTTCGAGATGCAAACCCAAATAAAATTTAGTCTTACCCAAATCCTTCATCTCAAACTCCATCTTTAGATGATTGCGCGCTTCTTCTATATCTTGTACGTTACCAATGATGTTAAGGTCATCGACATACACTGATATAATACAAAATCCCGTAGGAGATTGCTTTATGAACACGCATGAGCAATCATCATTGTTTGAGTATCCTTTATGCAAAAGGAACTCCTTAAGTCAGTTGTACCACATTCTTCCCGACTGCTTCAAGCGATATAGAGACTTGTTCAATTTTACGCAATACATGTTGCGGTTTGCGTTCGGATTGGGTACAAAGATTCCATCAGGAACCTTCATGTATATCTCAGAATCCAGTGACCCATAAAGATATGCAGTCACTACATCCATCAACTGCAAAGATAGATGCTTTTGAACTACCAGTGATATCAAATATCGGAATGTTATTCCACTCATTACTGGAGAATAGGTTTCATTAAAATCAATGCCTGGTCTCTGCGTGAACCCTTGTGTGACTAACCTCGCCTTGTATCTCAGCACCTCATTATTTTCATTCCGCTTTTGGATGAAAACCCATTTGAATCCCACAGGGAATATTTGGGGAGGAGTAGGTATTACTGATGAGAATACCTCTCTTTTCTTGAGGGAGGTTATCTCTGCTTCGGTTGCTTCCTTCCACTGATTCCAGTCCGAGCGTCGTCGACACTCTGCCATGGTTTTAGGATCTGGATCCATCAGGAGGTTACTTGCAATCTTAGCTGAGAACTGCGTGTCGACGATCGTAGTCTTACGATCATATGATCTCCAGAACTTGCATAGTGGATTGATATTTCATATACCCCTTGTAACTCCTCATGATTTCCCGTTACGGGAGAAATAGGGTGTTCCGATATCCCAGCCTCCAAAGAAGTGCGCACTTGAGTGCTGAGTTGTGGACGTTGCACATCCACAGGGTGTATACCACCCTCTTGGTGTCCGTCAACCATTTGTTGACTTACATTTACTGACTTGGAAGCTCTCTTCCTATGCCCCTTGCTGGATGTCATATCCTGCTTGGCGGGCGCTTTCCTCTGACGCTTACTAGAAGCCTTATCCTGCTTGGCGGTCGTACTTCTCCCCCTCTTGTTCTGAGGCGGGAGTTGAATGGTTTTCATTGGTACCTCCACTCTTTCCGGTGCATTCCTGGCGGGATTCAGGGATTTTGTGACACCTATATAGTCCGTAAATGCATCTGGCAGATTGTTTGCAGTATATTGCAAATCAACAATTTTCTGAACCTGAAGTTCAGTCTCTGTTGTACGTGGATCAGAGGACAGGATGGTCTCATCATCCCAAATAATTTCTTGGCTTTCTTTTTGGTACTTAAAATCTCCCCCAAAAGCCGGGAAATGGTTCTTATTAAATATGCAGTCAGCATAACGGGCTGTAAATAGATCCTTGGTGAGAGGTTCTAAATACTTAATGATCGACGGAGATTGATATCCCACATAGATCCCCAACTTCCTGTGTGGGCCCATAGCTGTACGCTACAGTGGTGAGATCGGTGTGTACACTGCACAACCGAACTTACGCAGATGGGAAATACTTGGAGGATTTCCACGTACAAGTTGCAGCGGGGAGGCGCTGTGATATGCAGTTGGACGCAATTGAATCAAGTCAGCAGCATGGAATACTGCATGACCCCAACACGAAGTTGGTAAGTTGCAATTATGTAGCATTGGTGTTGCTATAAGTTTGATTCTCTTAATCAAAGATTCTGCCAAACCATTTTGTGTATGGACATATGGCACTGAATGCTAAACTTGAATTCCCTGAGCCATACAATAATCATTGAAAGCTCTCGAGGAAAATTATGCAGCATTGTCCATCCGGGTTGATTGAATCCGATGTTTAGGGAAACTTGCTTTCAACTTAATGATCTGAGCAATGAGTTTCGTAAAAGCATGGTTACGTGTCGATAAAAGACACACATGAGACCATCTAGTAGATGCGTTTATTAAAACCATGAAATACCTGAACGGTCTAGATAATGGTTGTATCAGACCACATATGTCTCCTTGAATTCTTTCAAGAAACTTGAGTGGATCCGTCTTAATCTTAAGATAAGATGGTCTAAAGATCAACTTTCCCGTTGCACATGCAGTGCATAAAAAATCCGAAGATTGCGGGAATTTGGCATTATTTAAATCATGACCAATGAAATTGCCCATAATTTTCCTCATCATCCCAACTCCAGGATGGCCAAGGCGATCATGCCAAGTCTGGAATGTGTTAACATTCTGGAAAATTACCTTGTATACAACATGCAGTACGGGTTTAATGTGTGTGTAGTACAATCCCGACGGTAAGGAAGGAATTCTTTCCAAAATATCTTTGCCGTATCCGTTATCCTTTGTAATGAGGACTAATTCCACATTGTTGTCTTCATGGGTTTCAACATGTAACCCATTTTTCCAGATATCTCTATAACTCAGCAGGGAACGAGTTGAATTGGGATACAATAATGCATCCTCAATTGTTATTTGTGTTCCCATGGGAAGCGTGATAGTTGCTCATCTAGAGCCTACTATCGTCGCATCGCGCCCAGCGATTATCAAAACATTTCCTGGCCTCTTTGTTAGAGTTTGGAAATATTTAGTTTCCCTAAGTATAGAGTTTGTGGTACAAGAATCCACAAGGCACAATTCCTCCTCCATGAGATTGACTCCCGTAAGATCTATAAATAAGAATTTCCATAAATTCTCAATCATCATATAGAAGTACATACAAACTTTATTTATTAATAAGTATCAAAGTGTTGATACAATATAGGAAGACAACTACTTATTACAACAATATTTATCTATGGACGTAGACAAATAAATATCTATGGAGATTATGGATCCTAGTTGAGGTCTCCAAACAGATCATTCATAGCAAATTCCATGATCATGTTCTCCGTGTCCGCGTAGTCATTCGTCGTAAGGGAGGCTCGTTGTGACTTGGTTCCATTGGAACTTGCTGCGAACATCCAGCCTCCTCATTGTTCTCGGATTAGGAGTTGAAGTGAGCTTCATAACCAGATCCTTCAGACTTGCCTTTACCTAGGGACTTCTGGTACAAATCAACCAAGTGACGGGGGGGGGGGGGGGGGTGTGGCATTTCTTAGCGAAGTGCTTGTAGCATCCACACTTGTAGCATTTCCTATCACTCCTAGACTTTGAAATGCCACCCCCTTGAACCTTTGCTTGTGAGTTACCCCTCTTCCTATTGCGTATTTGTTTGGATTTACCGTTAAAGTTTGGTGTTTGGACTTTTGATCCTCCAAACTTATTGCTACTCTGTGCATTATGGTGAACTTCTGGCAGAGGAGCAGATCCAACAGGCCATTGGCGATGAGTTCTCATGCTGAGTTCATCATGCTTTTCTGCCTGAAGTAAATCATGAATGAGCTCAGAGTATCATTGGTAATTCCTACCACAGTATTGTTGTTGTAAGACCCTGTCAGACGGAAGCATAGAGGTAATAGTCTTCTCTATCTTCTCTTCCTCTGAAGGTTCTTTCTCACAGAAACACAATTTGGCATAGATCTTATGAACAACATGGTTATACTCTCCAATGGCTTAAAAATCCTGGAGAAATAGTTGAGACCATTCATGACTAGCCTCGGGCAGGATGATTGCCTTGTGCTGTTCATATCTGTTTTTTAGGGATTGCCACAAAGCACTTGGTTCCTCTTCCATCACATACTCCGCCTTGAGATCGCGATGTATGTGGTGCCTTATAATGTATAAGGCATTATACTTGAATTGATCAGGAAGTACCTCCACTCGGAGAGCTGCCAGAATTCCTCTGAAGGCCAAGCTGATCTTGACGTCCACTGCCCATGTAGGATAATTGTGGCCATCAACAGCAAGTTCATCGAACTCTGGAGCCATGAGACCTACATAGGTTCAACCACAGATTTAGTTAAAAATCCATCATGGTTATGTTGTTGTAACAATGCAAATTCACAAAGATTTTGCATATAGTTTGATGTGAATCAAACTCCTTTGTGCAAGAGATAGCAATCTCCATTGGACATAACATTTGCAAGAAATAAGAATCTCAATTGCAACAACGCAAATTCACAAAGATTTTGCATATAGTTTGACGTGAATCAAACTCCAGTGTGCAAGAGATAGCAATCTCCATTGCCACATAACATTTGCAAGAAATAAGAATCTCAATTGCAAATAACATTGTTGTAATCTCAATTTAGTGTGTCTCATTTAATTCTATAAAATTAAATGCGATTTGGAAGAAATATGCATCTCCATTGCAAAATCTGGTATTGTATGTTGTTGTGTTTACTACTCATTTCTGCTCAAAATAAACACACACATGCTAATGAGGTTGAATTGACATTTGCAAGAAATATAAATATCTCCATTGCAATCATGGTAAACACTATATTACATCATTACAACTAACATTTGACATAATATACTTCGAATCCTAACAGATAGATTGGGAATTAAACTACAACATAGCATAATACTAAACACAAATACAGTAAATAATAGGGGCAAATATGAGTATTTACAACACTAAAACAATAAAAATACTAAATTAGCTGTAATACACAAAAATCCGGGGACTATTGTGCAAAACGGCCATGATAGGTGGCTGCTCAGCCGAATGGGCCAAGCAAACCTGGGCTCTAGCCCAGTCGGCCTTTCGGCCCTTCTGTGTCGCGCCTACCCGCGCGCAAGGCGCATTGGTGGCCCAGCCCGGCTACCAACTGGAGGGGCAGCTCGAACCAACTATAGGGCGGTTGCACTATAAGAGGGGGACGGTTAGGGTTTCACCCTAACCCTAACCGCCTCACTAGCAGGCGCCGCCGCCATCAGTAGCCGCGAGCCGCCGCCTGGCCGCGCCGCCGAGCGCCGCGTCTGGCTGCACCCGCCCGACCTCCGTGTAGCCGCCTCCAGCCCGCTCCCGGCCTCCGCCTGGCCCAACGCGCAGTCCACGCACGGCGAGCCGCTGGCACCCGACACGTAGCCCGCGCGTGATGCACCGCCTTGTGTGCGCCGCCGTCTTCACCCGTGAGGCCGCGCGCCGTAGCCTGCATCAACCGTCGCCGCGCCACCACCTCAGCCCGGCGCGCCGCCCACGCTCGGCGAGGCGCCAGCCTCAGATCTAGCCTCCCGCCCCTTCTCTACAAGCTCACGCACCGGCGAGCCCGCCATGTATGGGGCTCCCTCAGCGGCCCGGTGAGTCCCCCTCGTGGAGGACGCCGTTTGGGTGGGGCGCCGCTCTTGCTGTCGTAGCCCACGCGCTGGCTTCCCTCTCGGGGCGGCGTGGTGGGGTGCCGGCGAGGTGAGCGAGGCGCTGGAGAAGCCGGCCTCCATTTGGCATGTGCGGAGATCCAGATCCACTTGGCATGTGGATGACGGCACGAAGTTGGAGGTGGTGGCCGGAACAGTGAAGGACGTGACGTCTCTGGGGACTCGACCAACACCCACGATGTGAACCCTAAAAAATATGATGGGTTTCTCATCTGGCGCTGGTGTTGGGAGGCGTGGAGGTGTGGGTGGAGCGGTAGTGCTAGGACCAGCCCCGGGATCTCCACCAGGACGGCGGAGGAGGCCATGGTCCCTCCCACCGCGCCTGCCAAGGTTGTTGCGCCAGCCACCATGGTGTTGGTGACCTCCTCGACTGGCGACTGCCTGACGTCCGTGGCGGCCACGGAGGCCGTTGCGTTGGCGACGGGCATTGAGGTGGTGGCGGAAAGTTCCCCGGAAGAAGACCCCGTGGCGGTTCCGGAGGATCCGACGGGCACGGTAAGTCCGGCGACTTCCCTCAAGCGTCTGTCTTCGGTGAGTTTTCTTTCTTCCTATCGCTCAGCGATTGTAGCGTGCTTGATAACGTGTGAAGAATAGAATAGACAATGGAATCACTGTTGTATTATTACTGTTCACGATTACATTTTATAGTGGGGGAATCAAAGGGGTGTGTCCCTTCTCATGTTCAGGTGTGAACATGGTGACGATGGCAACTGCCTCTTCGGTGGTTGCCAAATGATCATTTCATTTGATTTGTAGCAGATGGGTTCATCTTCATTTTCCTGGTGCATAACGAGCACTTCTTAGTATAATATTACGCAAAAAAGAGCATTTAATTTATTCCATATTTCAGACGTTTCCTGAAATCATGTTTCAAATCAAATACCTGTAAAAGTTACTGTTCTTATAAGTCTATAGCAAAAGATCTCCTCTACTTTGCGCATCTCCTAAAGCTTTGCATCAAAATGTCGTTCATCTATTTAGATATCATTACCGTATACCTGAAATCAAGGCAAAGCAGATGCTTGTTGTTACAGCCAGAGGAAAAGGTTATACGCAATGCTTCCTGGTTGCAAATTCTCAAATCCAAAATAAAAGCGCGGAGGACCTGAAATTTAAGAAGCCAAGAAAATTGTTTTGAACATTAGGTACTTTCTCATGCCGGGCATCTACAAAATTTGGATATAAATATCAGCACATGGCGTTTTTGGGTACAAATACCTGATCCTTGGGTATTGACTAGTGTTGTCACTACTGTAAATCAGCACTATGTCACCTGCCACTACGAAGCAACTGATAAAATAGAAAAAATCACCGGTGCCGCATCTCGGCCACCCACGCCCGCCGCCGCACAAAGGACAAGCCTCATCCACCTCCCATGTGGGATACTTGTCTTACGGGTATCCGAAGATATGCCTAAGTCGGTAGTTGACCGGGTACTTCATCAACTAGGAAGCCGACCAACTTGGCTTGGAGCGCAAGGCAATTAGAGATATACTTTCTATGTAAATCCTTGTAGACTATGAGTAGGACTCTTTATGTACCCCCTGCCAACCGGATATATAAGGCGGCAGGATACTCCCTCAAGGGACACGAAACACATCAGATTACAAGCAATACAATCCATAAAACACAGGATGTAGGGTTTTTACTCTCATCGAGAGGGCCCAAACCTATATAACTCGGCGTCTTGTGTTAACCATTGTAGTTCTTAGTCTTGACGTAGCCCTATATATTTACTACTGAGATCAAGCTTCAATAGTTGGTGCACCAGGTAGGGGACAAGGCTCGCCGGGATTCTCCGTTGACTATGATGGCCGAAATTCCCATCATCCAATATTCACTAGACTTCAAGATCTCCTTTGGATCACTCGACTTCACAGTCGGTGACAATGGAGCCTTAAGTCTGGAAACGCACAGATCTGACTCATCCGCAGTCGTTTCTATGTCGTAATCACTGAGCCTGTCTGATTTGATCCTCGTGTTGGTCCCACTCGGATTCGATGAAGCAGATCCATCATTAATGACTCAAAGTCGGTCCGGTCCTTTGATGAGGGCTCGGTCGGACCAGCCTATTCATACCTCCCTACTATCAACATGGATGATATAGAAGGAAATCCTTCAGGGGATGAGGACAAGGATAATGACCAAGAAGACGGCCATGAAGACGATGGACACACAGAAGAACCAGCCGAAGAATGTCAATAGGATGTTAATCCTCCAGACAATGACTTATAGGCCGGTCACCGCCTTGGATCAAGAGGGTCGTGCGGATCACGCCATGTGCGCCGACTATATCTTGGGCCAGACATTGAAGTGGATGGCGTCAAGGTCTATGACATCCCTCAAAACAATATCACCAGGGCCAAAATGTTGCTCAATACATTAATGGCCGACGCAACCTATCAGACCCCTGCGATGCAGAAAGCGTAGACTATGCTCAAGGTTGCTGCAGCTCAGGACGCTGCCAAGGACAGATCGCAGTCGGTAACAAGCTCTAGCCATGCAACTTCACGAGGTTAGCGTAGGCATGAAGATCTGAGAAACTGTCGCAGTATGCGTGATGGACGAGATACCATGAATTCCCACTACGAAGAACATGCTCGGGACAACCAACGCTACAAGGAGGAGCGTCGTGATCGGAGAACTAATATCCTGTTGGATGACCGACGGAACGACCGACGGGACGACCGGCGAGAAGACTAACGAGACCCTCCTCCAAGAAACAACCGCGACGACCGACGTCGACGAGATGATCGGGATCAGTGCGATAATAATGATGATGACAATAGATGACGTATCCATGATGATGATGATGTTGATCTACGACACCGCCGTCACCCAACTCCGTCTCCTGACCGGCGCAGGCGGACACCAACACCCACTGATGAAGAAATCGATGGCATCAAGTCTTACATCCCCTGGCTTCACATAACTCGATGGCCAAAAGGGTTCAAGCTGGTTCCCATCAAAAAATATGATGGTCAGACCTATCCTCGGGAGTGGCTGCAACTCTGTAGCACGGTGATTCAGTTGGTCGGAGGTGATACCTATGTAATGGCAAATTACCTTCCGGTCTACCCATATTCAGCCGTTCAGATATGGCTTACGTCTCTTCCGGAGGAGTCGATCACCTCTTAGGGAGACCTTAACAAGAAGCTTATTGAAAGTTTCCAAGCTACCTGCAACTGACTAGGAAACCACTTCGACCTCACTCGGATCAAGCAGAAGACCAACGAGCCTCTTTGCGACTATATCAAGCAATTCTGTGCTACGAAGACCGAGATCCCCTACGTCCCAGACCAACAGATTATTGCTGCCTTTCAAGGAGGAATCCGCAGTGATGACTTGGTCCGGGAAATCGGTCGGAGGAATCATGACCTCAAGTTGACCGCTCAGGAGTGCTTCGAGATCGTTGACAAGTTCGTATCGGGTGAGTCGGCATTAGATGACATTCAAGAAAAAGGCAAGGAGAAGCGGTCGGACAAGCCCGAGTCTTCCAAGAAGGACAAGAAGAGGAAGTCTGACAACATGGTTCATACGGTGGACCGATTTCAGAAGAATCCTCAGATGAACCAGCCAATTCTGTGGAACTAGCTGCACCTCAATTCATGAGGTGTTCTGAAATACTGATTACTTTTGATCGATCGGATCATCCCAAGCACTTACCGAAGCCAGGTCGATACCCGCTGGTGCTTGCTGCCACGATGAAGGAAGTCAAGTTCAACAAAGTACTCATTGATGGAGGAAGCAGTTTGGACTTAATCTTCACCAAGAGTCTCTTAGAGCTCGGTCTATCAGTCAATGACCTCCAGCCGAGTTCTTCCTCTTTTCATGGGATTGTGCCCGGCAAGACTTCAGTTCCTATTGGATAGATCAGTCTGCCTGTTAGTTTTGGGACCCCAGAGAACTTTAGAACCGAGCACATTCTCTTCCAGGTGGCCAATTTTGACTTAGCATATCATACTATCATCAGTTGACCAGCGACGGCTAAATTCATGGCAGTTCCGCATTATCCATATCTCACCCTTAAGATGCTAGGCCCCAACAGAATAATCTCCCTCCACTCTGATCTTCGGAATTCTTTTGATTAGGATGTATAGAGTTGTGAGATGGCCAATAAGCAGTTGCTGCTATCTGATCGGCAGGAGATCCAGAAGGCAGTCGACATAGAGGAACAGACCGATGCAGCAGTTCCTATGAAGAAGCCCACTAAAGACAAGATCCAGACTGATGACATCCAGACCACGGAGATTGTGCTTGACCCGGAAGACCCTGATAAGGTAACGTATGCAGGGGCCAACCTCGATGAGAAATAGGAACTCGCGCTCACTCTTTTCCTCCAGGAAAATAGGGACATCTTTGCTTGGAAGACATCCGACATGCTGGGAGTTCCTAGGGAAAAGATTGAGCATGAGTTAAGGGTGCCTCCTGGGGCCACCTCGGTTCGACAGAGGCTTAGAAGATTTGCACAAGACCACAAGGACGCCATGAAGAAGGAGATAGTTAGATTATTAGATGCTAAATTTATCAAGGAAGTGTATCATCCCGACTGGTTAGCAAATCCAGTCCTTGTACCTAAGAAGAATAAAGAGTGGAAGATGTGTGTTGATTATACCGATTTGAACAAGCTCTATCCTAAAGACCCTTTCGCTCTACCTCGTATTGATCAGATTGTGGACTCAACAGCCGGGTGTGAGCTTCTAAGCTTTTTGGATGCCTATTCAGGCTATCACCAGATCCCACTGAAAGTCGAAGATCAGATCAAAACTTCCTTTATAACTCCCTTCGGCGCCTATTGTTACATCACAATGCCCTTCGGTCTAAAAAACGTAGGCGCTACTTATCAACTAGGTATTCAACGCTGCCTTGCTACTCAGATCCGTCAGAACACAGAAGTTTATGTTGATGACATCGTTGTAAAGACTCAGAACGTCGAAGAACTTCTTTCTGACCTGGCAGAAATATTTGACAATCTGAGACATTACTCGATGAAGCTGAATCCTAAAAAATGTGTTTTTGGGGTTCCTTCGGGAAAGCTACTCAGTTACATCATTTCAAAACGAGGTATAGAGGTTAACCTAGATAAAAATCAAGGCGATCCTTGATATGGGGCCACCTAATTCTCAAAGGAACATTCAGAAGCTGACCGGATGTATGGCATCCTTGAGTCACTTTATCTCCCGACTGGGGGTTAGAGGGTTACCACTTTTTAGACTGCTTAAAAAGCAGGATGACTTCGTTTGAACAGAAGAGGCGCAATTGGCATTGGACGAGCTGAGGGTCCACCTTAGTAGCATTCTAGTATTGGTGCCTCTGGAGCCAGGAGAAAAGTTTCAACTTTACATATAGGCCATAACTCAAGTTGCGAGTACTGTTTTGACGGTCGACCGAGAGGAAGAGGTTCATATACAAAAAGTACAACACCCGGTCTATTTTGTTAGTGAGATTCTCAGTGCCTCTAAAACAAGACATCATTAGATCTTGAAGTTGTTATACACGTTGCTGATCACCACCAGGAAGTTGAAGCATTATTTTCAAGCTCATCGAATCGAAGTCTAGACATCCTTTGCACTCGGCACAGTGCTACACAATCGAGAAGATGAAGGAAAAATTGCTAAGTGGACGGTCGAACTTGGTCAGTATACCTTTACGTTCATAGCTCGGTCGTCAATTAAAGGACATGCGTTGGCCGATTTTGTTTCTGAGTGGACAGAGATTCAAATGCCTCCTACGACACAAGATGTTGAGTACTGGAAAATGTACTTTGATGGCTCTCTCCAATTACCCGGAGCCAGTGTGGGGGTCATGTTTATCTCACCCATAGGAGAGAAGCTTCAATACGTCCTTTAGGTTATGTTTCACGCGTCTAATAACACTGCGGAGTATGAAGCCCTTCTACACGGTCTGCGCATTGCTGTCTCACTCAGCATCAAGCGTCTCGACGTCTTTTGTGACTCGGCCTTGGTCATTAATCAGGTCACTAAGGATTGGAACTGTATAGATGATAATATGAGTGCTTATTGTCAGGAAGTAAGGAAGCTCAAGGACAAATTCGATGAATTGAAATTCACTCATGTCCTTCGGGATAATAACTAGGCGGCTGATGAGTTGGCCAAGATGGGCTCATCTCGGTCTGAAGTCCCACCCGGTGTCTTCTTACACACCCTGGATTCACCCACTATTTCTCCTCGTTCGGCCATATTACTAACGGATGTTGCTGATCCTGTTAGTGATGACAGTATGGAGACCGACTAGCGTGACCCAATCATCCAGTATCTGGATAAGGGAATGCTGCCTACGGATCGTAATGAGCAACATAGGTTGAAAGCCCGATGTCGAGGATATTTGATGGTGGGCGATCAGCTTTATAAAAGAGAAGGATCAAACATCTTTATGAGATGTATTTTGATCCCAGAAGGCAAGGTGTTGATGGAAGAAATTCATTCAAGAATATGTGGCAATCATGCAGCTTCTAAAACTTTGGCCGGCAAAGCTTTCCGGCAAGGGTTTTATTGGCCTACGGCGGTTGAAGACGCACACCAAGTCATTCGGAAGTGTGAAGGTTGTCAATTCTTCGCTCAATAGACACACGTGCCTTCGCAGCAACTTCAGATGATACCTTTGACTTGGCCTTTTGCTGTCTGGGGGCTTGATATTATCGGTCCTTTCAAGAAAGCGGCAAGCGGGTTCATCTATTTTTTTGTTGCTATTGACAAATTCACCAAGTGGATTGAAGCGAAGCCGGTCGGCAGGATAACATCGAAGAAGGCGATTGAGTTTGTCAAGGATGTTTTTACTTGGTTTAGGGTTCCTCATGATATCATTACCGATAATGGTACACAAATCACATATGTGGAGTTCTGTGACTTTGCCGATGAGATGAGAATAAAAATCAACTTTGCATCAGTGGCTCATCCTCAGAGTAATGGGCAGGTCGAACGGGCCAACGGTATGATTCATCAAGTATTGAAGCCTTGGATATTAGCCAGACTTAAGCCTTATGCCAGTCGGTGGGTCAAAGAATTGCCTTCAGTTCTTTGGGGACTAAGCACTAATACAAGTCGGGCCACTGGTCAGTCACCTTTCTCATTGGTCTATGGCTTGGACGCTATGCTGCCGACTGAGGTCAGTCTTGTTTCGGCATGAGTCCAAGAATATGATGAGAAGCTTTCTGAGGAGAACTGAGAGATTGATTTGATTGCACCAGAAGAGTTGCGTGATCATGTGTCGTTTCAGTCGACACTATACCAATAAGGCTTGCGACATTATTATGATAAGAACGTATGTAGTCACCAATTTCAAGTTGGAGATTTAGTGATGCGCCGAGTGCAGTCAATAAAAAATAAGCATAAGCTTTCTCCAAAATGGGAAGGTCCTTTTGTTGTGAAATAAGTCACTCGACCCAGGGCTTATTGACTGATGCATGAAGACAGCAATGATATACCGAACTCCTAGAATATAAATCAGTTATGATGTTTTATACTTAGTTTATCTTTTGTATTTTCATACTTTATTAATGAATAAAACTTTGGTCTTTTTGATGGAAGATTTTTTGATGATTTTCATTCTAAATTGTCTTGATTCCTTAATTTATTTTATTAAACAATCGAGCCAGGGGGGCTAGTAATAATGTCCTACCATTTCCTAACCTTATGAAATTTTGGTTTTGGATTCTTTTCCGACCGATTTCTCATCTTTTGACACGATCTTTAGGTTTTTGGTCTAATGTCTAAACATCATGGTTATACGCTTCATACCGCACATCAGACTACCACTACACTAAACCCAGAGCCAAAGTGCGAGAGGTCATGTGTCGACTGGTCGATTCTGCTTGTCACACGGTTACGAGTTACAATCTAATATGTTAAGGCAGACTGATGCAATTTCTGTCTTGAAATGACAGGAACAGACTTATGATATTTTTATCAGTTAGGTAATATTATACATGGATACTACTAATGTTTTCTAACATTGCAGATTTTATAGTTCCTTTGAAGGAGAAGAGGAATCATCTCGTAGTTCATCTTTTAGAGATGCTGGAGGAGTAGGTGCAGTCGGATCAACTTCTACATTGTCGACCAAGGCTTGGGAGGTTTTCAGCATGGAATCCATAAGCAACTGGCATTGGTCTTCGGTCAAGTCTGGGTTGAAGCCCTCCTTGATTTTGTCCAATGGCAGCGCAGGAGACCAAGATTGGAAAATAGCTAGAACCTGACTCCCGGCCTCGCTCGCCACTTTCCAAGTGTTGTTCACAATATCTTCCGATGCATGCTCCAGCAAATACTCCAAGGAGTGGCCGGTCTGCTCTACTTGGTTAGCATGAATATAATTCAATGCCTTTCGAGCGTCGTATGACAGAGCTGCAAGAGATATTTTTTGGTTAATAAGATCAAAAATTGATTCAAGCATATTCAAGAAGTTATGGAGGGCTTACTGGCAAGATTACATTTGAAAGATTTGGAGGTGCTTTTGGCTTCCTCTATCTCCATGTCAGCCTCCTCCAGTTTTTTCTGCAGCCGAGTGATCTCGGCCTTTTGCTCCTCGACCGACTTGGAAAGATTTTCCTTCTTAGCATTCAAAGCATCTACGAACCTTTGCTGATTGGAAGTTAATTTCTCCAGATCGGCAATCTTCTGATCACGAGCTAAAGGCATACATTGAATTTTTAGTGTCAGAGTGGTTAGAAAAAATATAAAACCAGTTGGTATGCGACCTTACCGGCAGCTTCAGCACGACCCTGTTCTAAGGCTTTGGTCATCTCCCTGTGGTCGGTCTGCAGCTTATCAATCTATTTTTTAGCTTGGGAGAGGTGCTGACCGGTGACTAGCATAATACCAGCAGCAAGTTAATATCTTAAATAAAGAACTGAATACAAGTGAGCCTAGGACATACCTAAAGTCTCGGCTTCGAGGTATTCAATCCTAGCCTGTTTCTTCTCCACAAGAGCATACATTTTCTAAATATATAGAAGATGGTTAAGCTAAGGGTCAAGACTGAGACAAAGCAAAAGTAGGGTATTGATGTACCTTGTTGGCTTCTCCATGTTGATGCATTATTTCCACATCATTCACTTCAGGTTGATTGAATGTATCTGCGGTCAGTGCTGTCTTACATTTATCAAGAGGGGAAGGAGCGTTGATCGGAGAAGGGTTGATAATTTGTGGTGCCGGCTCCGGAGTGGATGCAGGAATTGTTTTGACAGAAGGCTTCCTTGGCTCGGTCGGCGTGCTTGATGGCTTGCTGACTGGCTGAGGCAGGCCAGTCGGACGAGGAGTGGGGTTTGATCGAGTGTCCTCGGAATCTTGGGCACTCTGTGCATCACCCGACCGACTACTAAGAACATCAAAGAGTACAGTGATTAAAGTTGGACTATGGTTATTAATCATATAGGTCAAGAATCAAGTGATAAAGAGGGTTAACCTAGAAGCTTTCTTGATCTTGATTCGGCAAACCCTCTTTTTTGAAGAAGTGGACTATGAATCAGTCCCCCTCCTCTTTTGGGAAGATTTGCCAGCCCCATCAGTCTTTTGTGCTACTCCTGCATCACTCGACGCTTTCCTCTGGGGCTCCGATTGGCTTGAAGGTCGGTCGGAGTGAGCAGGAGTTGACAGATCAACATCTGGAGATAGTTCTTCGTCATCATCGCCTTGATCCCCAACATACTGCCTTCGATGTTGGGCAGGTTGCTTCACTCGTCGATTGGGGGAAGGAAGGGGTGATGATGTGATCAAAATGCTCAGGACAAGTGCCTATGGATGAGCTTGAACCACCGGCACCGGTCTGTTGTGGCTTTTCCACATAATCAGGTCCCTCAGAATCAGTCAGAGGGAGCGGAGGGTAGGATACATAAGTATCCAAAATCTGCACAAATGCCAAGACATCAAGCAGGACATCAAAACAAAATGATAACAAAATCATTCAAAGTCAACTGAGGCTTACTCGGGCCCGTAGAGTGCCCATGTTGTACGCCTTCTCGATTAACGAATGGTCTTGAAGGATATCTCCTTCAAACATATTAGACAATCATGTCTGACGAAGGTTGCTGCTGGGAGGATCACGCACTTCCCTGGTCTCGTTGTTGGTGGCATAATTCCACGCCGGGTGACTCTGAAGTTTCAGGGGCTGCACTCGGCGCACTATGAAGCTCTTGGTGATGGTAACACCATCAATGCCTTCCTTATTTAGATCTGCAATATTCTTCAACAGAGCAACCACTTGGGGGTCGGATGGGTCGGGCTTCTTGGTCCATTGTGCCTGTGGAATCGCCTTTGCGCTAGAAAAATCCGTAAGAACAGGGGGAGGGATGTCACAGTAAAACGACTTGTCCTTCCAGTTCTTGTTCCTAGTCTTCAATGGTACATTGATGTAGGACTCCTTCTTGCACAACTGGATGCCGACTCCGCCTATGGCCACTTGGTTGTCCTTTGTTGGCAACGGTCGGAGGACTAAGAGATGGCGGAATAGATTGAAATAGGGAAGAATGCCCAAGAAGGCCTCGCACATGTGCACGAAGATGGCGATGTGGAGGATTGCGTTGGGATTGAGGTTGACAAGCTCAATCCCATAGAAGAAAAGGAGCCCGCGTAGGAAGTTGTAGTAGGGAACTCCAAAGTCGTGCTCAAAAAACACGCGAAGCACAACAATCTGCTTATGAATTGGAATGTGGCAAGTTTCGTTGGGTACCTTCCAATCGATCCGAGCTTGCTTGGGAAGAATGTCGTCCACCACCATCTTGCTTAGATCGGCGGTGGAGATGCTACTCTTCGAGAACTCCCGAAGCTGCTCGAGGATCTTGATCTCCGACAAGGAAGACTCGGCGGCGGCGGCGGCCTTTTTGCAACCCATGGCTATGGATGAATAGGCGCGGTGGATCGAAAGCTCAACCCTAGCTAATGCTCCAGGGCTGAGGGCGATGAGATCTACGGTGGTAGAAAGGAATGTGCTAACCCTAGTTTAGGAAGCAGAGGCGTCACAAGAAACAGGGGAGGCGCGAGGAAGATGAAAGGTTTGTGTGTGAAATGACGACGTGGACTTAGAGTCAACATGTCGTGCCCTTTTTATACCCTCGCCTTTTGACCTAAGGGTCCCATGGGTCGGTATGGGCCATACAGTGACAAGTTTTTCCAACTAAACAAAAATTAATTGAAGGCCTTGATCTTTAAAAAAGATTTAGAGCTATTAAGACTTGAGAAATAATCTTGGAGGCTTCTTTGATAAGAGGCAGTGGCCAATCCACTTAAAAATACTTGCCATATCTATGTGATTTGATGATCTTGTAGCAAAGGACTTGATGGTCGTACGGATATAAGTTCAAAGGTTATGTTATTGATTGATGTTAATAATTAAATTGCCGAAATTGGACTTATGAACAAATAGAGTGACAAATTGTTAGGGAAAAGCTATGTTATGACTGATGTCATTTAACTTAGTACTATTGTATGATTGATGTCATGCTCCTATATACGGACTGACTGTGATTGATGTCATGAAATTCAGACCAATTCGGAAATTAGTATACATCACTGAGCCTTTTTAACAATCGGTCGGCAAGATTGAAATCTTGCAAATTGACCTACTGGTTTGATGACCAGAGGTTTATCAGGTTCAAGCTTGATGGTTTGAGTAAACTACACATAACAAAATAATAAGAGCTAATATACTTAGACTCTTGCATTATTTGTTAGCCTCCAAATTATACAATAGTTAGGGGCTACACCTGATCAGGTGCACCTGACCGGTGCACCAGATCTATCAGGAACTTCAATAAAGAGGCCTTCCTAATTTATGATCAACATTGAAGATCACTCGGAAAATCAAAGCTCAAAATCAGGAAGCACTTGGGGCTGCTGTGGGATACTTGTCTTACGGGTATCCGAAGATATGCCTAAGTCGGTAGCTGACCAGGTACGTCATCAACAAGGAAGCTGACCGACTCGGCTTGGAGTGCAAGGCAATTAGAGATATACTTTCTGTATAAATCCTTGTAGACTACGGGTAGGACTCTTCATGTACCCCCTGCCGACCAGATATAAGGCGACAGGATACCCCCTCAAGGGACACAAAACACATCAGATTACAAGCAATACAATCCATAAAACACAGGATGTCGGGTTTTTACTCTCATCGAGAGGGCCCGAACCTGTATAACTCGGCGTCTTGTGTTAACCATCATAGTTCTTAGTCTCGACGTAGCCCTATATATTTACTGCCAAGATCAAGCTTCGACACCCCACCAGGCCACCTGACCATGAGGGCAGCTAGATCCGCTGCTCGTGATCACCCGTCGAAGAGGGCAGTCAGAATGGAGATGAAAGAGGAGGGGATGCCACACGCAGCCACCGGCTCGACGTGGAGAAGGGGAAGGGATGCCACTGGTAGCCACTTCCTTGGTGTGGAGAAGGAGGGGAACGCCATCCACAGCTGTTGCCCTAGCATGGAGAAGGAGAGGGGACACCGTCCGCAATCGCCGCTTAGGCATGGAGATGGGGAGAGGAGGAATTGTCGCTAGCAGCTACCACGGTCACGCGAGGAGGAGATGACGCCGCAATGATGGTGAGAGGAGCAGGGAATGTCACCGCCATCATGCGAGGAACAGAGGCCGTTGCCACCGAGCTCCTTCTCCTCCATGGCTGCCTCGTCCTTGGGCTGAAGTTGTGCCACAGCTGCCCAATGTAGGGAGATGGAGAGTGAGGGATTAGGGTTCAAGCCTATCCTCTCTCACTTATATACCGGGTCACAAGACTGATGCGGCTGGGCCTGATAGACCAAATTTTTAGGGGTGGATCATGATGTCATCCACTTCTAAAAATTGATGTCATCCACTTCTAAAAATTAATTTTTAGGAGCGGACTGTAACATGACTGTCCCTAAAAATTTATTTTTAGAGGTGGGCTACTTTATAATCCTCCGCTAAAAATCATTTTTCTCACCGCTATGCGAATTTCGGTTCCGCCGCTGCCATGCCATTTTTCTCACTACCACAATAAGGTTTTGTAGCGGTGCTTCAGAAAACTTCGTAGCGGCGTTTTGGAAGAAATCCGCCGCTACTGTGCTCCTTCAATTTTTAACAGTGGCCTACAATGTGATCCAGCCCTAAAAATCAATTTTTAGCGGTGGATCACATTGTGGGCTGCCGCTAGAAATGGGCTATATTTAGCGGCGGCCAACAATGTGATCGACCGCAAAAAATTTATTTTTAGGGGCGGATCATATAGTGACCCGCCGCTACAAAGTGAGTCCCACTCAGCCCACTCCCGCCGTCTATAAAATCAAACAAACCATATTCTCCCCCTGACCTCCTCTTCTCCACTTCTCTTTTCTAGCCGTTGTCGCCTCTTCTCTCCTCTTCCTCTTCTCCCGGCACGGCGGGCGAGCAGCCGGCCCGGCCACCGCCTCTCCTCCCAACGTGGTGACCTCCTCCTCTCCCAGCTCCAACGACCTCCTCTCCTTCCGGCCCGGTTACCGCCTCTCCACCCGACCCAGCAATCTCCTCTTTTCCCGGTGGCTCCCGGCGTGGCGAGCGAGCGACCGAGCGGCTGGTGCCTCTCCCTCCTCTCCCAGCTCCAGCTCCAGCGACCTCCTCTCCTCCCGGCTCCTGGCACGGCGGGCGAGCGACCGAGTGGCCGGTGCCTCTCCCTCCTCTCCTTCTGGATGGACACGCGACAGGCGGGCTGGCAAGCGGGGCGGCCAAATCTGGTCGCCCCCCAGTCTATGGCGCCGTGGCGGGGCTGGGGAGACCGTATCTGGACGCCCCCTACTAGCGACACAACGGCGGTTGTGGTGGCCGGATCTGGCTACCACTCTCCCTGGTGGCCCGCAACAGGTGGCAGCCACGACGACAACCTCTATCGGATGGCGGCGGCGACCACACGACAGCAGCTTCGCGTTCGGTGGCCGTGGCGACGACCTCTACCAGATCCGAACTCTTGCGGGCCTATGGGTTTTTTTTTTGAATTGAATAGGTAACGGTGGATGAAGATGTCACCCGCCGATGTTAATGTATTTTTAGCTGCGGTTAGTTTACACTGCAAATTGCCCGCCGTTGTTCCTCATGATCTTTAGCTGCAATTGCGTAGCGGCGGTACAGTAGATATTGGCCCGCCGCTACAGTGCGTTTTTTGTTGTAGTGCCTTATAATGCGTCTCCCATTTTAATTTTGGACATTTACTTACAAATACAGGAATGACCACTTGCAATAAATCTTGGATTTGAGACGCATGCTAGCATAACGACAAAAGGTTTTAGATGAATTAGTGTTTCCAAACTTCAGGATCTGTATATGCATCTGAAAGCAACCTTTGGATATTGTTTGTAAGAGTCGCCAAGGATAATAAAATGGAACGACAGCCAAGGATGAAAACAAAGGAACATAAACTTTATGACGACAATGCTTGTGTGTGTAAGCTTGTTAGTAAGGAGTTTTGATGGATAGGCATGGAAGTGATAGCATTTTTCTTTACACGTACCGTTGTTTGTGAGGGTGTGTATGTATCCGGAAGCGCGCACAGTATATTCCTTTGAGACTTTTTTCAATACTCCAACAGGTATCAGGTACCAGAGTTACCAAATAACATCCCGCCGTTCATCCTACGGGGGCACGATCGGCATAGTAGGAGAGAGCTGAGTCCACGCGCTGCCGGTCGTGGCTCCTGCGCACACCCCGCAATCCTGCTGCCCAAGCCCCATGCACGAATGCAGCGACCCGATTAGGGACAATGCGAGCGCAGATTGGAGCGGGAAGGACGAGGGAGGCGATTGGGAGACCCATGAACATCATCGTTTCTCACTACTTCCCTGTCCCCTGGCGTCATTATGAAGCCTTTCAATGCCAATTCTGCTAATATCTTTTCCCCTTTCAAAAATCAATGAAATTCGTCATCAAGTCTATGTAATATTTCCAAATTGATCACTTAAGCAGCTAATCCACATCCTATGAGTTCCATTTTGGCTTGTTTCTATCGCCGATTATCGCTGACCCTGCTCTCCCTGGCCGTTCACTCGGTTGGCGGTGGTTCTCGGAGCCATCGGGGTGAGGACGAACAAAGGCGGCGTGTCGTTGTAGATCTGTCCAAGGTCCGGCCAGGGAGGGGGTAGGCGGCTTGAGTAAGGGTGGCGGGAGGATCCATCCGGGAAGAGCGGTGAGGCGGGCAGATCTGGCCGGGGAGAATGGGGAGGCGGGTGGCCATCGGCGTGATGGAGCTGGCGACTCACTCCGGCAAACGAAGGACCGAAGGGGAACGAGATCGTCTGCCTTATTGCTGCGGGCAGTGCTCCCGTAGATCACCAGATCAACGACATCTGTTCCTAACTCGTCTTTTACGCATATGTGCGGCCCAACAAGCCTATTCCAGCCCATAATCGAGTCAACACCGCCTGTTATGGAGAAAAAAAAAAGCTCAGCCACACCGATAGCAAGTGCCACCGATCTACTGCTGCCTTGGCCTGCTCCAACGCCATGCTCCTCCCCCCCCCCCCCCCCCCCTCTCCTCCGCTTCTCCAACAAGGGACCAGTGCTTCCACCATCTCCGACAACATGCCAGCCAACATCCTATGCATGCTCGTGAGGCCAAGCTATTCGTCGGCCGTGACAACGCCAGAAAACAAGGGACAAAGGGGTCGCATCTCATCAGCTGCCAACCATGCATGGAGGCTGCGCATTGGACGGAGGGGCCGCTACGACGTCGTCGAGGGCTGTAGCCAAACCAAGCTCACGTCTTGCTGCCAAAACTTCTGTACCAAAAGCTAGCTTCTGTTTCTTTCATTCCAGTTGAGATTATGGCTGATTGTGATGATTGAAAAATTTGTAAACTTGATTTGAATGAAAATCAATGCAAGGAATGATAGGTTTCTCACTTTGCATTGGAACAAAAGAACCCACAATTCCAGTGTAGCTAAACCTTACAATTTGTATGACTAAAATACAATTATGAGCAACAAAATAGATCTTAAGAGTTGCTCTACAGCTAAAAGAATCCCTCAATTTTTAGATCATCACTGCTTGCTCCGGTTAGTAGTTGAGTGAAGGTATTGATGGTACTATATTCTTCACTCTTTTGTCTTTCCCACGATGACCTTCATTACCACAAACAAACCTGCAGGTTGTGACCTTGCCATCAATCTTACTATTGTTTGAGTACCTTTTTCTAACCTCAAAACCTCTCTGGGCAGCGTAGGCCAACCAAAATGTTCAACCCTCCTCTGGATATTTGAACTTCATGCCAAGATGAGGTATCAAAGAGGGAAAAACATTCTCCCTAAACATGTAATGGTTTGAAAACGTCAGTGTAAAAAAAGGGACACTGAAAAATAAACATGATAGCTACATATATCAGTTGCAACTTAAACCTGTTTGTACCGTAGCTAAATAAGCGAAAAAAATCTAGATATTCAAAAGGTAAATATGAACTAGTACTACCGTATTTATTGGATCCATAGTGCTCTGGATTTGTCTCTTCTTCCATCTTCACGAGATTTTGTGAAGATCAGTTTTAGCCTTCAAAATCGCCTGATATCCTCTCCGCCTCATGCAACAGAACAGCCTCGCGGCAGAACAGAACTAAAATGTCTTTTTCCCTCCAAAAACCATAGGTTCCCTCTCTTTTTCCCTTCAGCTGAAACCGTGTCGTTCTATTGGGCTGTTTGGGCCTTTCTGGGCTGCATGCAAGAGAAAGAAGCAGAGAAGGCATCAAGTATACGAATGGCCGTTGGATGCCAGATGAACGGAGCGCACTGCCCACAGCCATAACTAGGCAGACGATCTCATTCCACGAAAGGAGGCATCGATGGGATGATGTTAAAACTACCACAACCCCCTTTCGGTTGTAGGTACCATGGCTGGTGCACAAATTCGCGGGAGAGGTACCTCAGTTGTTAACCGTTTGATCTATCGAGATCAAGGGCTGAAAATAAGGTACCTCTGGTACCTAGTACCTAATGGAGGATTGAAAAAACCCCTCTATTCCTTTATCTCAGGCTACATGCCGTATTAGTATTACATGAGCAATGTGTCCGTGCGTTACCACGGGCTTTAAAATCTCAAGAACCAAACTATAGACATGCTTGATAATATTAAAATTTTCAATTATTAATTTATAATATATTTTTCTATTACTCTTTAATATATTTAATATTAAATGTTTAATATTTTTGAATTTACATCATTACCAGTTTATTTTATATAAGATCTTTATTGTCTTGGTCTCTTTTAATGTGTTATTTTATCTCTTTTTTTCTGCTATCCTTTTTTATGCATGCAAATACTTTTTATATAATATATATATATTTATAAATAAAATGTAAAAAAAATTGTTTGCATCAAACAAAGTGCTATGATAACCAATGTTTGGTTATAGGTTTTGAGAAAATAAAACTAAATTAAGCTTATGATTGTTAGAATTTGATTTATCAGAAGTCCTCTATTTTATGAGCCGGCCCAAACAACATTTTTTTTCTGTTTGTGTTTGATGACTACGATCTACGATTTGGGTGGCTTTTTGTTCAGCATTGACCTGCTTGTGTTGCTTGGTTCCTGTTCTGCCATCCACCTACTTCCAGCGCAGGCGCAGCTTGCTCCCCACCAATCTTCGCCATGTGGATGTGTTGCCATCGGCGTCACCGGACAAGGAGCTGAGCGTGTGGCCGGCGTGGTTAGTACCAGTCGTAGATGGATCAGAGGGAGGATTGCGGCGGCACGGAAGTACCTCCTTCTCTCCGACATCTCACGATTTGCTCTCGTCGCCTCATCCGACGCGCTTTCCTTGTTTCTTGGATGTTGGTCATTTGATTTCGTCGGGAGTTCTTGATCCAGATCGAGGACTGCCCCCGGGCGAATCGGATGTCGTGTGCGGAGCTTTGTCCTTGCCCAAGAGCTCTAACGGCAGTTTCCAACCTGACGGCCATGGCGGAAGTGTCTGACTGTGTCAATGTATTTGTTTTCATGTGCTCTGAGTTGGAGCCAAGTTCTAGTGCAATAAGTCGAAATTACTTGCTTCTACAATGAATTTATTATAAAATATTTGTTGTATTGGTAAAATCTTATTTGAACATGCTTACATGTAGCCTCATTGTGTGCATGTAGGTATTTCATGTAAGCAACACCAAATCCCACTCTACCTGCGTCTTCTTCCTCTCTTCACGAGTGCACAAGAAAAAAACAGAACCGCCATGACTCTTTTGATTGAGCTCACTTTCGTCCGATGGTTGTAGCATCAGACCAAGGATGCAAAAATAAAATAAGCTGTAAATCAAGAGAGTTTGTAATAGCAAGTGTCAAAAAAACAGAACCGCCATGACTCTTTTGATTGAGCTCACTTTCGTCCGATGGGTGTAGCATAAGACCACGGATGCAAAAATAAAATAAGCTGTAAATCAAGAGAGTTTGTAATAGCAAGTGTCAAATCCAGCCAAACACCACCGGATGGTTGGGAGCGAAGACCACTGGTCGGTTCAAGTTCTTCGTTCATTTTTATCTCTTTCTAGTGGCCTAGATGCGGGGATGAATTGGTATGGAACAGCGGAAGTATGTGACGTGAAACAAAATGTGTTGGAGTTCGATTCTATCTGATTAACTGGAGTCTTCTGTACGTATAGTCTGCCTTGTGGAATCTGAGTCCGGATCGAATTTGTTTGACAGAACCACCATGGCAGAACAATCACGGGCATACTGCACAAACAAACCAGTAGAGTATGAGTCGTATTTTTATTTTATTTTATTTGATGGAACGAGATGAATTTTGAAACCTTATGCAACACGGATTCACGTGTTGTAATCTTGTACAATATTGTGCAATACCGTATGGACGTGTTCATCTCTTTTAGTGTAAAAATACCACCAATAGTCGTTTCAAAGCAGAAAATAAATAAAGTACATGGTTAGTCCTTCAACTTGTTCAATTGTATCATTTAGATTATTACTCCCTCAGTTTTAAAATTATTGTTGCCATTGATTTTTTTATTATCTTTGACCATTCGTCTTATTCAGAATATTTATTCAAATATGAATTATTATAAGTTATATTTAAATTACATCTAGTAATAAATTAAATCATGAGAAAATACATGATGTTTTTTAAATTTTTTTGAATAAGACGGATGATCTAAGGTAGCGAAAAAAGTCAATGGCGACAACAATTTTGGAACGTAGGGAGTATATTCTAAAATTATAGTTTTGACTTCCTAAACATAGATTTGAATGTCATATAGGTCCATAAGCCCCCAAAGTCAGTTTTAGATGTCATCTATGTACCATACTATTAGAATATAATATTATTTTAATTAATGTGATTATAATATATTTTTTATAGATACAACTTAATTATAGTAAATTTTAATTTTAGCTCAAATATCTGTATATAATATCGATAGACATGGACGATAGTCACGCTTTATTCTTGAAAGAAGAGCTAGGTGCGAAATGAAGCAACGATGAGGCTACATGGCTAAACTAATAAACTAATTTATTATTTTTGTCAACTAGATATTGCTAGGCAAAAAAATTTTAGTGCTCTTCATTGTATTTTTCTTTATATAAAATGGATATTTTTATTGATCAATGATAGCCTGCATTACGGTGGTTAGATTTTTATTCACTCATTTATTTTAACCAATTAAACTGAGATAATTGTATTTTAAAAGCATGGGACCTAGACAACACTCTGAAGTCTAAGTTTAGGGACCTATAGTTACATTTTGAGAGTATAGTGACCTAATTGATATCCGAGCCGAAGTATAGAGAGTTAGAACTATAATTTCAGAGTGTGGGGATCTAAGTGACATTGCGAGACAAGTTTGAAGATGAAATGGCCAGATACTCATAGCTTCGACAAACTTATGACTTCTTATCCACCAAAGTTACATTATATGAGAGCTTTCTTTTAACGCAATCATAAATGTTATTTGAAATAAACTTAAAAGTATCTCCAAGAGATTAGTTATAAATCAGTAGTTAAAATCTTGATTTAGCTCTTATGTAAAATGAAATTGCTAGTCAAAAAAGTCATGGAACCCAACAGGCTATGTAAACTGGACTCTCTGATTTTTGAATGAGTCCACGTCATTTTGTTTTGCAAGGCCCATCGTGACTACCTCTCTATTTTTTGTTTTGCCAAGGCCCATCATAACTAGGCCTAGACGTCGAGCCAGCTCGGCTCGGCTCAGTCCAGCTCGTTAGCGAATCGAGCTGGCTTGACTCAACTTGAAATTTAAACGAGCTAAAATGCTAGCTCGACTCGGCTTGGTACGAGCTCGAGCCAGCTCATTTAGCTCGCGAGCTCTATCTCCACTACATATGAATTTATGTGAGGTCGTCTCTTCCACCGTTTTCTGCCCCCTGCCCGTCGTCTATAAGGTTCTTTCGTGTCTACGGTGTTTTTTCGGTGCCCACGTCCGAGTCCCGTGCGATTAGAGTTTATAAAATTCTGAAATCGATCTCTGGCTCGCCGTGTATGTGCAGCACATCAAACGTCCAGTCGTCCAGGTCCATTGGAAAATTGGTCATGGCCCAATTACAACCGGCCCATATGCTGTTGCCTAAGTCCTAGCTGCAAGTAGCAGATTTGTTTTCTATCTAAACCAATAAGGGATGAGTTTATACCTTCTATTTTTTCACTATACCAAAAAACTACCCAGTCATTTGCACCTTTGGATTAAAGTGGGACCAACTAATCTAACCATCTAATGCTTAGGTGAAGAAAAAATTTACCACTGTGTAACCATCGATGACAGCCCTTAGAGTCTTGTGTCTAACAAATTTTTCGCACCGACTGTGGTACTAGCCGGCGCCTGTACCCGCCCCCGATCCCCGCCCCAATCTCCGCCTCCCCCAGAACGCGCGCGGTCAATGCGGCTCCAAGCAGCTGACGGGTTGCAGCCACCACCAAAATTTGAACCGAGGTGGCTCTCTCGCCCCCGTCCATGGAGCCACCTTTTGATTCTGCCGGTGGTTGCTAAGGAGGCGGGGTGTGGAGGCGACGTGCTTCTTCAGCGCCCTAGAGCGAGGAGGCAGGTGCAGGGTTGGCGCAAGGCAGTTGCCGACCAGGCAACGGTACGGCGAGGTGGGCCCTCTGCTATTTTCCTGTCTGGGTTTTCAGTCATAACCTTCGGCCACGCCAGAAATTTGTTCTTCCTCTTGATCGGGTAAGTAGAATTCTTCCTTCACATTCGTGCTTCTCTTGTTGTACGTATCCTATTGAAATCCTTTCCTGCTTTCAAAGTGTTCGGAAGGGTCAATGATGGTGGATTGTAGAGCAGGGCAGCATAATGAATTAATGATCAAAACAAGCGATCTAACCCTACCAGATTTAATGGTCTCCATGAGGTTTCTGCGCCGTGTAGCGAGCATACCAATAGCATCAATCCTGGTAATCTGATTTATAGTGCCCATACAGATTAGACTCTATTTCAGTGGTGTCGTAATGTCATATATGATCTATAAACGAGCAATCTTCCAACCAGGTACATCTGTGGAGGTCACCAATAAGAGATACGGTGGTGTCGGCAGCAACAAGGAGAATATCCCACCCAAAGTACCTTGGTCTAAAACGCCTGAATATCGCTGGGAGTATCAGATCAAATACAGGACCAGGCGGAAGACACCATTGACTGCGACCCAACCACCGTCTTAGGCAATAGTGCCACCAGGTATGTAACATTGCTTTCTTACGTGCAGCCTGAAATACCAACTGTATTACCAACAATTCATTTTGTTTTCATCCAGGCGTCCTTGATTTGACTCTAGGTTCTCCAACCAGTGTCTTACAAGCTGATCATGGTATTTACACAAGTGGCTTTTACTAATACTTAATGTTTTCCTAATTCATAATGTATTTCAGACTCGCACTTGTTTCCCTCTCAGACACTTCAACACCGAATGTCCCATTCTCATGGACGCAGTATCGTGACAAGACCAAGTCGAGGATTCGGATTGGAAACAATATTAGACAGCCACTATCCCAAGCTTCTGACCATTCAGGTTTGTAATAACTCATTTAACAAATCTAGACTGTCTTTGAGTTGTTTGCCATGTTGGCTTGCATTCATACTAATGCATAGTTGTTGTTGTTGTAGATATCATTGATTTGACACTGATTTCTCAAACATCAACGGTGCTAGAATTGTTGGGAAGTCGGCCTCCAATTCAAACAAGTTACCAAACAGGTTTTGAACAAGCACGCTAGCTGAACCGATTGTGGTGTACGCAAACAATATCCCATTTTTCATTCGGCTAAAATAATTGGGTGTGATGGTGTAAGGACCGAAGGCGTACCGAGAGGGGGGGGGGGGGGGGGGGTAAGCCGCTCACGAATCCAAATACTTCAATTCCACTACTTAAGTCTAACAAGATAAGCAACCTAAACAAGTCTAGTAGGCTAAGACCCTACACATGCTAGTGTTCATGATATGATAAAGTGCGGAAGCCAATCACACTAGCCTATGCAAGCCACAAGTCACCCTACTCACTAGAGCACACAAATGTGGAATAGTAAAAAGAGGGTCAAGGAATGCTCATGATTTTTTTCCGAGGTCTCGGAAGGATGGAGCCTTCCCCTAATCCTCGTTGGACCACTCCCGCCGGAGTCCCGGTCCCTCCCACCACCAAGTGGAGTTCTAGCCCACGAGCCCGCAATCACTCCTAGAGTTAAGAGATCGGTGTGCGTCACCGCTGTACAAAGCACAAGCTCGCCTCCCTCGATAACTTGCCGGACTCCTCGAGCCAACACGAGCGCTCACTAGCGATGCCCCCTTTCAACGGCGGGCTCACCATAGACCAAGAGCAACAATCTAGATCACACCCTCAACGACACCCTAGCCTTAGATGTGCAAGATGCTCAAGCTACTCTTCTCTAGTACTCTCAAGATATGCAATATCTCCTCCTAGTGCTCTCCTCTTTTCCTCTTGGACCTTACCAAATGCTCTCAGGTATTCCACTGGCCAAGAGTGGTCTCTAAGAGCCCGATAACGAAGTTATATAAGCTCCCAACCTCAAACTAGCCGTTGCTCCACGAAATCAGCTTTCTGGGCCTTCTGACTGGATAGTCCGGTCACTGCAACTCTGTGCACAAACGGCTTTGCCACTGCTGATTCCTCAACTGACCGGACAGTCCGGTCACCTGACCTCTCCAGTCCAGAAAAATTTTGGCGATGTGCTTCTTCTGTCTCTCCTGCACTCCTACTGACCGGACCATCTGGTTAGCAGACCAGACCGTCCGGTCTATACAGAGTCTCTTGCTGACAGAGTCCTTCCTCTCGCTCTAAGTCTTGGACAACTCCCCATAGTGACTATACAGTCCGGTCTCTACAGACCCCTTTGTCCGATCTCTATGTCCAGAAGCTGAAACTTGTTGCCCTCGCTTGACTTTGTTTCTCGGCTTCTCTGAATAGCTCCTTGGCTTCTCCACTATCACCTAGTGCCTGTGATTTCACCGAGCAACCGTGCACATCACCGACTAGACATGACCTAAGAGAATGACCTAGACCCCCTTGATAGTCCGGTGTTTCCAATGGACTCAAAGCCCTAACAACTACTCAAGTGTTCCCAACACTTGCACCATAGCTTGTCCTCCGCTTTGATCCATCTTCATCAACCCTTGGACTCCGTCAAGTTCACAAGCATCATGCTTGTGGTCATTGTCATCAATCGCCAAGGCAATCATCATCCATATGATTTGTAATAGAGTTAAGAGATGATTCCTACAAAGACAACACTCATGTAGATATTAGCCCACAGTTGCATAGTTATCATCTATCACCAAAACATCCATACCACGGGAATCCAATCATCAATAGTCATGAAGCTTACAATCTCCCCCTTTTTGGTAATTGATGACAACCACTACTTAATTGAAAAACTTCAATGAATAACCGGGCTAAACAAGCTACACAAGGATTGAGAGGAACCATAACAACATATAAGAGAAACACATAAGGTCCTACTCAATCAAGCATCATCTAGAGATACAAGGAAAAGAGTGAAGAGCATACTCTAGATGGACAATGCATGCATGTCATGGCAATATATTGAATGAAAGCATAAGGACATGCAATGCAAGGCATGAATGATGAGATGTGACAAGTTAGCATGGCAATGCATAAGAATTAAGAACATGCATCCATCATCATGATATCATACACAAGCATACAAAATAACTAATAAATACAAGCACTACATATGAACAGGAAAATAAACCAAGTGAGATCAGAATGAGTCAAACACAAGCAAATAAAATCCATGACTCATCATAATCCACGAACAATGAATAACTCCTCAAAATAAGAATAGAATGACCTATCTCTTAAAAACTTTGTAGCTCCCCCTAGATACAAGATACTCTCAATCGTAACAAGATCACACTCCCACTCCCTCTAGACCTAGTATCATCACCCCCTTTGGCAACAAGCACCAAAAGGCCAACAAGGTAGGAAACGATGAACATCTAAGCGCTCGTGGCTGAAGAAAGTGGTGTAGCAACATCCTCTGTAGGATCTGCTCCTGGCTACTCCTGAGGTGGATCCTGCTGTGCTCCCTGAGCCTGTGCCGCCTGAGCATCCAGCTGCTCAAAGAAACCAAGGTCTACAGGCAACTCAGACCCGCTGTCCTGTGCTACTGGAGTGACCGTGGCAGTCTCCTGAGCTGAAGTCTAGAGTAGTAAGAGGTCTGCCACGTCCTGCTATGAGAAACCTCCACGGACAAGATCCTCTACTGCCTGAGGAGTAAGAGTGGTAACAGTGGCAGTAAGAGGTGGAGCTAAAGCTGTAGCTGTCTCTGGGATGGTCTGAGAATGTGCACGAGTAGTGTGCACTATGTCTGAGAACAGACTCTTGACCGGTACGTGCTAGAAGCTGGAGTGTCCTGCCATCTATGAGCTCAAGGAGTGTGATGGTGAGACAAACAACACAGACACAGAGAAGGCTGACACGGGAGAGAGCTCTGCTGAAGAGAAAGTCTTTCCTGCTCCCCCTGTCGGTAAGATCCCTGAGAGTGACAGTCCTCTGGACTGTGCTGTCATCAAAGCTGTGAAGGATCCTCGCTGAGTCTGCAACTGCTGGAACTGAGGAAACACTAAAGGTCCTGACTACCGACCGGCCTGCATCTGAGTTACCAGAGCGGAGACAAGTGCAATCTGCTGACGTTGAAGATCTGCCTGTCCTCTAATGAGCTCCATCATCTGATGCCTGTCCTCTAACACACTATGTATGAACTCTTCTAGCCGTCTTGCTAGTGCTACCACTATGACAGTGTCCTCAGACTATGAACCTATCGGTTGGGGAGGCGCTCCTGTGCTGGCCGACTCAGGAATCACCGTCTCTGGCTGTGCTGCCTGCTTGTGTATTACCAGTGACTTCTGCTCCTCCTCTCCTGTGTGCTGGCTGGAGGTAGACTAGGATCCCCTGGGGACTCTAGGTGAGTAGCTGGTGGTCACCTCAGGGAAAGCCTCGTACTGCTCCTCCGACATTAGGCCCATCCTCCTCAAGAGATAGCAGATGTAGGGACCGTAGACCAAGTGACGTCCTCCAACCTTCTCAGAAATAATCTCCTCCATCTCTCCAATGAGAAGGTCCGCCAAGTCAAAGGTCTGCCTCCTCAAGATGGCTGCTACAGCCCACTGGTGTAAGAGTGTGAACTCCTCTCTCTATCCAGACTTGGGTATGATAGTCCTGGTGACTATCACTCTCACCACCTTGGCCTCTGCAGTGAGTCTCACATGGCCTCTCTCAAATCCTGGAGTGTGGGAAGGTGGGAAAGCAATCGACACGAGGTCGTCTGAAGGCAGTTTCCCTCCCTGAGGTCTACGGGGTGGCTCTAGTGTACCGTAGGCACTCCTGTAAAGCTGGAAATCTGAAGCCAGGAGTCCTAGGTGGGAGATCAGGTTCTCCATGGTGACACGGTGTGGCTGCCTTCTGAATAGGAACGAGATCTCCGAGCGGTCTTTGGCAACCTACGGTGTCGCATAGAACTCGAGGACCACATCCTCTCTGAACCTGAGTGGAGCAGTGACTAGCTCTGCTAGTCCTGGCAAGTACGTGAAGTACTGCTCCATGTCTATGCCTGTGGCCCTCCTCATGGCCTGGTAGGTGGTGTACTGCTACGGTACAAGCACCTTGTCTCTCGTCATCAGTGCCACACGACATCTAAGGTCCTCTGGAGAACTGTCCAGTACCTCTCTGTAGCAGCGGGGTCTCGGGGAACTGGAACCCACTACTCGAAAGGCACGAACCGAAGCACCTGAAGGTCCTTTGCAGGAACCTTGAGGATATCTGGCTCTCCGGCTGCCTGAACCGGTCTCTGCAGCCTCCTAGTGTACACCTCACAGGTGCACCTCGGGTCTCCTGGCCGGTGAGCTGTCCTCTAGGGAGCAGTCTGCTCTGCCTCCTCCTCTAACTCCTCCTCCTCAACAAGCTCCTCAGACTCTGACTCTGAGGTCTCCTCCTTTGTAGTCCCCTCCTCCTCATACTCCTCCTCCTACTGCCTGGAGGATCCCTGATCCGCAGTCCTCGACAATCTCCCATGATGGGAAACTGGAGTACGCTGCGTCCACGGCGGTGGTACAACTCCAACAGTCAGAGGTGTTGTCCTCTGCCTGGTGCTCCTCCTCAGACCCTGTGCCTCACGAGGCTGCTCTAGGATCAGACGTGACCCTGGAGTCCTCCGTGACTGATCCATGGTATCTAGGTGCATGGCCACTCTCCTGGCTCTCTCTGACTCTGGATCAAGTCTTGGTCTCTTCTTAGTCTTGGGTTTCTCAGGCATCTTCCCCTTGCCCTTGTCATGTCCTGATTCTACCATCTCTGATGACTACTCTGCTATCACTGCACGCACATAGGTGTAGAGGGAATAAGCATAGACCCTAATACATCTACAAGAAAAGCACCGCTAGGAAAGAATGCGCAATAGAAATCCTAGCACTGAATTAAGGATATGATCACTAGGCAAGTATGCAAGATAACAACAGTGATCATCGACTATATGTGGCTGGTGCGAGTCATCTAGTGTACAGTTAGATAATGGCAATAAGATATAATTGTAGACTAGACAGGAAACAAACCCTAGACATGCAATTTATAGATAGTCATGGAATTAATTGCATCTAGGTTGAGCCAATTAATTAATTAATGCAACTAATGATAGGAATTTATCTAATTGCATCAATTAACTAATTACTCGGAATTAGGGCATATATCGATGAATTGGGAGAAAAAGCATGATACCGTGGGAGATGTCGATACACCGAGACCAATGAATACGCTGGAACATGCTTTGATCGTCAAAAGCTCTTAGCTTTGGGCTTGCCGGCTATGATGGAGGGAAAAAGGAAAACCTTTCCCTATTGGTAGGCAAGACCGGCTCTACGGACTAGAAGCGCGTGCGCGAGGTGGAGAGAGGCAGTGCTGGAGCGGGAGCAGCAGCGGCGCACGGCAACAATGGTTAGGGCAGCACATCGGCGAGGCGCTAGGCGGTGGTAGCTTTGGTGCATGCAAAGGTCGAGGGCAGCAAGGCTATGCGTGCGAGGGCGAGGCGGCGTGCGAGCTGCGATGGAGCTGGGTGCGGGCTACTGGCGGTGCGTCGACGAGCGGGAGGTGATGTCGGTGACGACGAGGCAGAGGGAGCGGAGGTGTCGATGGTGTTCGTGAACTCAGCGTCTAGGAGAGAACAAAGAAGGGACCAAAAAGGTCTCTGTCGAATTTGACTTAGGTCAAGACGTCAATGAACTCTCGGCGAGAAGGGGTTTGATCCTTGCGGGGATGGAATCACTCGTCCCTATGATGTTAATGGCGACGGGATATGATCCAAGTCCCCGATGGGAGACATTGTTTACAAGGTTCCTCCCAAGAATCTCCTTGTGGATGGCTCTACCTCATGTAAGCCTCTCAAAGCTGTCCATCACCGTCTTCCTCTCTTCCTTGAGCTTGTGATATTGTTCCAAAATGAATGGCTCAAGAGAAGAAGTCTTGGAGACTTCATTTACTTGGTTCTTCCCAAGTATCTCCCTATGGGTGGCTTTGAGTCTCTCAAAGCCCTTCAACATCATCTCCCTCTCTTCCTTGAGCTTGTGAAGTTCCTTCAAAACAAGTGGCTCAAGAGAAGAAACCTCAACCGAGGTGGTTAGTTCATCACACATAGTAGAAGCATCACTCTTGGATGAACTAAGGGAGGGAGAGACAAGGTTCTCAACATTGATGGCCTCAAAAGTAATCTTAAGGGCCTTGTACTTCTCATGAAGCTCTACATGATCACCCTTGAGTTTGTCATAACTCTTGTTTAGGGCCTCATGAGATGTGACAAGGTCCTTGAGCTCACTCTCAAGCTCACCAACATGGTCCTTGGCCAACTTACACTCTTTTCTTACCACATCCAACATTTTGGATTTCTTGATGGCAATGTCATGGGCTTGCTCAAGCATACTCCAAAGCTCGGCATATGAGAGCTCCTCATCATCGCTATCATTGCTTCTCTTATACTCACTCTCCCCAAGTTGCATCGTGGCCATGAGGCACGTGGGAGGTGGAGGAAGATCTCGTGTAGGTGTGGTCTTGATCATGGTTAGGCCGGCCAATTCTTCATCACTTGAGGAAGAGGACTCATCACATGAGTTGTCGCTTGTCCACTCTCCAACAAGGGCTTTGCATGAAGACTTCTTCTTGTACTCTTGAGCTCTACCTTTGCCTTTGCTCTTATCCTTGTTGAAGTACCTCTTCTTCTTGTGCTTGGCCTTGGGGTCTTCTTCTTCTTCTTCACTTGAATCATGTGACTTGAATGCTTCTTTCTTGGGCTTTGGGCACTCTCGGACGAAGTGATTCTTTGAGCCACAATTGAAGCACTTGCCCCTTGACTTGGAAGCAAATTTATTCTTGAAGTTCTTCATCTTCCTCAGGAGAAGAGCCAAGTCCTTGGTCAAATCACCCTCATCATCATCTTCTTCATCATTATCCTCAATGATCACCTTCTTCTTGTTCTTCTTGCTCTTGCTAGATTATTGCTTGTTAGCCGGTAGAGCAAGATTGGATGGTTGAGGATCATCCAACCCCAATTGGTAGCTCTCGAAGGCGGTGATCTTGCCAAGTACATCCTTCATGGTCTTGGTCTTGAGGTCACCTTGCAAGATGAAGGTGATGATGGACTCATACTTGGGGTCTTTGAATAACCTCAAGAATCTTCTTATCACCTCGACGGGCTTCATCTTGAAATCATCCCCAAGTGCATTGATCTCCTCCACTAGTACATGAAAACGAGAATGAACAGTATTAGCTCTCTCATGTGGCAATCTAGTGAAGTTATCATACTTGTTCTTCAGCACATAGTATCTTTCCTCTTTGACATCACTGGTGCCCTCATAGAGCGCTATTGACGGCCACTAAGTGCTCATTTTAGCCGTGACATATCTCGGTAAATAACAGAGAACTAACATGATCACCTCATATAATGTTTCAAAATAATGTAGTTCCACATGTCCTTGGAGTTTACCTAGTGCAGGAGGAATCAACAATAATATGAGGTGCAGCAAGGGGTAAAAGTGGCAAAGAATAATCAAAGAATAATTCCCCACCTTGCCACATGGAGAAAGAAGCCCACAAGACAAATACCTGACGAATTCTCCACAGAAGAACCCCACCAACAGGCTCTGGAGGACCACACTCACCAACCGACCAAGGCCCAGGCCCGGCGGCGCCACCACCTGGTCGGCCGACCCTGTGGTTGGCCCACTGGTCCACCACTTGAGTCGGTGGCCTCCACCGACCTTCCCCCACCCCATTGAAGGACTTACCATATTTCTACGTGCCTGGAACCACCTCAGGACCCCTATAAAAGGAGAGGTACACCCCCTCTCTAAAACACACACCACACACCAATATACACATACTCTTCTTGTATTAGTAGTCCAAGGCAGTGGGAAATAGGCTAGAATAGCTCTCTTAGAGTTCCCAAGTCCCATTGGAGAGTTGGAGCTAGTTACTCCTCCCCTTCTTTGTAAGACTTTACTCCTTTTCAATAGAGTTATCTTCCTCTTATGAATACCTTTATCATATTCATGAAGTCTTGTTCATACAAGTATCCTTGTTCTTGCTTAGTAGTATACATGCTAGGGTTTATCGTATTGCCTCTTGGTGCAAGGTTCACGTCCCATTTGGGTGCTCTAGTTGGACATTCTAGGCCGACTAGAGTTCTATTCAACGACATAGACATGGTGTCTAGGTTTGCGAGTAGCATCGAATGATGTGTGTTCGACGGATGAGAGGGGGCCACGTGGGTAGTGACAGCCCTGTCTGGTATTAGCATCCCTCCACGTTTGGCCACATTCGTAGGGCTCTTGGCGGGAGTCACCTGTGTAACAGGTGTAAGCCAGTGCTCCCTTCATACCTTGTTAGGCGTGATTTGTAGCCTTAGTACGTGTATATTATGTGCATAAACATAGGATAGGCCAACATGAGTAGGAAGTATAATAGGAACTAGAGTTGTTCTTAGTCTTTTCTTTACTAGCCTTGCTACTAGTACAAGTATGAGATAAAGCATCATGTGTGTGTGTCAACTACCCAAATATTTTTATTTATCCTTACCCCTGTGATTTACTATTGTCTATTCACTCATGATCCATATAACCTATGAACATATTTAGTAACCTACACTTGGTACTTGCCTTCCCTTGGAAAAATATAAATGACAACCTTCAGGAATACTCTAAGGTGAAATGCTACAATGGTATACTCTGTGCGCTTGCGGATTATTCTGTAATATTGTGGAGATACCTATACCACGTTGGTTGGTATTACTGTTAAGGGAACCTAGTGATGACGTTCAGGAATGTCACAAGCATTTCTAGTGCCATTGCCAGGGATAACTTACAGTGATGCTAAGCAACGCCAACAAGCATTTCTGACGCCGTTGCCGGGGATAGTAATATTTCTGGTGCGACGTTAAGAAGTGTCAACTAGCATTTCTGGCGCTGTTGCCAGGGAAGGCTAAGCCAAGCAAAGTTACTAAAAATGTTTATGTTATCAAATCATGATTGATATGCTATAGTATTGAGCAGGCTAACTTGTCTTGTTTTCATCTTCGTGTGGAAACAGGGTAGTGCATGACCGGTTTTGACCTGCCATGGAACTTCGTTGCAGATCCCGAAACGCTCTTGAGGAAAGCGCGCTCTCATGCGAATTCCCCAAGAACCGTTTCCGTGACAGATGATCTAGTCATTCCTGCATCATCAAGCTCAACGCCAATGGCTATGAAGACGCTTCGCGAGTTCTCTGCTCCCTCTACTGACAATGTGCCTACTGGGCCACCTGTCACAGTTGGTGATGCAGTATTCGAACTCAAGACCGGCATAGTCACTATGGTGCAGTCAAGTCCCTTTTGTGGGAAATCCAACGAGGACGCAAGCGCTCATTTGCAGAATTTCATTGAGCTGTGCAACACCTTTACCATAAGGGGAGTCACCCAAGATGCCATCCGACTTCGTCTGTTTCCCTTCTCATTACTGGGAAGGGCGAAATAGTGGTTTTACTCAGCTCAAGCAAACTCCATAGACACTTGGGAGAAGTGTTCGATGGCGTTCCTCGCCAAATTTTTCCCGATGGGCAAAACCAATGCCCTTCATGGAAAGATTTCTTCATTCCAGCAGTCAAGGGATGAGTCCATCCCAGATGTCTGGGAGCGGCTCCAAGAATACATTGCCGCCTGTCCTCATTATGGGATGGACTCATGGCTCATCCTACACAGTTTCTACAATGGGTGGTCTCCCACATCCCGTGCTCATCTTGATGCTGCTGTTGGAGGAGCATTCTTCTCACTCACTGCCATAGGTGCTACGGCACTTATCGAGAAGATGATCTCCAACCAAGGTTGGAATGACGAACCCCAACCGCGCGGAAGAGGCACGCATACAGTAAAAGAAGTGGATATGCTCTCCGCTAAGATAGACCTCCTCATGAAGAAGATGTACAGCCACACATCCAACCAAGGAGCTATCTTTGCCTTAGACTCTCACATGACCTGTGAAGTCTGTGGCAATGTTGGACATTCGGGAAGTGATTGTCCCGAAACCCGTGAAGACGTGTGCTACACCAACAACAACAACGGGTATCGTCCACAAGGAGGTCAAGGGTGGAGTCAACCTCGACCCTACTACCAAGGAGGTAACTACAATGGCAACTCTAGTAATTTTCAAAATCAACCCTCCTTGAGAGATCTTGTTTTTGGCCAAGTTAAAATTAACGAATCTTTGAATGAAAAGCTTGCTGCCAATGACAAAATTTTAGAAAATTTGAACGCTAAAATTGATGGTATTTCTTCTGCCTTCAAAAATCAAGTTAGTTTCAATAAAATGATTGAAACTCAATTAGCTCAAATTGCTGCTGCTGTTCCTAGTTTGGAAAATAGGAAAATCCCGGGGCAACCCAAGCTCTCCCATGAACATGTTAGTGCGGTGACCACTCGAGGTGGCAAGTCCTAACCATGCAGGAACTAGCAAGACGAACATGCAGGAGGAAGAATCACCAACAGAGGAAGCCTCCAACAAGGAGGAAGAAAAAGAAGGTGCAGCCATCCACGTCCACTTCTCCGGGACAAGGCAAAGCATCATCAAGCTGAAGAAGACGGAGAAAGTCCCGTTCGTTGGACTTTAAAAGACGAACCCTCGCCGGGAGGAAAAATCGGTACGTATCTCATATTTAAAATTCCAAATGCATATTTAATTTCTCAATTTTTTTGCTCTTCACCATATTTGCATTTGCATGCATCATGATTAAATTTCTCAAATTAGTTTGCATGACGGGATTAATTTCTCGACCCTCTTTGCATTTTTTCAAAAAAAAATTCATGTTCTTTTTGGCATCCATTTCTGAGATTTAATTTTTCTAAGCATGAGTTTTTATTAAAAACATCAAAAATATTTGTTAAATCATTTCTAGAGCCAATAGGCCGAGGCCTGGCCCTGGTGGGACCCACCAGGAGTCGGCCGACCTAGACTAGCCGTTGGCTAGGTCCCACTTTGGCTAACGGCTAGTTGGTGCTCCCTTGTTACCATTTTCGGCCGTTACCACTTCTAGTATAAAACCTGGTGGCCGGGAGAGGAGTGTTTCACTTACTTGCTCATTCTTTCACTCTCCCAATTTGCTCCAAAGCTCTTGCTCACTTTGCTCTCAAATTACTCTCAAATTCTTGCCTCAAGAACACCCAAAAATAGTCTTGTTTCTGTTTTGTTTTGATTTTCTTATTTTCTTTTGCATGTTGCTCTCATCTTTGTGGTTGTATTCGACTCGGTGTTTTGATTTGCACTAACCAATAACCCGTTCCCGAGTCCGTTCCCGTGTTTTGGTTTTCACGTGTTTGCAGCCATGAAGAAAGCGGGAGCACTATTCCAAAAAGCTAAGAAGGCCATGGGCTCAAGCTCAAGACGCTCTCATAAATCCTCGAGCTCCATCCCATCCATCGATCCCCCTTCAAGTCGGAGCCAAGCTCAA
The DNA here is from genome assembly GCA_032690845.1 of Eleusine coracana subsp. coracana. Classification (NCBI taxonomy): domain Eukaryota; kingdom Viridiplantae; phylum Streptophyta; class Magnoliopsida; order Poales; family Poaceae; genus Eleusine; species Eleusine coracana. The sequence goes on along the minus strand of CM064432.1, from coordinate 6,466,172 downwards.
CCAATGGAGGAAAGTGATAACGATCTTCCTCCACCAACCGTCATCTCTGACTCACAACTTGACTTGCGAGAAGCTCGAGAAGTGCAAGCGTACAATCTCCCATGACATCGAGCTTTCAACCACACATAGGCTTTCAACGCAGACCTTCTAGCCCGCATAGGTATGGATGTCGAATTTGATGAAATATGGCATGCCGTATGATGGGAGGCTTTTTCTCTCATCGATGGAAATGATTCACGTTTGCTTACAATTCAATTCCTTTGCACTTTGCACACGGACGGGGAAGGTATAACTTTCCGTTTATTCGGGAATGAATACACCCTATCATGGAAAGAACTTAGTATGCTTCTAGGCTTTTCACCTACTTGTAGGATTGATTTGGCTAGAGCTACACCTTCTTTTGATAAGCAAGTATTTTGGAGTAGAATCACTAGCAAACCATTTTGCACGCAGCCAAGAGTTAGTGACATCCACCATCCTACTTTGCACTTTATACATACATGACTTGCTATGACTTTGTTTCCTAGAGGCAATGTTAGAATTGTTCGTGAAGATGAAATACGCCTCCTTTATGCCATAGTGCATAGGATCAAAGTCTCTCCTGTGCAGTACATGATGAAACAATGGTTAGAAAGCATTAGGCTTAAGGGACCTATTGAGTGCACTTCTCTAGTTACACGTATTGCTTCTAAAATTGGTGCACTCAACAATGCTTTGATCACTTACATTCCTGAGCCTCGCCAAATTCTAGATGAAAATTTTCTTGTGCAAGGCCATATTTTAAAGCATGCTCCCGATGGGTCTCTTGTGTTTCTCTATCTCGGGTATACAAACGAGATCCTGTTACCTAACCTGGGTCTCCGTTTGTATACCTGTAATGAGCTAACCATTCACCGAGAACCGTTGGGAACTTTGCGCAGGGATGCAGGAAGGCTTACATGAAGCCGCACCACACGAGCTGCTGCCGAGGCCTCTACCTCGCAGTTGGTACAGGATGTAGAAGAAGGCGAGTCGGGTTCATGATCCGACCAGTGGCTCATGCAGCCACCATGATAATCGTTCGGAGGACACTGGGATGCAGACCCGTCCTCAAGCTTCAACACCGGCGGACCACCACCATTCGATGGCGGGCGCCACTCTTTCGCGGGTTATAGTCATTACGACTTAAACCAATAAATTAGTGCGCTCTCTAATCGAGTGGAGGACCTCGCGCTATCTACACAAGAGATGAACAACTCCCTCAACCAACACATGTCGTCTACAACCCAATGGCAAAACTTCAGCGATAATCAATTTCAACAAATCAACTATTCGCTGCAGAAACAACAAGCCGACATACACGCCTTTTTCCAGTACCAAGGGGTTCGACCTCCACACCATCAATAGGCCGAAAAGCTAGCTTGGGGGAGGACCCCCATTTGAGGTAACTTGTATCTTTTCCTTTCTTTTTCATTTTGTTTTACTCATTCAAAAATCTGAAAACAAAAATTTGCAAAACTAAAAAGAACAAAAAGATTTGCTTGCTCACATATATGTGGTAGGATTGTTTAGTTCTCCAATGTTGAGATGATGAATAGTTGCTCTGCTTAAATTCTTCTTCTATGCCTAGTTTACAACTTAGTGCTCTTCCATGTTTTGGACTTGTTGGCTTGATCATCACCATTTAAGAATTTGTGGGTTGCAAGTATGATCTTAGTCTAGGTTGTTGATGGGTATGGGGGAGTAGAGCTGCTATGATTTTGTCCCAAGTGAAACTTGAATTCCGGAGATTTGTACAAAAACCTTTGAGTTCCTCAATGATAAAAAAAATTCCTACCACGGCCATATGTGTAGATTACATTGCAAAAACCTTCCACATATGCTACTTGTAGTTGTATTGAGCTTTGTCAAAATTGTTGAGACCTTTGTGAGATGCTTTTCATACTTTCATGATCAAGATTCACGAGCACTCCACCAAAAATTCTGCTACACTCATAGCAGCTCAAAAATAGCCTTTCCACTTCACATGCTCAACTTCTACACTGGAAGTAGCATTCTTGCCATCCATCCACAAAAAGAAATACTCCTCTTTCTCAAAAGTCTCTCCCAAAAATATTCGGTGTGTAGAACATGGCTATAGGAACCCAAATAAAAAGTGCCCCAAAAAATTCCTTTGAGCACTTCCACAAAAAAACCGCCAAGTCTCGGCGAAGAAAAATATATAGCCATGTCACCACCTCCAAAAAAAAAAGAGAGACATCCCCCAAAAATAGGAGTATACACCAATAACCAACCACTTGTTCACTCTTTCACACACTTGCACATCTTGATCAGATTGTATGATTTGTTTTCTCCTAGGGTCCGGTCTTTTGACTTAGCATTATATGCACTGCTTGTATGCCTCTCATATTTCCCTACCTTGAGCTCCACAAAAAGCCTTTTGTAGAAGTAGGAAAAGAGGCAATCCCGTGCCTTAGGTAAGGAATAAACACTTTGAGCGATCGAGAGTATCATTTGAGGAACTTCAATTTTATTTTACAGAACTCTTTGAAAACCTCCGGAATAACATAGTGGATCAAGGGATGAATGATTAGTGTTCTATGAACCTTACCTTCAATCACTTGGATAAAAGAAAATGCATAAGCCCCATGGACTTAGAGTGGTTGAAACAACTTGCCAACTTTTTCAAGGTAAAAAAAAAGAGTATTTTGTTGTGTACAAAGGTATAAGAAAAGAGTTGGCATTGTAGCAACTCCTGATCAACCGAGATTAAGTTTTTCCTTAGCTCGGGATGATCGAAGGTTTAGCTTGGGGGAGTTTGTTGACGGCCACTAAGTGCTCATTTTAGCCGTCACATATCTCGGTAAATAACAGAGAACTAACATGATCACCTCATATAATGTTTCAAAATAATGTAGTTCCACATGTCCTTGGAGTTTACCTAGTGCAGGAGGAATCATCAATAATATGAGGTGCAGCAAGGGGTAAAAGTGGCAAAGAATAATCAAAGAATAATTCTCCACCTTGCCACATGGAGAAAGAAGCCCACAAGACAAATACCTGACGAATTCTCCACGGAAGAACCCCACCAACAGGCTCTAGAGGACCACACTCACCAACCGACCAAGGCCCAGGCCCAGCGGCGCCACCCCCTGGTCGGCCGACCTCCCTGGTCCACCACTTGAGTCAGTGGCCTCCACCGACATTCCCCCACCGCATTGAAGGACTTACCATATTTCTACGCGCCTGGAACCGCCTCAGGACCCCTATAAAAGGAGGGGTACACCCCCCTCTCTAAAACACACAACACATACCAATATACACATACTCCTCTTGTATTAGTAGTTCAAGGTAGTGGGAAATAGGCTAGAATAGCTCTCTTAGAGTTCCCAAGTCCCATTGGTGAGTTGGAGCTAGTTACTCCTCCCCTTCTTTGTAAGACTTTACTCCTTTTCAATAGAGTTATCTTCCTCTTATGAATACCTTTATCATATTCATGAAGTCTTGTTCATACAAGTATCCTTGTCCTTGCTTAGTAGTATACATGCTAGGGTTTATCGTATTGCCTCTTGGTGCAAGGTTCACGTCCCATTTGGGTGCTCTAGTTGGACATTCTAGATCGACTAGAGTTCTATTCAATGACATAGACATGGTGTCTAGGTTTGCGAGTAGCATCGAATGTTGTGTGTCTGACGGACGAGAGGGGGGCGCGTGGGTAGTGACAGCCCCGTCCGGTATTAGCATCCCTCCATGTTTGGCCACATTCGTAGGGCTCTTGGCGGCAGCCACCTGTGTAACAGGTGTAAGCCCGTGCTCCCTTCGTACCTTGTTAGCGTGATCTGTAGCCTTTGTACGTGTATATTTTGTGCATAAACATAGGATAGGCCAGCATGAGTAGGAAGTATAATAGGAACTAGAGTTGTTCTTAGGCTTTTCTTTACTAGCCTTGCTACTAGTACAAGTGTGAGATAAAGCATTATGTGTGTGTGTCAACTATCCAAATATCTTTATCTATCCTTACCCCTGTGATTTACTATTATCTATTCACTCATGATCCATATAACCTATGAACATATTTAGTAACCTACACTTGGTACTTGCCTTCCCTTGGGAAAATATAAATGACAACCTTCGGGAATACTCTAAGGTGAAATGCTACAACGGTATACTCCGTGCGCTTGCGGATTATTCTGTAATATTGTAGAGATACCTATACCACGTCGGTTGGTATTACTGTTAAGGGAACCTAGTGATGACGTTCAGGAATGCCACAAGCATTTCTAGTGCCATTGCCAGGGATAACTTATAGTGATGCTAAGCAACGCCAACAAGCATTTTTGGCGCCGTTGTCGGGGATAGTAATATTTCTAGTGCGATGTTAAGAAGTGTCAACAAGCGCCTGAATCTCAGTCCAGATACCATATGCTATGGAACTAGCATCTAGCTAAGAAAAAACATCCTTAGAGATGCAAGCAAACAAAGCATTCTTGGCCTTAGCATTACACTTAATGTAGTCAGGCTCAAGTAGGTTCACATCCGCATCGGACTCGTGAGTGACCGACCATATCTCTGGATAAAGGGACTGAAGGTAGGCTTGCATGTGAGCCTTCCAATAAGCATAGTCCTCACCATTGAATACGGGAACACTCCCCGCCGGTCCTGGCATTCATACTCAAGGCGGTGAAACCTCAAAGATGAGCACATGGCTCTGATACCACTTATAAGGACCGAAGATGTACCGAGAGGGGCGGGGGAGGGGGTTGAATTGGTAAGCCGCTCACGAATCCATATACTTCAATTCCGCTACTTAAGTCTAACAAGATAAGCAACCTAAACAAGTCTAGTAGGCCAAGACTGTGGGGTCCCTTCCCCGAGGATCGAGGTCCCGAAGGTGCTGATAATGCAGACACTTGATAATACAACATTGGTTCGAATTTAAGTTGAATATTACATCATTAAGTGATCAAAGTGCAGCGGAATAATACAAGTTCATGAATGTTTTGAAAACAACGGAAGCAATTAACGATAAGAACTACGAGCTCGACAATATAGCGTAATAATGATTCATGCCCAAAGAATCATCAATCTAGCAACATGCAACATCACTGCGGCGGCAAGTCGGACTCCCAGTGGGCAGTCCAACCCTCAGAGACTTGCATGTCCCAAGGCAGCACATCTACAGGCAACTATATTCCTTCATTACCTGAAAAACAACAGTGGCACAAAGCCTGAGTACTAATTACTCAGCAAGTCTTACCCGTCGGACACCTAGACATGCAAAGGCTCTAATAGGTGGCTTGTTTGAAAGGACTCGCATTAAGCAACCTATTAGTTCTATCAAATTTTATTTGCCAATTTAAATGGGTTGAGCTAAAATGTAACTTTAGTTGCAACAATAAGATAATAGAACAATATATAAAGTAGAGGCAATATAGAGTAATAATCATAATCAACAATAAACATCGTAATCAATTTCCAAGTATCAAGTGCAACTACGTGATTGGCGCGGTGACCAAGCGGTACTCATTACTGTGAGGGACAGCAATTGCAATTGATTTACACCAGCTGGGAAAAACCAGAAGTACAAAACACATACGCACCAATTAAGGTCGTATATGGCAACCTTTCGCAAGGATGAAAAACAACTTGGTCCGGGTCCAGCCTTAGCGAGTGGGCATGCCGTTCTGCCAGCAGTACTTTGCGGTATGAACCGCCCACTCCAGCAGCAGAAGGGTCAAGGACCACTGTACTAGGTACCGTCCTCATTGCCGCGTCAATGCTACATTAGTTTACTAGTGCCCATAGACTCGCATGCATTCGGTACTGTTCAATACTTGACCAAGGGGCCGACCACAGACGGGTGCAAGGTTTGACAAGGCAGGGCTACCGCAGCCAACACTCATGTGTTGCTGCAAACCTACACATGCATCATCCCTGCCTGGTCATAACATAAAATAAACTTCTTTTATTAGTTCCTGTTCCAGTGGTCAAGTTTATTCCTTAGTAATAATAATATCTAACGAGACTAGTAATTACTAAGCATAGCGACACAGTACCGATACTACCAAGGTTCTAATGACAGTGGCATAGGTCATTTGGGTATCATGCAAGGTGGGTTTCAGAATACCATTATCAGAATACCATTTGATGCAGTTATCAATATGATTGAATTGAATTAATGACATTATCAGAATACCATTTGATGCAGTGATGTGATGCATGCAAGCATATTATGTTTTAATGTCAATTAAAACTATTATAATGTTCTCGCAGCCATATGCTTCAGACAAGTTGGGTTGTTCATTAAGATATTAGGTATATATATACTTTATGCAATTAAATAAGGTAAATGAGTGTTATAAGCAATTAATTTAATAATTAGGTAAATTTATGTTTCTGGACATGTCTAATTTAATGTGTACAGAGAATTATATGACTGATTTTTAGGCCAAGTGGCATGGGCAAATTATTTACAGAATAATTACTAGAATAAATTTAAGCATACACACTAATTAAATTCCAGAGCCTAACATAATTCATATTTTACCAAACCAAAATTTGGGGTTGTAGATATCCATGTTTTTATTAAGTATGCCAAAAATCGGGATTACATTTTATTCCTATAATTTTTGGTGAATTATTTAGTGTTTTGACAGTTTAGTATATTAATAAAAATACATGTACAGAGACAGTGATTTATCATTTTACTAAAATAGAGCTCTTCAAGATGAATCTAACAATTTTTGTATTTTCTTGGGATTTCTGGGTATTTTCTGGTTTTAACTAGTGACACATCAGTGCCACGCAGTGGCCACGTTGGAGCCACGTGGATACCACGTCGGCTGCCAGCAAGACGGCCAATAGGCATGCCGGAGCTGGGCGGCGCTCGGCCGGAAGCTTGCTGTCGCGGCCATGCTAGGGCAAAACCTCGCCGCGGGAATCCGAGAACGATGAGCCAGACTACACGAAGCACTTGGTGGGGTTCATGAGGTGGGCAACTCACCGGAGCTGGCCATCGGCGAGAGGTGGCGGAAAGGCGATGTTTGGCGACAACGCGGGAATGGTACAGGGCACAAAACGGGGAGTCGTCTTCTCCTATAGCTTCATGGGGAGGTGTAGATCGCCGGCGTTGAGTCGATGTCCACAGAGGAGGGCCAAAGCATAGAGCTCGTCAACAAGGCGGCTTGGTTTCATCGGCGGAGGGGAAGCAGCTGGGGAAAAATGGAAATGTGCCTAACTTGCACCAAGCATTAGAGAGGAAAAAGGTCAAAGGCGTTCACGGATTGGTTGCGCACACGGGAGAAAAAAAAGAATGGAATGAGGCTCACCAGCTTGGACAAATTTGGAGTCAGTGTCAATGGTGGTCGCGGGGAGCAGGATTTGGGGATTTCCTCAAACTGACTTGATTCAAGCCATCCTAGGCCGATCGGTGACCAGAGAAGCTAGAGGGGGAGCTGGCGCTTAGTTTGGTATACTTGGCTTGGCTCGGGAGACGGTGGAGGAGTAGTGCAGCGAGGTCGAAACGGGTTCGGTAATGGCGGTTGAGGAGAGGGCAGAGGTAGAGAGGGAAATGAGAGAGAGCAGAGAGGGGGTGTGTTTGTGGGGCTTGCGGTGCGCTTTGGCGTCGCGAGGAGGTCAGTGAGATGGTTGGGAACAAATGCAGCAAGGGGGGCAGGGGGGGAAGGAATTGAAGGTTTGCCAGTCGGGTCGGGTTGACATGGAGAGAGGAGGAAGGTGGTCGTTGGGCGCCCGCGCGACAGGGCAGAGGAGTAGAGGGCGTGCCAACGGGACGGGACGGCATCACGCACTGTCGCTGTGTTGAGTCCCGAGGCGAGAGGCGCAGGACGCTGGCGTGCGGCAGAGGGAGGCGTTGGAAGGGGGGGAAAGGAAAGATCTGCGCTAGTGAGAGGAAGGAGAAAGGATTTTCACACTGCAGTCCAGATATTTTAAGATCTTTGCAAATCAGTCCCTGGTCAAAGGTATTTCCCATTAAAATAGCTAGGGACCTCCTAAATTTATGGGATTTTGCACAAAGGCCCTTGGAGATAATTGTGGTACTCTGGTGGGACCCATCTGGTTAGAATTGTTTTGGAGATTTTTGTATTTAAACTCAATTTTGAAAGGTTCCTAGACTTTAATTAATTATTGGGGTATTTCCACAATTGGTAAAATGCTCATTAAATTCATAAAATTCTATTTTATTATTACCAATCTGATTATGAATTTATTTGACATATGTTGTAGAATAAAATTTCATTTGGCTCACAATTTATTTGCAAGGCCTTTTAATTATGTGGGAGAAATTTAATAGTTGGGTTTTATCATTTCATGCTATACTGTTCATGATTTGCTCTTTCATATTTGTTAAATAGAAGTGAGACACTTAGGGTGTCACAGCCCTCCCTCCTTAAAGAAATCTCGTCCTGAGATTATGAACAAGGCAAACTTGAGGGAAGTACGGTGGTCAAAATATACCTGCGTATGACGACCAAAATTTCGGGTAATGGGTACTCAGAAATTCTTCAGATTCCCAAGTGGATTTGTCTTCTGAGTGACTACTCCATTGAACTTTATAGAATTTGAGTGTTCTTTTATGGTTTGTGCGCTCTCTCTCATCGAGGATCTTTAATGGTTGTTCGAAGTATGTGAGATCGGGTTGAAGTTGGTCATAGACTTCCAATATTTTGTCGATGGGTGGTTTGAGACACCGCTTTAGCTGAGAGACGTGAAAGTTGTGATGAACTCCAGATAGATTAGCGGGTAATTCCAGCTTATAGGCCATATTTCTACATCGTTCCAAAATTTGGAATGGTCCAATATAACAAGTAGCTAACTTTCCTTTGACTCCAAACCGTTGTATACCCTTCATAGGCGACACTCGAAACTAGACGTAGTCACCCATATTGAAATATAGTGGCCTATGTCGTCTGTTTGCATACTTCTCTTGATGGCATTTAGCAGCTTTAAGATTTGCCTAAATGGTACGAACCTTTTCTTCTACATCCTTGACAAGGTCACGACCAAAGGTTACTCTTTCTCTAGATTCAGACCAGTTTAATGGTGTTCTACAACTGCGAACATAGAGTGCTTCAAATGATGACATTTTCAGACTCTCCAGGTAACTATTGTTGTATGAGAATTCCGCATATGGTAAGTACTCATCCTAATTACCACCATTTGTTAAAACACATGCTCTAAGGATATCTTCCAAAATCTGGTTGATACGCTCGGTTTGTCCATCGATAGCGGGATGGTATGCAGAACTATGAATTAAGCATATACCCAAAGATGCATGCAGTTGTTCCTAGAAACGAGCGATAAACTACGAACCACGATCTGAAATGATGGTCTTGGGTACTCCATGAAGACACAAAATTCTTGCGATGTATAGCTCTGCATATTGCCGTATGCTATATCTATTGTTGACTGGCAGGAAGTGGGCAGATTTTGGTGAGTCTGTCCACAATGACCCAAATCGAATCATGTTTCTGAGAGGTGAGAGGGAGACTAGAAATAAAATCCATGCTGATGTCATCCCATTTCCAAGCAGGAATACTCAATGGTTGAAGTAGTCCGGCTTGTTTCAAATGGTTAGCCTTGACTCTCTGATAAGTATCGTATTCTACGACATATCGAGCAACTTCTTGCTTCATTCTTGTTCACCAAAAATTCTTCTTCAAATCTTGGTAGATTTTATTACTATCCAGATGAATGGAGTATTTGGAGTGATGTGCTTCATCTAAGATTTTCCGTTGAAGTTCAAAGTCCTTTGGTACTACTAAACGGTTATTGAATCATAGAGTACCGTCCGAGTCTCGTGTGAAACATTTTGCTTTACCATTTATAATGTTTTGACGGATGTAATTCATACCAATGTCCTTCTTCTGTGCAGCAATGATTTCTTCACGGATGGTGGAAAGTATACTAAGGTTGCTGATCACTACAGCAGGCAAAACACGAAGGCTATTAATATATTAATAAAAATACATGTACAGAGACAGTGATTTATCATTTTTCTAAAATAGAGCTCTTCAAGATGAATCTAACAATTTTTGTTTGGGCTTTATTGGATTTGAATTTGATTTACTATGAGTTTTCAAAGTTTTAGGTATTTTCTGGGGATTTCTGGGCATTTTCTGGTTTTAACTAGTGACATATCAGTTCCACGCAGTGGCCACGTCGGAGCCACGTGGATACCATGTCGGCTGCCAGCAAGATGGCCAATAGGCACGTCGGAGCTGGGCGGCGCTCGGCCGGAAGCTCGCTGCCGCGGCCATGCTAGGGAAAAACCTTGCCGCGGGAATCTGAGAACGATGAGCTAGACTACGCTAAGCACTTGGTGGGGTTCACGAGATGGGCAACTCACCGGAGCTGGCCGTCAGCGAGAGGTGGCGGAAAGGCGATGTTCGGCGGCGACGCGGGAATGGTACAGGGCACGAAACCGGGAGCCGTCTTCTCCTATAGCTTCACGGGGAGGTGTAGTTCGCCGGCGTCGAGTCGATGTCCACAGAGGAGGGCCAGAGCATAGAGCTCGTCGACGAGGCGGCTTGGTTTCGTCGGCGGAGGGGAAGCAGCTAGGGAAAAATGGAAATGTGCCTAGCTCGCACCAAGCATCAAAGAGGAAAAAGGTCAGAGGCATTCGTGGATTGGTTGCGCACACGAGAGAAAAAAAAAGAATGGAATGAGGCTCACCAGCTTGGACGAATTTGGAGTCAGCGTCAATGGTGGTCGCGGGGAGCAGGATTTGGGGATTTCCTCAAACTGACTTGATTCAAGCCATCCTAGGCCGATCGGTGACAAGAGAAGCTAGAGGGGAACTTGGCGCTTAGTTTGGTATACTTGGCTCGGCTCCGGAGACGGTGGAGGAGTAGTGCAGCGAGGTTGAAACGGGTTCGGTAATGGCAGTTGAGCAGAGGGCAGAGGTAGAGAGGGAAATGAGAGAGAGCAGAGAGGGGGTGTGTTTGTGGGGCGTGCGGTGCGCTTTGGCATCGCGAGGAGGTCAGCAAGATGGTTGGGACCAGAAGCGGCAAGGGGGGAAAGGAATTGAAGGTTTGCCGGCCGGGTCAGGTTGACGTGCAGACAGGAGGAAGGTGGCCGTTGGGCATGCGCGCGTGGCAGGGAAGAGGATCAGAGGGGGTGCCAACGGGACGGGACAGCATCGCGCACTATCGCTGCGTGGAGCCTCGAGGCGAGAGGCGCAGGGCGCTGGCGTGCGGCAGAGGGAGGCGTTGGAAGGGGGGGGGGGGGGGAAGGAAAGCTCTGCGCTAGTGAGAGGAAGGAGAAAGAATTTTCACACTGCAGTCCAGATATTTTAAGATCTTTGCAAATCAGTCCATGGTCAAAGGTATTTCCAATTAAAATAGCTAGGGGCTTCCTAAATTTATGGGCCCTTGGAGATATTTGTGGTGCTCTGGTGGGACCCATCTGGTCAGAATTGTTCTGGAGATTTTTGTATTTAAACTCAAATTTGAAAGGTTCCTAGACTTTAATTAATTATTGGGGTGTTTCCACAATTGGTAAAATGCTCATTAAATTCATAAAATTCTATTTTATTATTACCAATCTGATTACAAATTTATTTGGCATATGTTGTATAATAAAATTTCATTTGGCTCACAATTTATTTGCAAGGCCTTTTAATTACCTGGGATATATTTAATAGTTGGGTTTTATCATTTCATGCTATACTGTTCATGATTTGCTCTTTCATATTTGTTAAATAGAAGTGAGACACCTGGGGTGTCACAAAGACCCTACACATGCTAGTGTTCATGATAAGATAAAGTGCGGAAGCCAATCACACTAGCCAATGCAAGTCACAAGTCACCCTACTCACTAGAGCACACAAATGCGGAATAGTAAAGAGAGGGTCAAGGAATGCTCATGATTTTTTTTCCGAGGTCTCGGAAGGATGGCGCCTTTCCCTAATCCTTATTGGACCACTCCCGTCGGAGTCCCAGTCCCTCCCGCCACCAAGTGGAGTTCTCGCCCACGAGCCCACAATCACTCCTAGAGTGAAGACATGGTGTGCGTCACCGCTGCACAAAGCACAAGCTCGTCTCCCTCGAGAACTTGCCGGACTCCCCGAGCCGACACGGGCGCTCAATAGCGATGCCCCTTTCAACGGCGGGATCAAACCGTATACAAATGTGTGACGGCCTTCACAACTGATCACGATAGGCTCGATCACCGACACCTAACCGGTCTAGGTCTCACCATAGACCAAGAGTAACAATCTGGATCACAGCCTCAAGGACACCCTAGCCTTAGATGTGCAAGATGCTCAAGCTACTCTTCTCTAGCACTCTCAAGATATGTAATATCTCCTCCTAGTGCTCTCCTCTTTTCCTCTTGGACCTTACCAAATGCTCTCAGGTATTCCACTGGCCAAGAGTGGTCTCCAAGAGCCCAGCAACAAAGTTATATAGGCTCCCAACCTCAAACTAGTCGTTGCTCCACAAAATCAGCTTCCTGGGCCTTCTGACCGGACAGTCCGATCACTGCCTAACCGGACAGTCCGATCACTGCAACTCTATTCACAAATGGCTCTGCCACTGCTAATTCCTCAACTGACCAGAGAGTCCGGTCACCTGATTAGATAGTCTGGTCCATTTCTCTCTCCAGTCCAGAAACATTTCGGCGCTACACTTCTTCTGTCTCTCCTGCACTCCTACTGACCGGACCGTTCGGTCAGCAGACCGGACCGTCCGGTCTGTACAGAGTCTCTTGCTGACAGAGTCCTGCTTCTCGCTCTAAGTCCTGGACAACTCAACATAGTGACCGTATAGTCCGGTCTCTATGTCCAGAAGCTGAAACTTGTCGTCCTCGCTTGACTTTGTTTCTCGGCTTCTTCGAATAGCTCCTTGGCTTCTCCACTGTCACCTAGTGCCTGTGATTTCACCGAGCAACCTTGCACATTACCGACTATACATGACCTAAGAGAATGACCTAGACCCCCTTGATAGTCCGGTTTTTCCGATGGACTAAGAGCCCTAACAACTATTCAAGTGTTCCAAACACTTGCACCATAGCTTGTCCTCCGCTTTGATCCATCTTCATCAACCCTTGGACTCCGTCAAGTTCACATGCCTCATGCTTGTGGTCATTGTCATCAATCGCCAAGGCAACCATCATCCATATGATTTGTAATAGAGTTAAGAGATGATTCCTACAAAGAAAACACTCGTGTAGATATTAGCCCACAATTTCATAGTTGTCATCTATCACCAAAACATCCATACCACGGGGATCCAATCATCAATGGTCGTGAAGCTTATAGATGGTGGTGTGAACGATGCAGCTCAAGAAGGTAGTACACCGGTCCCGGCTATCGTTCAAGCTGCGGTAGGTCCTGCAACGGAGCAGGACTTGAAAAAGGCTATGAAGGCGAGTTACATGAGAGAGTGTCGGAAGCGACGCAAGGAAAAACAATTGCGCCAGGCCTCTGAGCAGTGTTGCCCTTCTGGACAGAAAGAGGCGGAGGATAGTAGTTGGCTTCACATCAACCATGAATGGCAGACAACACCATCAGAAGTAATGCAAGCAGAGCAATATTCAGGTTTGTAATAACTCATTTAAAATCACTAGATTGTCTTTGAATTGTTTGTCATGTTGGCTTGCATTCATACTAATGCTTGTTTGAAACTTTTTGTTGTAGATATCATTGATTTGACACTGGATTCTCAAACATCGACGGTGTCAGAATTGTTGGGAAGTCAGCCTCCGATCCAAACAAGTTACCAAACAGGTTTCAAACAAGCATGCTAGGTGAACCCAATTTGTGTTCTATGCAAACAATATCACTTTTTTCACAAGTCTAAAATAATTGTTTGTGTGGGCGATGTGGATGATGCAGCTCAAGAAGTCAGTACACCGGTCCCGGCTGTCGTTCAAGCTGCAGTATGTCCTGCAACGGAACCGGACTTGAAAAAGGCTATGAAGGTCAGTTACATGAGAGAGTATCGGAGGCAATGAAAGGAAGAACAACTACACCAGGCCTCTGAGCAGTGTCGCCCTTCTGAACAGAAAGAGGCGGACGATAGTAGTTGGCTTCACATCAACCATGAATGGCATGAAACATCATCAGAAGTAATGCAATCAGAGCAAGATTGTCGGTTTCCTACATCGCAAGATGCACAGAGGGACATGTGGAACAAAAATCAGCAAAGTCTATGGAAACGGAGGATAGCAGAAAAAGCACAGTTAGCAGCTAATCAATCGGTTGAAAACCAAGGTAATATGTGACATCCTACGCAATCCGATTTGTTATATAATCTAAATAAAACCAGGGTAACATTTTAAGCATGTGTATTTCTTCTCATTCGACAGCTTCGCGGAATGCTAAAAGGCAGAAGGAATACTACACTAACTTACCAGCATGTGAAAAAATTGAGCTGCTCCAGAATAAACGTGAGTACCAATGTGGTGTGCGTTTAGCATTCAGCCAGATGAGAGGAACGTCTGGTAATAAACATTACTTCTACTCCTTGCCGACAAGTCCATGGAGCATTGTGGCTTCCTGTTTTTCATTTCTTTACTCTTTTTTTTTCTTATTCACAAGGAGACACTCGAGATGACGATGTGTTCGATAGTAACAATTGGGAACCTGACAAGTCTACCAAATTATTTTACAGTATTGTTGTCATAATGTATATTTGCACAACGACATGATTATCCATACAAGCCTTTTATAAAACATTATTTCAAATTCCTTGGCGCAGACATGGATGATTTGGATGCTTCAGACCCTTTGTTTGAGCAAGCAAACGAGGAAGACGATACTGGCGTAGATGATGATGACGCGAGGTTGTTCAGAAGACCTGGTGCGTCTTTTATGACAAGCATTTCCGCATGTCAGTTTAACTGAAATTTGTTAAAACATAATTTTGATGGTTATTATTCCCCTCGAGCAGATGTGAGATACAATTCATACAGGGCGGGTGGTGATCAGGGCAGTAACCATGTTGATCACTATGACCATGTTTACAAAAAATTGCCAACTAAACATCATGTGTTGAGGAAAGTTGGAGATTGCAAATATTGCAGTGCAAAGAGAATCACAGGGGAGGGACCCTCCTTCTGTTGTCGTCAGGGGAAGGTCAAGATATATATTCCTAAGGTCCCTGATGAGTTGAGAAGGCTTTTCAGCAGTTAATCTGATTCTGATGCAAAATATTTCCGGAAGAATATCCGTTATTTCAATTCCCATTTTTCTTTCACGAGCTTGGGTGCAAGCCTCGATCGGCGTTATGCTACCGCAGCTGGAACAAGTGTTTATACCTTCCGGGTACAAGGTCAGGTGTACCATAAGCTTAACACACTGTCGCACGACGGAAATGATCCCAGGCACATGCAGCTTTATTTCTATGACACAGATCATTGTGTTGAGCACAGAATTAAACGGTCTCCGCATCTTGATGTTGGTCTCCTAAAGAAAATACTGGAGATTTTAGAGGGTAATCCATATGTTGAAACATTTAGGATGTTGGGTGGGGTACAGAACATTGAGGAGTACAAAATTGAGCTTAACACAGAGATTGGTGTGGATCAGAGAAGATATAATGCCTCGATTGTGTCTCAGGTAGCGGTGATCTGGATGGATGGCACTTACCCCAAACATATGTTTGAGAGAAGTGTTATGGTTCGTGGAATGTCGGGGCAGCCAGTTTATATCCCAGCATTCCATGGTTGCTACGATCCATTGTCTTATCCTCTATTTTCCTGGGTGGGGAAACCGGTTGGAATAAGAAGATAATGTATTTTGACAAGGAACCCGTAGATGTGGTGCATACAGAGACAAGTTTACCAGGTTTGTTATGGCAACATTTAGTAAATATATTTCTTTTGTATATTGCACATTAGTTTCTGGCTGACCGAAATACTTTTTGCTCTAACTGCTTAGGAGATGGGGCATTGCCAGATGTGAATGATAACGGTCAGACACGTGATCAGTTTGATCCTTCAGAAGAGCAAGGTCAGTTAGAAAATGTCAAGTATTGCAACCTTTTTTATTGTAAGTTTGAAAAATACACGCCTCACTTAACCATTTAGTCTTTGCAGATGATGACCCGGAGGACAACCCAAAATATGTTAGTGCGAGAGAATACTACTGTTTCAAGCTGCAGATAAGAAGCCAGGAATTCAATATCCTTTTTCATGGTGGACGGCTATTCCAACAGTATCTTGTTGATATCTACATTAAGATCAAGACAATGCGCCTCGATTGGTACTCAAAACCGGTGCACCAGAAGCTAATACGGGCTGACCTTTAGCAGGTATGGTTCCATGTTTAACCTTTTCTGTCTTTAACCATGCATGTTCTTATATCATCAATGTTCTGCAGGGGATACTTGACATTCTTGCTGCCAGGGAGGCGAGAGCATCTGAGACTGGCCGACGAATTGTGCTTCCTAGATCTTTTCCTTGTGGAGATCGTGATGTCCAAGCAAGATTCCTTGATGCGATGACTTTGGTTCAGCGTCTTGGCAAACCCGATTTTTTTGTGACAATGACATGCAACCCATACTGGGAGGAGATAATAGAGCGCCTTCTACCCGGGCAGACCCCGCAAGACTGTCCTGATGTTGTGGCAAGGGTATATAAGGCAAAGCTCAGAGACCTTGAAGATTTCATCACCAAAAAGAAGCACTTTGGTGAGGTTGCTGCATATGTTCATGTCACTGAGTTCCAAAAAAGGGGTCTACCTCATGAGCACTTTTTATTGATTATGAAGGACAGTAGCAAGTTGAAAAGGCCTGCTGAATATGATAAGGTAATCTCAGCAGAAATGTCGGACAAGAAGAAATATCTGGTCTTACACGACCTTGTGGTAAAGAACATGATCCATGGCCCATGTGGATCTTTGAACCCTAAATGTCAATGTATGATTGATGGGGAATGCCGTTTTCGATATCCACGGCATTTTAATGAAGCCACACAGCAGGGAAAGGATTCTTACCCCTTATATCGTAGAAGAGACGATGGGCAGCGAGTGACCATCAGAGACACTGACTTAGATGATCAATGGGTTGTTCCATATAACCCTGTTCTTCTAATGCGGGCCAACTGTCACTTAAATGTTGAGATATCCTCATCAATCAAGGCCGTCAATACCTGTACAAGTACATTTATAAAGGGCATGATCGTGCCTCCTTCACTGTCGACAAGTCAGAAAATCTGGATATGGAGACAAATGAGATCAAGCAATATCGAGATTCAAGGTGTATAACAGTGCCAGAGGCAGCGTACAGGCTATTTAGATTTCCACTTTACTATGTGTTGCCACCAGTGCTGAAGCTTCAATTGCACCTGGAGGGAATGCATATGGTTGCTTACAAATCAACCACAGACCTGAATGATGTTGCTAAAAGTGAAAAGTCACACCGGTCCATGCTAACTGAGTATTTTAGGATGAATGTTGTGGACACCGATGCACGAAAATACCTTTATAAAGAGTTTCCAGAATATTATACATGGCAGAAATCACTAAAGTCTTGGAAGAGAAGAGAGCAAAGGTGTCAGATTGGTCGTGTGGTATATGCAAGTGCGGCAGAAGGGGAAAGGTTCTATCTCCGGGTTATTCTGGACCATGTGAGGGTTATTCTGGATCACTAAAGTTATAGCTTTATTCTTTTATCTTTTATATATTATATATATAGTACATAGTACACAAAGCAATAGATATCTAAGTATCTTGAACTGTGAATCAAAAAACTTCCTGATGCTTGCTATTTTTATAATTGCATGCAGGTTTTGAGCTTGTACATAGAATTGCTAAGGATGCACGAACATTTGCTGTCTAGGGATGGTGCAAAGGTGTATCTAGACGATACATTTGTCACCAGTATTATGAAAGGACGGAGAAATAGATCTCGATGTTGTGCTACAAAGTGATGGTCACTTCATAAGAGGAAGGATTAGGAAATACCTCGAGCATGACATGGTAATTAAATTAAAATTAATATAATAACACAATTGTTTATATGTTTAGGTTATGGTATCCCTTTTGATTAATTCGAACTTGCATCATCTTTTCTGCAGATATTTTTCCCAATTAACAAGACTAATTCACACTGGTACTTGGCTGTTATAAATGCAAGAAAGGGTGTGGTCCAGGTATTAGACTCCCTTGGTGAGGCCGTTGGAAGGGCATACCTAGAAACCACGGTAAAATCCTTTGAGAAAAAAAATATCAGTGTGAGTATTTTAATATAGAATTGCAACATAATAGATATTCTATATATATTGCGGCAGTTAACTGGTCTCCAAAGGAAAATAAACATCACAAGGGACAATGGAGTTCTAGATCCAAACAGGTGGCCAAACCTAGACATCTATGATTGGCAGAGAATAGAAGTGGAATTTCCAATTGAGATGCAGGCTGATGGGTAAGTTTTATAATTCTAGGTAAGGACATGTCAACATCTATCAATTGAGGAAACTTATATCTACCAATGTGTTTTCTATGTTCTGTTGCGCATCATGCGGGCTTTTTATGGTTTCTTTCATGGAGTTTTAGAACGGTGAAATTTTAACTGAATTTTTAACACAGGTAAGATGATAGAATATGGTTGCATCTTATCGTTTTATGCTCTCTTGTTTTACCTATTCTTCTATATTCATAGCAACGTTACCATGAAAAGTTTTTATGTATATCTGGTGTCGATTCTATAGCATATTTAACTTAATTACCGAATAATAAAATTTTACATGTCACTAATTTCTCCATCCTCATATTCATCATGCAAAATTCACTGCAGGTTGACATGACCAACTTCCGTCAAAAATTAGCTGCTATCCTACTCGGGCACGAGCAAAATTTGCGACAATGGAGGCATCCCAAAAAATCAGACCTGCTAGGTTCTTGCCAAATTTCTCATAGTGGTGAAGATTCTGATTGTGTAGAGATATTGACTACACCACCAAAGAAGACGAAATGGATGGAACAATTGAGTAATAATGATGAAGCGACAACTATGATGTCCCTGGTTATCAATACTTTGATGACTCCAGATGTGCGTATCATTGCTCTATGCAAATATATTCTTTCCATTGATGACGCCAAAACTTTGCAGTATGCCTTCTTTACTTATATTTCTTGAACCTTAATGTTGGGTAGCCAATTGGTCGATCATTATAATGAATTGTTATTATCTTACCAGGATAGAATGGGTGCGGAGTTCTTCTCCTTATCCCATTTCATTAACCATTGGAAAACTTCAAGACGCATTGATGGTTAACAAGAATCTCCATCCTGACTGTTTCAACATGGGAGTTCGAGAAATAGTCTGCCATGCTACTCAGCTTTTCATAGAATATCCAGATCATTTTATGGACTTACAATTTTTGGTATAGACATTATTTTTCTGATGTACTTGAACACCTGTAAATATATTTCTAATCTTCATTTCTGCTTGCATAGCTCTTGTCCCAATTCTACACGCATCCGGATTTCCAAAAGAAGCTTGATGTGGTGGCATTATCCAAAACCCTTAACCACTGGCCCATTATGCAATACAAAATATCAGATGTCGAACAGGTAATCATCTCACTTTGGGTGTTGTGAGTTCTGGTGTTTTGAGCCATATGAATTGACACACACACGTGTTTTTCATTTTCATAGGTATTGTTGCCTCATATAACAAGTGGTCATGAGTACATACTGTTCTGTATTAACATGAAAAAGAAGACTATACATGTGCTTGACCCCCTCCTTGTGCCATCTTACAACAAGTTTTCATTGCATTTGAATTACAAGCGCAAGCAAGACTTGATAAGCACAAACTTTGCTAAGGCGATGGAGGCTGCAGTACCCGGGTCTAACATAGATATTTTATCATGGCCTCTTAGGATTCCTTACAGTAATACCCGAAGCACGAGCCGATATGTTCCATGTAATATTTTTTGTTTCATAGTATGTTACGCAATATTAGGCATCGTTCTAACATGGATTCCTTTTTTTCTAGAAAAGCTTCAGGACTTTTTGTTCATCAATTCATGCGCTTGTGGACTGGAGATAGGATGCTATACGACATGGTCTGTAGAGTAAGCACTTGTTTATAAGTATGATTTAACTACTTGCCAAGTTTAATCCCTAATTTAAATTGAATTTTAGGAACCACATATCGCAAGGGCCCACTTTGTAACTGACATGTTAAAGCTTGAAGGAAATGAATGCGACACCAACATACCGAAAGACATTAAAAAAGTAGTTGACAACATTAAACAGTATTGGAGATAGATGTATGTGTTTTTTTTACTAAAAAATAAGTGGTTCCTATTTTTTTATAGTTCAACTCATGTAAAAAGACAATTTCAGTTATATTTGCTTTTATGTTGCCCTCGACAATTTCGTACGTGCGTGCCGCACGTGCACCACTTCTAGTACTTTAAATACTGTAGTTGTTCACCTAAAGGGAACCGAAGGACAATATTGAAAAGAAGGGAAAACAATGATGCTTTGTAAAAATTTAAAATAGTATATAAAATTTTTACCAAAGATTTATACAATTTCAATCCGTCACGAAACACGGGCAACATGCTAGTGTAACAAAAACAAAAGAGTGCAAGTAGCAGATTTGTTGTTACTAGACAACGTGGCAGATTGTGTAACAAAAAACACATGACGTGATACGTACAACGACAACGTGACAGGTATACCATATGCATTATCTGTATCTAGCACACGAATTACATTTTCATTCATCAAATATGATGGGTCAATATATTATTATGAGTTATATGATTCACCTTACATGTGATAGCATCAAAGGTATAAAAATTTAAAGAACAAACTTGGATGCAGTTGATTGGTGCCTTTACTCAAGTTCAAAATACAAAATAGTGTTAGTCGTCTTCTATCAAAATTAAATTTTGATACACCACGTCTGGCACATGCACAGAGTAAATCATGCATGCAATTCCGATGAAAAAGGAATGGCCAGTAGAAAGTAAATCAAATTATTAATGTATTTTTATTGTTTTCTCTACCTAAAAATTCGAAGATGCGCCGGGGCAAAATATCTGGATCGGATTCTTTTTCTTTCTCTTTCTCTTTCTCTTTCTCTTTTTCTTTTCTTGTTCTTCTTTTTTCTTATGTTCTTTTTTCCTTCTCTTATGTTCTGTTATCTACGTAAGTAGCAGAATAGGATGGACGACGTCATCTTTTTTAATAAGTTGTAGAGATTATATTTCTCTCCTCGAAGTGAATGATATTACTATGAAGGTCATTCACCCAACAGTCATGGATGGTGCTTATCAAAAATAGGTAATAAAAATGTCTATCATACTATGTCTATATAAAAATAGGGTTTGTATAGTTTGTTTAATTTGTTCTAAAGCCCATAGCAACGCATGAGCATTTTGCTAGCATGTAATATAATATATAACAAATAAATAAGCAAATATAGTATAAATATCCATTTCTAACATCATAAGATTTGTATAAGACAGACAACTAGATATTCAAAATATTATAAATAAATAACTAAGCCACATTAAATTTCAAGTTCTCATAACTTTACACAGACATACTGTTAGAGAAATAGATTGGAGAATAATATGTAGGGTGTATTGCAATGAGCCTCTCAGCCAGTATATATGGGAGTACAAGACTTGGAGGGCAAGACACCTCCGGGATACATATGGCAGTCTATGATACATAATATCTAGTCTACCAAATATACTCTAACATCCCCCCGTAGTCACAGCAGGAGCACCGCAAACGATGAGATTGGAGAAGAAGCCGAAGGTAGAAGCCGACGGACTAACATCCCCCCGCAGTTGAAGCGTCTAGATGCGGATGCTACGACTAGAGAGAAAACTGGCGAGTAGCACATGCGGATGATAGCCCTTTGTGCCGATGTCGAGGAAGCCGAGAGCAAGGGTGAGTAACCATGGTCGAGGAAGCTGTGCTTGAGATAGCCGTGGTTGATGTTGCTGAGGTTGCCGATGTTGAGGAAGTCGCGGGCGCAAGAAGGCGCCAAGGTAGGAGGGTCGGGCGAAGACGATGACACAGTCAAGACACCATGAAGAAGAGGGTCGATGCCAAAGTCGATGTAGTCAAGCCGCCATAGACGAGGTATCCCTCGGATTTGCCAAGCCTGAGAACACGTCGTGGATGAAGGCACGCATTGGTGTTGCCAATACCAAACGTACGGATGTAGGAACCATTACGAACATACGCCAGTGTTGGAGGAGATCAGCAGAGAAGGCCTCCATGACGGTGGTGGTGCAGAGTGGTGAGGAAGGAGAGCGTCGGTGCAGCCCGCAGTTGTCAGAGTAGACGAAGAGAAGTCAAGGTTGAGACTGCAACTCCGACGATGTTGTCGTGGTGGATGAAGACGAAGTTGTAGAAGTGGCATAACCGGCGGCCAAGAGTGGCGACGCGGGTAGCCTGAAGAAGCGTGGTGGCGGTGCTCGTAGTAGGCGAAGAAGAACGATCAGCTTGACGAAAACCATGTGCGTGGACGATGCTGAGTCGTCGGTGCACGAAGACGGCGTTGGTGATGCAGCAGCGAGCGTCACAATAGACGAAGTCATGTCTCGAAAGACACTTCTCGAGTCCGTGACGACCAGGGGAGGCAGTGTTGCGGCCCGAAGAGGCGACGCAACGGCAGCCTGAAGCTTGAAGGCGAGGTGCGTGACCTTGACGTTGTTGCACGCGCGGTCGGCTGATCAGACCGATGGCGCGTGCAGAAGCACGATGATGCCGCACAGGTTGGAGATGATGGCGGCGATGTCGAGGACGTCCCGAATGGTGGCGACGATGAAGCTGGCTTGAGGACGTACGGTCGAGGCGGCTGAACAGCAACGCATGAAGGCATCCCTTGAGCGTCTCATGTCTGGCTGCGTCAAAAGTGTCGATGATGAAGCAAAGACCGAAGTAGTCGATGCCGATGTCGGAGAAGAGGCTCGCGATGTCGACGGTGGTGGGCGACGCAATCCCGAATCAGTGATCGGGTAAAAAAAAACAGCAACAGATGGATGTCTTCACGTACAAAGCCGTGTGCACCTAGCCTCCCTCCATCTTTTCATACTTCTCGTCTTATTGCCGTGGTGAACCGAGGCAATAAAACAAAGAATCAAAGAGAAAGATTTGGCATGGAGTGTATGCAGCTGGTTGACCATCACGTGCGACTGCACTGTGTGCTCAGGCCATCACCTCGGCTCGCTGAACTACGCAACTGAAGATGGATCACACGCGGGCTATGCAGGATGTCGAGTTGTCGACCGATGACCAAGACCCGATGCCGCACATGATCCTGACACCGCAGCTCGTGGCTGCGCATGAGATCGACAGATCAAAGCAGCTGAGCTATGAGTATATGAGTAGAGTACACGACAACTTCCAATC
Organism: Eleusine coracana subsp. coracana; assembly: GCA_032690845.1. Taxonomy (NCBI): domain Eukaryota; kingdom Viridiplantae; phylum Streptophyta; class Magnoliopsida; order Poales; family Poaceae; genus Eleusine; species Eleusine coracana. Next base: position 6,442,840 of record CM064432.1, on the reverse strand, counting down.
TGCGCCACAACACAACACTAATGCGAAGAAAACAGCTAGATCAAATAGGACTGGCTGTTAGAAACAGGGCGCTGCCCCCGGCGAGATCATGGAGATCGATCTCCGGGGGCGCGCGGTGCGAAAGCGAACACGGCTAGGGTTAGGGAGGGTGGACAGCAGAAAAATCGATTTGGCTCTATACCATGTTAGAGAAATAAATTGGAGAATAATATGTGGGGTGTATTACAATGAGCCTCTTGGCCGGTATATATGGGAGTACAAGACTTGGAGGACAAGACACCTCCGAGATACATATGGCAGTTTACGATACATAATATCTAGTCTACCAAATATAGTCTAACACATACGAATACGATCTGGTTTGGCGCTATGTCTACGAACCTTAAACCATTATTACTTTGCCTGTACTTTTACATAAATACTATACGTCACTCCGCTTCCAATGCGAGGAGATGACAAATCAATTTTAGACTAACATAATATGTGACAATATTTGGGCCTTGGGGACGAAGACTCATAGGAGTTTTTCTAACCTTCAGCTCGTATGGCTCGCGAGCTAGCTCGCAAGCCAGCTCGTGTTGGCTCTTAACAAACCGAGCTGAAACATGAGCTCAGCTCGGCTTGAAAATCCATCGAACCGAGCTGAGTCAAGCCGAGCTACAAGCGAGCCGAGCAAGCTTACGAGCTTTGAGCCAAATGTCCAGGCCTAATCATGACCAGCGATTGTATGTTTGCCGACTCCAGTGATCGTAGCTAGTAGGTTTCAGTCACCGCCGCCGCCATCACATGAATAGAATACGCGCCACCTGATTTTTGGGTCGTCGTCACCATCGCCATGCCACGACGAATCAAGATGTTGCCTCAGCCATTTTTTGTAGGTGGCGAAATCATAATCTAGCGGTGGCGATTGAGGCACAGTGGCGAGAGGATTTGATGAGGTGGCGCGCGGAGGTGAAATAACACGCGAAAACACCCTGGCCAACACGAAGGAAGCGGACACGCGCGCGCGAGCCAGGAGCGATGGCGAGTGCGCCACGCTAGGCATAGATGGCTACCGAAGGAAGGGGAATAGCTAGCGGGGACTTTTACCGAGTCTGATAGCGTTTCTGTTGGATCACTTTTTTCCAAAATTTAGCTAACTTCTCTGTTTTACGTCTCTTGGAGATGCTCTAAGTAGAGTTTCCAAAGCCGATCATTGATACATTTCGTAAACAACAACTGATACCTTAGTCATATTATCAAAATCATAGGTAAATATAACATCCGTCTATAAATGCATAACAGATGGCAGAACAAATCTTTCTAGGTTCATGTCATGTTGATGTAGCATGGATAATTCGGAAGAAACTCATTGGCATAATATTATCAAGTTGCCATGAATACGATGGTCACCAAACCAACTGATAGAGATAATAGGAAAAAGGTCCAGAAAATTTTTTGTTGATCTTCACAGAAATATTAATCTCGCAGTAGAACATCCAAACCGTTCAACAACACACATCACTGAAACAAGGTTAGTAAAATTCATCATCTGAGGACTGTCCCCATCCCCAGGGTTCCCCATAATAACCGTAGTCATCTTCATCCCCACCAAGCGGAAGAATTAGGTTCTTGACTCTGGCACATTTCAACTCTAGCTCCTCGTCCATTTCTTCGAAGTTGAAGAAACTGCCAGTAACATGTAGCAATTCTAGTAGAGGACAATTGTCAAGGATGGCCTCAAGTCCTGCAGTGCTGAGCTCAAACTCGAATAGTTCCAAGGACCGCAACTCACACATTGTTGAAAACTCACAAAGTCCTCCATCGTTAAACTCCGAATCATAAGAACCATTCCACTTATTGTCATCATCAGCAAGTGTCACTCTCAATTTTTTTAGGTGGGGACGACCATGACAGACAGATTGAAACAGATTCTCACTACTGTAAGAGGTAGAGATTTCAAGATCTTCAAGGAGGGTGAGCTTCTGGAACGCCATCTTCAGTATTTCACTGCCTACCTGGCCGTATGAGAGATGAACACTTTTCAACAAGGGAGCACTGCAAGAAGGAATGTGTTCAGACGTTTGAATGCTTAAAAGGTTAAAATAAGAACAGCATGTGAAATGGTGAAAGTCATGTAGTATTTGACATGATACACTGTATAAGAATTAGTATCTACTTACTGTTCAAGAATAAGATTTTCGCTAACAGCATCTTTATAACCGCATAAGCAGTTGGGCCAGTGTTGTTTCATGTTATCATGGAATTTTGCATGTGTTTTGTCATCATGGAAAAGACAGTAAGATTTCCACAAATTTCATATCGTTTTGAAATGCGTCAGCAGTCTATTACTAGTAGTACTATGAAATGGTAAGAACTGAAGCCCAAAACATATCAACGCCGCAGTGCCAACATGTTTAACCAGATGACCCCGTACAAAAATAAGTAAAGCCAACATGTTCTATGACAGTCTCTCGTGAGTAAGGAACAATAGCCAAATATTTTATAGATAAAAAAACAATTCGGTGCTAATTGATAACAGCACATAACCTGAACTCCGTATACTTTAAGGATGATTGTGTTATGTCAGTGTCAGGTAGGTGCGCGGCAAAAACACTAGCCGAAATAGAATATACCTCTCGACCAGATAACGCAGGGAATCCTCGTTGACTGGTCCCGAGAAAGCTACACACTGCCCTCGGCTTATGTCCCGATGTTTCTGTAACAACAACTTATTAATTAAGGTGAGGTCGTCTGGATCATTTTTTCGTGTCCAGATGTATCCGTAACATTGTCGTATTCAGTTTGTATCCAACAATGATTCATCAATCGGTTTGAGTTGTTTTTGAACCATTTTCTAATCCTTTATTGAATTGGACTCCGATATTAATTTGATATCTATTTATTAATAAAAGGAGATGACTCTCTCACCATGATGCCTAGAAAAAAAAGAGAAATACCCTCTAAATTCTCAAAAAAAACAAAAGATCTAACCATCCATTGTTCCTACGGGTAACTAACAGGGAGATCCAACCCTTAATTAATCTCCCTGATATAACGAATGTATCTCGCGTCTTCATAACCTAGCAGCCGCAGCCAATCTCTTTCACGCCGTAGCCGCCACGCTCGTCGGCGAGGTGTGTCCTGTCCACGATGCTCTATTCTACGGTAGACTCATCATGGCCGTGACAACTTCGTGATGCTAATGGTGATGTTCTTGCCAGGGATTGCCTTCTGATCTTGAAGGTCGACGATGTGTTTAACCCTGCCGTTGTCCCGCACATATGTTAATTACGGGCATCGGCATCTCAGCTGTGACTCCTTAAACTAGGATATCTGGTGATGATGACGATTCATCTAGCACCAGGCGGCAGTCATGTCTAGGAGGTTAATCATGGCGGCAAATGTATTGGTTCCTTAAGTGTTATCTATGTCAATCATTACTGATACCGCTGGGATGCCAGTTGAGAAGGATTGATGAGTTTGGTTTTGCCTAAACATACTGTTGAATTATTGGAGCAGGATCAGAACAGCAACCCGAGGCAGTGATGCTGATTGCTGAATGCTGGAGACACTCGTGTCACCTTCAAACAACATAGTCAAATGTCGAGGACGGGAGGACGCGGTGGAGCACGAGTACGGACATAAGAAGACGGCATAGCGGCTTCTGGAGCTCATGCATGACTGGTGGCTTATTCTGGCCTCGCGAGTTTCTTCAGGCAAGGGGACATTGGCAGTGCGAGGACGAGCGAGTTTAACAAAATATGCAGCATGTTTTGGGAGTTCCTGGACGTGAGTTGATGAATCTCTCCGTCAAGAACACCAGTCTGGGAATGAGCATGCACGCCGAGGTACCTGAAGACATAAAGGCTGATGCACACGGCATGTTTACTTAAAGTTACCAAATCTTCCTTCTTTTCTATACGTTAGTACTTTTTTACGCTAACGAAACCTTAATTACAGTGAGAGTTGCTACAGGACGAAAAGCAAGCTTCTATAAACAACAATGAGTCAAATGATAATGGGAACTCAAAAGAAGCAATTCCCATACGTACATATACCACACAGGTTCGTTTTCCTATTAATCAGTCAGGTATAGATCATACTATAATCAGATAATAACGATGATATATTGAGGATTAGTTTGATGGATGGAACAGTCAAAAGTGACATAGCAATTCATTGTATAACAATAAAGCTATATTAAAGCTTACTTGGTCTTTTTATTTTCAAATTTCGTGTTGTCTATTTTCTCTGACAAAGAGTAACGTTCACTGAAAAACCCAGATGCAAGACCAAGTAAAATCTGTGCACAAGTCCTTAGTAACTTAAAATATAATTGCTTTCATAAGTTGCATGAGGATGACACCCTAATTAATCACCATGACATGATTTAAAGAATTGGAACTAAGGTATGCTCAAAACACCAAATTATGAAAAAGAAGGGAAAAGTCCGTATTATTGTCCCGAATAATTCACTTTGTCCAATTTACACTCCGAACAAAATCTTGGTTTAATTTACTCCCTCAAACAATTTAAATCGGTGTAATTTACTCCTAGATGTGTTTGTCTTTTTTGTTTCTATTTGTACAATATGAATTTAGTGCTGAAATTTTGCACAATGATAGTTTTTTAGAACTTTACATTAAAAAATATAAAGTATATTTTACACATATGTTATATAGTTTAATAATATCTAATACTACCTTAACTATAGAGCTCTAAAATTATATGCAAAATATTTATGAAAAATAGAAAAATATATTTTCATGTAGTGATTGTTATAATCTTTCATAGTGCAAAATTTGAGCATCAAATTCAAATTGTACAAAGAGAAACAAAAAGAAAAAATTACAACAGAGAGTAAATTGTTTGAGGGAGTAAATTGAGCCAAAATTTTGTTTGGGGAGTAAATTGGACAAAGTGAATTGTTCAGGGGAGTATAATAGACTTTTCCCAAAGAAGAATTAGAAGAATATACGAACCAAGGCAACAATAAAGAAATTATAAAATACATTGGTGAAGGGATAAAATAAAAAAGATGCCTGTTGGTAGTGGCTTCATGAAAGGGCTTCAACTGAGAGCATGGAGATGAAAGTTTCAAGATGAACCATGGGGAAGGACAACTGTTGTGATGATTCCTTCTCAGGTAACTTTGTTGAAATGCAAAATAATTCTATTATCAGGGTTATAATTCAAATATTAATGACATTTTCAGACCATGGAAACTACTTTGTTGAAATGCAAAATAATTCTATTATCAGGGTTATAATTCAAATATTAATGACATTTTCAGACCATGGAAACTTCATTTTTATAAAGATTAAATATATTAGGTAGGTAAGCCAGGTCAGTGATCCTATAACAACATAGACATAAAAGTAGTAAAGCTTTAGGAAAAGTAGTAAAGGCTGCTAGCTGTTGGTTCTTTTTTGTAATGCGTGGCAGCACAACAAAACTTCATTTATGGATTTCTTCAAGTTTTAATGTCATTTATGTTCTATAATAAAGAATTTGAAACAATTTGTGCATTAAACATATGTCATATATATTCATATATATATTTTTTTAAAAAGAATGTTTACAGCACCGTGGATGATTTAACGTGTGCAATAGATATGCTTCGGCCAATGCGCAGTCTTGCGAGGCCCTCTAGTGGGTCGCGTCTCGCGTGAAGGCAACGCCCTCTGGTGGGTTGCGTCTCGCGTGAAGGCAACACAAAGCATTGGACTCATTTCAGAAAAAAAAAATGAAAATGCAAAGCATTGGACTGCGTAGGGCACGGGTTGTCCTCAGCCTGTCCGCACTCATCCTACTCTAAATTTATCATCTAAAAGAATTATTCCATCATAGTCAGTAATATTCTCTTCTTTATATTCATTTTTTCTGCACCTGTTCATACTCTATATTCATCCTCTATATCAACTATCTAATATTTTATTCAACCATCTCCACTCTTTTCATCTCTCCTCCTCTTTCTTTTTTTCTTTTTTTTTTACTTCTTTCTCGTTTACAATAGTTTAGCAATCCAAATTTTAATTAAATACTAATATTTTCATTTTTCTCTTTTTTATCTGTTTCTCTCCCTTTTTCTCTTTTTTCTTTTCTTTTCTTTTCTTTTTCCTTTCCCCTTTTTCTCCCTTTTCCCTTTCTTTTTCTTCTGTCTGTGCCGCAACACTCATCCTACCCCGCACTCGTGCCGCCTCTACCAGCCTCCGCCTCCGCCTCACGCCGCCATCACCACCCACCGCCGACCCCTCCCCTGCACGCGCCGTCACCCTCCGCCTCCTACCCCGTCCTCCCGCTGATGCCGCCTTCTCGCCTGCCTCATTGCCGACTCCCTTATCTCTCTCTCCTCGGTGGCCCTTGAGCTCCCTGTCGGCCACCGCTGACTCCTCTGCCTCCGCGCCGACCCCTCCTTTGCTCGACGCCGCTGTCGCCTGATCCCCTAGAGGCCGACTTCATCCGCCGCTTCGACGTGCTTGTCCCGCCCTCCGGCGCCGCCTGAGCTGGAGCTGATGCCTTGGGCGATGGACGCCACGCAGCTCGATGTCTCCTCCGGATCCGGCCCCCTCTGCCGCCCTCTCCCCGTCATCTCTCCTCTCCTCTCCGTGACGACACAAACAATGACGACGGCGGCCAACCACCTCGGATGTGGCGGCATCGGCCCCATGAACCAGCTCGACGATGGAGGGCCAGGGACCAGCCTACTGCTGTTCCACGGACGGGCACGAGGGGAGGTGGTTGTTCAGGCTGGCGGCTGGAGAACACGATAGCGTTTTCCTAAAAAAAAACGCTACATTTTGGAGGAGGAAGCGTCGCTCCTGTGATTTACTGGAGCTATAGAGTATCCAGGTGTAGAGGATTTTACTGTAAATGCCTACTGGAGTCTTTTTTACCTTACGTCGGTGCGGACAGCCTCAGCTATGGATGAATCCCGTCTCCTCATTCGTCGCCCGATCCGAGCTGCCTCTGCCTCGCGTCCCTCGTCCTTCTACCACGCACACGCCGCCAGCTCCACCTCCTCCGTGCAGTAGTTCCTCATGCTGCCGCGGTTCTTGCCTGCTCTCTATTATGGAATATTAAGCGCCTCTTTCATCCATCCACAGCCGCGCCTCCTCGGAGCAGCTCACTCCCTGATGATTTGAAGCTCCGCCTAGCACTACGGGAAACATCAAGTTTACCTTGTGTCCACTGCATACGGCAAAGGCCTAAATACCAACAACAAAGTTTTTACCGTGGGTTACGCATGACAAAACGTGCACGACAAAATTCCTGTCTACAAATCCGGCTTTGTCGTGTGCCTTCTATCGGGCACATGGCAAAGGCTTTGCCGTATGTCAAAAATACACACGGCAAAACCGGTAAAATATAAATAAATTTAAAAAAATAGCAAAAAAGAATTTTATTGGTGTCCAAGAACCACCACCCTTGCCCGTCCCTATCTCAAGTCGCAAGTTGCGGTGTTTTGGTGATTTGTTTATTCAACAAAGTGATAGTAACATTGTTCATGAATCTTATATGTCTCATCAATTGTTTTATGAAACTATATGAGACTATTAGATTTTATGAACAATATTATAGATTAAATTGAGTAATGAAAAAATAATTAAAATAAAAGTTGTAGGTATTCAAAAGTTATATTACTTTATAGTTCAAATTTTTTTTGTTTGAATTAATTTGCGGTTTTAAAATATAATTTAAATTGATCTTTGCCGTGTGCCAAGAGAAAAACACGTGACAAATAGCATGTTTGTCGTGTGCCAAGAAAAACACACGATAAACACCCACCTTTGTCGTGTGCTCGTGTGTTTTAATTTAGCATATGGCAAATACCCATATTTTGTCTTGTGCACGAAACAAAACACACGGCAAAGTTTCAATCACACGACAAAAATTAATTTTTCCGTAGTGCAGCCTAGATCTACCTTATGTCCATGAGGGAACCGTACGGCCCGTCATGCGCGGCTTCTGGGCGGCAGTGGCCTTGCCTATTCCGCGTCTCGCTCCAAAACAAGGTCCACACCAACTCTCCTGTGCCGTGCTGCAAGATGCGGTCGCATGCAGCAAGGTCGGCAATGACGCGGGAGCGGCGCAAGGCAAGAGCGAGCACAACCTTGTCGCAGCCTCTGGTATGAGTGGTGCTCCTATCCCCATCACCATCCTCGTGCCTGCTCCCTCCATCCACTACCCTCCTCCCTCCATCCACTACGCCATACAATGTTGATTTCAAACGCACATGGTATCGTTGAGACCCTCCCTTCACTACAATAATTCTGACATTTTATGACGAACTACTTATGTCATAAAACATGAGGAATTTGTCATAAATAATATTGTGTGATGACCTTATGACAAATTTCAGTTCATCATAGAATGTGCATAGCTAATTATCTTTTATGACGAATTTCATATATTCGTCATAAACTTATGACAACTCAACAAAATGTCATAAGATTTTATGACGTTTTTTAGATCGTCACAGATGTTTTATGATGATTGATTTTTTTTTCATAAGCCAATGAGTTAAAAATGACGTGGCTGACCTACTTTGGTCCAATACTTTTCTGACCGATTTTTTTCTATAAGCCCATTAACCATTTATTTATCTGGTCCAATACATATAGCTCCAAATATAAAGTTGCCTTTGCATACAACTACAAACATTAACAAGCAATCAGTTACGATTCCAATTACACATCCAGTTGCATTTCATATCACATAAAAAGTTATAATTCCCACATTACATGGTCTGACATCCCAGCCACCCCAAACATATTTGATGCTTCTCCCTCAAGCTCCTTCACTCGTGCAGCGGAAGCAGCAACAGCTTTGGTGCTTCTCCCTTTTGTCTCAATCCTGGCATTCCGAAGAAAGATGGTCTTCGGCAACACCTTAGCAACAATATCAGCAGGAGTTTTACTCGCATCACCCTCTGGTGCAGAATCAGCCATCATAGCTTCCATATCAGCCTAACAACAACAAAAAAGGAATAAATTAGAAAATGATAGAAAATACAACAAAAGATAGTACAAGCTTATTCATCCATTCACAACATAAGGTTGACAGGTATGCTACATTTGCATAGCGAAACTTCACCGCAAGTTGGTTGTGACACCCAGTAACAAAAAACAAGAACATAGTTGGGCACGATTAAGAACTCACGGATATTGACAGCCTGACCAAAATAAAACATTACTGAGCACTCAAACAACTTAATGTTCCACTACTACAATCAGTATTGTAATATTCGGTTTGTTGTTCACACTGACTCTGCATTATGGCTTCTGCATAAAGAAGAACAAGAATATAGCTAACTGAAAATTCAGTTGTAAGAGAAAACAGGGCCACACGCATGCAGAAGATGCAACCAAGATTACATAGTGCCTATCACCTAAACATAATGTCACCTCAACCAAAACAGGCCAAAAAGATCTGAAGAAATAAATGTCAAACCGGAAATAATTTGGCCAACAAATTCCACAACAAGCATCCACTTTTGTTTTTACTTGACTAATGTTTAGCAAGTTCAAAATCAGTATGAGGTAACTTACAATTGCGTTCTTTACAGACTCAGTGAAACCAGTCTTGCTGCTCAAGTGACACTTCTTGAAGAGATCAATTGTTGTAGGTTGGACATCCTTGTATTTCTCTTCCTTCTAAAATACATGCAAATGAAATATTAGCTTGCAATGAGATAGATCATCCATCAGTGTCAACAAATGCAGAATAAATCGAATGAATATGTGACAATTATCACAGCATAGCAATGCGCAATGAAGGAACATGATCCTATCTTCTGCATGCATTGTACTCTCTCTCGATTAACTTTATTTTTCACACACTTGTCCTATAGAATGGCACAATTAAATAAGTCAAGAAACATTGACTACAATGAAGTACATTCTTGCTGAAATAGCAAACACTCAAAAAATTATTCATATACATTTTAATTTAGAATCTGAATTAATTTATTTGTAAAAATAGTAGTCATCATTAGTGGATCTGTAAATATAATTCCATGGCCATCTTTCCTTGACAAGATAATGACAAATAAAAAATTGAAACTAATTAAGTTATTTAAGATATTTAATTAAAACTAACTAATTTGGTAGCATATGGACAGACAATTCAATAAAGACAACTTGTAATAGCAGCAATGACACTTGTTTCTGATGTCTACAATAAATTGACCCTAGCGCATGGTAGCGCCTCTGTACATGAAAAAAAAGAACGAAGTGTAAGCTTGGACAATTTAAGGCAGCAATTGCATGGTATGCATGTTGTAGAGATGAACAAATTAAGGCCGCAATCACACCCTGTCCATGAACAATTTTCTTAAATATATTATGTACTGGTCCTAAATACATTATGGACAATTTAAGCAGCAATTTTCTTAAATATATTGGAAGATCCGCCTCTGATTCTTGCTCGCATGCAACACATATAGCCTTAGCCAGCGTGTATCAAAATTAAATTGTACGCCATAGGGAAGATACAACTGCTAGTGCACACTTACTTTTATGATAAGCTAGTATGCAAAAACATTATTTCTGCAGAAACATCAGTATGCAGAAGCACACTTACTGCTAGTGAACACCATAGGGAAAATGTGAAGAAAACCGTCAGCTAGTAATCCAGAACATCTATAACTTGCTTTGTACACATCATGACAAGAAAAATCTTCTGGCTATATATGCTCGAACATTTACATCAGTACCTAATTTCTAATTTAATTATTATGTCTGTCGTTATTAGTACCAGTTCATCACTGATGGAAACTAGTGCTCCAAACTTATGCCACTGTCAATAATGTCCCGTACATGTATGCATAGTACTTGTTCAATTCAACCCACCATAAAGAATGAGAAGCACGCACGTACTAGTACTACTGCTACTGTACAACGTGGATAGGAAAGTGCACCGAGTCAAATTCAAAGCGTGATGAGAGAAAGTACAGATTCAATTCAAAGCCGGAGGTCTCGTTAAAGTGCCTGGATCTCTGCAGTACAAGTCAAAATTCAGGGAGCAAGTAATCACCTGTTGGCGTTCGGTTGCTCATCTTCTGACCGGGAGCCATATCGGAGCAGAATTCCAACCAAGGAGTCGGCGCTTGAAGAGGATGCAGAGCGTCCCGGATTCGTCGGCGGTAGAAGAGGCTGCAGACTGTCCCAGAGTTGGCGCCGACGGTGGAGGCGGCAGCTGCGATTAGGGTTGGCGGAGAGGACTTGGTGCCGGCGGTGGAGGCAGCGGCCACGGCTGGTGGAGAGGAGATCAGCGACGGCGGCTGGTTGAGAGGAGGTCAGCGACGACGGTTGATGGGGAGGAGGTCGGCGGCGGCGGCTGGATGAGAGGAGGTCGTCGGTGGCGGCTGGTTGAGAGGAGGTCGGCAACGGCGGCTGGTGGAGAGGAGGTCGGCGACAGTGGCTAAAGGGGAGGAGGTCGGCGGCGGCTGCTGGAGAGGATGTTGGCGGCGGCAGCTAGGGTTAGGGACTGGAAGCAAGTTTGTATATTGGCTCCAATTTTTTTGGGTTGGCACTCGGCCGCCCCGCCTCTCTGCTGGTTTGAGCCGTTTGGCTGTCACAGACAATTTCGCCTTATGAAGGCGTCCAAAGTACTTCAATTCATTAATTTTCTCTCGTTTGTATCTCCAAAATATTTATTGAATAATAATTCAAATTTATCAAATATTATATTTTACTTTCATTTAAAAAAAATGACATGTGAGTCCCAAGTGACATGTGATTGTTATAAAATAGATAATTTAATGACAATTTATATTTGTCATAGATTTTTTGATGTTTTTTAATTTATCATTTATGACATTTCTATCCGTTATAATATAGTGGTGTGTTTGTTTATGACAACTTTTTTGTCGGATTTAGTGACAAATATTGGTTTTCATCATTAAACAAGATCTTTTTTTGAAAACATCATAAATGATAGTGGCTTCGTGACAAAATAGGACATTGTCACAGAAAATTCGTCATAGAAGACCATATTTATTATAGTGTTTGCGCTCCAACTCATTTACTCATTTGCAGGTCAGAGCAGATGGATCGCGATAAGAAGATCCCACCCAATCACTCTGGTGCCCCGCAACCTGCGCGCCGGTGGGCCAGTCCATTGTCCTCACCAAGGAGCTGGATTAGCAATCCCATCAACGCCAGGCTGACCCGTTCTGCTTCCCTGCCGGCTGACCCGTTCCGCTTCCCTGCCGACACCCGACAGTCCTGTTTGCACAATAGGTGTTCCAGCCTAGGAAGAAAAAATTCAGGAAACAAAAAATTTTAGGGGTCACCAAAAAACATGAAATTTCAATGAATAAATTTGATTTTTTTGAGAATTAATTGATATGATTTGATAAGAAATTATCTTTAATATATAAGATATTATGATTACATACATAAACAAAGCAATTTAAATTGGTTAAAGGTAGCCAACTATGAATTTTTGATCGTCTCGATATTTCGGATTTTATTTTGGCCTCACCGAAAATATGAAATTTTAGATATTTTGATGAAATCTCACCAAAATTGTTTTCCTAGGTTCCAGCAAATTTCCATATGAGCATTTATTTTGCTTTCGTATTGATTACATATTTACATTGGATATCAGGTCTTAGCAGAAAAACAAATATGGTCAAATCCTGTACGTAACCAACTAACCATTGTTTGGTTCGTCTTCATTACATGCCCGCGTATGTCCTTAATAAAAACTGCATGGTCAATCTAGATATGTTTTAATTTTCATATTGATTTCAATACACAATAACAAAAAGGCACTGTAGCAGCGGTTGGAAAGGGCCTATAGCGGCGGGCAGGCCACCCCGCCGCTACGCAAACGCCGCTACAAATATACATTTGTAGCGACGGGTGGTCTCTCGCCCATAGAAACCGCCGCTACAGATATATTAGTAGCGGCGGTTGAAGATGTCAACCGCCGCTATTGTCAGCCATCAGTAGCGACTGTTGACATCTTTAACCGCCGTTACTATAGGCTATTAGTAGCGGCAGTTGACAACATCAACTGCCGCTACTTGTTATTTTCTAAAAAAAATAGCAAATATATAGAAATCACAGATTTTGCATACACAAAAATTTATAAATCTCATCACAGATATTTACAACATCTCATCACAGGTATTTACAATCTCATCACAGATATTTACATCTCATCATAGAATATATACAACATTATCATCAAAATGTTCAATTGAGCTTACAAAATATTTTATATGAACCCTAATGCATAGTCATCATGTTTTTTTGATATATTAGGCTCATATGGTGCTCTTGAACCAGCCCACTCACAAAGGGACCTATGTTTTGTTGCTAGTTCACTATTTGAGTCAAAGCACTTTCCTTCTGGACTAATTACCTCTCTCAATATAAAACGATAAAGAGAAGCTACAACTAGATACATGTCATTTGTACTCAGGTGAACGCGTGATTGAGGAATTATACCCTTTCTGATCTTGGTGTTCCTCTTCATCTTTGCAGTCCATTGTGCCTTTTCCCTTATGGCCCTCTGTATCACATGAGTAGAGTATGTTAATATGAGATCTCAAAACTTCACTATTCGAGTAAAGTAAAATGGACATAAACAAATCAACTTACCTCTTCATTAGACTCCTCAACGATATGATCTAGATAAGATGAAAAGCTAGATGCGAACACACACGTGTAGTAGCCACAATGCACACTACCCTTTTATTGCTTAAAGCACTATGTGGTAGAGAACACAAGTTAGTTACACTTTATATGATGGATACTACGATAAAGACATGTATGTGATGCATATAAATCTTACCCAAAACTGATGACAGAAGTACATCTTCTTTTTCCATCTTGGATGACATTTTCCTTCCATTGTGACATATTTCTTGTATGCACTAAACGGTCGACAAAAGCATCATTAGATGATACTAACTTTATCAATTCATATACACATAGAGTAATTTGTTACCTAACTATTACTTCCACCATGTCGATGTACAACTTCTTGTCATAGTCGAGACTATCCAGCACAAGAAGGTACCCATTTTTGGGAATTATCATAAAACAAATCCAATGACCACTAGAAGAATGTTGACAACAAGTTACTTACGATTGGATTTAACTTTAACATATGATAGATGACGAAGGCAGTAGTGGTCCAACTTACTTGAAGTTGTAGGGGGCTAAGATGCATTGTCTATCTTGCCATTTCAGGAAGCACTCATATAAATAATTTATAACCCGAGTCCTTGCTTCATTTCTCATGACCGCCTTCATTTCACCTATCTCTGTCGGTGTCTTATCCGGATAGTGATCCGGATTTACCATTGGGTTTATACTGCTTTGGTTGATGTGGTTCGGGTTGACGTAGGCCACCTTCCAATCTTTTCTATCAACCCTCTTTCTTTGATAAAAAGAGTTCATGCTACAAAAAAAAAAGATATAAGGTAATATTGGTGCTTTCACTGGATACCCATTTCTGTGCTCAGCGTTTTTTATGCATTGTCTTTCTTTTGTTGTAATGTTGGTGCTTTCACAGGATACACAGTGTTAGGCTTGTAAGAATACTTGTTGAAATCTCCAGTATATCTCTTGGCTGAACTGGTGTTTTCAAAGTTCCTAGCATGCATATATGCCTGGACCAATGTTTGAGGGTCATGGGCCTTAATTTGCACCTTGATGTAATCTTTCAGTCCCACAATGAAACAACTGATGAAGTATTGCTCTTGCAAATATGGATTTCTCTGTAACATCATGCCCATAAGTTCCTCAAATTTATCAATGTAAACCAGAACAGAGCTATTCTGTTGGAGGCTTTTGAAGGCGTCCATGATATCATGATGAGTTTCAGGTGCAAATCTGTCCAGAATGAGATTGCATAGTGTTGACCAGGTTAGTGTATCAGTGTGAACATTAGTGCTTCTTAACCACTGATCTGCCCTGCCTATGAAGAAGACTTCAGCAAATTTGACCTTCTTATTCTCATCAATCTCAGCCAACTGAAAGCATTTGTTTACTTGCCTGATCCAGCCATGTGGGTTGTCCCCATCAAATCTAGGAAACTCTAATTTTAGACCTTTGCTGAAGGACTGGGCAAAAGAGTTCCCTGGAGGTATGGTTTGTTGGTAGTTGTTGGCCTGATGTGCTGATGGATATGTATTGGTTGTATATTGGCTTGGCAATGAATAATTCTGGGAATACATTTGTGGGGCATAAGGGTATTGTTGTTGTCTTGGTGGCTGTTGGTATGGAAACTGTTGGGTATATGGATTGATGTGAAAGGGTGTGGTTGGTATTGTTGTCGGATAGACTGAAGTGTAAGTGGTTTGTGTTTGAGGTATTGGGCTAGGGATCTAGGTTAATTGTGGTGCTGCTGAAACTGTGGCAATAGTATGTGTTGGTGGCCATAGTGAAGGTGGCATGCCAAACTGAAATTGGTCAGTGGTAAAGCTCTGTGGAGATGTTTTAGGTTGGATTGTGTTTAGGCGATGGCCTAGGGATTATGGTTGTAATTGTTCTTGTGGAATTGGATCATCAGCAATCTAGAAGAAGGCTCGTCGGAGGCGCTCAAGTTTGGCGATAAGAGTTTTGGGGAGGTGATGGAAGACTTGTAGTAAACCGGGAGACTGTTGGTTAAGAGAAGTCACGCTCTCGGGCTTAGAAGCTTGCCAACTGGATATGTTTTAACAAATAAGTTGAGCATAAGTAGGTACTCAGAATCATGGAGTTTGGTCAGGGAAAGGTGTAGGCCGAGATATAGCTGGGGAAAAGATGAAATCGGGCATCTTAGTGCCTCAGCCATTTGAGTCACCAGCATTGCATTGATGAACATGGGGACAAAGGTGGATTTATGAAAGTTGATGCCCAGGCCCATAGCCAAGGAGAAAGCATCAAGGACACATTTCGGAGCATGAATTGCGGTGAGATCACCATGACAAAGGATAAGATATACTCCGTGTTTCGGAGGACCGGGCAAGGGAGAGTGGGGCCAATTGGGTGAATAATAAGGCCTTCAGAGCAATCACGACTGGTGAGCCCTTGCAACACATCAGCAACAATGACGAACATCTAAGGGTAGAGAAGATAGACTTGGCGGAGGCCATTCTTGCGCTGGATTCAGCTGCCAGGAGTGCCATTGAGAAGTACAAATGTTTTCCCTATATGAAGGATAGAAGAAACCCAGCTCCGTCAGGTAGCATCTAAACCGCACAAAGAGTGGATGGAGTCAAGGCTTGACCAATCTTAATAACCATCACTAGAAACAATACGAATAATACAGATTAGAAGACATGACGTTTTGTTAAGGATTTCAAGATGTTTGAGGTGGAGTTTATAATCACCAAACTGATAAGAAATGAAGGGAATGTTCAAATGTGAAAAGCTGGCACAACGATTTCTAGAATACAAGCTCCTCTTCAAGGCCAGTTAACCTTGTAACAAAACACCTTCCCAATCCAGAGAAATTCATCCGCAAAGCAATGTAGAAAAAGGGATGACCATTGAATGATGTAGTAAGGGTTTGTTTAGATGGTACCCTACCAGGCAGCTCACCAATGGGACAACCTCCACAACCGAAATCAAATTGGGCGCTAGGGCCAGGCAAGTCTATAAGGTTCATGATCATTGAGGGTCCCCAAAGGTATAGATGTTTTGGTGATGCATGACAAACATGAGATGTGACTAATGCCTACACAAGTGTTGTGCGTGTAGAAACCTTATCTACTTCATAATGATTGTTGACGGTTGTTTTGGCGGTTGATGACAATGACCACAAGCATGGAGTCTTGGATGACCTTGATGGAGTCCAAGGGTTGATGGAAATGAATCAAGGCTAAGGAAAAGCTAGGAGCAAGTGTTTGGAACACTTGTCTAGTTGTTAGGGCTTGTGTCCATAGAAAAAACTAAACTATCAAGAGGGTCTAGGTCATATCTCCTAGGTCACGCTAGTCGATGATGTGCGTGGATGCTCAGTTAAATCATAAGGCACTAGGTGGCACTTAAGGGGCCAAGTAGTTGTTGATGAAGTTGGGAAATGAAGTCAAGCGAAGACGAGGAGTTTCAACTTCTAGAGATGGAGACCGAACAGAAGGTTTGTGGATACCGGATAGTACGGTCATAAGAGATGATTCCAATTTAGAGAACAATTGGCTGCGAGGAAATCTATTGGAGCATAATTGTGTAGATTAGACTATACAGTCTATAGATAGGACTGTATAGTCTGTAGGAGCCAATTCTAGGCAGAAGAGAAAGTGGCTACAACGGCTCTGTTTGGAGAAGGAGCAATGAAGACCAGACTGTATGGTCTTTAGACTGGACTATAGGGTCTGTACTAGGGACAACTGCGGACAGAGAGCAATTGGAGGAGCCGTCCGGTGAAGACTAGACTGTCTGGTCTAGAGAGAGA
Source organism: Eleusine coracana subsp. coracana (assembly GCA_032690845.1). NCBI lineage: Eukaryota > Viridiplantae > Streptophyta > Magnoliopsida > Poales > Poaceae > Eleusine > Eleusine coracana. The sequence goes on along the minus strand of CM064432.1, from coordinate 6,425,458 downwards.
CCAGATTGTACGATCTATACATACAAAAAGATATTTTTGTGGAGCAACGACTAGTTGAGGTTGGAAGCTTATTTAAAGTCGTTGTTGGGTACTTGGACACCTCTCTTGGCCATTAGGATAACTAGGAGCATCAGTAGGGAGCCATGAGAAAAAAAGAGGAGCACTTGGAGGAGATATTGCATATCTTGAGAGTGCTAGAGATAGTAACTTGAGCATCCATACACATCTAAGGCCACAATGTCCTGGAGAGTGCATTCTAGGCTATTACTCTTGGTCTATGGTGGGACCTAGACTAGTTATGCGTCGGTGATGAGCCTATCGTGATCGGTTGTGAAGGTCATCACACGTTTGAACACGGTTTGAGCTCCCCATTGAAAGGGGCATCGATTATGAGCGTATGTGCCAGCTCGGGGAGTCCGGCAAGTTCTCGAGGGAGGCGAGCTTATGCCTTGGTGGCAGCAGTGAGGCAACCATGTCTTTGCTCCCGGAGTGATTGCGGGCTCGTCTACAAGAACTCCACTTAGTGGCGGGAGAGACCTGCACTTCGGTGAGAGTGGTCCAACGAGGAATAGGGGAAGGTGCCATCCTTTCAAGACCTCATAAAAAAAATCATGAGCCATCTCTTACTCATAACCCTTACATTTATGACTTACCTTTTGCTTATGTGCATACCTTGCTCTTGTTCTTTACCTTGTAAACTTGCATTAATAGACTCCTTGCTAGCTAGTAGTGTTTAACTTCCGTATTTGATCACTAGCATGTATAGGAGTTGCTTTAGCTTGATTGATCACACTTTATGTATTTTGCTACTTATGCTTGTGTGCTCTAGTTCATTATCTCGTAGCTTTGCATGAGTTGGCTCCTTTGCTAGCTTGTTGTTTGCTTCCATGTGTCTTTGATTACTAGCTTGCATAGGACTTGAATTGCCTTGTGTGATCCACTAGTATGTTTAGGTTGTTGTTCCTTTCATAGGACATTATCTTGTTAGTGTGATCACCACTAGAATTGCTATAGGAGTTGATTGAGTGTTGAGTTTTAGGATTTGACGAATTTGGTACATATAGCGAGTCCCCGATTCAACCCCCCCCCCCCCCCTAATCGCTCGGTCCTTTCAAGCTCGGCTAGGATAGAGTCCAAACAAGCTCTAAAACTGTTGTTTCAATTGGAAGCTGATCGTGGGATCTTATCATGGGCCATTATCTGGTCCCTTTTGCCAAAATAGAAATAAAATATTAATTAAGGTATTGATAATTCCTATAACATTTATGATAGCTCATTTACGTTGACTGGGAAACACGTTGTAAAACCAAATCACATGCATATATTGCATGAACAGCTGCCTTCTTTTAACACAACCCATGCATACAAGTTCTTGGGAGAAATAATTTAATTGATACCTTAGGCTCACATAACCAATAATGTCTATGAACTAGATCAATCTAGAAATGCAGAAACATAAAGGAGACGATTTATAATTGATACCTTGGGCTCATATTTCCAACAATGTGTATGAACAAGAACGATCTAGAAATGCATACATGGGCGGAGCTACATTGTCAGTGCTGAAAGCTGGCGCACCCGTCCCAAAAAAAAATTAAGCTTCTTTCACAAAAAAAAATATAATCTTATGAAATCAAATTTTCATCATATGATTTGCTATGAATTTTAATTTCTTAAAAGAGCCGAACCCTCCAACAAAAATCTATCTCACACTATTACTATTATTAAGATTTCGTATTAATTAAATACTAAAAATAAAAAATGGGTACTGGGGGCCATAACAAACCAGAAGCGAATGAGAAAACGACACCTGGCGGGAGTACGGGCGGTAGCAGCAAAGTCATCTAAGTGAGGCGGCCACAATGCGGTCTAGCATGTACGCTGATACGTGCAATCTCATGTGAGAGGAAGGAATGCAAAAGACATGATATGGTGCTAAGGTTAGTGCATGAGGCGGCGAACTATTGACCAAGACGGGGGAGCAATAGCGATAGAACGCGTTGTTAGGTAATAACGTCGCATGGATATCGGAAATGAAACAGGAAGGAAACACATAGAGATTGAAGGCAGCCTATGATTTCGAACTATACCAATATAATCTCTACAATCTATTTAAGGTACGGTCGTCCACTTCGTGTCCATAAAGCTAGAGATTGAATCCAAATCAGTTTTGTACCTTCTATATCAAGTACCGAATTGTAAAAATCATAACTCCTACATCCAGAGCTCAAATGAGGCAAACTCGGACTCTATCTCGTAGCACTCAAAAAGTTCTACAACTTTGGTATTCAATAGAAGTCCAGATTCCTAAGTTTTTATTTCCAAATATGCGATGCAAAAATATTTGTTCTGATTCGGACTCATCTACGTAGGTCTCTGTGCGGGGCCCATATCTCCTAGCTCCGTAGTCCAAATAATATGATTCATATATGTTTCAAAAAGGTCTCAACGAGATCTACAACTTTCGTGTTTTAACTGTTTCCATTAGAGCAAGTATTCCATTTCAAAATCACGTTGCAATATAATGCTATTTCTGGACTCCGTGAATTAATTTTTTTTTCCGGATAAAGCTTCTAAAATATGGTAAAAAATGGTGATAAAATTGTTAGTTTTGATATATAAAATGATATAATAAGAGCACCAATGATAATACAAATATAATCTTTCATGTAAAAAATGTTAATAATATTATATATATCTAATAATTATATTATATAAATAATTTATATTTAAATTATAAAGAGTTTTTTGTTTTATAAAGTTTGTAGCAACGCATGGACACTTTGCTAGTCTACACTAATAAAGCATGAGTTCATGCGACCTATGTCTCACCAACGAAATGATAATACCCACTAATCTGAATCCTTGGATCTAAATAGGACCAACTCATCTAGCCCTTGAATTAAAACCTGGTCCCACTAAATGTTTACATGTTATACTTGTTACACCCAATTCATACTATAAAATCACTCAAGGGATACCTAATTTAAAGACTTTTTGCACCAAGGATCCGACCCACACGCATTTGTGAATGACACATTGATTCCCCTGATCCCTTAATCTACACAGGTTCATTCCATATAGACAAAAACCTTCCATATCATCCCAGAATTCATATTTATTTCTCATAATTTCCAAGAACCTTGCCCATTTCAAATTGCACCTTCCATCTTTATGGAGACTCCAATGCTTTCGCTTAACCCCGCCTATATTTCCTAATCAGAGTTCACCATCCAATGCTGCACGTTTAACCTTTGAAGAACACAACTTAAAAAATGTGTGCTCCTACATGAGAGATGAAAGAAGGATTAGAGGTGGAACACGTAGTGGGCCACCGGACCTATCGCCTCACCGGTGTCGAACCTGGAGGTGGTTTCCTTGAAGCTGCAGTGTGCGAAGGCTTTGAGTACTACATGCCGACCTACTCCTGTACTCCATTGTCCTCGGTTGCCACAACTACCGTTGAGACATCTCCGGCATCATCACCGCCATGTCCTGCCACCAAAGGCCGACCAAGGATTGGCGTTTTTCTGCTTCTCCGATCAAGGTGGCGCCCTCCTCTGAAGAAGTTGGTCAGCAGGCGCATGGTGATCTCATCCAAGGAGCCGTCAAGTGATCTCGCCCACGGTTGCTAACACCGCGTGATGATATCGCCAATCCTTGGTCTCGCCACCGGGTGATCTAGCCACATTCGCTAACGCTGGCAGTTGATCTAGCCCTTGTTGTCTCATCTCAGCCAGGTAAGCATTTATTTTCTCTGCGTTCAGATCTTCCCTGCTACTCGATTTCGCTGTGCTTCTTTGCATAGTCCTTGACTTTGCTGCTGCTTTCTTTCTACACGTTTGGAAGGTACCCGCCCACCACGGAAAGTTCAAATGCGATACGACGGAATGATAAAAAGAAGCGATCTAGTCCTATCAATGGTAGTGGTTTACATGAGATTTTTGCACCCTATGTCGACCATACTAACAGCAGCATGCCTCGTAAGCTCGTAGGGCTGGCTGAATTTGCTTAGATTCTATTTTAGTTGTGCCGTGATATATTATATCATTTTAATGACCAATCTTGTAACAGGCCCTTCCGCTGCGGCAAGCAGTAAGAAATACGCGTATCGCCTGGAATACCAGACTGAATACAGAGCAAGGCAGAAGTCTCTGTCGACTCCTGCACAGCCACCGTCTGAGGCAACCACACAATCTGGTATGCAATATCATATATATACATATGCCTAAATTATTCTAACCTGACTTATTATTTTTAGAGTGAAATGCGTCACATGTCCTTAAACTATTTAGAAATGATCATGTAGGTCCACCAATTCTCAAAGTGGTCATTTGGATCCTTAAACTATTTAGAAATGATCATCCAAGTCCATGAACTTTATAGTTACTCAATAGATCCATGATCTATTTATTTTATGTTAATTAGGTCCTCACCTTGTCACCCATCCACTCTAAGCGCAATGTCATTGCCTAACCGCTCTCTACACGCAATGTCACCGTTGTGCAACCGTCCTGGAGGCGAGCATTGTAGAGACTATGTGACGATGCCAACTAATAGAAGGTGCGATCTGCCCATCGTGGCCTCGCTCTCCCCATTAAGACCTATGCCTGCATACCACGGGAATTCTCGTCTGCCCGCCAGGCGGTGACGACGGTGATGTGTCACGTGTGAAGGGCACCATGCACGGAAGGCAGAACGTCGTCACCGGTATCGAGCAAGCCATCTTCGTGGTTAATGAGTAATGAGCGGGGGAAATAAGGTCACAATGGGAAGAACAAGGCTAGATGTATTGGCAAGGCCACAACAGACAGAGCACAACTGATGATAGCTATTGTTGTCATGGAGGTTCAGTGATGCTCGTGTGGATACTGGTTGTGCAGCAGCGGCGACGCGCATATAGATCTGATGGATGACGATGTTGTGGACCTAATTGACACAATATAAATAGATCATGGACTTTATGGAGTTACTATAAAGTTGGTGGACCTGGATGATCATCTAGAAATAGTTTAGGGATCCAAATAATCACTTTTAAATTTTATGGACCTATATGAGTATTCTTCAATAGTTTAAGGACCTATGATGCACTTCACTCTTATTTTTGTTTGATTGTGTTTTTGTAGATATCCTTGATTTGACTCAGAATTCTCTAACCAGTCGTTATATGGCTGGCCAAGGTATTTTCTGCTGCGTGGTTATACATTTTAGATGACTGAGCAATGGTTATACATTTCTATATGTCACTTGTTTTCCTTATCGACCATCAAACGTACCGATGCGAAGGACACCTGAATATTGTCGTCAATATTTCACCAAATACAAGACTAATCTGACGACACATGTTGTGCAGCCACTATCCCAAACATCTAACCACTCAGGTTTGGAATATTGGGTTTATCTATGTGTAAAACGTTAGTATTTTTTGGGCATGCTTCCTTGTATTCATTCTACTGCACAAATGTTTGGTTGTAGACATAAACTGAAATATCAGGAATCAAAAAGTGATGTGCTCCAAATAAGATGACTTCCTCTCTCTATTTTTAGTTCCTCTTTAATTACATGTGGTTCTATTTTCGTTTCCAAAAATCAAGGGGGGGGGGGGGGGGGGTTACCAAGGTAGCTAATCATTATCTAAACTAATAAAGAAAGAGTTTCTATGAAATGTTTTCTCACCAGCGAAATCTTATACCCATGAATCTCCACCCTTTGATTAAAATGGATCCACCTAATCTAACCATACATTTTGCATACATAACAATTCGTTACACAATTACACTACAGGAAACCAATGTTTTGCCGAGTGCCAGGAGCACTCGGCAAAGCTGCAAAAACACTCGGCAAAAGCTTTACCGGGTGCAACACTCGACAAAGAGCGCTCGGTAAAAAATGTGCCGGCGAAGAGCTCTTTGCCGAGTGTTTTTTATCGGGCACTCGACAAAGCTTTGTCGAGTGCTGTCAAGACACGCGACAAAGGAAAGCTGCTGTTAACGGGTAAAAAACCCTTTGCCGAGTGCCTAACGGACGGCACTCGGCAAATAGCCCTCCATTTGCCGAGTGCTTTTTCCAGAAACACTCAGCAAAGGCTACATCTTTGCCGAGTGCGTCGGCTGTACACTTGGCAAAATATGGTCAGTTTGCCGAGTGCACTCCCGGTACACTCGACAAATGATGGTCACTTTGCCGAGTGCATCTGATATGCACTCGACAAAGTGTACTTCCAGAACCTTTTTTATTTCTTTCCTTTTAGCAAACACACATCATGACATACATTTCATGGATCAATATACATTCCAGGCATTTCAATAGGATATAATCCACAATTTACGAATTGAACAACACATGAATCATAAATCATCATCACAAATACTATCATACTCAAATCCACAAACAAACATCACATTTGATTCAACAACACTTAAATCCACATAAACAAGTTTGTTCATCAACACAAATGACAAGCAATGCAAGTTCACTAAGTAGGGGTTGGCGGGAATAAAACGCGAGGGAGCGATGGATCTTGCTCTTCTTGAGGCACTTCATTTGATGCCGCCGATGGAGGAGGATTCTGCACAAAGTACAACATATTAGGTTGTATAGATTTCTAAGTTTGTTTCTATGTTTATCTAGGAATCTAATTTTTTCTAAAAATTCTAGGTTTTTGAAGCAGAGCATATTACATTCCTCTAGGTTTATAAGTTTATCTAGATTTCTAAGTTTCTCTAAGTTTGTAAGTTTCTCTAAGTACTTTAAGTTTCGATGTTTCTCTAGGTTTCTAAGTTTATCCAAATTATCTAAGTTTCTAAGTTCTCTAAGTTAACCAACTAATTATAACGAAAGTATAAAATTTTCAAAAGACTCACAGGAGAATAACCCGTCGGTGGAGAAACACAGGGCATCGGTGGCGGAACCCAAGGAGTTGGTTGCGGGATCGGCGGTATAGTTTGACCCAGCTGCATGGAAAAACTTTGAAGGTAGCTATACAACTATTGGTCGGCCGCTAATTGCTCCATCCGCCTCTGTTGCTCAGGTTGTACCCTTTGTGCTTCCTGTTCCCTCCTCTCCGCATCCCATCTCAGTTGTTGTACCGTTGCCTCCAGCTCCTCTCGTCTCTTCTTCTCTGCTTGAAGCTCGGCCTACAAAATTCCATGCAATGTTAAACTAGGGTGTCTTTATCCTAGTATTGAGAATGAATGGACGATGAATAAAACAGGAATAACCTGAATGGAGGAACTCGGTCGTGGGAGTATGCCCGGGTCAGTGCTAGTGCTCCGCGCCCGAATCTGAGAGAGAGCAGGAGTACTAGCTATATCGAGTGTGCTGTCACCGAGGTAGTACCGCCCATGCTTCTTGCCTCCTCCCACTCTCATGACAATCTCACCATAAAGGTCATGTGTGCTCGGATCGTAGTCTGGCCCATGGATCTTCTTTCCCATATCTGAGTAAGCACTAAGGCGGGTGTGGACGGACGGATTGCTGTATGCCTCGGGTGGGTCCTCCAGGTTGTACTGCACGTCAGACGTCGCCTTGCTCTTGTGGGACAAAGCGAAAGCTTGGAACGTGTTGACAGGCTGGCCACCATGAGATGCCGACTGCGAATAAAAAAATATGATTAGAAATGCAGCATTATTGAGATTTAGCAACAAAAATTAAGCATGAGCATAAAGAATTGAGGGTTCACATACGTATCTTTCCTTATATTCCTCGAGGCTAAGACTGCCTTGATGGTGTGGTGCACCTCCCATCATCAAACACCGCTCTCGGCAAGCGATGTGGGTCTCCTCCCAGTCGTCACTGCACCACTTGTTCATAATGAGAGCCCAGCACTTAGGATAGCTGATGCACCAATACGGAGGAGCCTACACATAATTAAGAATATGACATATAAGAAGATACAATGGAACATACTAAATCGTAATCAATATTATTGGGATACCTCTTTGTACTGTCACCGGCTTAGCCTTATAGTTCTTCCGTCCTCTTTTTTTACTCGTACTCCTTGGCTAGCATTGTAATCAATGATGGCCTGGATGCGCGCATCATAGTGCATGCCCCTCACAAGTTTGTGACACGCATTACGTGCCACACATTGCGCCCTATCCTCGTCTCCTGGCTCGCATCTGAAGAAATCCTGCATATATACGAGATGTAAGTAACTATTATTTCAGGATTGATTCATGAATGCAATGTGTCAAGTAATGCAGTGAGAGGAAGACTTACCCAGAACTCGCCAATCACTCGCTCAGCCAAGTTCATTCCCATCTCGAGCCTCGAAATCACGAACGACTCTGTAGATGAGCAAACGTCCAGGTCGGCTCCCTTTTTCCCTGAAACTCAACAATGCCAGGGAAGTGCACCCTATAAAGAAGACCCAGGATGCCATTGGGTTTACGTTTGTGACCACACTGGACGACTGTAATCCAACCCCTGTCAAAGTTATCAAGATAAATTGTTAGTTTCCATTGTCATTTACAAAATATCAAATAAAAATGTATCCATAATATATAAACTTACTTACCGAACTCCTGGTCGAATCATCGGTCGAAGGTCAAGAGGTATCGGTCGTGTCGGGAGGGTTGAGGGACCTCGCAACCAGACAGAAGGCACTGCCTCCACCTCCTCCTCCTCCACCACCCCTCCTCCTCCTCCTCCTCCTCCATTTGTCCCGCCTCCTATCCCACCTCCTTCTGTGCCACCTCCTCCTGTCCCACCTCTTGTCCCACCTCCTGTGACACCTCCTCCTCGGAAGAAGAAGAAGCAGTAGCTACAGGAGTTGGTTCCCTTGCTTGTTCCTTCCCCTGACCCTGCCTCCATGTCTTCCTCGACCCCTGCCTACACCTCTCCCTTGACCCCTGCCTCCACTACTCCTGGACTCATTGGACCCTTTGCTGTAAAATGCGGACAGCTTCCTGAACATGCCACCGCCCACCATTTTTGTTCAATCATCTGTAATTAAAAAGATTGAACCAATCAATATATTTCAACAATGATATGCAAAATAAAAAAACAGAATTTAAAATAACACAATGTTATAACTAGTAAGGTAAGTACGAATCATACATGTATTAGATATAATCATCATCATCAGGATTAGCTGGATCATTTGCCTCATCATTATCATCACTATCATTTCCTAATTGTAATCGATCAAGTAGTTGTAGGTCATTCGCATTAGGAATCGAAGGAGGAATGTCGTCAACATTGTCATTTCCTGAGCATACACGCTCAAGTAATTCTAACTCTTTTGCATTCTGTATCTCATCTGCAACATCCTCGTCAACTTCCATTTCGAACACTTCGGTTAGGTCTATCTCAAATCTCCCTTCTAGGCCATCTTCTTGAAAGAACTCTACTTTATCCGTGTTTGGGCTATTGATGTAATCATCATTGTTTGGTATTGGTAGTTTACCATGTGGTGATACCTTGTACACAACATCCCAACCTATGAGGCGTTCATCGGTTTGGCATGGGTATGAGAGATAATAAACTTGTGAGGCTTGTTGAGCCACAATATAGACATCGTCTCCTTGATAGATGGATGGTTGTCGAATTTTGACCAGCCCAAGATTAGGGATCCGTCTCACTGCTGTCGGATGAAACCAATGGCATTGAAAACAACAGGGTTAAGAGGTTTCGAACCCTCAAAGGCGAGTTCGAGTATTTCTTCAATTCTTCCATAATACTCAAACCCATCAAGACCTGGCGTCATAACTCCCGTATTTGTGGTTTTGTGATTGGGACGACTCTGCTCGTATCTTGTTGTGTGAAAATGATATTCGTTCACATCATAAGCATTGAATGACCTGACCTTATAGGTACAACCATTGGCAACCTGCCTCAACTCTGCACTCATGGACGTATCGGTTCGAGCTTGTGAGTTACAAAAGGATAGTTCATTAACTAAAAGGAGAATGGAAAGTCAAATTAAGTACGAGATAAAATGGATCGTACCTTTTGTTTGAACCAAGAAATGAATCCGGGCATTCCACTTCCAGCTCCCTGTCTAAGAAGGGTCTCAGTCTCGTTTGTTGTAGGTTCCCTTCTTTCACGCTAGAAATGATGCAAAACTTCCCTAACCATCGAGAAACAACAGAGTTGGAGGCAAAAGAGTGACTACTTAATAAGAACAAGATTCAGCATTGTAAACTTACTGCATGTAGGGTTGAGCTTCAGAAAGATTGGTTAACACAAATAGCATGATGATGCGCCACTCTTCAGGTTTCAAGGTCTTAGGGGTCGAACCACTTGCACTTCCAAGTTGCCCTTGGAAAAGGCTAAGAGTGGAACCATCTTGGTCCGCATTGTAGCGAGATGGTGGATTATGCACGCTAGGAAGGTTGTCAGCATAGTATTTTGTGGTGAAGTTTGACACCTCCTCAAGAATGTATGCCTCTACCATTGAAGCTTTGATCTTGCATTTATTTTTACATTGAGTTTGAAGAACCTTTAGACACCTCTCAATTGGATAGCACCAACGATACTGCATAGCCCCCCCCCCCCATTCGTGCCTCATACGGGAGGTGCACAATCATATGTGGCATCGAAGTGAAGAAGCCGGGTGGTAAGATCTTCTCCATCTTATAGAGCAAATCAGGGGCCTGTGTTTCCATATCTGCAATCACTGTCCGAGATAACTCCTTAGCACAAAGTTAGCGGAAGAAATAGCTCAACTCTGCCAACACTTGCCATACACGATCAGGGACATATCCTCGAACCATCACCGGTTGAAGCCGCTCAAGCCATATGTGGTAGTCATGACTCTTCAACCCGTTGATTCGCATAGTTGACAAGTTCACTCCCCTTCTTAGATTTGCTGCAAACCCATCAGGGAACATTAATGTTTGGAACCATTCTAGTACTTCCCTCCTTTGCTTGGCCGTCAGGACGAAATCGGCCTTAGGCTTTTTCCACGTCATGCCAGTTGTAGGAGGCACCATGTTCAGCTTTGGTCTATCGCATAACTCTGCTTGATCCAATCTTGCCTTAACATTGTCCCTTGTCTTATCAGGAATGGCCATGGATGTTGCAAAAGACGTCTCACCAATATTCTTTTCAGTGTGCATTAAGTCAATGTTATGTGGAAGAATAATGTCCTCCATATACTCAAGCCTATACAAGCCCGAGATATGAGTCCAGGCATGTAACTCACCATATCCCACAAAAGGCACCATCTTCTTCATTGACCTCGAGAGCATCAAACATAGCACGAACCTCAGCACCTGTCAGTATGTGTGGTGTAGGGTCGTTAACTACAACACCTTTTGTAAAGTTTGTTTTGTCTCTTCTAAATTCATGGTTAGGATGGAGGAACTGTTGATGTTTATCGAAACAAGAATACTTGCCACCCTTCTTCAACCAAATGAACTTCAGATTTGTCTTGCATATTGGACATAGGAACTTCCCGTGAACACACCATCCGCTGAATATACCATAAGCCAAGAAGTCATGCAGAGAGTAGTGGTACCAAACATGCATAGTGAAGTTTGTTCTTGTTGCCCGATCATATGTCCATACCCCTTCCTTCCAACCACGCTCCAATTCATCAATCAGAGGCTCCATAAACACACCCATCTTATTCCCCGGGTGACCAAGAATTATCAACGACAAGAATATGTTATGGCACTGAAAAAGGACACCGGGTGGCAAATTGAGGGGGTATAGCAAACACGGGCCAACAAGTGTATGGGGCAGCCCCCATTCCACAGGGATTGAATCCATCTGTTGCCAGTGCCACACGTACATTTCGAGCCTCTTCTGCTTTATTAGGGTGTTTCCTATCAAAATATTGCCAGGATTCACCATCGGATGGATGTACAAGCTTCTCAGGATGGTATCAAACTCCATTTTTGTGCCATGTCATCTGTTTTGTGGTCTCCTCATTCATGTAAAGACGTTGGATCCTTGGTAAGAACGGAAGGTACCGTAGAATTTTCACGGGGGCCATGAGCTGCCTCTTTTGACCATCTTCGGAGTCTATCTCCAAGTATCTAGAGGCATTACACTTTGGACAATATTTTTCTTCTTTATGTTCTTTCCTAAATAAGATGCATCCATTCGGACAAGCATGAATCTGTTCATATGGCATATTAAGTGCACGAAGTACTTTCTTTGCCTCATACATGTTCTTTGGCAGAATGTGCTCTTCCGGAAGCAGGGTGCCAATGACTGTGAGCATTACATCAAAACAAGCATGACTTAGGCTAAACTGGGACTTCACGGCCATTAGGCGTGCAATGGCATCCAGTTGAGAAACCTTCGTATGCGAGTGAAGGGGTTGTTGTGCCGCTAACAACATTTGGTAAAATGCCTTCATAGTTGGCTCCGGCTCCTCCTCTGTACATGCTTCATCATAGTCATGTAACATGTCCCCAACCCCGCCATCAGCATCACAAGCCTCGATGTGCTGCCTCACGACCTCGTCTCTCTCACGATGTGGCTCCCCATGGTGGGTCCACCTGGATAGCCCTTAAAAAATCCATTGAGGACAAGATGTCTACCCATGACATCTTTGATTTGACGTTTATGGTTCTGACATATTCCACATGGACAAAAAGCTCGAGGAGTTTTCCCATCAATGTTGGCAAATGCTTGGTTCAAGAAAGCATTAATCTTTTGAATCCATTCATTAGTCATAAATTCTATACTTTGGCGTCCCGTGTACATCCACTCGCGGTCTTCCATCTTCTGACATATCACCGCGAAATAAAAAAACTTTATCTAACGCATATCTCAACAGTCTAATGGGTAAAGATAGGTCCTAATCCCACCCGAGGATATGTAGATGGGTTAGTTTCCATGCTCTACTCGGGTCCGAGTTAGAGTTTCGACAGCACCTCCCTGCTGTTCTCCAAATACACGTCCTAACAAGGAAATTGTGTATCTGGAGAACAACAGAGAGGTGCTGCCGAAACTCTGACTCGGACCAGAGTAGAGCATGGAAACTAATCCATCTACACATCCTCGGGCTGTCCCAAAAAACCAGGGACAATTCAAAATAGATACGGATATAGATATGCAAAGATCTGCATATTTTAACCCGTATCTCTTTTAAACGGGAGACACCTAACTAGGTTACGTGACCTACAAATATGAAAGAAAAAAGGGATCTTTTTGCCTCACCTTTCTCTCCTGCAAAGTGACGTGTCGACGACGGTCACAGCGGTATTGTATACCTCACCTTGCTTCTCCCTGCAAAAAAGAAAAGAAAATAATGGCGTCAATGTAAAATTCGATAGCACCTCCCCTACACAGTGAGATTTCCAATAGCTGCAACAATAACAGTGGCACGATGGCCAACAAACAGAACGGCACGATGGCCTGCAAAAGGGTCATTTGAACATCTATTTTATATGTCGATTTAGCCACTTTTTTTACAAGAAGGTACACTTTTCTTTTTTGTCTCCTATTGGTAGTTCTGAATATTTTTGTTCATGGCACTTAAAATGAACCAAAACAAGTGCTAGGTACGAGAGCATTCCCTTTATCTTTCTGTTCATGGCACATACTGATATTTTGGAACATCATAATCAGAATTGTCCTAGAAGAAAAGATAGAGGCAGGGGAGTACGTGACGCTCATCGAGCAGGAAGAAAGCACTACGGCCAAGATTGGATAGATGGAGGCGTTCCCAGCTTCACCAAGCAGGGGGTCGACGACGACGGTAGCCCCGGGTGCGGCCGGTCGGGGGGCGGCACGGGGCAGGGGCGCGGCCCAGTGCCGAGCCGCCAGTCGGGGGTGGGCCAGCTGCCGGGCAGCAAGCAGCCGGGCGGGGGCGGGGCCGCCGCCGGACAGCAAGGCGGCGCGAGGCAGGGGCGCGGCCGGGTGGGGGCGGGGGAGGGGGCGGGGAGGTCAGCGGGGAGGTGAGCTGCACAACGGCATGGAGGCGCAGGGGGGGGGGGGCGGCGGCAGGGAGGCACGGGGAGGTCAGCGGCAGGGATGCACGGGGAGGTGAGCTGTAGACTTAGCGTGTGAGAGATAGAGGTAGAGATGGGGGTCAATGGATAAGTGCACAGATCTGTTTGCCGAGTGCCTGTTGGGGGCACTCAGCAAACCTAACCTTTGCCGAGTGCCTCCAGTTGGCACTCGGCAAAGTACATTTCGCCGAGTGTCTCATCCGAGGCACTCGGCAAACCTAATCTTTGTATTTGCAAAAATATTTTAGGATAATGGAGCGAATTCAAAAAATAAATAAAAACTTTAAAATAACAAGATTTATCTTATATTTTACCTATACAAAATGATTTGAAGTAAAATTTAAATTAACTTTCAAATTTATTCAAAATCACAAGGAGCTTATTAATACATCATTGTTTCTTCTTTGGAGATTCTCAGTTATGTGCACAATGTACGTGACAAAAATTACAAAACTTTCTATAAATATTACCATAGAACTTACATATGTTATAATGATCTCATGACACTTCTCGTAATTTTCTGACTTCGTTTGCTTTTTTTTAAAAAAATTCTGACCACAACATGATGGTGATATTTCATGTACAAGATTCATGAAATTTTCTTTCGTTTCTTGGATACGACATCACTATGGAGTCACAAATATGAATATCAAACTTTGGTGATGTACATTCCATTATTTGAATAACTTGTAATTTAAATTTCATTTTATCCAAAACAATACCTTTAATGAAATAAATATTATAAATATAACAAACTTGTCTTTAAAAATACCAAACTTGAACATTAAGTACCGACTATTTGTGGCCTCCAAAAAAAAATTTGTGGCAAGAAATAGAATAATATTATTTTTTTTTTGCCGAGTGTCAAAGGTAGGCACTCAGCATAACTGACTCTATACCAAGTGTTGCCTCAGTATGACACTCGGCAAAAGGAACCTTTGCGGAGTGTCTGTTAGTAACACCCGGCAAAGGTTTAACAGCCGGCCAAAATGTAAACGGCTTTTCTCTTTGCCGAGTGGCACCTGGTTAGACACCCGGCAAAGGTTCAGTTTTGCTGAGTGCTTTTCCAATGCCGAGTGTCTCTTGTTTAGACACTCGGCAAATGTTCAGTTTTGCTGAGTGCTTATTCAATGCCGAGTGTCTCTGGTTTAGACACTCGGCAAAGTGAGTTGTGCCCGAGTGCTTTCTCTTTGCTGAGTGTCTTGTTGTATACACTCGGCAAAAATGTAGTTTGCCGAGTGTCCGATATTTAGCTCTCGGCAAAATATTTGGCACTCGGTAAAAGCATGTTTTCCCGTAGTGTTAGACACTATCCACAGTCTTGTGTCAACCAAATTATACTTACCAGAACTTTCTAACCCCACCTGCACCCACCTACGCGTCAATCCCGCCAAATGCGCAGCCGGGCATAGCCTTCCATATGCTGGCGGGCGTAGCCTTCCATAATTTCAATTTTCAAACCGCAAACTTAGCACGGGCGTGATTTGCTTGCCATAGAATCGCCCGTCAAACCCAAAAAAATCGCTCCGCACATCACCTTCCATATTACCAAAACTAAACCACCAACACGGCCCTTGCCATAATCCTCGATAATGGGGTGGGAGGAGGAGCCGTCACCAATCCAGACATGTGCGCTTGGTGTGTGAATCGCGCCTCAATCGGGGGGCGGCGGCCTCATCCTAGATACGCGGCGGTGGGGCAAGCGGCCAACATAGGGGCACGCCAGGGTTCTTCGCCCTCCAGTACGGTGCCCTCTGTCCGCAACCACACGTCGTCACCTAGGACCACTGACTGCATCGCTCCTGGCCAATCTAGCGTTCTGGAATGGCTCTGCATAGGAAATCTACGCACGAGATGCTGCTCCGGTAAGCCTCGCCCAAATTTGCCCATTTCAACACAAACCGAAATCCTCTGGATCTAGATATGTCCATGGTGATTCAAGGATTTAACTTCTGTATCCTCACGATCAAGATCTGCCCTTTGCTTTTTTTTGAATGATTTAACTTCTGTATCCTCACTGGTTCTGCTGTGGATCCAGAACTGAAGGTGATTGTGCCAGCGACTGGTGGCGGTGGCGACCTCGACCCATTTTGCCCGCATGGAGAGGCCGGTGGGCATCAGGATGGGAGGCCGGCAGGGACCTCGACGCTCCCTCTCGCATTCTGAGCTGCTCGGGCCCCCTCCTTCCCATCTGTATCTCGACCAGCAACTTCATTCATTGACCGTGACCGTTGTTCCATAGTTCTTCTGTTCTTCGACAGTTCTGCTCTCGTCCAACCAAGGTACAAAACTTGCAATCGACGCGTATGCATGGGATCTGAACAAACATTAAATTTTAGCTTTTGGGGTTGATCACTATTTTGTTTTTGGTATGGCTCTGAAGTGTAAATAACTTGGGTTTATATGGCCAGATATCCTCAAGGTGTAGCAGAGGACTATATGTTTAGCATGCCAGGTAGTTCCGTGGTATGATCTTGGGTCTAAATAAATGAGGTTTAGTTCATTTCATTGTCATTTCTACAAGTTGTTTGCTAATCAATGATGCTTCCTCCTACAAAATCCTTTGTTTATAGTATATTATTATTAACATGTAGAGTTGATTATGATTTGAAAAGATCATTTTTTTTTGTTTGAAAAGTAAAGAGACTGGTTAGTATCATAATACCATTAGCGATAATGGAAAAGGAACCAATGTGTGCCTCTTTCATATTTCATACAAAAGCAGAAAACATCTTGGCCACACAGTGTATTTATTCCCCCATCCTAACACCCATATATAAATGTAATTGAATTGCGGTAGCATACCTTAGTCATCTTTTTGGTAGGGATTAATTTATCATTTCCTCTATTTTCTTAACTGTCAAAAAATAACTTACATACAACCATGTGCCTACCATCACTGCTCCTTTAAGAATCAGAAATCTCATTTACTATTTTAATATAATTTCTTTTAGAATATTGGGACTTGAAAATTGTTGTAGCATGTGCATATATTTACACGACCTGGTGATGGTAGGAACGTGCTTCTCTTAAAGGAAGCCTCACGCACGTGCTTCTCCAACAAAAATTTTTGGCTCCAGTTCCATGCTATATCCTATTGCTTTCTTGCAGTGTAGAAGTACTCGATTATCACTTGTCTATTGTCCAAAGGGATCATGAACATAAATATTAGATTGTGGAACACCGAATAAGTGATGATGCAACTAAGATGAAATAGCAGTCTTTCAAGGAAGACAAATTAAGGCAGGAAAAAACAAAACAAGAAGCAGAGGTATGTTTGCTCTGATTCAATGATCACTTGATCTTTTTCAAAACACATGAAGTGGTAATTGGAGGCATGCTCCATTTTTGTATTATTGGTGTGAATTTTGCATGGATCTTAGGAAAGTATTTGATTGCACTTTTCATTAGCCAATTTAATCTGCTACAGAGTAGATAGAAGTTGCAACGTCCAGCCCCTCCGAGGCCGGACCTGCTTACACCCGTCAGCTCTCTAGGACCTCAAGATGCACTCCCGGGAATGACTTCTCGGTCAGTCACCCATCCCTAAATTGCTCCAAGCCAAGCACGCTTAACTTTGGAGTTCTTTGGGGATGAGCTTCCGGAAAAGAAGTTACAATTTGTTGGTATGAGTATTCTATCAATCCTATTAAGCCTTGGGTCAGGATGTTACAGAAGTAATGAATCAATTATTCTTGCTCAAACTTTTTATAACTCATATTATTTTGTCACTACCTATCTTTCTATGATTGTGTACCTTTATTCCTTGTTTCAATATGGCCAATGATCATGGGTGGAAGATTTGGTTCACGCATGTAAATCATATTCTGATTATTAGCATGTCTTTTAACACATAATTCCATTTATTACATGATCAGGGAGTTGAGAAGACTGGCTTGAATGTCTCCAACAATTCTGCCATCAATCATCAGCTGGCAGATTGACGTTGTGCAGTCTCGATTACTCATTGCTTGATGTAGTTTCTGCTGAGGCGTGCTCAATTATGATTTTGTTTCTGAACTATCTTGCACTTTCGTCACTGATTAGGCCATTGGGAACAATTAACCTCTATTGTAATTTAAAACATTTATGCTTGATGATATACCAATTTTTGTCGTGAATGATGATAATGGGTTAGTGGCATGGTTTATCTATTTTTTGTGCTGCCACGGTTGCTCTTGCAATTATTTTATCTTCTATAAGGTTACAAATGGAAAACAGCTGTAGTGGTTTCTTTTCATTTCAGTGACAAAGAATTGAGGTCTAAAGACAGGAAAAGAGATCTACCTAAAGCTCTTTCTGATTTGCATGATGCCAGCTAACACTACATTATGTTCCAGCAAATGTGATCATATTTTCTTATGACCAAGTAATAATTTTCCATACACCCACTATAATTTCTTGGACAGGTAATGAGAAGCAGATGGGCAAGCAGTTCTCAGTTTATGATGCAAAATATTTTGTGTTTCCTTCTACATGCTCAACTATGGGTGAGAAAGGTTTGGTCTTTCTCATGTCTCATCTCCTAAACTTTATCCCAAAGTTTTTTGATCTCTAACACTAGCATCGCTCCTTGTTGTGTGTCTTCCTTTCACGGTGTAGTATAATTTTAATATTGTTTTTTAGCTGCCTACATACTTCTATTATTATGTACCAATGATTAGCCAAATAGTTCCCTTGCTAAAATTGATTATAGTGCTAATCAGTTCATGATTAGCCAAATAGTGTTTTGATTATTCGGGTCCAACGCTATGGGTGACATATTGATTGAGCGTTTTTTCCTGCTAGCATGAATGTTTAAATATTTCTTTTGGAGATTATCTATCTAGGCCTCACTTTTAGTGTTTGGTATATCAAAAGTTCAGAGTTAGGGACTGTTGTATTTCACTTTGCACCAGTGAATCTTTTGCACAATGCATAAACAATTATTTTAATCAATTTGGGCAACTCGGTTACGAGCTTGACTGAAAGTACACATTTATAATTGAGTTAGGAGGGAGATGAATTGCATTGTTTGCTTCTTCACTCTTCCCGTCGATTCGAGATGAAGCTCCATGATAGCAACGTGTTGTGCAACTTCATCAACCATGTCCATCACACGTAAGTAGCTTTTTACGTTTCTTTCTTGTTACCCAAACCCTCCCGATTTGCAGGGCTGAATGATGAATCTGTAAAGCACCATGTGGATGCTTCCTTTGACCTGCAGGTTCAATGTTGCTTGAATAATGAGCACAAGTTGTACGACGATTTACTCCTATGAAGGGGAACCCATGACAGATTGGCATGGTGGTCCATGTTGGTCGTAACTACGCACCCACTTATATACCACAAGATGATAATGTACGATTGTAGCACTTTTTTCCTTGAATTGAGTATTCCAAGGCTTATTGAATCCACTGGGACCTTAGGAATAATTAAACAAAGTTAATAATAAAAAATCTAATCAAAGCTACTGTCGAGTTCAGGTTGCATGAGGAGAGACTGGCCAATGCAATGGTGCGTCAGACAGTAAATCTGTCGTTGCACCGATCGGCGCAGGCGTTGAGCCGATCGGCACACTGGTGAATCTAAACCAAAGTGCGCCAGATACCTTGTAAGCCTATACTGTTAAGTGAGTAACCAGATATCTACTTGTGAGATCGTAATCAGAAGGTCTAATTAAATAGCATCATAATGGGTAATTACATGGATCAATGAAAACCTATAATGAATAAGACCACCCTGCTTTCCGAGCGGCTCCCGATTTATCGCTGCCGAGTAGGAAACCCTTAATCGCATGAGTATCTTACCCTACTCAACTATTCAATAGTGTTGCATAGGCTTAGTGCTATCACCGCTAAACCATACTACTAGCATCACCAAGCAACCATAATTAATACAATGTCTGAATACTATCCTAGTCACAACGATCAAGATAATATCTACTTACCTAGACTAGAACTAAGCCATTGGAAGAAGCACATGCATGATTATAGAATCAAGATAGACAAATTTTAGTATTCTTCTCTGGTTTCTTCTCCAAGTCGGTTCCTCTGTCTTCCTCAGCCGCCATGTGGGCCTTTTCCTTTGAAATAAAGTCTTGTACTACACGTCGAGATCTTGAAGTTCGATAAATCTTCTAGGCAAATATCTTCAAGTGTCTTGCACAGATAAACTTCCATAAATATGTGGAATGGGCCTCGGTCACTTCTGTGGGCCAAAAAAACCCTTGCTCCGATCGGCTCATGGACTGCACCGATCGGTGCACTGGGCTTCTTCAGTGCTTTCTGTCAGTTCTAGACTCCTGTCCTCTCTAGCATCAATTTAATCACCAATTTTACCTGTTTCTGCAATAAAGCTCCAAAACAACGCATATACAAATATATAGACAATATCATAGGTACATGGCCTAAATTAGTATTAATTATGCTCTAATTAGGGTAATATTCGCATATAAAAGGGGCACTTGGGGAATCCCAACAGTCCACAGGGCTATGAATTGAAAATTGATCAGTTGGTTTCACATATAATCTATAGATGAGAACGAGAATACAAACCCTTTGATCCAATACGCTTTGATGTCCAAACCTTCTTTGATGTTGTAAATAGTTTTCTCATGTGTTTGTGCCTATCTAAAAGCAGCCTATATGTTCTGTAACAAAGGGTTGCATGTTTGTAACTCTATGATGTGAATTGGGAAGGAAATGCAAGGTATATATATGTAAGCAACCCGTATATAGGAGCTCGACAAATCAGCACATCGCACGTGTAATGTGCCTGCCACTAATTTCTGTAACTGTTTTGTTGTATGTCCTACTCATCATGAATTCTCGTTGCAGCTAGATGTGGAATATGCTATAGGGGCTGCTTATGAAGTGTTTCATGAAACTGGCACCAGCCGGTTAGTACTTATAAGTTTTTAGTACACTAAATAAGTAGCAAAAGATTTAGGAATCATATGGTTCTGCTGACCTAATGTACAGGTTAGCACAACAAAATAGGGTTATGATGCACTGTTAGTTCTTACTGTTGTATGGATTTTTTTATTATATAACTTTATTATTGATTCCTTTCTCTTCAGTATGGATTTTGTGATTAAACAACTGAACTGTATATTAGTCTTCTTTTGAAGAATCTGAGCAGTTATTTGTATTCAGAGATCTTTTGTATTCAGAGATCTGAGCAGTTATCTTTATATAAAAAATTATCTTTTTTTTTTGGTTCACAAGACAGGTCACGTCTCAACTATGAATCATTTTTCTTGGTTCTTCAACTGAACTATCACCTGCCTACAAATGGAGTACAATGGTTGTTCCAAGTTCCAATATCAAGAGGAAAACAGTGTGATGGTAATTTGAAATGTAGTAAGGGTCAAAACTCATGAACGAGACAGAAAAAAAAAGGGAGCTAATTGCCCTTGGGACTTCAGGTTGTCAGGTAAGCCAATGGATGGTCCAGGCTTCGAACTATCTTTTTCAAACAATAATCTTACCTTTGCAGTTGTATTCAATACTATTTTGAGTAAAATAGTGGCCCAATGGAGCTCTATTATATCAACTCTCCAGCTACATGTAGTGGGAAGAATTTTTACCTAATGGTTGTGTGTAACATAGAAAAATTGCAGAAATTGGAATGCCATTGATAGCCTGTCAGACAACAAAGCTTTGGGACTAGGACCACTAATGATATTGTCATATCTTTATTCACTCTGTTGTGAAGGTGGTCTCTACATATGCAACAGGATAGCTCCAACAAGATGGCGATGGCGTCCAGTGGATTGAGTAGGTGTTGCAGTGATGAAATTTAGAAATTGTTGGATCTACTAAAGTGAATTGTGATATTTGTACCCCTTTATTTTGTATCTTTTTTGTCCTAAAAACTGTTGTCAACACAAACAATATGATGAAAATGGTGGACAGAGATGTCTTGTCGCTACTACCAATACTTATTTCTTATATATGCTGTAATATATGTCTAAAGAATCGATCTATTATCATTCTAATAAAAGAATCGATCTATTATTGTTTGCATTGTTGTCACTTCATAAATATGAATTGTATTTAATATTGATAAATTAGTACTCTTCTTTTTTCCTTACTGAATATAGTCACACATGTCATTGTTTTTATGGCGTTGTGGCATTATGTGGCGTGTGACCCTCTTCACAACGCCTAGGAGTTTATGACGGACGCCTAGGCAACGCCATAACCACATCCAAGTTTTGCATAACCAACATCTGCATCTGCACTTGAGCACGCTATTGTGCCCTGTTGCAGCATAAAAAAGAAGAGCAGGACAATAGCATTAGACAAAAATAATGGTGTGGAACACTATTTATTTGATCTAAAAGAACAGCAGGAGAAGAAGAAGCCGCGTTGGGAGCTCTGCTGGAGCAGAGGAAGAAGCCGATGCAACTCATACATAGTAGGACTGGAAGGAAGTAGGAGGTACAATGCAGGGGCGGTTGGAGGCAGGTGACCCGACACATATCAGGGGAGTGGAGCAGGAGGAGGTGGAACCATGTGTCCGGTGCAGCTCAGCTGGAGCAGAGGAAGCCAGCGGGTCATTGCCCTTTCTCCCTCTCTCTTCCCCGCTCTCTCTCTCTCTCTAAGAAGTGGCATGCCGAGCCATCGATTGGGCGGGTATAGGGCAGATACCCCTCGGTTTCCCGCCTTGCCCATCAATTTCACGTGCCAGCGAACGATTCCCGCCAATCCCAATTAAGTTTTTTTGCAAACATTACGTTTCTACCATCATTCTAAAACAGAATTGTGATTCTAACCCGGAATCTGTGTTTTTATGATTTTATCATAATTTTTTCAACCGAAGGTGCCGTTTACAATTAGGTCAGAAGGAAACAAAAAAATAATTTAAAATAAAAAAGGGGGAAATGACCAAACTACCCCCAGCTCCCCTACCCCAACCCAACCTAAATCCTATCTATACCAATCTAATATTTGAGGTGAGGTCCTAAGACCCCAGCACCAGACCCTCTATACCATTCTAATATTTGAGGTGAGGTCGTAAGACCCCAGCACCGGACCCTCTTGTCAGAAAACCCGTCGTCCTCTGCTTTGTTAACTGCCCACCTCTTCGTTTGCTGCCCACCTCGTCGTCCTCCCCGTGGCTTGAGCACCACGTTTCCTCTCCTCCTCCTCCTCTCCCCAGCCCCGAGCCACACCGTACTCTCCTTCTCCTCCTTGAGCCGAACCCTAGCCAAACCCTAGGCAAACCGAGGTGCGGCGGCCAGATTTGCAAGCTCCTAGGTGGAACAGCAAGACAAGGCAGCGCCATCCACTCCGCGCTCCTCCCCTCACCGCCGCGCTGTGCCGCGCCCTCTCCTCCTTCGGGAGCTGCTCTCATGCCCTCGCACGATCGCCTCCTCATCCCTCCTTAACCCTAACAGAGGCGAATCGCCTCTTCATTGCAGGGATCACCTCCAACATTGTCTCCTGGTGCTTCAAATCATGTGTGCAATGCACTTGCACTTCTTCAGGTCCGTTTGCATAGATAAAATGATAGTAGCCCAATTTATTTATTGTTGTTGATTGTTATTATGCAGACATTAGTTTTACAAATAATTTATTCACTTTTCCAACATTGTTTTCCTGGTTGCCTACCCCAACTGCTAAAATGGCAAGATGAGCAGTAGAACCAATGACTTCAAGAGGTGAGCGATTTGTACTATATGTTACTAGCACCATTTGCAGCGTGATGAGAGCATTGCAACGTGATCTCTGGTCACATTTTGTACTATATGTTACTAGCACCATTTGCAGCGTCATGAGAGCTTGATGGGCCAATAACTTTTTGTATTGCTTAGATCTTTTTGTATTGCGGTGTCGTGTACTTTGTATAAATTTAGGGTCTAAATGTATCCTCTTCATGTTTAAAATGCAGAAAATAATCTGATGGTTATTTGTGTTGAGTCTAACTGTAAATCCTTCCCTGCTTATTTATTATAGTTATTTCTTTCAGGTCTGATGCCAAAGAATATTTGACTGTAAATCCTTCCCTGCTTATAATCTGACTGTAAATCTATCTCATTGTCCCCATTGTCAAATTAGTAAGAACAAATGTTTAAGTATGTCAAAGCCATATTTTCTTGCCTGTGTAACTTGCTGTTTGTTCCTTCATTTTTTTGAGATATTGAACCCTTGGTTATAAACTATAAGGCAAATAAAGAATTTTGGTTTAGTTGTGGTCTGCACTATGTGTTTGGCAAACATGTTTCATTGGGATTAAGCACTCTTTGATTGGCAAACATCCCGGTCACTTTTAAAGTTCTAATTATAATTTTTTTATATACCAATTCCATTTTATTTTCCTTTTAAAGTTCTAATTATCCAATCTTTGAAAAAACTGAGAATGTAATGACACTGCAGTGTAAAGATGTGTTGTATTGGCCATATAATTGTTTTGGCCATATTACTGTTTTGAAGCTGTACTCTGGAACATTGCCCTGCATAATTCATAAGTAGCTTTTATATGACAGATCTCCCAAGCATGTCTTTGTTTTATAATCTATTGCTCGACCTTCACACAAAACCTCCAGAATAGTATTACCTTGCAAGAATTTGGAGTAGCATAGTTATGGAACAGTTTCATTCTGCTATTTTAATCAGAGCCAAAGCTTTCATGGCAAGAATGTTTTCTGAATGCTTTCAAGGCAAGAATGCTATCTGAATGAATCGTAAATAAGGAAAAGGTTGTGGTCAATTTTAGCATGTCTACCATAGTACCAATTTGGCAATTTCCAAACTAGGTCCTACACTAGGTTGTGTCGTTTTTTATTTGATGTGTTTAATTTTACATATCAAGTATGCACTAAGTAAGGAAAAGGTTAATCTGCACTCTGGCTGTCATAGGTCTATTGATCAAATTGTTAATACCGAATCGCTGAAAAAGTGTAGTCTGATAATATCGCACTTTACACTGTAACCATTGAGCAGGTTGCCATATAAGAATTGACGTGGTCATTTTTTGACACCCCAGGTTATGGTATTCTTGTTGGAGGTCAAGCTAGCAAATTTCACACTAATGGAACTGCTCCAGCTGTAAGGTCATTTAGTAATTGTCTTTGTAGTAACCTATCCATGACATTTGTTCTTGTGATTTACTAGAGAAGTGACTATGGAGAAAGTAAACTTCTGATGAGTGTTGACAGCATACCATTTCTTGATTTCTTATATTTTAGAAATTTATCATACCTTAGTAATGGCGTTGTTTGTTATTGTCCATCTGCCTCTGGCCAACCACACCTCTTATAACCATTTTTTTTAATTCAAGCAGGAATTATGTCAAGACAAAATTGTTGGTACATTTTAGTACTTATAGTAGGCCTCACTGTTATGTCCTAAATAGAAATATGCTGCTTCTCAGTGCTTTAACATGGTTATTCTTAGTTTTATGTTTTCAACCCATGTCCTAAATTAGTTATGCTTGAGATTACTAAAATTAGTTATGTTTGGTTAAGTTAGAGCAGTTTTTTGGTTAAGTACTACCAGCTTCTTGGCTTAGTCATGGCCAAATTGCTTCCAAAATGCTTCTTGCATTTTATATGAAAAGCTTATAGATTAGCTCTTTGTTCTGAACAATTGCATCAATTGTACTTGCAGATCATTTTATGTCGAAGAAATACTGCATTGCCAGTCCACTATTTGTTTTTGAGATGCCAGCAAGCTGAAAAGAAATCATTTATCACATGATGAAGGTGTCGCTGGGGAAGCTCTGGAGATGATCTGCTGAAACACCTGAAGCGCATTGTGTCAAGGTGCAGCGGCAGTAGCTTTTTGTGGTTCTGAAAACGCATGTCGAACCTCAATATTGGTGATAGATAGAAGATTTTTGAGTTACAAAAAAATATTTATTGATTCATAAAAAACCTGTAAGGAGGTAATCAATTGCACTCTGGTATATATGCTGTGTCACTTGTTTTAGTGGACAGTACATGCAGTTGCCATTACCCTATCTATACCAATCTGTAAAAAGAACTACATGGCCGGTAATGTCATTTCAGCAGCAAAAAGTCTCTCATGGAATAAAACTCTGTTTCCATGTTGTATAGTACACGCTTACAGAATTGCCCTGCTTTTTTTTTATAGCGAGGACAGAATTCTCCTACAATGCTGCTAGAACTAAAAAAACATGGAATAGAAAATCAACTGCCGTCCCCGAAAACATAGTTTAAGGTCAGCAGTGATAAGTAGAGCTCGGCACTCGGCCCCATCAGCAAAAAAAACCATCAAAATCTCTACAACGACAGGTTGTTCCTGGCCAAGCCAAAAACATCTTTAAAGCTTATGGGTTCGCTCCGTGGCCGTGGCATTAGAGGCAAGACGAGCCTGCCAATGCAGCTTGTGTTACCGGCGGTTCTTGTCCTCTGCCTGCTTGTGTCCAGTTGCTCGCCAGGCGAGGGCCGCAAGCTCCCAGCGGCCGAAGCAGAAGGGAGCAAGGTGCAAGGTGATGATGACCTTCGAGGGCGGCCTGGTGCTCCGGGTGCCACCGCCACAGAGTGGCGGCGCCGCGGCGAGGAGGCGATGCCAACGGGGTTCACGACTGACGAGGGCCGAGCGGTTGATGCGCTCCGTGCCCAGCCCTGGCGTTGGGCAGTAGCCTCGATCTAATTGCATGCCAGGGGAGCTCGGCCTCTGCGCGTTCTTGGTTTCATACTGCTTGTACGTTTTCTTTTTTTTTTCTCAGTTGGGATAAAAATCTTGTCAATGATCCTTCGAGTTTGAAACGGCGACAGGACCGGACCCACTGTCAGAAAAAACATCGTTCCTCCTCCGCTTCTGATTGAAACAACGCTTCGTTCGACGACCAAAACTTCTCCCTGCGCCTATTCGTTCGCCGCCCAAAAGTTCCTCCCGGCTGCTCTTCGTTCTCGACGCAGGACCTACGCAGCGCCCTCATCTGCCAAGCAAGACCGGCACCGCGACGCGACGTTCAGCACTGCCGCCGTTCATCTAAACGGGAGGTATGTCCCTGCCCCCATTGCCCCCGCTCCATTGGCTAGGATATGAACGGCCTCTTTAGATCTTGCATACAGTAATCATCTTGCGGCAGTGCAGATTCTTGCACCAATCGTTGAGATCTTGCGTGAAACTTGGACCATCCTTTTTAGATTATGGACCATCCTGTTTAGGGTTCCACTTTGAAGGACGTGGGTTTTTGTATTCACCTCTGAAGCTTGCCCTATTCACCATGCAAAAATGTGTTAGCTTGTTTACTCAAGCTCAGTTTGCTCTGAATCTGGGGGTCGCCATTCATGGAGCGAGAAAAAGGTACAAAAGGCCGTCCTGATAGCCCGTTGCATCCTTTAAATTCTTATGATGTATTCTTATGATGTCAAAAGGTACAAACATGAGGATTACTTGAGCACCATCCGTCATACTATATTTTTTAGTGTGCCACCAGTCATCGTAGCTCCCCTGAAAAAAACAGCCATCGTAGCTATTGCTTCAACTTGGGCCAAATAGCATGGGCCATCGTTGCCCATTAGGTTAGTGTTTTGTTTAGCTAAGAATTCTTCGTTAGCATTTTAGCATCCAACCTGAATGAGGCAAGAGAGGTTCTACCGGATGATGTGAAGAGCTGGCTTGCTCAAATAGTGGGCAAACAAGAGTGAGTGTTCTAAAATAGGATCATGAGAAATGAACACCAGTTATGAAAGACTTTGATTGAGTGTTATCACTTTATGTTATGTACTGATATTTGTAATCTGAATTTTTTATCTTATTTAAGAATTTTATTAATATCATTCAGTTGCTGGACATGTTTGCAAACATTTGTGTGATAGGTGCTTGCTCTTCAACTTGCAGTATTGTCCAAAATAAACATCTTATTTTTTTGGTTTGACCGAATAGCTAATCAGAGACACACAATTGAGCTGAATATAATAAAGTAGTAATTGATTTTTAGAACAAATGTTTTTACAGTCAATGTGATAACTCAGTGGTAAACTTTGAAGTACTGCTTCACTTTATTTACCAATTTATTGACCTGAAATAATAAAGTAGTAAATTATTTTTAGAACAATTTTTGAGTACTGCTTTACACTAAATATTTGTACTGAATAAGTATTACATATAAGTGACGCCCGTAGCAACGTAGGTGCATTATCCTAGTCTTATCCTATGTGTGGT
Organism: Eleusine coracana subsp. coracana; assembly: GCA_032690845.1. Lineage (NCBI taxonomy): Eukaryota > Viridiplantae > Streptophyta > Magnoliopsida > Poales > Poaceae > Eleusine > Eleusine coracana. Next base: position 6,397,419 of record CM064432.1, on the reverse strand, counting down.
GAGGCGTCCATCAGACGCCTAATAGCGCCTAGGTGACGCCATATTGATTGAGGTGAACATGGCATCTGCTCTGGTGTGGCGAGGACGACGCTTCATGCTGGCTGATCGCCATGACGCCTAGGCGTCATCACAAAAACAACGATACATGCACACATTATTCTTATTGTGACACAAAATCAGAGCTTGAAGACACTAGGCATGATTTTGGAACCAACTATGAACCCACTTAAAAGTTTGGAGTTATTTAAGCCTCATTTGAATGAAATTTAATTAAATTTAAATAATATTTAAACTACAAGTCAAAAAGTTTCAATACAACCTTGTGCCACCAAAAATATATGTTGTAGGTATTGATGAGAAATAATTTTGAGAAAAATCTTAGATTTTTATTCCAAGTTTAATAGCTCTAAATAAATGCTTAAATGTTTAAGAACCACATATATTTGAAAAATTCCTATTTAAATTCAAATGTCAAATGTTGAACAAACTCAATTTCTAAATAAAGCTCAGATCATGACAAATGCACCCATATTTTTGTTTTCATGAACTTCACTCTGGACTAATACATATGCTAATAAACAGAGACCTTATTTTTGGAAAATTTCAGAAAAAGAAAAATGGCCATGGGTCCCACGTGTCAGCCACAAAGGCAAAGCTCTTGCTTCTTCCATTGGGCTGCCATGGCCGACCGCAGTGCGCCTGGCCATTCCAGTGTCGCCCTGCTCCCACCTGGTCTGAACGAGCTGCAAAACCACCCTCCCCGCCCCTGGTTCTGGACTCCAGCATCCATTCGACCCCATCCCTTGCTTCCTTTTTCCTCTCTGCTCACGCTCTCTTCTTCCCTGGAGCTCACTCCCATGGCCGCCCGAGAAGCCAACCTCGTGGCTCGGTCACCCTTGTCCCTTCCCATCCCGGCCGTGCTACCCCGCATCTCCGCCTGCGAGTCCTCCTTCCCTCTGCGTGGCGGCTCCCTCTGCCCTGTGATGATGAACCCGGATTTGGGCCTCTCCCCGTCGCTGTCGACCGCCGTGATTCTTCATCTCCCTCCTTCCTCGGTGAGTCCCCGTTCAATTACTTCCGCATGGAGACTCCTATCTCTGTCACATCTCACCTTGACCTGACTCGGCTTGTATGTGTGTCGCGCTCGCGTGGGAACGCCGCCGTCGCCTTTGTTGCCTGTCCCGGTGCCACCGTCGTTTGCCATGTGGTAACGCGTTGCTTCGCTGGCCACATCCCCGCCTCTGCCCGTGCCCAGCAGCGACCATACCGTTGCTCCAGCTCACCGACTCAGCCGCGCCACCGCGCTTGCCCCGGGGCATGCGCTCGTCGCGCTCGGCCTAGCCGAGCTGGGCCGGGTCTGCTGCTGGAGAGTCTCTCTGGGCCTCGTGTGGCCCAGATCTATTGGCCAGGATCTTATTCCTTTTTATTTCCTTCAGTATAAAAATGACAGGAAATAGCTATTAAATTGATAAATGCACATCTCATAAAATATTAGGAGTTTTTGGGAAAAACAAATTTCTGTGGGTTCATCTTGTCATGTAGTACTTTACCAAAGTATTAAACCGCCATGCATGTCTATCTTTTTGTCAGAATGGAGATTAATAGCAAAACACAAATGAAAATTTATTTTTGGGGCCTCGCTAATTATTATTATTAACCTGAAACTTGGTGGTTAGGTTTATTCTACCAGTTAATTATTTGAATTAATTGTTTAATTGCATGTTAGTGCAACTTGGCTTAAAATTCACTCCTACTGTAACCTACCCATGGTAAATTTGTCAGTGGCATATCCATTGCAGAACCTCTTCAAATTAATTAATCACCTCTTAGGTCTAATATTTTCAACCAACACTATAGTAGCACTTTAAACATAATGTTATAAGTAAGTATTTTGTACATTGTAACATTCTTAACAACCTGATTCATCTTGTGCAATACCCACTGCCTACGCACCTATCTCATTTATATCAACCTGATCATCACGGACACACCGTACTTTGGTATGACCTTATCATATAAGATTTCTAGAATACATGAAGGAAATACACCGAATGTGCCCACCCCATGCCTCTACCTTATGTTTATATTTACTTAATGAATCAACATCCCGTACTCATCAGACCTATCAGTCTTATTTAAGCAGACTGCCATGAACCTTCTCTCATGATCATCACCAATTGCATCATATAGATCACGAAGTGAACCACTTGGAGGTAGGGCAGGAGCATGAGCAAGAAGAGCAAGGAGGAAATCCCGCTAGCCAGGAACCAACTCAAGGCAAGCTCCGATGCATCCCACCAAGTTTGACTCTTTTTATCTTATCACTAGTTAGTGTGTTATAGTCTTGCCTGTGCATTAAGTTTATATGAGTTGTTTGGAAATCTAGTATTGCAGTAGGTTCCCTTCACCTGATAATAGCCGCAGGACGGTAGTTGCTCCGCTTAACTAGGGACGATCATTCATCGAGTGGTATGGAGACCGCTCATAGAATAGGAAATATTATCACCAGGAAATGATATTGATTGAAGGAAAGTTGGATGAGATAACAAATAAAGACCGGACAGACAACTAGGTGGAAAGGGAAGGATAACTTGTCTTCAAGGAGGTAGCCCCGTCCGAGTCACCTAAGGCTACACCTCGTGTCCGGCCCATGGGATCAAGTTTTAACATACTGTTTGCATGCTGGAGTTATAGGCCCAGTAAACTGATGTAGCTACGACTACTGCCTGGTCGGAAGATAGCCTTCTCCCTTCTTTGATGGGACTAGGGCTGAGAGGAGGGAGGAAACTACCCACGGATGGTGGCACGGGGCGCATCGCGTTGGGGGACCCTCCTCGGGGGAGTCTGGACCCGGAAGACCTTGTGGTACCGCAGCGAAAGGTTGCTCAATGCGGCTTCCATAAAGCACGTATGGATTGTGCAAGCAGGTTCTCCTGCAGGATGTAAATCGATTCGAGTCACTGCCCCTCACAGTAACGAGTACCACTTGATAACTCTGTCGGAACAGTGTCGGAAGTCATTAATATGATGAATGGGTTTAATATTGCTGTATGGATTTATTATTAATTGTATTACAACTATGCTTGTTGTAGTCTTAGTGCAAACTAAATTTTATTATTTCGCCTATTAACTTAACTTGATGCTAAAATTTGAAAACTAGGGATTTACTCTTAGGCTGGTTTTTGGTAACTTGAACCCTACCGTTAGCTTATGCATGTCTAGGAGTCGGTTGTAGATGGCCATTTTGTCGGATCAGTCTTGTTGAGTAAATTAGTTACTCAGAATGACATTCTATGTGATTTTCAGATGATCAGTGTGGAGACTGCCACTGCGGTGGGGGGTTTCACTGGGAAGGCCAGCGTTCCGACTGCTAGAACATAGAATGGGAGCCTTGCACCGACAATGAGGAGGAGTAGCATGTTGATTGCCGACACGGTGTTTGGGCAAACACCTACAAAGTCGGATATGCTGTGTGAATCATCGTGAGAGGATGAATGTATCTTACTTATTCTGTCGAGCTATCTATTATGTAGACTATTTTGCTTCCGCATTTTTTAAAAACTCTGGTTTGTAAACTTTAAATTTGGATTTATATAAAACTCTGTACCCTATCTATGTTCTTGTTGCAATTATATCATCTGTCATGTGTTGTACTATTGGACGTCATAGTGCGTGTTGCCACTCGAGAAGATCCTGGAACGGAGCCGTCTCCGTGGTAAAGGGGTTCTGTTACACTTATGAGCGCCTCTGAAATATTGAGCCAGTTTGATCTTTATGTAGTCTCAAATATCAAATCCAATTTGAGATATTGATCCTTTGATACTTAGAATAACAAAATATTGATCAAGATAGTCTACCGTTGGAGAAGCATTCATTTTCGTTTTATTCTTCAAAAATTATGATATTTTAGAATGTCACATGAATAAATTTTCAAATGTGTTGCATGTGCATCTATAAAATATTTTGTGTTTTGAATGTTTTGGATTGTCTACAAATAATATTATCCTCTTTCAAGGTACCAGACTTAGTATTGGGAGCGCGTGCGTGCCACACGTGCATAGTAATTAGTAGTAGTAGTACAAAGGAGTTGAAGATAACGTAGGTGTAGCCGACCAATCAAGGTTCTTTGATTTCAAGATATTTATCTCTTCATTGTCCTATCATGGTGACAGGCTATGTCTAGGTGGTTTCATGCCCACGGGAGAACAGGAGGCTGCTCCAGCCACTTTGAACAGCAGTTTTGTTTGCATTGTTGCCTTGTGGGAAAGCAATCCAATTCTACATCCGAACAGCAGAAGCCGTTGTAGTCTCATATAAACGGGCATGGGCACAACATGATCTTGTTGCCATCAATCTCATCCATGGTGTGACCTGGATACGGAATAGCACATACAGATTTAAGAGTTAGAAATATAGTTTTGTCCAATAAGCAGTTGTAAATTTCATACTCGTCGTATCATTTGAAATGGAGCAACAAACCAACATGAATTTTCAACTGATAGTTTCTGAGCCCTCACCGTGTGAGCGGACCATAAAGCATCCGAGGATGAGCATCGACAGGATGACCACGTTTCTCATCTCCATCCTTTGCTTTGCCCTTGGCCTACCCTTCCTGCTCACAGATTGCGGATGTGTTTGACTGCCGAACATGTGCTACACGACTTATATAGAGGGATGAAAAGAAATATTAATATATAGTCACTTTTTATGTAGTAGGAAGCAACAGCCCGATGCTAGGTCGCTTCTTCTCCAAATTAAATATTTCTATTTGGTAACTAATTATTGTGGCGGAAGAACATCTATCTATAGTAAGAAATGATAACTTCCAGCTATTGGGTTATTTCATTCCAATCAATTGCGATCCCCTTCCATCACGCATTCACGCTGGAGATCTTTCTTCCAATTGGCAGCCTGAGCTCGGCAGTTTAGGTGGTATACTACATATTATTCTAAACTAATAAAGGAGTTCCTGTGAAATATTTTCTCACCTACGAAATCTTGTACGCATCAATCTCCACCCTTTTATTAAAATAGGTCCATCAAATCTAACCACACGTTTTGGATATGTAAGAAAAAGTTACACAATTTGACAACCCCCCCCCCCCCCCCCTACAGTCTTGGGTCAACCAAACCTTTTTCACCCAAAACTTTACTACCCCTGCACGTACCCGCCGAATCACGCGTCCGGAAATCTCGCCACCATCAGCTCCTCATGCGCCACCATTCTCCTCTCGCCTCAACCCTAGCCACCAATCCTCTCTCTCACCTTGCTTCCCTCTCCGTCGAGGACACCTCGGTGTGCTCCCCGCGCCAGTGAACACCAGGTCTCGGCGGCCACCATGCCAACCACGCCCCTGAACCCCCTCCTCCTGACTGGCTCAGCTTCCCCCACTCCTTTCTCTAGCAGGCCAGCCACCGCCCAACAAACCCTAGCCACCATCGTCCCTCCCCGTGCGCCGACCCACGACCCTTCCTTTCCCTCCTCCCGCACCACCTCGCGCATGCCTCATGACGCCTTCTCCCCTCCCCCTCCCTCTCCCCCTCCTCCTTAGCTCGCCTCGCCCCTGCCCCCCCCCCCCTTCCCTCTCCTGCTGCCGCATGTCCATGGCGGACTCCCCACCACCCTCATCCATTGGAGGCCACTAGGATGGCGGCGCATCCGGTCATCGAAGCCACTCCCCCGTCAGAGGTCGCCACTGTGAAGGTGGATCTACTCACCAAACCTCCACTGTGGGGTCCTGCTCAGCGGGAACCTCGGTTCCCTCCATCAGAGAGCTTCAGCTAGAGGACGGTGAGCTCTCTCAACCTCTTCCTCCTCCTCTAGTGGCTTCCGCAGGTTCACGCACAAATTGGGTCGACGGAGACAAGGGGAAGAAGGTCACGTGCTCCCCCTCTCCTGTCCCGTCGCCGGCTGCCCCGTCGCCCAGGCCGGTCCGGGCTTCAACTTTCCATGGTGAGCAACAGCGGGGAGTCAGCAGAGAACTAGATCACCCACGATTGGAAGGTGCTAGAGCCGAACAAGAACAACTTTGAGTTGTCTGTGTAGGCTGCCAAATTCCTCTTGGTGGTCATTAAACGCCACCGGTGTGGTCACTGCAAGCCCATCATGTTGCCCGGCAAAAGTGCCAAACAACGCAACAATAGTGACTGGATTTATGCACCGGCAAGCAGCTTGTTTACTCGGCAAACAAGCAAAGGATTCCTGCTTACGTGAGGAAACCCGAGCACTTTCCGCAACAAAGTGCTAAAGCAACAAACAAAATAGTAGATGTAAAAAAACGAAAGGACTTTCTCATTATTGATTGCCCTTTCTATGAGTCTCCTATTACATATATAAATCCCGAATGAAATTTTATCTAAACTAACAGGACACTAGAATCTAATTTAAACATGATTGTCTCTATCTTTATCTCCTCCTAACTTACCTTCTGCCTCTTATGCACACCACAAACCTCCTCCAAATCAAAGTCAAGCCAATCCCTGACCGTTATCTCCCGCTACGAGTGCCTGCCTGTTCCCGTGTCTCTATCTTTACTCCTTTGAACGTCACCATCGTATTTGCATGGTATTCATCACGTGGCACCCTCCCATTGGCCAGCCTGTTGCTCCTCCTCTCATGCACGTTCTGGCTCCTGTTCGCCTACCAAGGTATAACGCATTCCTTTCAGCCAAATTTAGTGCCCAACACATCGCATCGCAGGTAACGGATCAAGCCTGCCCGTCTTTTGTTCTGTAGTTGTATTTGAATTGCTATTGACCAAGCATTATTTCATCCTTTCCTGAATGTTCACCTTTGGTCTACAGAAAATATGCTAGGAGGAAGCAGCTGCGACATTCAGTTTTTAGGCTCCCACATTTGGCTCCAACTGTATGTATTGTTTTAGTTTTTGCTAAACCATGTGCTGCATTGATTAGTGTAAAACCTCCATGCCACTTAGTCTTAAAATACCAGAACAAATTAAATATCTAAAGTTCTCCATTCCTCATTGAAAAGTACTGTTATTGTTCCCAATATGTGTGCAGAGATGTCGTGAGGTCAAACAACCTGTTTCAAACACAATCACTCTATCGCAGAAATTATATTTCGGTAATGAGTTGCTTGATTTGTTTCGGCATAATTGATTATTTAGTCTAGCTGTATTTTGTAGGAGATAGGTTTGAAGAAATCATAGAACTACAATTAGCAGGTTCTTCTATGCCTGGTTGATTTTATTTATGGTTACATGCTTGATTCTTTTAAGAAATTGCATGATGTGTAGAAATTACGGATCACCATTTTGTAGCACAGGCTCTTGGGGTGTTCGTATACACTTCGAGTAACTTTTGCATATTCCTGTGTTTGGTTTAGAAATACTTTTGTTTTTTCAAGCACATGACCCAACCTGTGTCTGAATGTGCAAGAGAGGTGAATGAAATTACAAAGTATGCTAATTTTCATGTGAAGCCAGCTTGTCAAACCCAGGCGTGGAAAAATGTTGACAACAATTTCGTCTTCAGGTGAGAATTGTGTCCTAGATAAGCACTGCATTCTTCTATGTGATCAGTCTCTAGAGTTCAGTAGCTCACCATGTTTGAGCTTGTACAGGTTTGGAAGCAGTTTATTCACGAATAGTTTTTGGTCACAGAGAGTTGCATAAATCAACAAGTAGAATATTGCTTGTGTATTGCACTATGTAAATGGTTTTTTAATCAATAATCTCTGCAATTTCTTGTTTTTGCGTTGAATTTTTTCAATGCCACTATATGTGATGAACGACAGTGAAGGGGTTGCCTATAATTTGTTTGATGCAATACCAATGTCAGGAGCACTTCTAAATTTCCTCTTTATTATTACTAAAAAATTTATGCTATGCTGAGTGGGTCTTGGAATTCCTGGCTATATTCATATATTTTATGACTTTGGGAGCATACTTAACTTTCTTTTTGTTTCTCTTTCTTTGGTGACATGCACTATGTTGTGAATTTTACATATATTGCAGCCAGTTTCAGACATCATCTATAGTTTCTTTAAAAAAATGTTTGGGCTTAGGTCATTTTCAGCTGTTCGCATATGTCCGTAACCAGATTCAAGCTAAGGAATTCACTAACTGAAGTATCAGGTCTGATGGGTCGGGAGGCATCTCGTGTTGCCTTCTAATACAGGTGAGTGATGGATATATTATGTTCCTGTACTTGCATGTTTCATCAAAATAAATAAATAAATAAACTTACTTACAGGTGAGTTGAATTGTATTACTAATGCGGTTCCAACATTGATCTTTGAGGTAAGGTCACTTTTAGATCTGATCACAGTTCATTTCTGCAATACAGGAAAAATTTGGTCTTTGTATTCATTTTGTTTTTAGTGTATTCAGTTTCAGTAATTTAGAAAACTATCAAACTTCAAAATGCACAATCATTTTAATGCACAATCATTTTAACGTAAGCTTTGGAATTCGTTATTGTTGCTTAAATGGGACCTTGGTAAGCAAAAAAAATTATGCCCAAGCTTTTCTAATTATATTCTTCCATAAAAAGTTCAGTTAAATAACTAATGTTTGGCGATTTATCATTCCTATAGCACCTTGACAGCGGCTCAGAATAATATAACACAGAATCAGACATTGAGAAGGAATAATATGCCACAAGCGGAAGATGGTGAGGGCGTTGCCGAATGGTCACCTGCCAATGAGACAGCTGATAAGCATGAGATCAGTCCTGTTGCAGAAGATAAGGCAGTTGTAGTCGGTGAGCAAAGTATGAAGGAACATGGTTTCACTGTCTGAGGTGAGCTATCATTGACACCTGCCCCATCATACTTGGTGGGGTCTATAGCCTGCATCGTCCACGCCACCCATACCATTGCTGGCATCCTCGATTGGAACTATGTGCACGTGCGGCGAAAAAAGGTACAAGTTGCTCCTAATTTAGTTTTCTGTTCGTTGCTTTGTTCTCCTCGATCAAATCCGTATATGTTTTAGGTGCGGCGTCCTATGCATTTATACTCCCTATCCGATGTTGCAATCTTTGTCCTCTACTTTCATAGGTGTGGCTTTAATTGTAGTGCCTTTCATATACTCTGTTTTCATTCATGATCAATGAGATGGCAGTGCGCTACGGTCATTTCTATGACATGCCACTAAAGGACAGATCATACTAAGATGAAATTATTTCTAGATTGATGGTATTTTTCTAGGAGCAAGTTCCTACTAGGTGGATGTCTGTAGTGGCCTAAATTAAATATATAAGATTTTTTTTCCATTTTTTCTTATGGTTCTATCTATGTGTGTTTTATTAGATTAGATAAAATCACTCTGGCTGGTAATTGAAAATTTAGAGTTATAATTCGGTTGTGCTAGTGATGGGTGAAAAATAAACATGGTTGAAAGAAGGGGAGCTCTGGTTGCTTGGATCTATCAACAAAATGCAAGTGAGATTCAATATTACTCCAGATTGCCCAGACATGTCACATGAGAAGGGCGGCTCCGGTTGCTTGGATGACTCCACAAAATGCATTTGCATTTATTTTTTCTAGAGAGTTCTCTAAAGTTCACTCCAGAGTCATAGTAGGTGTCCAAGTGCAGCAGATTCTTCAGGTATCTCCACTTCCTCATTAGCGAAAATCTGATATTTTATAAATTGCTGCTGGGCCAAGTTTATGCTTAGCATTGCACCTTCGCTGTCTTTGTTGCATTTTTTTTTCTTGTTGCATGGGTGAAAGAAGGGCAGCTCCGGTTGCTTGGATCTATCCACAAAATGCAAGTGAGATTCAATATTACCCCAGATTGTCCAGACATGTCACGTGAGAAGGGCGGCTCCGGTTGCTTGGATGACTCCACAAAATGCATGTGAGATTGCATTTTTTTTTCTAGAGGGTTTTCTAAAGTCCACTCCAGAGTCATAGTAGGTGTCCAAGTGCAGCAGATTTCTGCAGGTATCTCCACTTCCTCATTAGCGAAAGTCTGATAGTTTATAAATTGCTTCATGGCTAAGTTTATGCTTAGCATTGCACCTTCGCTGTCTTTGGGGCATTTTTTTCTTGTTGGCAATTGAGCTTAGATGTTAGAGTCTGCATAATGGAATCAATATATATTGTCTTGTTGATTAACATCTCTGTTAGTGAATGTATGTGGAAGCTTAAACCAAAGTCCAGGTTGTTTCTATATGATGCAGTGTTATTTTTTGTTTCTTTAATAAGAACTAAGACACCCGCAAGGTGAGCACATCACCTGATCCCCCATCCTGCTGCCTATTGATTTCCAACCATATCACTTGAGCTCCATCTGTTCTGCTTAGCAATTGCCAACATGTTTATAGATTACAGAAATCAATAAGAGAATAATTATCAGTGACTTCGATTGGTTCCCATCTCTGCTCCACTTCGTGAATCCACATTAGAGTACAAAGTCCAAAATGATCCATTGGCAGAATTAGTTCACTATAGTTTTTCTCTTCCTTCCACTGTCTATTTCACCACTTTTGCCTTTCTTCTGTTGTAGAGTTGATGCCTCTTACACATGCTGCTCCATTTTATTCCAGTTGGATGCAGGTCTTAACTCAATAATTGTTGTAGACAGTTAATTGATTCCTTTTTTTTTCGTACAAGGTGTTGCTTGCTGAGGGTGAATAGAGAGAATAAGATGACAGTGGTGTTCAGCATTTGGACCCAGTTAGGTGAAAGCATGTATGGTGGTTTGCATCTGTGGTCACTCCCAAGATGCTTTTCAGTGGATGTTTTATGTATTCTCTTTTTATTTGCAGACGCTATATTATAGTCTAACAATATAATGCATGCTTACCTGGTTTATCAACTCCTTGATTTTGGATGTCAAACTCCACTACATTGGAGTGGTTGCCTGTTTATACATTCAGTGCATAACATTTCTACACGATGCTATTCTTTTGTTTTAGGTGCATATATGCATTGCTAGACTTGCTGCCTATGTTTTCATGATCTGACATACACGTTTTTAGTTAGGGTGTAACCTTTTCATGAATTTGCCCCTATGGAGCCTGAGATGAGGATGGTTCGGTTTTCTTTTTCTCACTTTCTATATTTGATTCAGATGAGCACAAAAGAATGCTATAGTCCGGATTATTTTCAAGTTTTGACATATAAGTAGTATTGATATGTAAGAGCAAAAACATCATCATTTGAATTTTGAACCCCGATACCTTTCCATGTCGTTGGATGCCCATTCTAAGTTTGTTTAAGTTTGTTTTAAGATGAAACGAAGTGAAATGGGCAGGGAACATGGAATATATTGAATCCTGACATCCATCATTTGTTTGTTTTTTAAACAAAGTAATAGAAAAACTTTTTAAACATCTGAATGAACTTCTACACATGTCCTTCACTTGTTAAGTTGAAAGTTGAAATAAAATCAAAACTGCCTTGGAATATGCAGTTGAACCTAACCATCCATTTAGGATGAGACAAAATCAAACAGGCTTGAAACAACGGTTCATTATAAATAGTAGCAAAGTGTCTGTAATTTTACTTGGTGAAGTAAGCTATCAACGATGCTCTCTTTTCAAGCACATTGAAAGAGGTAAATTCATATTCTTCTTGTTTTCCTTACTCACAACAAAGAGGCAGGAAAGTGAATATGCTCCAGTAGTTGGTATAATTTGAGATGAGCAATGATCATCTCAGCAGTTAGCACTTAGCGCCTGGTGTAAATATACTTGTAACATGCATATCTCATACCTCTTCGTGGAACAAACTTCATATTTGATATTTTGTGAAATTCAATCCAAAGCTCAATGTCTAAACCGAGGCATGCTCCATTTTTGTATTATTGGTGTGAATTTTGCATGGATCTTAGGAAAGTATTTGATTGCACTTTTCATCAGCCAAATTAATCTGCTACAGAGTAGATAGAAGTAATGAATCAATTGTTCTTGCTCAAACTTTTTATAATTCATATTATTTCGTCACTACCTATCTTTCTATGATTGTGTACCTTTATTCGTTGTTTCAATATGGCCAATAATCACCGGTGGAAGATTTGGTTCATGCATGTAAATCATATTCTGAATATTAGCATGTCTTTTAACACATAATTCCATTTATTACATGATCAGGGAGTTGAGAAGACGGGCTTGAATGTCGCCACCAATTCTGCCATCAATCATCAGCTGGCAGATTGACGTTGCACCGTCTCGATTCCTCATTGCTTGATGTAGTTTCTACTGAGGCGTGCTCAATTATGATTTTGTTTCTGAACTATCTTGCATTTTCTTCATTGATTAGGCCATTGGGAACAATTAAACTCTGTTGTAATTTAAAATATTTATGCTTGATGATTTACCAATTTTTGTTGTGAATGATGATAATGGGTTAGTGGCATGGTTTGTCTATTTTTTTGCTGCCATGGTGGCTCTTGCAACTATTTTATCTTCTATAAGGTTACAAATGGAAAACACCTGTAGTGGTTTCTTTTCAATTTAGTGACAAAGAACTGAGGTCTAAAGACAGGAAAAGAGATCTACCTAAAGCTCTTTCTGATTTGCATGATGCCAGCTAACACTACATTATGTTCCAGCAAATGTGATCATATTTTCTTATGACCAAGTAATAATTTTCCATACACCCACTATAATTTCTTCGACAGGTAATGAGAAGCAGATGGGCAAGCATTTCTCAGTTTATGATGCAAAATATTTTGTGTTTCCTTCTACATGCTCAACTATCGGTGAGAAAGGTTTGGTCTTTCTCATGTCTCATCTCCTAAACTTTATCCCAAAGTTTTTTGATCTCTAACACTGGCATCGCTCCTTGTTGTGTGTCTGCCTTTCACCATGTAGTATAATTTTAACATTGTTTTTTAGCTGCCTACATACTTCTATTATCATGTACCAATGATTAGCCAAATAGTTCCCTTGCTAAAATTGATTATAGTGCTAATCAGTTCATGATTAGCCAAATAGTGTTTTGTTTATTCGGGTCCAACACTATGGGTGACATATTGATTGAGCTTTTTTTTTTCCTGCTAGCATGAATGTTTAAATATTTCTTTTGGAGATTATGTATCTAGGCCTCACTTTTAGTGTTTGGTATATCAAAAGTTCAGAGTTAGGGATTGTTGTATTTCACTTTGCACCAGTGAATCTTTTGCACAATGCTTAAACAATTATTTTAATCAATTTGGGCAACTCGGTTACTAGCTTGACTGAAAGTACGCATTTTTAATTGAGTTAGGAGGGAGATGAATTGCATTGTTTGCTTCTTCACTCTTCCCGCCGATTCGAGATGAAGCTCCATGATAGCAACGTGTGGTGCAACTTCATCAACAATGTCCATCACAGGTAAGTAGCTTTCTACCTTTCTTTCTTGTTATCCAAACCCTCCCGATTTGCAGAGCTGAATGATGAATCTGTAAATCACCATGTGGATGCTTCCTTTGACCTGCAGGTTCAATGTTGCTTGAATAATGAGCACAAGTTGTATGATGATTTACTTCTATGACGGGGAACCCATGACAGATTGGCATGGTGGTCCACGGGGCTATGAATTGAAAATTAATCAGTTTGTTTCACATATAATCTATAGGTGAGAACGAGAATACAAATCCTTTGATCCAATATGCTTTGATGACCAAACCTTCTTGTAAATAGTTTTCTCATGTGTTTGTGCCTATCTAAAAGCAGCCTATATGTTCTGTAACAAAGCGTTGCATGTCTGTAACTCTATGATGTGAATTGGGAAGGAAATGCAAGGTATATACATGTAAGCAACCCATATATAGGAGCTCGACAAATCAGCACATCGCACGTGTGATGTGCCTACCACTAATTTCTGTAACTGTTTTGTTGTATGTCCTACTCATCATGAATTCTCGTTGCAGCTAGATGTGGAATATGCTATAGGGGCTGCTTATGAAGTGTTTCATGAAACTGGCACCAGCCGGTTAGTACTTATAAGTTTTTAGTACACTAAATAAGTAGCAAAAGATTTAGGAATCATATGGTTATGCCGACCTAATGTACAGGTTAGCACAACGAAATAGGGTTATGATGCACTGTTAGTTCTTACTATTGTATGGATTTTTTGATTAAATAATTTTATTATTGATTCCTTTCTCTTCAGTATGGATTTTGTGATTAAACAACTGAACTGTATATTAGTCTTCTTTTGAAGAATCTGAGCAGTTATTTGTATTCAGAGATCTGAGCAGTTATTTTTATATAAAAAATTATCATTTTTTTTGGTGCACAAGGCAGGTCACGTCTCAACTATGAATCATTTTTCTTGGTTCTTCAACTGAACTATCACCTGCCTACAAATGGAGTACAATGGTTGTTCCATGTTCCAACATCAAGAGGAAAATAGTGTGATGGTGATTTGAAATGTAGTAAGGGTCAAAACTCATGAACGAGGACAGAAAAAAGAGAGCTAATTGCCCTTGGGACATCAGGTTGTCAGGTATGCCAATGGATGGTCCAGGCTTGGAACTATCTTTTTCAAACAATAATCTTACCTTTGCAGTTGTATTCAATACTATTTTGAGTAAAATAGGGCCTAATGGAGCTCTATTATATCAACTCTCCAGCTACATGTAGTGGGAAGAATTCTTACCTAATGGTTGTGTGTAACATAGAAAAAATTTGCAGAAATTGGAATGCCATTGATAGCCTGTCAGACAACAAAGCTTTGGGACTAGGACCACTAATGATATTGGCATATCTTTATTCACTCTGTTGTGAAGGTGGTCTCTACATATGCAACAGGATAGCTCCAACAAGATGGCGATGGCGTCCAGTGGATTGAGCAGGTGTTGCAGTGATGAAATTTAGAAATTGTTGGACCTACTTAAGTGAGTTGTGATATTTGTACCCCTTTATTTTGTATCTTTTTTGTCCTAAAAACTGTTGTCAATACAAACAATATGATGAAATGGGTGGACAGAGATGTCTTGTCGCTACTACCAATACTTATTTCTTATATATGCTGTAATATATGTCTAAAGAATCGATCTATTATCATTCTAATAAAAGAATCGATCTATTATCGTTTGCATTGTTGCCACTTCATAAATATGAATTGTATTCAATATTGATAAATTAGTACTCTTCTTTTTTCCTAATTGAACATTGTCACACATGTCATTGTTTTTATGGCGTTGTGGCATTATGTGGCGTGTGACCCACTTCACAACGCCTAGGAGTTTATGACGGACGCCTAGGCAACGCCATAACCACATCCAAGTTTTGCATAACCAGCATCTGCATCTGCACCCGAGCATGCTATTGTGCCCTGTTGCAGCATAAAAAAGAAGAGCAGAACAATAGCATTAGACAAAAATAATGGTGTGGAACACCATTTATTTGATATAATAGAAGAGCAGGAGAAGAAGAAGCCGCGTTGGGAGCTCTGCTGGAGCAGAGGAAGAAGCCGATGCAACTCATACTTAGTAGGGCTGGGAGGAAGTAGGAGGTACGATGTAGGGGCGGGAGGAGGCAGGCGACCCGACACATATCAGGGGAGTGGAGCAGGAGCAGGTGGAAGCATGTGTCCGGTGAAGCTCAGCTGGAGCAGAGGAAGCTGGCGGGTCATTGCCCTTTCTCCCTCTCTCTTCCCCGCTCTCTCTCTCTAAGAAGTGGCATGCCGAGCCATCGATTAGGCGGGTATAGGGTAGATACCCCTCAGTTTCCCGCCTTGCCCATCGATTTCACGTGCCAACCAACGATTCCCGTCAATCCTAATTAAGTTTTTTGCAAACATTACGTTTCTACCATCATTCTAAAACCGAATTATGATTCTAACCCCGAATCTGTGTTTTTGTGATTTGATCATAATTTGTTTCAACCGAGGGTGCCGTTTACCATTAGGTCAGATGCAAACAAAAAACCAATTTAAAAGAAAAAAAGGGGGAAATGACCAAACTACCCCCCAGCTCCCCTACCCCAACCCAACCTAAATCCTATCTTATCCTATGCGTGGTGAGGTGTCGCCCTGTGTGTATCCTAGAATCATCAGAGCGTATTATGAGAAGAAGAATTATCAAATATGTGAGAGTTCTTTGGACTAATCAGTCCGAGCGTGAGGCCACTTGGGAGCTTGAGGAGCACATGCGTAAGAAGTATCCCTACCTTTTTGAGACTGGTGAGTTTTATGCGGTTGTTGTCTTTTCTTCTTGTTTGATAGTTGTTATAGAAGTGGTAGAATTCGAGGACGAATTCTTTTGTAGAGGGCTAGAATATAGCGCCCTGTTTATTAGAAAAAAAAACAAAATCCTATTTAGCCTAATGGGCTCTCTGAAACCATGTCAAAGGCCCACTTCGAAGCCCAAACTTAACCCTAAAATCTCCCCCCACGTATTGCTACAGTAGCACCTTTTCTTCCAAGTGTTCTGATTGCCACGAGAGAAAAAGAGGCACCCATTGAAGATGCCACTCTGATCGTGATTTCTGTAGGGAAAACAAGAAAAGGACACCGGCTGTTGGGTGCTGATCGTTTATCCTTTCCATTTGACTGCAGATTGCTGCTGCAGTGTTGTGAGTGGATCGGGTGGAGGAGAGAAGGGAGAGTAGGCTAGCGAAAAGCCAAGTTCTTCTTCCTCAGGTGATTAACCGAGTTTACTTCCTCCCTCTCTATCGAATTGTTTGGATTCAGGTCCACAGTTAGGCAAATTGGGGTTATCTCACGTAATCCCTGTTTTAGTTGTTTCAAAGATGCAGTAGCAGTTTAGGCTCAGATTCACAGTGTTAGGTTCCGAATTTTGACCTGACCCTTTTACAGTTTTTGTAGAGTGTTTCAAGAGCTTTCCAGCGGGTATTTACTTGCATTTTTCCATTGAGTATTCTAGGAGTTACAACCTTCTGATGTTGACAGTCGTAGTGTTGCTGTCAGTTCGAACAACACCTGTTTTAAGACGTTTTCAGCGACCTTAGAGGGTGCGTCTGGGCAGGGACCTAATAGAAGATTTGGAATTCATTTAAAAACCTTTTCAACAAGTATTTAAACACATTTTTTCCTTGAGAATTGGGAGAGTTACGGCTTCCTGAATCTGACTGTCGATTTCAGTTTCAGTTTAGAACTGAATGTGTTACAGTTCCAACGATCAGTTTAAAGTGGCTATTTAAAATACTTTAGAGGCCGAATTAGTCCAGGAGTTTATGGAGCATTTTGTAGTCCAATGTATCCTCTTTCCATAGAGTACTTAGATGCTTGATTTGGCACACTGATCATGGAGCTATGAGTCTCCAAAGTCAATGCTGTTCTGCTATTTGACAATTTATGTCAGTCACATTGTAGAGCCAATTAGAATTAGTAAACGCTAAAATTAAATTTTAAAATGAATACCAAAGTTGTAGCCCTTATTCTCTAGTTTCCTAATATGTATTTGTTTGCTATCTTTGCTGTTACAGATTTAATGCTACGAAAAAGACAAGCAGCACTGCTGCTAGTGATCAATTTGTTGATTTTGATGAGTGTGGGTTTGGGCGTAGGAGCGCTATGTATATTCTTTGTAAATGATATATGGAGTGTTTGTACTGAGGTATTTGTTCTAAAACAGGTGGTAGTGCTCTGGAACGTGCCTAGTATATTTTCTTCATCGTTGGAGGCAAGTGAATGTAGCGGTGGTTTGCTACTGTTTTGGCTTGTTATTTTTATCACCTATACTTTAATATTCAGAACCTTATCACTTAATTATAATCTGAATACTTGTGCCAAAGAAAGGTTTATTTATGTCTTGATGCATATTTATTCACTTGAGGCTTATTGCTCTATCTCTATTATGAATGAAGTTGAAGTTGTGGAGACCTTTGTCTTACTATGAGACATATCATGAGCATAATCATCTCATTTGCATTGAAGTTATTGCAATCCTATGGTTGCAATTATACCGATACACATCGTACATTGCCCGAGGAGGGGTGCGATGTAAAAGTGGACATGACATTGCATTCATATGTATTCATTGAAGTTATTAACATATATATGTTATGGTAGAAGTGAAATGATCTTTTATGCTTTGGAAGCCTTTTATTAATCAATCATTATTATTGTGGTTTATAATGAAGTATTGGCTTTGTCATATTGATATCTTTAAATCACTGCTTAATTGAACTTGGTTTAAATAGCTTGACAAAACAGATTTGCTTGCTGAGATTTTTATCTCACCCTTGCTCTACTCTCTCTAGGTGTTTGATGATTGCTAGGAGGGAAGGAGGGATTAGCTGCACATCACCCACTTCATCGCTTATTAGGCTCTTGCTTTAGTCTTAATAATGAAATTTTGGATAATATAGTCTTGAGGTTAATGCTTAATGTTTGTTGGATGATAAAACTTTGCTTTTGGTTCAGTTATATAATTTTGCTAGGATGCTCTTGATAATTCTAGTGTGGTGTTTCTTTAGTATTATTTATCTATGTGCTTATGCTTTCGCGATGCTTGTATTTACAAAGGAGATGCTGTCGAAATATCTATTTCTTAATTCAGCTATTTAGTTGTGTGGATTTAGTAACATCCTGGGGTGTTTGTGGATTCTGGGGTGTTACAGGGATGGAGGCGGAGGGCACACGAGGAGATGGCTACTGATGGAGAGGTTCTGGGGTTGCGCCGTGTTGGTGTGGCTGGATGGCACGCTCCGGTCTAGCTGGATCCTGCCGCGCTGCCCGCCTTCTTGGACCATGCCCGGAGAGGAGGGGCCTAAATCCTATCACGCTGCCGAGGGGCCCTAGATCCAGCCACAGCACCAGCCTCCTCATGCAACGCCACTGAAGAAGAGGCGTGGCTGCCGCTACACCGTTGTTGTCACACCCGGTTTTAAGACCAAAATCAAATACATCTGTATGCGTGCCTAGGATCAAGTTTTCACGCACATAGAACAAAAGTGAAGTAATAGTAAAAACAATATCATTGTTATTATTACCTCATATCATTATTACATTGTCTAAATTACATACAAAAAATAAAAAACAATGGAACACTTCATAACTCCATAGGCAGTCAACTGGGGGTCGCACTCCTAGTCGTAGTAGTCCTTGTCGACGTAGTCCATCTCGCCATCGTCTTATGAGTAGCAGAATATTAGCAGCAACACAGGAAAACTAAAACGCGTGAGTCCATAAAGTACTCGGCAAGTGGGGGAAAGTAATGACATGCAAGCTAAAAACAAGAATAGGCTTAACACTGGTTTACTGCACTATATATTCTTAGCCTAAGACTCTAATTGTACAAGCATCCTATTTACTAGCTGAAAAGTAGCCTAATAGGTTAACCACTTGTTCGACACTATCGATTGCCCAGCGATAGCAAAACTATGAGTTACCCACCCATATCACAACACTAGCTACACGTTGCCCACCTACAGCACCTACGGCTATACCATCCAAATATGGTTACCCACCAAATCCACCCAACCATCCATCTAATCGTGTTAGGATCCAGGCCGCTCTTGACCATGAGCATGAGTATTATAACATTTTTACACTCTATAGAGGTTGCACAATTTTACCTACAGGTTGGTGATTCCATCACCTGTTGGTGACTAAAGTCTACATGTTGCCAACACATTACCGTAGATGTGAGGCCAAGAGATCACCACATGGTACTTCAATGAGCTCCTGAGCTTGCAAAGTGACCCTGCTAAGGTTTCACCTCTGCAGGATTAACCATCCCCATAGAATCCCCCTCTGCTGCCGTGGCTAGAAGCATACCATTTATCACCTGAGGCCGAAAGTGACCCTCTCGTCCTCCTTCCTCGAATGCTTGCAAAACTAGGAAGACATCTAATACCGAACCACACCTACCCATATCAGCCTTGTGCTTTGCGCTATTTTCCTAGGTGGTCGCTCCATGAACCGGTCCTTATGACCACAAGCATGTACTATCATAGTCCAACCAGTACATTACCCGTACCTGTACATACCCACACCATCATCAACATCCTCCTGCTTGGGTCATCGAATTTCCATGTCGCTAAAAAGTTACCAACCTAAGTGATGATTATGTTTAAGCGATTATAAGTCAAAATTAATCATCATTCATTTTTATACCCCTAAAGTATTGCAAGCTAAGCATGACGTACCCATACTTATCTACCAATCCGAAACCAGGCGGCAAGGACAAGATTTAATCAATATCTAGGCAACCCTAACATAGGATTCAATTTTAGACCAGCATGCATGAAAAGTAAACTAATATCCTTAATAGGTGGAATATGGTGAAGGACACTTGCATGTTTCCTTGTGCTAACGGCTGCTCAATAGTCTTGAAAGTTCTCTTCTTGCTCGTCCTTTAATTTTGTTAAACACCGATATAGCACACATAAACAAATCAGAAACAGTACACCAAGCAATGGAAATATGTGAACGAAGATCCCTAGATTCCTTGCATGTTAGCTCCTTCATTTAATTTGAGTTCTTCAGGTGCATAAATTTCTAACACGGGCTGTCTTTTTATTCTGTAGGTGACATTAAATTTGTATCCTGGACTCTGGGTGATACTTTCCATTAAGTGATACTAAGATAGAAAATTAGGCCTCCATCAGCTGGTCTCTATAGACTTTATTAACATGGGAAAAATTCAGTTCTCTTAGTTGTATGTCAAACAGCTGTGCTGATGTATCCTGTATTCTCTTTTCCGTTTATTTGTCAGATGTACAATCTGCACATGAAAAAAGTTAATGGCATATGTTTCTGTACCGCCGCAGATAGGTTCATCAACCAGTAATATTTTTATGTTTCCACTGATACGCTTGTGGATAGGAAAACAATGAACGGCCACAGTACCCCTATAATAGGGTGGGCGCGGTGTTAGCGCGCCTCCCTTCCTAATATGGGTAACACAAGCTCTATGATCACGGACCAACACAAAAAAATGAACTAAAAAACAATGAGATCATACGGGCTGCCCACCTTTTTCTTCATCCATGTATCCACAGTATGGATACACCTCGATTCTTAGCAGAAACACAGTTAAGAGCCTCGACAGCCTCCACCCTCCAGCGCAACCATGTGATCTATGTCTCCACAGCACCGCCACTGTCTCCACCCTATCCGCGTGAACATACAACTCGTTGGCTACCTCACCATCTTGGACAACACACTTCTCGCGTCGTACCACCACATGAACTCCACGCATGGGGCACACCATGACCGCGGCCACCCTCTGTGCCACTCGTCTGCCATGCAATGACTACGACTGCTATTTTTGTGGCACTGTGGCCGCTGCCACCCTCTTTGTCACGCACTCAACGAGCTCACACCATTCGCGTCCCTGCACAACCAGATTCGGTCGCCCGGCCGTTGGATCCAGTCATGGGGCTGCTAGATCTGGCCATCGGAGCCGACCGTAGCGGCCACCAAGATGTTGCCTAGTACATGTCTCTCGTCACCTCCGCAACTCCAGCCAGAAAAGCTCCCGGCTGCTGTCAGAGCCTCATCGCTGCAATCCCAGCTAGCCATGTGGTTTTTGGTGGCTTGCTCTGGTGGCGGCACGGCAGGTGAGGGGAGGGATAGACCGATGATGATTGTGGGTTTTGCTGACCGCTCATGTCGACTTCTCATGAGGGGGACCCAGGGGCCAAAACATTTTTTCATCGCAGCTCCCACTAACCGAATATGTCATTTGATTTTATTCATTATTCTACCAACATTTGTAAACTGTAATTTGTGTATGAATTGACAGAGTGTTTATTCATTATCCTACCAACTTTTGCTTATATGTAAAACCCATCAAAAGAATGAAGACAAAGTTTGTTTAGCATTTATTAGAACTGTTGTGTTGTGTCATTAAATTTGGCTATGAGCGGTAAGGGGAGGGGTAGGGCGATGGTGGGTTAGGGTTTTGCTCACCACTCATGTTGCCTGCTCGAGTGTGATGCGCGGGCCAAAAAGTTAAATCTGGCAGTTGTCGAAGATCATGGCATTGCAAGATTTCCAAATGTGCTAGAGGATGATGAGAAAGATGCCATGCCAGACGACCCTGGGGAGATGAAGAGGGCACGACGCCGTCCATGGTGAATTGCTATATCGATACCATTGGTGCAGATTCTAGTGTGTCGCTAGACTGCGTTTGCAGCAGGGAAGGAGAGGAAGATGTGAGCAGCAGTTTTGTGCACACCAAGGCAGCGCTCACAGAAGGCCTCTTCCATCCTAATGAGAGTGAGGTTGTCACGGGTGTTCAACCAGTTTTTACAGAGGAGCCAGGCAAACATCTTGATTATGGAGGAAATTACTTTGGTGTGCCAGATGGTGTTGGCATCTAGGTCAGAAATCTCAAGGGTGTGAAGGATGGAATTGGCTGTCGAGGAGGAGAAAGGAATGCATCAGGTGCTAGCCATGCACCTTTCGTTCGGGGCATCGAATAAGGAGACTCCTGACAAAGAGTTGAGCAAGGAGTATAGCTCCATCGGGTGGGCATCCTGAGTGAGCCGTGGCTAAAGGAGGAACTCCAGGCCGTCATGAGTCAGGGCCACCACAACCGAGACATGTGGTCAAGTCACATGAGAGAACAAAGAGGGGAAGGCAAGGAACAGAGGGCCCAAGTCATGCCAGTCATTGAACCACATTGAGGTTGATGTGCCATTGTGTACAATGACCTTAGTAAGAAATTGTTAGCGCATTAGTTCATCCTGAATGATAGAAGAGGGGATAGTGGAGTTTCTAAATCCAGCGCCAAGGTCACCACAGAGATCCCTCCCTTAGTAGCCACTATTTTCAAGGGAGAGGATTAGAGTGGAGGAGCTTGTCAACGGGGTTCATTAAAAGACATTTGTTCCGAGTCTCTATATCCTTGACACCAAGCCCACCTTCAATTTTTGGGAGACACATAGTATCCCATGCGACTAAGCACTAGGGTCCATTAGCCTTATCATCACCAATCCAGAAGAAGGCTCGTCGGAGGCGCTCAAGTTTGGCGATAAGAGTTTTGGGGAGGTGATGGAAGACATGTAGTAAACTAGGAGACTGTTGTTTAAGAGAAGCCGCGCTCCCGGGCTTAGAAGCTGTGTGCGCCAACCAGATGTGTATTTAATAAATAAGTTGAGTAGAAGGAGGTACTCAGAATCATGGAGTTTGGTTGGGGAAAGGTGTAGGCCAAGATATAGTTGGGGAAAAGATGAAATTGGGCATCTTAGTGCCTCAGCCATTTGAGTCACCAGCGTTGCATTGATGAACATGGGGACAAAGGTGGATTTATGAAATTTGATGCCTAGACCCATAGCCAAGGAGAAAGCATCAAGGACACATTTCGGAGAATAAATTGCGGTGAGATCACCACGACAAAGGATAAGATATGCTCCACGTATTGGAGTACCAAGCAAGGGAGAGTGGGGTCAATTGGGTGAGCAATAAGGCCTTCAGAGCAATCATGATTGATGAGCCCTTGCGACACATTAGCAACAATGATGAACATATTAGGGTAGAGAGGATAGTCTTGGTGGAGGCTGTTGTTGTGCTGGATTCAGCTGGCAGGAGTGCCATTGAGAACTACAAACGTTTTCCCTATATGAAGGATAGAAAAAACCTAGCTCCGTCAGGTAGCATCTAAACCGCACAAAGAGAGGACGGAGTCAAGGCTTGACCAATCTTAATAACCATCACTAGAAACAATACAGATGATGCATGATAAACATGTAATATGACTAATGTCTACACGAGTGTTGTGCATGTAGGAAACCTTATCTACTTCATAATGATTGTTGACGGTTGTCTTGGTGGTTGATGATAATGACCATAAGCATGGAGGCTTGGATGACCTTGATGGAGTCCAAGGGTTGATGGAGATGAATTAAGGCTAAGGACAAGCTAGGAGCCAGTGTTGGGAAAACTTGTCTAGTTGTTAGGGCTTGTGTCCATAGAAAAAATAGGACTATCAAGTGGGTCTAGGTCATATCTCCTAGGTCACGCTAGTCGGTTATGTGCATGGATGCTCAGTTAAATCATAAGGCACTAGGTGGAACTTAAGGGGCCAAGGAGTTGTTGATGAAGCCAGGAAATGAAGTCAAGCGAAGATGAGGAGTTTCAACTTCTGGAGATGGAGACCAGACAGAAGGTTCATGGATAACGGACAGTACGTTCATTAGAGAGGATTCCAAATTCAGAGAACAGTTGGCTACGAGGAAATCTGTTGGAGCATAATTGTGTAGATTAGACTGTCAGTCTATAGATAGGACTGTACGGTCTGTAGGAGCCAATTCTAGGTAGAAGAGAAAGTGGCTGCAACGGCTCTGTTTGTAGAAGGAGCAATGAAGACCGGGCTGTATGGTCTTTAGACTGTACTGTACCATCTATACTGGGGACAACTGCAGAGAGAGAGCAATTGGAGGAGCCATCCGGTGAAGACTGGACTATCTGGTCTAGAAAGAGACAAGATTGTACGATCTATACATACAAAAAGCTATTTTTGTGGAGCAATGGCTAGTTTGAGGTTGGAAGCTTATTTAAAGTCGTTGTTGGGTACTTGGACACCTCTCATGGCCATTAGGATAACTGGGAGCATCAGTAGGGAGCCAAGAGGAAAAGAGAGGAGCACTAGGAGGAGATATTGCATATGTTGAGAGTGCTAGAGATAGTAATTTGAGCATCCATGCACATCTAAGGCTACGGTGTCCTTGAGAGTGAATTCTAGGCTATTACTCTTGGTCTATGGTAGGACCTAGACCAGTTAGGCATCGGTGATGAACCTATTGTGATCGTTTGTGAAGGCCATCACACGTTTGAACACGGTTTGAGCTTGTCGTTGAAAGGAGCATTGATTATGAGCACCTGTGCCGGCTCAGGGAGTCCGGCAAGTTCTCGAGGGAGGCGAGCTTATGCCTTGGTGGCAGCGGTGATTGTTGGTCGTAACTACGCATCCACTTATATACCGCAAGAGGATGGTGTATGATTGTAGCACTTTTTTCCCTTGAATTGAGAATTCCAAGGTTTATCGAATGCACTGGGACCTTAGGGATAATTAAACAAAGTTAATAGTAAAAGATCTAATCGAAGCTACAGTAAAGTTCAGGTTGCATTAAGGGAGACCGGCCAACGCAAGGGTGCACCAGACAGTAAATCTGTCGTTGCGCCGGTTGGCGTAGGGGTTGAGCCAATCGGCACATTAGTGAATCTAAGCCAAAGTGCACTAGATACCTTGTAAGCATAAGCTGTTAAGTGAGTAGCCAAATATCTACTAGTGGGATCGTAACCAGAAAGTCTAATTAAATAGCATCATAATGGGTAATTACATGAATCAATGAAAACCTATAATGAATAAGACCACCCTGCTTTCCGAGCGGCTCCCGATTTATCGCTGCCGAGAAGAAACCCTTAATCGTGTGAGTATTTTACCCTATTCAACTATCCAATAGTGTTGCGCATGCTTAGTGCTTTCACCGCTAAACCACACTACTAGCATCATCAAGCAACCATAACCAATGCAATGTCCGAATACTATCCTAATAACCATGATCAAGATAATATCTACTAACTTACCCTAGAACTAAGCAATTGGAATAAGCACATGCATGATTATAGAATCAAGATAGACAAATCACCAAAACCATCATCAACATATTTAATCATCCTTGAGATACATAGAGTAAGATTCATCACCGTCGAGATGGCCTACCTTGACGGATCAACTCTTACACCAATGGTTCTTGAAACTGAACTAGAGATCTATTCTAACGGGGCAAGCCCCAGTGGCTCCAACTTACGGATCTGTTGACCCTCTGTCGCATCTGTCCTCTCCCTGGTCGCGGCCAAGGTTTACAAGTATTTATAAGGGTTCTAATCGTAAAGGACTCAATTTCTAGCAAATAAGGCGGTTGCGCCGATCGCCTCATGGACTGCGCTGATCGGCGCACTGGGCTTCTTTAGTGCTTTTCATCGGTTCTGGATTTCTGTCATTTCCAACATCACTTTAATGAACAATTTTACCTGTTTCTGCAATAAAGCTCCAAAACAACGCATATACAAATATATAGGCAATATCATAGGTAAATGGCCTAAATTAGTATCAATTATGCTCTAAGTGGGGTAATATTCACAAATAAATGGGGCACTTGGGGAGTGCCAACAGTTCCCCCACACTTAAATCTTTGCTCGTCCCGAGTAAAGTAAAAGAAAGAAAAATCAAGGAACATACTCTTTCTATCATAAAAGATATCTCAAATCAGCAAATGTTGAGCATTGTTCTATTGTGGTGTATTTCATATTGGTATTCAGCAAAATATTTCAAATATGGGCATACAACTTAAAGTTTGTCCCCAAAGCAATAAATCATGTCCAAGTCACAAATTATAACTTTTTCACGTATGTAAATCACTTAAAAGATTGTTCTGAACATAAAGAATCTATCTTCCAAATATTCCAAGGCAACAACTCATCTTTCAAATCAGTCAACCTATATTCTACATCATAATGATCAAATAATATTTGTGTAAGGTTTATATGAGTAGCTAGGTAAGGTAATTCAAAGATTGCAAACATAAATCAACAATATATTGTAAAGCTAGGAGATTATTCTTTATTGGAATTATAGAAACTTTATCAAGATGGCCATTAAGAAAACTTTAAGAAAGGACTCACACTTTGGATATGTGGACATGCGCATAGCAAAAATTTGATCTTGGATATGCTTCTATGACAAATAAATTCCAAAGTGGGTAAGGACCTTGAAAAGAATAAATTCCAAAGTTCACAATATGAGAATTTTATTTATGAAAAGATTGGTACTAAGTTATCATCACAATTTGGACAATACAAATGAAGCACATGGGCACTCAAAATTGCTCCATATAAGACATATTTGTCGAATAACCATTAAGTGTAAATTCAAAATTTTATTCAATGCTCAGCATTATTTGATCTTTCTCAGCACTTTTCATGAAAGAGTAAATAATTCAATTCTCCTAAAAGAGCATAACCACCACCATTATATTAAGATCGAGACTCGAATACATGGTGATGATTTTTGCACATACTTGCATAAAAATAAAACTACTACTAACACACTTGCATGAAAGTAAACACACCCGATACATGGTTTCCTAACCCACTCACACACACATAAGCAAATCAAGAAAAAGATTGCAAAAAATAAGAGAAAACGTAAACCGGGAAACCGATACACATGCCAACTCCTAGGCACTCAAGTCAAACGGAGGTGGAGACGGTGGCTGATCAAAGCCATAGCACCACGCCTTGAGTCGCTCGAACACCTCCACCATTGCCTCATGGTTGTTTCTCCAATGGGATGTGGCATCCTCCACGTGCTCGATGTGGTGCATCCTGTTGTCAATGTACCCCTGCATGGGTGCGAAAAAGTCTATACCGGGCACAGGAGGCACCATAGGTACACGTCCTTGGTACCTGTAGTCAATACCCGCGCTGAAGTAGGTGGCGCCGACCGGTGCAGAGGGCTGTGAACCGCCCGCTACGTCGCTCCACCCTGGCTGGTACTGGTGAGGCTCGTAGCGTGAGTTCCCGAAGTCCCACTCGCCGCCAGCTGCTGTAGATGTCGTCGGTTGTTGAACCCACCCACGACGGTCCTTGAGAACTTGGCCCCCCTCCAGGAGACCTTCCTAGAGCCAATTTCATCCTTCCAGCTTACGATGGAGGAAAGGTCCTAGCTCCGCACATGGGAGCCTTACGTTGGTGCCACCGACATGGAAGCTGGCGCGAACACTTCCCGTGACAATATTGCCACGACTCATATTCTTGCCGATCTCTATCACGCACTCCCACTTATTATCGCATCCTCCCGGTCCATCATCGTCGTAGACGAGGGCTGCCAGGCATTGAAGATAGGCCCCGAAGGCCAACTTCTTGCTCGCCTTGCCCCTCTTGTTGAGCCAACCCCGCACCATCACCAACATGGGTTGCAATGAGATGGACTCATGATGGTGTTGTACAGCCACCACAAGTCCGCATCGGTGACGTTGCTAGAGTCGATCTTGTCGCCTGTGCACGCCGCCAACCATCGATGGAAGACTTGAATGGTCGGGTTACGGATGTTGCCGCGCTTCATCTCCTCCATGAATGAGAGCCACCTCCAAAAGGAGTTCAACTCCCCACGTCCCAAGATGCCGGCGATGTCGGCTTCGGCATCGAAGCCGAAGGCTAGAGCCGCCATCTCCATGGTCACCGTGTAGCTGTTGTCGCGGATGCGGATGTTGACGGCCTCGTTGCCGACTTCATCGATGACGAGCCTCATCGTAGAGGCAACCTCGGTGACGATATCGAGGTTGTAGTCCATGGGAAGGAGGCGGAAGTCCACAAAGCCGAGATTGTTGAGCATCCTCCTTATGTCCTCCCACATGTCAATCGTGGTGAGGAAGGTCTTGTCCAAGTCGAAGTTGGGGACAAACCTTCCCCTCACCGCGAGGTAGTGCTGTTGTTCCTCCGTGCTCAGGAGGGTGATGCCCTCCTCCACCGTATGCGGCGTGAATGCCGGTAGTGGCGGTGATCTGGGAACCCCATGGCTTGCTGCCGTTTGGCTCCTTGTAGCACGCCTTGTTCGAAGGGGCGCGTCGGAGACGGAGTGGCGGGTGCGGATCTCGTTGGTTGCCGCCGCCGAGCCAGTGGATGCATCACCCACCAACATGTCATCGTGAGCGTCGGAGCTCCCCCTCGCCGAGGAGTCACCGCTCGACTCGCCGCTACCGCCAGAACTGCTTCCCCGACGCAGCCTCTTGCCCAACTTGCCGACGGAGGAGCAGAGACGATCCATCTGCGAGGAATGTGGAAAGTGTGCGAGATCATGGGTAGTGGGGAAGGTGGAGAGGTTACCGGGATGGTGTGCCGAACTGGGGGGTGCCTGGCCTCCCTTTTATAGTCTGGGAAACTTCCAGGAGAAAGACCCACCATGAAATTTCAAAATTTGAGAGCGCGCCAATCGGCGAGGAGTTGCGCAGGGGAATAGCACGGAATCTGACGTCTTGATTGACTGCGCCGATCGGCGCAGGCCCGCGCCAATCGGCGCGCTGTCTTTTTTTCAGCTTTTGGTCATTTCCGTATCTCCTTTGCACCGCACACGTGCATAGAAATTATACTTGTTCCTCAAAATCAACGCCTGCCGCCTTGGTCACCTGTTTAGGAACCACTGCGCCGATCGGCACAGTAAGGCGCCGAACGGCGCAAGTCCCTTGCACCTTGTCTTTTGGTCTAGCACTGATCCTGATGCCTCTTGTTCATCTCTTTCACCTATTTTCATTTTTCCCAATGTTCCTGTAGCATTGACATACATAGCGGGGCCTATCTGGTGACCGCGTCGAACGGCGCTGACACACGCCGATTGGCGCGACGTCCATTTTTGCTCCTGGCCCCTCGCTTCTTCACTAGATGTTGCTCTTCATCCTTTCCTGTGTCATTCAGCAACCATTTTGCACGCAAAAATTAATTCAAAAAGATTTTAATTACCTTGAAAATAGCTCTGTCTCTAAAAAATACTGTGCTGATTGAATCTTAGCACCCCTTCAATTCTGGGTGTCGTTAGCCTTCTATCCTGACCTGGGCATTAATGCGCCGATCGGTGCAGAAGTTGCACCAATCGGCACAAGCAATGTTCCTTCCTGTTTTTGGTCATTTTTTGTTTTATTCCTGTATTGTTAGTCTACAGTATGTATATACACAGTTTTGCACAAATAAACAGACAATGCAAGAGCACGCAAGAATTAAGCACACACTTTTTCTATTTCTTTTATTTGGGAGATTATCTTTATTATAAGCAAGCAAATTAAAAACACTGGGTTGCCCTCCCGGCCAGCACTAATTAACTTCTAAATCCCTCGATTATTGGGTTGCCTCCCAAGAGCGCTCTAGTTATTTAGAGGTCAAAGAGCTCGACCTCCCCGCAAACAATCAATCCTTAGTGTCGCGGTGCGGAATGTGAAGCCGCGACACTACAAGGCTCTCTTATCTCTTTGGTTCATATAGCTCGAACGACCTATCCATACATCCCCTCCAATTACTCTTGATGCCTCGTTGCCACGGTCTCTTGTATCTCTTCACTTCATCAACAGTATGGCACTCTTCTACCTTTGGGCAAAACTTGAAAGAGTAGGGAGTCCCACTTATATCGAAGCTTATTTCACTACTCCCAACATCTTGCTCTTGCTGTCCTCAAGAAGGGTCTGCCTAAGATCAATGGGGTCCTCATCCTCTTATCCATATCAAGTATAATAAAATCAACAGGGATGATGTGATCTTCAATTTGAACAGGCACATTCTCAGCAATTCTATTAGGGAAGCGTACCGATTGATCGACTAACTCTAAACACATACCCGTGGGCTCCAATTACGGCAAATTGAGACCTGTGAATATATGAGGGGCATAACACTTACAATTGCTCCAAGATCACACAAGCACCTATCAAATATCCTTGTTCCAATCATGCATTTAATGCTTGGTGATCTAGGGTCGGGTTTCTTCTCAAGTGCAACATCATTGATTGCCACCGTAAGCTCCTTAGTAACCTTCACAACCTCCTCAGAAGCTAGAGACTTTTTGTTTTGCATCATGTCCTTAATGTACTTGGCATAGGTGGGTACTTGAATAGCATCAACAAAAGGGACATTGATGTACAACTTCTTCATAATATCGACGAACCTTGCAAATTGCTCGTCGTGTTGCCGCGCTCTTTCTGTCTTTGTCAGTAGTTGAGTATCCAAGAATGTGGCAGGGCCATGCTCCTTAGTCTCCATGCCCATTTTCAGACCAGAGAGGTCAACCTCCTCCTCGTGGCGATCGGCGCTTTCAGGGAGCCGATCGATGCTGTCAGGACCATCACGCCGATCGGGCCTCTTTGCTCCCGCAGGGTGCTCTGGATCTTCTGTTTGTTTTCCTGACCTCGTAGCTATTGCCTTCAACTGTTCTGCAGACTTCGTATTGCCAGGAATAGCCCCTTTGTTGCCTTGAATGGCTTGCGATAACTGCCTCATCTGTTGCTTCATAATCTTGGTATGCTTCAAAATCTGCTCATTGGAGCTCCCAATTTCTATCACCTTGTCATTAATTCCCTCAAGGACACGATCAATCTCCTTGAATTTAGCCTGATTGTCCTTGTTGATCTTTTCTTGGGCTTGGAAGAACTCATGACATTGGAGATGAAGTGGGATAGAATTTTGCATGGACGAACTAGGAGAAAAAGAACTCCTTTGCTGCTGATATTGGGGCTTCCATCCACTATTCTTCATATATTCTAGCATCTTCATCTCTTCAGGGCAATCTTCCTACACCTGACCAAATTCTCCACACTTACCATAGGTGGAGCGTGATTCTGCTAGCTTGAGTGGCTCTTCCTTAGGGATATGAAGATTATTGTCCAACCTCCTTTGAATAGCGTTGAGGCGATCCATAGCCAAGTCTTCATGAGTCCTCTCAATCATACTCTTCGCCAGTCCTTTTGAAGGTTGCAAATTCCTTGAACTTCTCTCACCATCCCAGGATTGGTTTTCAGCTAGCAACTTGATCAAAGCCTTAGCTTGGGTTGGAGTTTTTGACATAAATGAACTTGCAGCTGAAGCATTCAAGTGTTGACGAGATAGAAGATTCAATCCCGTGTAGAACTTCTCAACAACTTCTCCAACCGTTAGATCATGATGAGGGCATGCATCCATATATTCATTATATCTCTCCCATGCTTCTCCAATGCCTTCATCAACATTCTGTGTAAATCCAAGAATCTTATTCTTTAAAGCTTGAGTCTTACCAGAAGGGAAGTATTTGGACAAGAATCCAGATACTAACGTGCTCCACACCATCTTTACTGGGTTTTCCAATCCATTGTACCATTGCTTGGGGCGTCCAACTAGATAGAAGGGGAACAGCCACACACGTGCTTGGTCTCCGGTCAATCCAGCTATCTTTAATGTACTACAAACCTCAACGAAGTGTTTCAAGTGATGATTGGGATCTTCCAAACCTGTGAGCCGTTGTTGCACCACTATTCCAACATATCTCTCCAATTGATATGGACGTTGATCTTGAGCTTCTTGGAAATCTTGAACTGTGGCTTCTATTATGAATAATGCTCAAAGGGTGACACTGACTGTTTCTCTAGATAAATCACCAAGTGACTTGCTTCTCTTCTCTGTTATTCTCTTCTTGTGAAAGAGTCTTTCTGGATCATCGGTGTAATTAGATGGTTTGTTTGACTTAGGACCGTCCATACCTGTTAGTTTCACTTAAGAGAATATATGTACTAAAGAGACAAGAAAAATAAGCACAATGTCTAGGCACTAATACATCAAACAATATTTAAAAACTTGCTATGGTCCTCGGCAACGGCGCAAGAAAATAAGAGCTTATTGGTGTAACTACGCACCCACTTATATACCGCAAGAGGATGGTGTACGATTGTAGCACTTTTCTCCCTTGAATTGAGTATTCTAAGGTTTATCGAATCCACTAGGACCTTAGGGAAAATTAAATAAAGTTAACAGTAAAAGATCTAGGTAAAGCTACTATAAAGTTCAAGTTGCATTAAGGGAGACTGGCCAACGCAAGGGTGCGCCAGACAGTAAATCTATCGTTGCACTGATCGGCGTAGGGGTTGAGCCGATCGGCACACTAGTGAATCTAAGCCAAAGTGCGCCAGATACCTTATAAGCCTAAGCTGTTAAGTGAGTAGCCAAGTATCTACTAGTGACATCATATCCAGAAAGTCTAATTAAATGTCATCATAATGGGTAATTACATGGATCAATGAAAACCTATAATGAATAAGATCACCCTGCTTTCCGAGCGGCTCCCGATTTATCGCTGCCGAGAGGAAACCCTTAATCGCGCGAGTATCTTATCCTACTCAACTATCCAATAGTGCGGCGCGGGCTTAGTGTTGTCACCGCTAAACCACACTACTAGCATCATAAAGCAACCATAACCAATGCAATGTCCGAATACTATCCTAATCACCACGATCAAGATAATATCTACTTACTTAGCCTAGAACTAAGAAATTGGAATAAGCATATGCATGATTATAGAATCAAGATAGACAAGTCACCAATACCACCATCAACATATTCAATCATCCTTGAGATACATAGAGTAAGATTCATCACCGTTGAGATGGCCTACCTTGACGGATCAACTCTTACACCAATGGTTCTTGAAACTCAACTAGAGATCTATTCTAACGGAGCAAACCCCGATGGCTCTAACTCACGGATCTGTTGTCCCTCTGTCACCTCTGTCCTCTCCCTGGTCGCGGCCAGGGTTTACAAGTATTTATAAGGGTTCTACTCATAAAGGACTCGGTTTTTAGAAAATAAGGCAGTTGCACCGATCAGTGCAAGATTGCGTCGATCGGCACAAGCCGTGTCTTCTCTGGTTTCTTCTCCGAGTCGGTTCCTCTGTCTTCCACAGCTGCCATGTGGGCCTTTTCCTTCGAGCTAAAGTCTTGTACTGCACGTCGAGATCTTAAAGTTTCATAAATCTTCCAGACAAATATCTTCAAGTGTCTTGCGCAGATAAACTTCCATAAGCATGTGGAATAGGCCTCGGTCACATCTGTGAGCCAAAACACCCTTGCGCCGATCGGCTCATGGACTGTGCCGAATGGCGTTCTGGGCTTCTTCAGTGCTTTTCGTCGGTTCTGGATTATTCCTGTCCTTTTCAATATCACTTTAATCATCAATTTTACCTGTTTATGCAATAAAGCTCCAAAACAACACATATACAAATATATAGGCAATATCATAGGTAAATGGCCTAAATTAGTATCAGTTATGCTCTAATTGGGGGTAATATTCACATATAAAAGGGGCACTTGGAGAGTGCCAACAGTGATACAACCATGTCTTCGCTTCGGGAGTGATTGCGGGCTCGTCTGCAAGAACTCCACTTGGTGGCAGGAGGGACAATGCACTTCGGCGGGAGTGGTCCAATGAGGAATAGGGGAAGGTCCCATCCTTTCGAGACCTCAGAAAAAGAAATCATGAGCCAGCTCTTACTCATACCCCTTACATTGATGACTTACCTTTCGCTTGTGTGCATACCTTGCTCTTGTTCTTTACCTTATAAACTTGCATTAACAGACTCCTTCCTAGCTAGTAGTGTTCAGCTTCCGCATTTGATCACTAGCATGTATAGGAGTTGCTTTGGCTTGATTGATCACCCTTTATGTATTTTGCTACTTATGCTTGTGTGCTCTAGTTCATTATCTCGTAGCTTTGCATGAGTTGGCTCCTTTGCTAGCATGATGTTTGCTTCCTTGTGTCTTTGATTACTAGCTTGCATAGGACTTGTATTGCCTTGTGTGATCCACTAGTATATTTAGGTTGTTGTTCTTTTTATAGGACTATTATCTTGTTAGTGTGATCACCACTAGAATTGCTATAGGAGTTGATTGAGTGTTTAGTTTTAGGATTTGATGAATTTGGTACATATAGCGAGTCCCCAATTCAAACCCCCCCCCCTCCCCCCCATCGCTCGGTCCTTTCAAGCTCGGCTAGGATAGAGTCCAAACAAGCTCTAAAAGTGTTCTTTCAATTGGAAGCTGATCGTGGGATCTTATCACGGGCCATTATCTGGTCCCTTTTGCCAAAACAGAAATAAAATATTAATTGAGGCATTGATAAGTCCTACGACATTTATGATAGCTCATTTTTGTTGACTGGGAAACACGTTGTAAAACCAAATCACATGCATATATTGCATGAACAGCTGCCTTCTTTTAACACAACCCATGCATACAAGTTCTTGGGAGAAATAATTAAATTGATACCTTAGGCTCACATAACCAATAATGTGTATGAACTAAATCAATCTAGAAATGCAGAAACATAAAGGAGATGATTTATAATTGACACCTTAGGCTCATATTACCAACAATGTGTATGAACAAGAACGATCTAGAAATGCATACATGGGTGGAGCTACATTGTCAGTGCTGAAAGCTGGCGCACCCGGCCCAAAAAAAAAAATAAAGCTTCTTTTACAAAAAAAAATAATCTTATGAAATCAAATTTTCACCATATAATTTGCTATGAATTTTAATTTCATAAAAGAGTCGCACCCACCAACAAAAATTTATCTCACACTATTACTATTACTAAGATTTTGTATTAATTAAATACTAAAAATAAAAAATATGTACTGGGGGCCATAACAAACCAGAAGCGAATGAGAAAATGACACCTGGCAGGAGTACGGGCGGGAGCAGCGAAGCCATCTGAGTGATGCGGCCACGATGCGGTCTGGCGTGTACACTGATACATGGAATCTCGTGTGAGAGGAAGGAATGCAAAAGACGCGATATGGTGCTAAGGTTAATGCGTGAGGCGGTAAACTATTGACCAAGACATGGGGGAGCAATAGTGGCAGAACGCGTTGTTAAGTAATAACGTCGCATGGATATCGGAAATGAAACAGGAAGGAAACGCACAGATAGCAGCCTTTGATTTCGAACTATACCAATATAATTTAGTAGTAGTAGAAAGGAGTTCAAGATAACTATACCAATCAAGGTTCTTTGATTTCAAGATATTTATCTCTTAATTGTCCTATCATGGTGACAGGCTATGTCTAGGTGGTTTCATGCCCACGGGAGATCAGGAGACTGCTCCAGCCTCTTTGAACAGCAGTTTTGTTGGCATTGTTGCCTTGTGGGAAAGCAATCCAATTCTACATCCAAACAGCAGAAGCCGTTGTAGTCTCTTATAAACGGACATGGCACAACATGATCTTGTTGCCATCAATCTCATCCACGGTGTGACACTACTATAAATAGAGCCTTTAATAGCGGACAAATAGAGCTTTTAATAGCAGACAAACATTGCGTTATTGCTCTAACAATATTGCTGGCTTCACCCAGCAATATCGTTAAAGACTACAATATCGGTCGAGTGACATCACCTTGTCCGTTATTGATGTGGTAGATGACAATAGCGTCTTAATGTCATCACTCTGTCTGATATTGAAAGTGAAACAATAGTATTGGAGAAACGACGTCATGTTGTCCAATATTGTAGTTAAAGAGAACAATATCGGTTCGATGACATCATCATGTCCAATATTGTCGTTTTTCCTGAATTATTATACCATTTGACTCTATTTGATATCATCACAGGTCTCAATTACAAATTTAAATTGACATTTCAAATCATAACAGATTTTATCAAGCATAAAGACAAATGTAGAGTTTAACAAAATGATCCATCATATCCATAACTTCATCATTCACACACAAGTCTACACATAATAAAGTATCATTTGGGCAAATGATAAACATTCATACACAAGTTCTCCCATAAGTTTACACAAAATATAAATATTGATGCACCCGTTCATTCATCATCCGGCCAACTCTGTTGCCGGTCTATTGCATCCAGCCACTCTTGGTCCACCTTGTTGTTTGCTTTGATTGTATCTTTGGGACATCCTTTACCAATATAATCACAAAGATCTGGATGTTGAGCGACAAGACTCTTCGGATCATGGTAAGCCCCCCTTAGGATGAATGAACTCACGCATGATGAAACGAAGCAACTTAGATCCAATGAGATAGAGTGTGTTGTCACTAAGATGGATATTGTACTTCTTAGGCCTATTATTTGGCTGCACATATCAAGTAACAATTACTAAGAGTGTATAGGGAAAATGGTGCAGTATAATAGCAAAAAGATACTCAATACTTACATCTTTACATATTAGTGGATCGTCTGAGGGGAATGTTATGTATGATCCTGTGCCAACGGTGATGTAATAGCAAACATAGAAGCCACAATGCATGCTCCCAGGAACCTGTTTCTTACACTGTCAACGAATCAAAATGCATTGTAAGTTACAACATATCCAAACATGAATAAATTGATACAAAATATTATATTATGCTCTCAAAGTACCTTGAAATGTGTTCTCTAGTTCATTTTCCCATTCCTTTTTCGATTTCTATCACCACAAAGCTCGAGGTAATACTTATATGCACTATTACAAAAATAAAACAATTAGCACAAAAGTACCATAATTATCAAGATGACAAGTTAATCAATAAATAATATATATTACTCATCAACAACGTCACAAAAATCCTTGTAGGTTTTCGGATCACGATCAACGGAGTCTAGTACCACAACCCACCCAAACCTTGGATCTATGTCGAAGGCAATCCAATGATTACTACATAAATATGTAACCATGTTAATGTCTTAGTTGAACATTCAACACTACAATGAATAACGTAATCGGAAAAACTTACTCAAAGTTATAAGGAGCAATGACACTATTTGTGTGTCTCGACTCAAACATGCATTTTCCTATGTATGTCGCTATAGCAATCCTATCTTGCTCGACCATCTTGTTCATTTGTTTCTTCATGTTCTTCTTCTTACCAACCATTAAGGGTTTATTCTTGTTAAGCTTCGTCTTCATAGCAACCTGACTTATGGCAGTCGGGTTAAGGTACGCGGTTGTCTTATCAGATCCACTGTGGTAACACATCCTTCACAATGAAAAATGATAGTCATGTGTCCATTAATAGTCATGCATTTGCAAATAATGAAGATTCAAAACACTTACAAACACCACACGGTAATCATAGTGGCACCCAATCTATAAAGACGATATAAGGCATGTATGTCCTCAAACGACACATGTAAATCAAATGCCCCTTGTCCAAAAATGTTAGGGACCTTAGCCTGGATGAATTGAATGCCTTTGCTACATGCATTGAAGTACCATTCATGAAATTTCTGAAATATCCATGATTTGGATTTCAAGATACATGGTGGCAACATTGGCATGCCATGGCAAAACTCACGAAAATCATCCGTTGTAAGATCCCAACCTCCTTCTTTGACACCATCAGGCAACTGAGGCACATGCGGCACCAGTTCCTTAGTTTGATATATGTATGGTTCTCGCATGGTACGATAGAATGATTCAACTGTAAGACAAATTTAGGTTATTTTATATCAATATCGATCACTCTAACAATACATAATAAATTAAGAAATTAAAACAAGTTACTCACTTATTTCCTTGCTAGATCTGTTGCCTTTCCTCGAAGGAGGTGATGGAGCCTCACCAACCCGGTTGTCATGTTCCTGCGAAGGCAGAGTGGACGAACCTGGAATAATGCCAGTGTCTTGCTCATGAATTTGTGGAGTGGGCAAAGTTGGAAGGAAAAGCTAGGAGCACTACGATCTTTCTCCTCTATCAGAGGAGACCGGGTTGAAGGTAGCGGGTTAAAATCCAAGCTTGGATAAGCATCACTCTCTTTCTCATGTGTCGGCGACGATTGGTGCGCAGCATCTTCCTCATGTGTTGGCAAAGACTGGGGTGAAGGTATTGTATGTATGACGATCTCCCGTCGGGGCCAAACGACGAAATGATTTACAGCATCTTCAAGAGTCTCATTGCCCTCATCCTCATCAGGATAATCTAAGTCACAACTCAGATAATTCTCCTCCACCTTGACTATTTGCACCCTCGCACACTCCTGTGGAATTAAGGCATGCTTCTTGGCCACTTCAACAAATGCAGTAACTTTTTGAAAATAGACAACTGCATTTCCTCCCACACCATTGTACATCCAAGAACGATCTTCCATCTTTAATATAATAGAAAAAGAAATAATAGGATAACTGATTATTATACAAATTAAAAATATAAAATTTAAATAACAATTTAACTCTTTCACTCAATACAAAACTATATGAAATGGTGCAACATTAATTACAATGTTAAAATTTATTTTATTCTAGGTATAAAACTACATATGAAACTTTATATAGAAGTAGATCTTTCTACTTCTCTCCCCTCCTACATGGCGTAGATCCAAAACTAGATATATTAAATTTTACTAGATAAATTCTTAAATAAATCTATAACAAGTATGGAGGTAAGTAAAATAAGGTAAGATCTATTTTAGAACAACTAAATATAATTTATTATGATAGTTTAAGCTAAAGTTGGTTGAAACCATAGAAATTGTTCATTCAAAGAAAAGGCACTGAAAACAACATTTAAACACAAAAAAAAAATATAAGGGATGACATGGATTTACCTTCTAGAAGAAATTCCTTGAAAAAAATGGATCAAAACCTCCCCCCCCCTCACTTCTCTCGATTTTGCCGCCACCGTATGGACGCGCTGTCCGAAACTGGGTCGAACAGAGCGCCTGACGCGGGGAAGAAGACGAATATTTATAGGCGGAATATTAATATCGGACATGCTGATGTCAGCACCTGCGACGATATTGTAGTACAAAACATCAATAGTGGACGTGGTGACATCATCATTTGCCGATATTGAAGAGGTACACATCAATATCGAACTGCTGTGATGTCATCAGTCGTCCAATATTATAGTATAGCCCACACATCAATATCGGTGCACTCGCTGATGTCACTGTTGTCCGATATTATTGTGGGCACTACAATAGCGTCTCGACCTGCAATCACATACTGCAATAGCGTTGATTTATGTGTCCGCTATTATAGTAAAAAACAAAGCACTATTAAAGGCTCTATTTGTAGTAGTGTGACCTGGATACCGAATAGCACAGACAGATTTAAGAGTTAGAAATATAGTTTTGTCCAATAAGCAGTTGTAAATTTCATACTCGCCGTATCATTTGAAATGGAACAACAAACCAACATGAATTTTCAACTGATAGTTTCTGAGCCCTTACCTTGTGAAAGGACCATAAAGCATCCGAGGATGATGAGCATTGACAGGATGACCACGTTTCTCATCTCCATCCTTTGCTTTGCCCTTGGCCTACCCTTCCTGCTCACAGATTGCAGATGTGTTTGACTGCCGAACATGTGCTACACGACTTATATAGAGGGATGAAAAGAAATATTAATATATAGTCACTTTTTATGTAGTAGGAAGCAACAGCCCAATGCTAGGTCGCTTCTTCTCCAAATTAAATATTTCTATTTGGTAACTAATTATTGTGGCGGAAGAACATCTATCTATAGTAAGAAATGATGACTTTCGGCTGTTAGGTTATTTCCTTCCAATCAATTGCGATCCTCTTCCATCACGTATTCACCCTGGAGATCTTTCTTCCAATTGACAGCCTGAGCTCGGCAGTTTAGGTGGTAAATTACATATTATCTATCTATCTAAACTAATAAAGCACGAGTTGCTGCGACCTAAGTCTCATCAACCATATGCTAATACCCACCAATCTGGATCCTTGGATCTAAATGAGACCGACTCATCAAGCCCTTGGATTAAAACTTGGTCCCACAAGATGGTTACATGTTACATCTCTTATATCCAATTTTTACTACCAAATCACTCAAGGGATATCTAATTTTTAGACTTTTTGTACACAGGATCCTACCTACACACGTGTTATTGTATGGCAGATTGATTCCCCTAAACTACCCATACATATTCCATATAAACATAAACCTTCCATAACATCCCATAATCCCACATTTATTTCCCATAGAAATAATCACGTGCACATACTTTCCTTAATTTATGCATTTTTTAATACCCACAATAATTACTATCCTTAATTATTCCATTCATAATTATTATGTGTGTAATTTCCTCTTTTCTCTCCTTCCACATTGGTAGTTTCCTTACCATGTTGCATGCTATGTGAGACACATCCCTAAATATCTCTTTCCTTAATTGTACCTTAGTTAATTTGGTTTTACTTTTCTAAATTCTAGATTATCTAAACTAATAAAGAAGAAGTTCTTGTGACCTATATCTCACCTACAACATTCAGATACCCATCAATCTGGATGCTTGATCTAAATAGGAACAACTCATCAAACCATTGGATCAAATCTGACCCTATTGGATGGTTACATATTACACCTCTTATACCCCAATTTGTACTAAAAAATCACTCAAGGAATACCCAAGTTTCTGACTTTTTTCACCCAAGATACCCTACCCACACACGCTTTTATATAACAGAAGAATACCCCTAACTACGCAGACATTCCGTGTACATTTCACCTTCCCCTAACCTCGCCTATTTCAAATTTATTTCCCATAACATCGCCTAATTCAAAATGCACCTTCCATGTTTATGTCGATGCACCATCACTTGCCTTCAACCACTCCAGGTCTCCTATTTCATTCCATTGCTCGCGTCCTACCTCCGCAACTGTTGTAGGAACTCCTCAAGAGTTCTTTCTTGGGCTGCCCTGAAGGCGAGCCCATCGCCATCGATGGTGGGTTTCGTACCCTGGGCGCATACTGCTCACCTTTCTCAGTGCCATAACCTGTCGCAGCTGCACTGCCGTCAGTCTCGTTCATCACCTGGGATACGTGAGTTGTTATTCTTCCAGTAATTTTACTCATCGTCCCGCCAACCGTGTGGCAGTCCAGTGATGTTTGTCTATTGTAACTGTTTTTGATCCAGGAGCTGTGCAATGGGAGATCACGCCGCCAAAAATAATAAGGACAAATGAAGCGAGTTCATGTTTTTAACAGTAGGCCAATCCTTGGAAAGAACGAGTCCACTGGGCGACATTGGGAAACGGACAGACAATGGTAACCTCTATAACCTTATTGATATTAGATAACGATGTCACTGACGCTCCTTCGTTGTTTATTATGAACTTTACTTTGTATGGACCGATGATATTGCAGCTGCCACTCCTGGGAGTCGTGCTCCATGGAGAAATGACATAGTTGATTGTGTTGGCAAAGAAAACGTTGATCCCACAAAACACTTGGAATCACCAACTACCGATTTTCCATCAGGTAGTTTACCGCATCACAATAAGCTCCATTTTGCAAAATGAGTGAATGTCTTCTTACATCTCCTATCAGTGTTGTTCCATGGTCGTTAATATCCATGTATAAAAAATTACATTAACTAATGATACCCCTAATCTTTCTATTTTTATACCCCATTAATCTTCCTTTGTGGACAGACTTTACAAACAAAATTGGCTAGCTAATCAAGGCAAATATCAGGGCATATATTTTGTTTCCACATAATGAGCTTAAATCACGGGACCTGACATCTCTTCCCTTAATCAATCCACGATAGAAAAAGGCCGGGAGAGGCTCTGCTCTGACTGCCATCATCATCTCTTCCATGCGGACTTATGCCGATTGCTGAAAGTGTCGCTACAATTTCTATGATCACCGCCTCTTGTTCTGGTTACAGGTTACCGGACTCACGGGTACATCGACCGAGATGGCTGACCCTGTAGTTCACACCGCAACCCAGATCACAGAGGATTCACCAATTGGCAGGGAGAAGATTGCATAGATAGATAGATAGAGAGAGAGAGAGAGAGAGAGAGAGAGAGAGAGAGAGAGAGGGTGTTAAACCGTTGGAAATGATGTCATCGAGAACTATTGGTATGTCTTCATTTTCTCTTGGCTCGCCTTTTATTCATGTAGTTGTCTGCAATACTATATCTTAAAATTATTGACATATTCATGGAATTGTCGAGTACCTACCGCATGTATCTTTGTAACAAACTGAAGAGAGCAGACTCAATTGAAGTAATCCCTCGAGGTACACAATTGTTGTTTTATAAGGATTGATACTTTGCTACGTGCCTGCTTGCTTGAGGAAATATATAACGTCAATGTGATGTTAAATTTTGTTTTTTCTTTGTTTTTTATGTTAATTTTCGTTTTCGTTTCTTGCATGCCTGTTTATTGTTTGAGAAAATATATAGCACAAATGCGAATGTTAGGGACAAGCAGGACCAGATGATGATGAACCAGCGTGCATACAGTCAGTTGATGAATCGGCCTGCACACATATTGTAAGTCATCTGTAGATTAATCCTCGGATAGAAATATTTGATTAAATTACTCATCAGAAGGTTTAATTTACGTGTTGTGCTTTTTATTAAGTACTTTATTTGCCTAAATTTCCTGCTTCGCTCACGCTTTAGGTGTTTGTGGATTTCACAGTGTCAACATAAGCTTAAGTAATCAGGGGTCAGGTCTCTGCTAAGCCACTCACTTCACTTCATTACACCACATCAGGAGTAGTGCTAATGTTTTTAAGTCCTTTTTTTTCTTTAGCATCTTATTGTATTAAACATTAATTTTGTACCTTCTCTATTCTATTGTGCAGGTGAGTATGTGGGGATTTTGATCTTAGGATATAATCATGCCTTCCATGCATCTCTATCAGAATAGTTGCGGAATCTACGGAGCTTGGATATTGTGGTTATTTGCAATAGAATGCAAGGTATACAATAACCTATCACTTACTTAATCCTTCCATAAGTAAAGAATTTCTCAATCATTAGTCTATGCAAAGAATTCATTATGTTTGTGCTTGTTTCACCTAATCACTTGCCACATTTCTTTCCACCTCTTGTTTGAAATAATTTTATATAACTATTTCAAATGCATGTTCTTTTGTATGCTTTGTACATAATTCAATATGTATGTGCTTGTTGGTTCACCTAATCAAATGCAGTAGAAGTTCTACTGATTTGGGTTTTCAACAACAGCTGCCACTAGTTGATGGGCTACTTTGGGAGGCTAGGGCATGTTGAGCCTGACGATATATTGAAACTAATCCCAGTTTTTCTTCGACATAGTTATATTAGGCTTATTCATCTCTCTTATCAGTTGTGGTAACACAAAGTCATTGCCTTTTGTATCAACTCATTTATCTACCATTTTTTTCTTTTACATTCTCATTCACTGGTTCGTTAGTGACTTGGTGAGAAGATCCAGGTGCCATTAAGCGCACACATCTGTTCTAGATAGTGCACACGAGGTATAATGTAGAAGCTATTCACTAAAAATTTGCTTCTTCACTGGTTCAAGCTAAATCTGAGAATGGTTCAGGTCAAACCGTTCGGTTCTTCAAACCGTCCCTATGATTTTGGTAACAAAGCGGATCGGTTCGAACCACAATAAACTTGGTTCACCGGGTTCTTCAAACCGATCGACCCTAGGGTTGAACCAAATCTAATCAACAATCATCAATGTCGCCTCGCAACAAACAGCATCACAACGCTGCGGTTCTTTGGCACTTCGTGATGCCTCACACCACTGTGGCGCTGCCATCCATCTCGCCACCTCCCTTGCGATGCCGCCATCCTTCATGCCATCTCGCACTTCCCGGCACTGCTGTCCTAGCTATGCCATTGAACCGCTGTCTTGAGCACTGCCAAGGCACAGCGATGGTTAGTCGTTGCATAAGGGGCGGGGTAACCCACATTTCGTTGGTTCATCATCCAAGAGCAGCGGCGAACTAACCCTTGACCCACTTGTTTGCCAAAGGGATTCAAGGGTCACAAAATGGGTCATACCAATCCGAATCATTCTCAGCGCACCCCATCGGGCCAACGATAATTTCGCCCACGCATAGAATCAATCCAACTATGGTATACTTAAGTAACTGAATTCTATAATCATTTTCATTGATAAGGATCCGTGTTTTATTTGCAATAAACTATTATAAGAAGTATTTTTATATTTGAATTGTATTTTATGGCACAAATATTTTAACTTTGTGTTAGCAGCTTTGTTAGATGACCTTAAAAGCGTGTCTGGAATGGCAGAGCGTGAGCCGTGGGTTCAAGAGGCTGATCCGGATGTGTGTTGGCCGCTTGATCCTGCATGTGCAAACCCACGTGGACAAAAAATTAACAAAATATTACTAGATGTGGAAATGTGATGTGGAAATAACAGTTTAGTCTATGTTTATCTCTGTAATCTTGAATCAAGGGTTCCTGTCTACCCGGAAGTATCTTTTAACTTTTTTTTTGGAGCTTATATCATTTGAAATATTGGTACCTTAAATTGGGGAGCATCATGGTGGCTGATTGGCTCGAGTTGTTGTGGTTCTTCAAATTTTATCATTCCAAGTTGTTCCGTAGGGCATACACTATTATTTCAGTGATACAGGACAGCTAGA
This sequence comes from Eleusine coracana subsp. coracana, assembly GCA_032690845.1. Lineage (NCBI taxonomy): Eukaryota > Viridiplantae > Streptophyta > Magnoliopsida > Poales > Poaceae > Eleusine > Eleusine coracana. Next base: position 6,352,665 of record CM064432.1, on the reverse strand, counting down.
ACTTTGAGAGAATAGCATGCTAATTTGGTACAGCTGATAATGTGTGGATGTGTGTATTTTGTAATACGATTATTTCTTTCAAGTTTAAGTGCCATTTCTTTTGATTCCGACTTTTCAACGACAAGATCACCTATTGCTGGAATTCTTATAGCTGAAATTTATATGTGAGTACCAATTACTGTAACATAACAATTTTTTTTTGCTTGTGTTACTCTATGATATGCTCACATAGATGAATGTACCATGGGTTATCAGGGAACAGTTCTGGATGGACTTGATCTTGCAATTGTGTTAAGGAAAGATGGTCAGGATGCAAAAAGGAACAAAACGTGTTTGTAGTGGTGAAGGCTGATAAGGAAAAAGGAACACAACATCTCGAGCTGGCTGTGTCTGGTCTTTCTTAATATGGATTATTTTCTTCTTTAGTCTGAAAATAAAACTGAGGTGATTATCCTACTGTATGAATTTTGTAAGAAAAGAAGTTACAGTGGTGGCACAGTTCTTTGTCATATCTTCAACACACTGATCCTCAGTGTTTTGTATATGTCCTGCTGGACAAAAAATTCGTGAAGTTTCGATTTAAAGACGTGGATCCTATTATTATCTTCCTGCTGCAAATATTTCAGAGGTGATGCATTCTTAGGATGTTTGTTAGTCTTTCCTAGGATGGTGACTATACCGAATGAGAAGTTGAAAGGCCTGTATAGAGTTTATCTGCTTATGGAAAGATGCCCATTCATATGGAGAGCGTACAATTTTGTTTCTATCACATATGACCCAGTTCAATAAAAACTTTCTCAACCAACAAAATTTTCATGTTTATTCTTATTTTGTTGGTAAGCTCTAAATTGATGGAAATATATATACATAAACAAAATTGCCTAAGATTGTTGCCTCGCTCAGACAGTTTTCTTAGGGTCCAAGACAAACAAGTCTTTAATGCAATGATGTAGATCTACTACATATTCGAGAAATAAAAACAAATCCATTTTCTTACCATCCATAACTTCAAATTCTTGCAATGTAGTGGTATACATTTGTTGATAGTTAATTTTGTTTCACTTATGATCTTATGATATGAAAACTGGATTAACATTACTTGCATGAATAAATTGTCGCGTGTGCGTGTTGCACATGCATAATAACTAGTATGATAATAGTAGCAAAGTGTCCTTAATTTCTATGGGTTTTAAAATTATAATGGTTCAAAGATAGTCTGGTAGAGAATTTTGTTACACAAACAAGACAAGCTATATAATTTAATATTACATAGTCTAGTTACAATTTTCTCATAAAAAATTATGATTTTTTTAATTTTTTACCATGTTTTTTAGACATATAGATAAACTGAGTAGAACATTAATAATCTCTAATTCTGCAATTACTTGGTGAAGTAAGCTATCAGCGATGCCCTCTTTTCAAGCACATTGAAAGAGGTAAATTCATATTCTTCTTGTTTTCCTTACTCACAGCAAAGAGGCAGGAAAGTGAATATGCTCCAATAGTTGGTATAATTTGAGATGAGCAATGATCATCTCAGCAGTTAGCACTTAGCGCCTAGTGTAAATATACTTGTAACATGCATATCTCATACCTCTTCATGGAACAAACTTCATATTTGATATTTTGTGAAATTCAATCTCAAGCTCAATGTCTAAACCGAAATGTCGTAACAGATTTTGCTCTTTTGCGAAATTCAACTCTGAGCCTCTAACTCTTGATCTCTGAATTTAGCATTCAGTTGAAGTTGAATGTTTACGTTGCATCAGGTTGCATTGATTTCAAATTATATATTTGTGAGGACTAATACAAATGATTACGTCTATATTTCCTCAATAAAAATTCAATTATACAGTTTTGGATGTGCCAACCAGACAAAAACGAAAAAGAAAATATAAAAATGAATTGCAAAGCCCATAAGATGCTCCGATCCCATTGGCTTACGCCGACATCCGTCATTGCTGAAAATTCAAGCTCCAATTGGCGGCTATAGTTGGATTGAGGATATAGTTGTCAATTATCAAAATAGAACGTCACAGACATACAACTAACCTAGGCTATTTTGGAGCTCAAACAAGAATGGTGTAACGCCTCCAATGACGGTGGTGGTGCTAATGTCTGAGGCGAGATGGAGCAATGCAAACTGAGGAGAGGCAACGCATGCACATGTCAGGATTCGGGACTTTTTAAGAACATAGGTCTCTTGCCTTCCTTCGGACACCATGTCTCTATGTATGACAATAGCAAGTCACGTAAGACTCAAGTTAAACTTGAACTCAAACTCGAAATCACGTAGGATAACATAAAATAGGCATGAGCGGACACCAAAATTATGTGTCTTAGATGACCGCATCAAACTTATTAAGAAGTATATATACAGAAAATGACATCGTGCCTGTTTCATCAAATTGCAAAGGCTAATGATTTCCCCAAAAGATTTATAACATTTCAACCGAAACGTTCCTTTAGGCCGGATAAAGCAGTGAATCCTCGTTGATGGGTCCACAGAAAGCTTCACACTGCCCCAATGCTTCGGTCCACTGCAACGCATGCCATGGCTAGCCTGCTTGGAGACATCGTGGTGATGTCGATGCGGTGCCAAAGCAAGGGCTCGTTAACTGCAATACCACGCTGAGCAGGAGCGATCAGCTCCCCGAAGGATAACATGGAAGGGTCCCAGCCTGAGGAAGACGTGGATTAGTTCGGCGGGCAGGCCGATCCCTCGCCTCTGCACATGCTGGTGCTGGCGAGCGAGGTTTCTTGCGGCGGAGAGATGAAGGAGGCATTGCTGGGACGGTGGAAACCCCCTTGCCTGGCCAGTTTGGAGCGAAGAGCATTTTATTGACTGACGTTGAACATCATTTCGTATTTCCTTGCATCAATAACTGCACAATTAACTATTTGTGCAATTCCCCAAAGCATTAACTATGTGTGCACGCTTGAGAACTTGCAAATACGGGTTCATGCGCCCGTTCATCCTCATGTACCACCCACCCACAGAGAAGCAATAACTCTGGTCGGACATAACCTTCTGAAAACAATCACATTTTAGTCAGACCTATATAATCAAAATCATGATTTGTCTAGAACATTCCAACAAAACGTAGTTTTGTCTTGAACACATCAAACAAATTGAATTTAGCTGATACACACTACGATTTTAGAAAAATTCATTTGAGAGACACTATGATCATTTAACTTTTATTTTTTTAACTTTTAATCTTAATATATAAAATATATAATAAATTGAAACTTTGCACAAATAGAAGTTGTTGCATTCTCTATCATTATAAAATAGAGGAAGATTTTTTTTTCAATTGTTTGGATGACTTGCGGGATAAATTAAATATTAAAACAATGAGTAAACAATAAAAATAGTTAAAAAATTCGAGCTCTATTTTTCATTGATAAGGAATACAACCGTGTATATGTGTGTCAAGTTTCAAATTCTGAATTGCAGTTAAAAATAGAAAAGTCAAAAATAATAATTAAATGATGGTAGTGTGTCTCAGAAAAGTTAAAAATAGAAAAGTTAAAATAGAAAAATTAAAAATAATAATTAAATGATCATAGTGTGTCTCAGACGAATTTTTCTAGAATCATAGTATATATCAGCTAAATTTGATTTGTTTAATATATTCTAGACAAAGCCACATTTTGTTATGGTGTTCCCGAAAAATTTCCCTAATCAAAATCTCAGTAGCCACGAACTCTTATATAAGCCTGACTCAACTGGGAAGACACATGGAAGGGGCAGATACTTTATCCATTAAACAATCTGTTTTTCCATTGTTCAGATATGAATCTAGGGTAGGGTTTGGACTCATACTCTACGGATACTTCAGCACTCAGACACTACAAAGTTTCAGGGCTATTGCCATGACATTCATCGTAACAATATAATTTTCGTTGCAATAAGCATGGGTAATTGCAACTAGGACTGCAAATCAGCTACTTTGAAAAGACTAGAGCTCAGATACTGGAGAACATAGACGAGGAAGCTGTAGATAGATTGGATATATCACCACGCTTGCATGTGCATTGTAATTAGGGTGACTTTTTATAATGCTTTCCTGTAATTGTTATAATAAGGTCATTTTGCAATAGAAGGACGAGGTATTGCAATAAGATATAGCAACAAAATTGTTAGTCGTTACAACAATACATAGATATAGCAATAAAAAGCTATGTGATTGCGACTGGGTCTTGCATATTACAACTAAATTGTTAGAGGTTGTAACAATGCATAGATATAGCAACGAAAATTCATCTGCTTGTGTCTGGGTCTTATATATTGTAACGCAAATGTCTGTCGTTGCAACTATACATAGATATAGCAACGAAGGTGGAGGGAGTTGCAACTATACGTAGATATTGCAACGAAAGTGTCTATCGTTGCATTATCATGGTATCGCAATGAAAATTAAACTAAAGTTGCCCAACGGGGTATTTGATCTCTCTGAACATTATTAAGTTAAAGTCAAGGGACAGTGTGATCACTCAGCCTACTTCGCTTATAATAACTGAGAACATCATTAAAACAACGGAAAACATGAAACATTCAGAAGTTAAAATATAATCTGAGTCTGTAATCATTTCTTATAAGCAAGCGTTCCATAGTGATCCGCCTAACAAACTTAAACTAAACATCAAAGACTAATAACAATAGGGGGGGGGGGGGGGGGGCTACTTGAAAGATGGGTAGGGTCGGATAAATAGAGGGGCTTGGAGTTGTAGGGGTGGTTCAGAATAACAACGACGTCGGGTGAAATTGATCGTGTCAGGCATCGATCACCAGCAGGGATCCTCACTATTTCTCCAAACATATGGTCTGAAACATACAGGTGGAACCACTTTCTTATTTTCTTTTTCTGGTACAGCAAACCAAAATGGATAATTTTCTCCTAGAAAAAGAGAGCGTTCACCCTGCAAACCTCTCAACTTCGTCCATCCATAGTCTTCTCATCTCTCATAAAATGCGACGCCATCCACTATACCACACACTAACTGGTGGCTCCATAGTTGCCTATTAGTTGGTGGTCCCCAAAATTCTCCCCACGGCTGGATGTCCATTGGCCGATTACGATCTGACCACGCAAGAAACATCGTGGTCTCGCGGTTGCGTCTGGAGTACACTAGACGAGCATAAGGGGGACCCTGGACGCATTTAGGAGATTTAGTAATAATGGGCTTCATGGACAGGTCGCAAAACTTCATGGAACCATATTGACTGATTGCCACCATGTTTCGCTCTTCCGAGTACGCAACATTCACAAATCTTTGTGCAAGTCGGTCTATATTTGGTAATGTCGTCCACATGCCATCAGTCTTTTCATGGTACATGATGTTTCCAAGAGAACAGAAGAATCACAAAGGGACCACCATCTTGCCTGGGTGTCTAACAGAGGACTGCGCGCTCGATGAACAGAGGTCCACGACCACTAGCATCCCTATTCTTCATAAAATCAGACAACAACTCCTCATTTCTATCATTGTTTGACGACAATGGTGGCAGTGGGATACTCTTGCTAGTGATTGGGTTGACCAGGCTCCTGGAGAACTCCTTATCAATAGTGACAAGCCAGTCATCCTTTGTAGACAACTAACTACGTCCCTTCAACACTTCAAGAACCGACTATGATGATGAGGTCGTCATCATCCCTTACCCGATAATATGCAGCCCAAAAGATTCCAAAAGAACATCAGGCTCTTCTATCTGGCCTTCTGGAGTGGATGCCAACGTCAGTAGCATAGGGACACCAGGTATCAAGCCATGCTGCTTCATCACCTGCTTGTGTTCTTCCTTTCCAACAGTCATTAGCCTGATAGCTGCAATCCCATAGACCAATCTGACAATATTGTCCGATAGAGCAAGAGGTAGCAAACGCCACCGACTAACCTTGGAAAATGACACATATCATCATTCAAGCCAAGCCGGTAACATTGTAACACAAAACTAAAGCAGGTTGAAAGTTACGCTAGGCCCTGTTTAGGTGTTGTAGTTTTCCAAAACAAAATTAAGTATTAAGAAATCATAGTTTTAGAAGCAGACAGCGACAAGCAAAACGATGGTTTAGAAAAAAGAGGTGGGGAGTAGAGTTTTCTAAACTCCAAAATATCTGCACTTTTAGCAATACCATGGTTTCTAAAACTGCAAAACTTGTCACTTCTAAAGACCTCAAAACCAAAGTATTTTGCTAAACTGTAGTATTCTTGCAAAACTCCAAAAAAACCTTATATCCAAACAGGGGCCTAAAGTATATTCCTTTCGATTTATATTAAGCCTCAATATCAAACAGGCAGCCCACAAATTAACCAATCCAAGCCCATGCACACGAAGCAGCCCATGAAAAAAATAAAATGATGCGCCACCCTATCGATCGTCTTCCTCGCAAATAACAAGAATATGTATTCCTGAAAGGCTGAAACTAAGGATGATAGAATATCAAAGAAATGTGAAATTAAAAGGACAAAAAGAATTTTAATTATATTAATATACTACAACTGAGGGCCTATAATTATACTTTTAGCATAGGGCCTCCAAAATCTACGGTACAGGCCCTGGCATGCATTCTACCCTGGTTGAGAGGGCAGAAATCGAACGAGAGATTGAATGCGTGTGTTAGAGCCTCCTTTTGACGCCTCCACGTTAATCGGAGAAAAAATGAAGAAATTCTCACAAAAAAGGAGTCTACACTCAAACCAAATAAATGGAAAGCTAAAACTGAATGACGTATAGGCATGCGCTTATATGTATCTAATACGACTATATTTTTCCATCCCTGCCATTAAAAAGAGTTTCCAGTCCATTGTTATCAACATTAAGTCATTGTTTGACTGGCTGTCTACTCGGCTTTCTTGACTGCAGGTCGCAGAGTAATGATAACTAGCAGCTGTTACCCACGTCTCATTGAGTAAATACTACTAGGAGCTGACTATGAATGGTCACGTCGCTTGACTTGAATCGAGGTGAGCGGCGTCGCCTAGGAGGGGTTCGTGAGTCATGCACATGTGTTCAGTATCGCTGAGGCATGCATTGGGATTGGGTAGGCTGGCTGACGAGAGTCATGCGCATGCGCTCAGTTGGCGTCAAAGGGAGCAGGTCTTTGGATGCTTCATAGGAAAAAAAGAAATTTTGTAGGTCGATGTTCAGTAGTAGTAGTACTAGCAACAGGGAGCAAGGAGAGAGAGACGATATGCCTTGAAACTTTCTTACTCCTACATCTAGGAGACAGAGAGAAATAGGGCAATAGTGCATTGAAGCCTACTGGGACCCTGGGGGAAAACTTCCTAGTGCATGCATGCAGCTTCACCAGCCTAGGGTTGGACTTTCTTGGCCTAGGTTTGGATTTGATTGTCTGAGCCAGGCAGCAACTCCCAACAAAAAACCATACAGGCTACTACTCATATGTCAAATGGAGTGGATATACCATCTAGAGCTGACATGGTATTTTAGGTGGAAGCGTGTCTGCCTCTTATCATAACACGTGGTGCATTCTTTGGCACTCATGTGCGGATGTGCTATGATATTTTAGCTACATATTCTCTAACAAAACATATGAAGATTAAACTTTTAAAATTTTGTATGTATCAAAAAATAATTTATGTGTGGGAGTCTCAAATTCCAACTGACTTATGGTGTGGTTTTTGCAATTAACCCAACTTTTATCTATCACATGTACCCATTTGTGTCTTAACAGTGCAGTTTGATTTTGTTCTCTATCGGTCAAACTCCTTATGGTACTATTTGTCACATGTTTATATACCTCACTAATAAATAATAAAGATGTGTTTGGTGGCTAGGAGATATATACTAGTCCGTGTTTATACCGACCATACGCCTCCTTGCATATAGAATGTGTTTGTTCATGTATAACAGCTCATTTCATATGACCCACTGATATGTGGGTTCCGGAAGGATTTATCCCAAAAATGTTTAGAAATATTGTATGTAGGTGGTATTTCAAATGGAACTAGTTAAGCTACCCGCGCATTTGCGCGGCTAGCCTTGTTTTCTAAAAAAATTTATGCTATATCTTGTATCAAATAAATTATTAGGTAATCCATAACAAAGGGATATTATTTTTCTTGTATCCGTATAATCTGGAAATCTAAAGACACATGTGCTAACCTTCTTTACTACACTTCTCTATGTAGAGACATGGCACTACGATATTCGAGTGTCCCTTCCCATGCATGTTTCTATTACTTGACGCATGGAGTTTAGTTTTGGAAACTATTACCTCTGCATTGTTTTGCACGTGAGCCTCACCACATTCCAGAGCTTGAATTTCCGGATACTGTCATGATGCTTGTGTAGATATTGTTTCCCCTTGGTAACGGCTTCGTCAGGCGCCATAGGCTACGAAGCCGTCATTGGTGCTTGTAGTTTATTAGGTTTTAATTGTCCTCTCCTGTTAGGCTCTTGATGAGAAGCCACAACATCATCAGGCGGGGCATATTATCAAACCTTTGCATTGTCCACTACATGAGCCGGAGCAGTCAAATGTCAAATTGTATGTACATCGCTAATTGTTATGTACATTAGTGTAGCTTAGTTGCGACTATTGTTTCATCACCTCATAAGTAAGGAGCCATCCAAAGTTTTTCGCTGAGAGATATATTTTTTTATTGATTCGGACTGATCTGCAAATATTTATGGTCTATTTTGTTGTCTTTAGACAATTATTTTATGGTCTAAATGAATATTTTCTTTGGGCAATTAGAGTTTTTCTATGTGATACAGCTTCTTTTCATCATGACATCAATCAATTGTTGAAGGTAATTTTTCTCAATCAAACATGTGTTGATTGTCACGATTGCCTCGTTACACGATTCCCCATGATAATTGACAAATGACATTCAAACCTATCATACGTTGCCTCTCCCTTCCCTCCTAATAGAGTCCTGAAGAGACAATACTCACGTATACGGTTCCTATCTAAGCTATTTTCCTTTGTTGTCCTCCATTCATGGATTTTTCATGCGGATACAATACAACGTGATCCCACTGTATATATGTCTCTATTTTGTTTCTAGATTTTAGTTTCATTTGTAAGATATTTAGTATATCTTTTAATAATGGTAGTGGTCGGTAATTTTAAAACCATGTATAGGGTATTTCGGTCTAAATTGTTTGAAATGGCAGCGGTGGGTAATTTTCTCTTTTTCTTTTTCTCCGATTAACATGGTAATTTACAGGCCTTGAGAATGAACGTGGTGGCTCTTTTTCTTGATGAAATATATATAATAGATTAAACACTAGCGCCGCCCTCGCTAATCGAAGCGCTTGTGATGAGCCATGCTTAGGAATTAAAAGACTGCCCTCGCCAAGCAAAATTGAATCAAAAATTGAGGCCACTGCGAATCGAACTCACGACCTCGCGTCTTTGCAAGAGTGTAGTTAACCAATCAGGTGTGGAAACGATTCTAAGTCAGGTATACCTAAGACTTTTTTTATAGGGTAAGCAGGGAAACTTTCTTCCTCCAAACTCCTGATTAAATGCTTCTTGGTTTTGTAAATCATGTCTAAAACACCATCTATTTTTTAGTATTGAGGGAGTATCCTCTTGATTTGATCTTAAATTGGGCCCTGTTTTACGGTACCTCTATAACCTCATAATAGGAGGCAGGCATGCACCTCCACAAAACAAACAAAAAATTACAATAGCATACATATGTCATGTTGCCGGAAAAATGCTATAGATCATTTACCAATTGAAAGGCAAATCAGATTCTAAGATCAGTCATTATATTTCACCTTGAATTTGTCTATTCATCATTCAACATTATACATTGATGGAGATATTATTCATTCCATGATACTGACTGGTAGGGCCACGTTGTAGAAACTGCCGATCTCATTCACTTACCCCCCTTTGAATATACTAGGATACAAAAAACATAGGAATAATGAACAATATAGGAATTGAGACAGTATGTTTTTGATTGGAAGCTTTCAATCAGCTGAAAGGTAGGAAACATGAATTCCCTCAAATTGCTCACTCCATTATACTATCATTTTTTACTTCTAGCTAAAGATGATGTGGAGACTCTATTTCACCGGCTACTGGTGTTTCTATTAAACTTGCTCTTAAATCCAAAGGAAAGTTATATCAATTCCAACGTTCTACCTTCCTGACTAAAAAAGGAAAAACTTTTTGCCTTCCATTTTTTTACGACATACGAAGTTCTACTCAAGACTCAAGGATAGGTGGGACCATGTTTCGCGGTCCCATTTTCAGTGTGTTAAGCGTGCTAGTATGAGTGAAGGCGCCTCTCGACCTCACCCCCATATCAAGGGTGCACTCTGTTGGTGGTTTCTAGATGTCTATTTTATCTACCAAAAAGGGATGTTTTGCGTCTTAAATTGGTGGTTTGGACTAAAAAATAACCCCATATTTGTATATATTTGTAGTTGTTCTGTTTTGGACATAATCGCAGGAAACATGTGTAAAATAGGGCAATTATGGATAAGGGGCTAAAGAGTAATGAAGATGGGCCAAATGTAAAGTCGCGCCAATCGGCGTGGGCCTACGCTGATCGGCGCGGGAGGAAAAGATGACGAAAACAATCCCAAGTCCGAGAAAGACGAAGGCACAACCCAGTATGAGTCAGAGTCGGTGGAAGTTGACCTAATCCTGTCGATTATATAAGGAAGATAATTATCAAGAGCCAAGGACAATGAGAGAGGGGCGGACCCGAGACGGAAATCGCAAGAATCAGTCATTAGAACTACAGTTCTAGGATATTGGCGATGGAGGTGGGTCGACATCAACGAAACCCACCAGAAGGGAGATCGCGCCGATCGGCGTGACGCTTGCGCCGATCATCTCGTGCGCATTCCATCGCTATTTCTCATCCCTCTGCTATGTCTAGCAAAAGGATGAGTGACTAGTCTCATATTCTCTTCTCTGGTGCGGGGATCTAGTCATGTAACTCTCATACTTATTGATACTATCTCGATGAATTTAATCTATGTGATGAACTTAATTGTATGTCTATCTATCCTTTTCATTAGTGTATCGGCCAATACACTTTTGCCCATTACATAATGCAAGAAACCAGTGGGGAGCTAATAGCCTCTGTAGTGATAGCCGGGGTGAATGAAACCACCATGTCTTGTAGAATATTAGAGTCATCACTCGAGTTGATAAGAATAAGGTTGCATGCTAGTGAACCAATCCTAAGGAGAGAATCCTTCATTATCCTGTTACCTCTTCAATAACATTCACCCTCCACTCTTTCACCATCATCATTCACACCAACCAATCCATTACAACTTATTAGTAATCCTTTAATAGTAATTGTTCCACTCGTTCCTTGTGGATTCGATAACCTTGGAATACTGTGAGGGAAAAAGAGCTACAACTGTACACCGTCCTCTTGCGGTATATAAGTGGATACATAGTTACGACCAACAAGCTACTTTTGTTGGCGCCGTTGCTAGGGAACAAGCCAGTTCTTTTACTATTAATATTTTACTAATGTCTAATCGTTTATTTTCTAGTCGTTTTTGTGTTTTTGTGTGAATTTTTCAGGATGAGTACGATAGGACCTTCTCCGACGCTCAGGGAGATTTCTCTACCATCTCCAGATGTGTTGGTGCCTCAATCTTCAGATGAGAAGGCCACGACCTCCTCATATGTGTTGAGCCCCATTATCATTGGCATGGCTAAATCAAACAAGTTCCTTAGAGCAAAAGAGGAGAACCCGTATACTCACTTATAAGATTTGGAGGCACTTTGCCAGACATTCCATCATGAAGGAGTGCCTCAGGATCTTACAAAAAGATGAAGAATCTCTCGTGGAAGCCTGGACGCGTTTTCAAGAATTGTTCAAACAAGGACCTGACCTCGGCATTGATGAGAATATGTGCGCTCAAACCTTCTACATGGCCATAAACAAAGCATCGAGGATGCATTTGGACGGATCGGTTGGAGGAAGTTTTTTGAGATTGACAACCAAGGTAGGGATCGAATTGTTAGGTAAAATTGCCGAGAATGAAGCTTTGCACAAGCATTGGGAAGAATATCTTGAACCAACTCGACAATGCCCAGAAGTTATGCAGAAGGAAGAGTCGTCGGCTGAACAGATCTTGATGACCGAAAGCAGAGCAATGGTTACTTCAGAGCATAAATTTGAAGAAATAGAGCCCGTCAGACCCACCTCTGTGGAGCTGACATGTGTGTCGATCGACACAGTCTTTGAGCCGATTGGTGCAATCGTGATGACAGGAGGACCGATCACCCTGACGACTCCGTCAAGTTGCAAGGAATATACCAAGATAGAAGCTGGAATTCTAGACAACCACCTGAAGGAATTTCAAGGGAACTTTGCTAAACCAAAGGGGGATAGAACATTGGCGAATACTAAACCACTTGACAAATTTGGGCCGATGGACTGGATTCCTATTGATTTTTCACAAGAGTTGTTCAATATGAGAAGATCCTTCAGTCCGCAAGACGTCTCTGAAGCCAGAATTGAGTATAATTTCCCAAGTAATCGCCTCAAGTCAAAAATTTTCGATCAAGAGATTATTGGGAGAGTTTTAGGGAAGCTTTACAAGGATGATATAGAGCTTGATGGAACAGAGGTGAAACAAGCGAAGAGATTGCTAGACAGTTGCTTTGAGCCATCTCCCTACGAAGGATTATGTGGTGAGTATGTTGTAGGTCTCACTGAAGAGGAAGAAGAAGAACCATACATACCATGTGAGATATCGGGGAAGAAATTTCCGAAAGCCTGATGTGACTTTGGTTCCCGTGTCAGCTTGATGACTTACGATGCATTCATGAGCATTCCTTATGGAACTCAATAGCGGCTACTAGGGACTGAACTTGAGCTCATGATGGCAAATGGAGGGAAGCCCAAGCCACTAGGAGTGATCAAGGATGTTGAAATTGAGATCAGCTCAAAAACAATACTGGTAGATTTCTTTGTTCTAGACAATAAAGAAACTAGGGTTGAAGATATCATTCTGGGAAGGCCATTCTTAAGATTAGTACAAGCTGTTCTGGGTGCTGGGAAAGGTCAAATTATACTACACCTAGGAGAGGAAGAAGTGCAATTTTAATTTAACAATCTGTCTTATCAAGACCCTTCTTGCTATCAGGAATTCTACCCAGAGGAAGACGAGAAGATAGGGATGGATATGTGAGACCCACTGGACCACATCCTACGCGGAACTGACAAGCATACTGCCAGCGCTAATCAGCGGGACCCTTGCGCTGATCGGCTCAACCAGGAAAAGCCTGTCGATCATCGCGACGCTTGCACCGATCGGCTCAACCAGGGAAATCCTGATTATGAACCTCTCGGGGAGCTGGATCGAGATGAAGCGCCAGAAGTGGAACAGAAGGAACTTTCAAAGGAGCTACGCTATGAATATCTAGGGAAGAATAAAACACATCCAGTTATTGTGAACGATGCCCTAACGAAAGAAGAAACAGAGAAGCTGCTTGTTGTGCTCAATAGGTATAAGAAGGCCATTGGTTACACATTGGATGACATCAAGGGAATCAGCCCCGCATTTTGCACCCACAAGATTAACTTGGAGGAGAATGCTAAACCAGTGGTTGAAGGGATGTGAAGGTTGAAGGAATCAATGAAGCTAGTGGTTAAAAAGGAGATTTTGAAGCTACTTAATGCAGGTATGATCTACCCTGTTACTGATAGTGAATGAGTTAGTCCAGTACATTGTGTGCCCAAGAAAGGAGGGTTGACAGTGGTGCCTAATGAGAACAATGAGTTGATCCCTCAAAGGACTGTAACTGGATGGAAAATGTGCATAGATTATAGAAGTTTGAACAAGGTGACAAAGAAAGATCACTGTCCTCTTCTGTTCATTGATGAGATGCTTGAAAGGTTAGCAAAGAATTCATACTTTTATTATTTGGATGGATTTAGTGGTTTCTTTCAAATACCAGTGTGATCAGAAGATCAGCAGAAAACTACTTTTACTTGCCCTTTTAGGACATATGCATATAGAAGGATACCATTTGGTCTATGCAACGCGCCCGCCATGTTTCAAATATGCATGAATGCAATATTCGCTGAGTTCATAGAAGATATTATGAAGGTATTTATGGATGAATTTTTCGTGCATGGTACTGATTTTGATAGTTGTTTGGAGAATTTGATGAAGGTTTTGAAAAGGTGTGTTGAATGCGACTTAGTTCTTAATTTGGAGAAGTGACATTTCATGGTAACAGAAGGGATAGTATTTGGTCATGTCATATCTAATAGAGGTTGACAAAGCAAAGGTATATACAGTTGAGAAATTGCCTCCCCCTACTGATCTTACAACTTTGAGGAGTTTTCTTGGACATGCCAACTTCTATCGCGGATTTGTTAAGAATTATTCGAAGATTGCTAAGCCCCTGACAGAATTGTTGAAGCAAGGTACAGAATTTGTCGTGGACGATGAAAGACTCTTTGCCTTCAGAAGATTAAAGGAAGCTCTATGCTTTGAACCCATAATGCAGCCACCTGATTGGAATTTACCTTTTCAAATTATATGTGATGCAAGTGACTATGCAATTGGAGCTGTTCTTGGACAACAAAAGGAAGATATTGCAAGGATGGAGCAGTACGGAGATGTGTACCCAAAGAAGAAAGAGCGAGCATTTTGGCAAAGTGTCATTCTTCGGATTATGGGGGACATTATGGCTACTTCAGAACACAGGCAAAGGTATGGGCGAGTGGATTCTATTGGCCTACTATGCATGAAGATGCAAAGAGGAGGAGAATTTACTAGGTTTTTAACTAACTCTATAGTTGAGCATAGAATAGGAACAACCTACCATCCCCAGACGAATGGACAGGCAGAAATGTCAAATAAGCAATTAAAGGGAATTCTGTAGAAGATTGTTACAAATAAAGGAAAAGATTGGGCCACGAAGCTTAATGGAGCATTATGGGCATATAGGACGACATTCAAGACACCAATTGGTATGAACACCATATCAATTCGTTTATGGGAAATCATGTCACCTACTGGTGGAATTGGAACATAAGGCTTATTGGGCTATAAAGGAAATGAATTTGGATCTTGATGCCGTCGGAGTGAAAAGAAAGATGCAAATAAGCGAATTGGAAGAGATGTGGTTGTGTGCATATGAAAATGCGGCCATATACAAAGAGAAGATAAAGAAGTGGTATGACAAAAAGCTTTTGAAGAAGGAATTCAAGGAAGGAGATCGGGTGCTCCTATTTAATTCATGATTCAGATTATTTGGTAAATGCAAACTACGAAGCAAATGGGAGGGACCTTATCATGTGAATACGGTGTTGCCTTCGGGAGCTGTAATCATAATGGATGGCAAGAGAAACAAGTACACGATGAATGGACAACGTCTAAAGGTATATCTAGAACCCGACACCTTTGAATTAAAATCTTTTGACGTGTATTTCACTGCTTAGTGCCCCGTGTGGTCGAGCTTAACGATGTAAAACAAAAGCTCTGTATGTATTTTGATTTCCGTGATTTTTCTATTTATGATTTGGTAATTTAGTGTACCACGCCGATCGGCGCAGCCCTGAGCCGATCGGCGTGGTGGAGTCTTTTTGGTTTCGGAGTCGGTTTTGGACCTTCCCTTTTTAAGACTCGTTAAATTCCACGAATAAGAGATAGAGTCCTTGTCCAGTTGGGAATTAAAGGATATAAATATGAGGGGATAGCAACCCAACGGATCAATTCACATTACATCATCACCAGAACAAACCCTAAGAGCAGAAGCGATGGAAGGCGACGCATCGGGCAGCAACCAAGGCGACGCCGATTGGCGCGACCCTTGCGCCGATCGGCGCGACGCCTGCGCCGATCGGCTCGGCTGCGGATTTCCGCAGCTTTCTACAAATTGGTCCTGGGAAGAAGTCAAACTACTGACGCCAACGCCAGATGATCCTCTCGTCTGGTCAAACCTACGGAAGAAATTCATGAAGAAAAGCAAAGCTAACGCATGGAACACCAAAAAGGTGAAGATGGATAATGAACTTCGGCAGATAATGAAGAGAGTATTGGTGTGCAAAGGAAAAATCTATAGCGCCTATTAAAGAAGAAGCTGTTTCTCAAAGGTATACCATGGAAAGCCTTCTTGATCTTGCTAAGCCCTTGTCGTATAAGGATTTCCTATCTTTCAAATGATCATTGACTGGGCAAGAGAAGAAAGAGCTAGATGAGGAGAGCTTTCTCACAATCCATAGGAGCCGACTTTATAGTGAACATGACATTGCTGCCAAGTATGAACTCAAGCTATGAGAGGAAGCCGAAGAAGCCATGTACGAGCAAGATGCGGAAAAGGATCTTCAAGCTAAAAGGGATGAATCCTTTCCCAGGGTTCTTACCGATTGGGAAAGTTTTCAAGAGAATAAGATTCATAAGGACAGTTGTATTGAGGGTTGCAAGTGTTTCTTTTGTGCTAAAGATCTTCAACACAAGGTTGAACTCCAATTGGCGGAAGATCCAAGTTTCATACCTAGAGATTTAATATATGATGATGGCTATCGCGCAATTTCTGGAGGGAGGACGCCTAAGGAGATTAACAATGAGATTTTACAAAGACAGCAGAAAAAGGCTATCCGTGAGTGTAATCTAGAGTAGTTAGCTGAGTATATGAAGGAAGATGGCAGCTGTGCTGATCGGCGCGGCACTGGAGCCGATCGGCATGACACTAGAGCCGATCGGCGCGACACTGAGGCCGATCGGCGCGACCTGAAGATGGCTGAATTTATTGATCTAACAGCTCTGCCAAGTGAAGACAAAGGGCCTACTGCAAAGAAGTGTAAGACTACACTAGAGGTTCCCAGATCCGCTAGACTGTCAGGTAAGCCAATTCAAAAGTATTCTGGATGGGATAGTGACTTTGATCTATTATACTATTTGGAAACTTTGGAGAGTGGTGACCCTAGTATGTCTGGATATTTGGGTGATGATTCTGATATACGAAGAAGCTTTGGTAGTCCTAAGTTTGAAAATTGGGGAACACCTACAGAATGCAGTGATGACAGGGCAGCAGGAACTTCAACGAGAGTCAATGGTAATGCAGTGGGAGGTGGAGGAGGTCGCAATGGTGAAAGAACACCACTGCACCAATTGGCTCAGACTATGCGCCGATCGGCTGAGAGGAGT
This sequence comes from Eleusine coracana subsp. coracana, assembly GCA_032690845.1. Taxonomy (NCBI): domain Eukaryota; kingdom Viridiplantae; phylum Streptophyta; class Magnoliopsida; order Poales; family Poaceae; genus Eleusine; species Eleusine coracana. The sequence goes on along the minus strand of CM064432.1, from coordinate 6,335,534 downwards.
TTGAACAGTGCCTCCCCTAACAGCGTTGAAAATCATAACCTACAACTGCCTCCTTGCTGTCCTGTCTGCCGAAGAAACATTGAGCACCTTTATCTAGATAGAGATCGTGCTTACAGGCATCAAAGGGATGTGGATCATAGAATCCGGGATTCAATCGAGATGAACAAAGCGGACTACACTTTTATCATAAGAAATATAAGATGAATTTTCTGAGTCTTGAAGAGGCATGGTCTAAATGATTAGTGTGTTGAGTTTCTTCTCTTGCAATGAGGACATTGCAAATTTTGAGTGTGGGGGAAGGGCTTTGCCCTTAGTCATAGTTTTAAAGTATTTTTTAGTCTAGTTTCTTGTTTGTTTTTCTTATGAGTGTTTATTTAAGTTTGTGTGTGTGCTTAGGAGAGTCATGTGTCATGTTGAGAGTTGCTTTTGAATTATTGCATTGTCTTTAATAAAGTTAGTGTCGATTGTCGTATTGAAAGTTCCCCATACTATTTATCTTGTCTTTTTGATGATCGATTGGTTGATTACTTAAATTAGTTGGTTACCAGCTAACTTTTGAGCTCTGTATTTGTGAAAATATCTTTTGACTCATCATAAGCTAAAGAAAAAGCAAGGTCTAAATATGCCTAAATAGCCGAGTGAATGAGAGCAAGCTACACATTTGAACAAATTGGATTGTAAGTAACTTTGTCAATTTTTTGCTCATGATTTTGACCAAGTTAGGAAAGGATGATCTATTTGTTTATCTCTGTATTTCTAGCCATTCTTATCCATTTAAATTCCTTGCTATCATGGAAACCATACAACTTCATTTCTCCCTCCTCCTTGATACAATCTATATTCTCAATAACATGGAATTCAGAAAATTCCCGCTGCTAGGTACAAGATAGAAATTGCTGATCATATCGGGAATAGAAAAAAACAGTGAAAGAAAAAAAAGAAAAAAAAATATATAGACCGCGTAGATCGGCGCGACGCCTACGCCAATCGGTGCTGTTGCAAGAAAGAAAACAAAATTATTATAAAAAAAAGAGATTAAGAGAAAATACATTCCCCGAGAGGCAGTAAAGTCATCAAAGAAAGCAGCTTTCTGATTATTTCTAATTCTTTGCCATAGTTCACACTGAAACATTTTTCTTTTTAGATCTTCTATATTCCTCTTCTCCATTAAAGTTCTCTTCCAAGAAAATTCTTTCTTAGTGGGCATGATTGAGCACATTGTTGACATGGTTAATCTTATGGTTTAATTTAGTTATATAGCCCTCCAAGATCCACATACAATCCTTGATTAGATAGGAGAGGGAAGGAAATACACTTGAGAAATCTATAGAGGACCAAATGCTTGATGTTTGATGCTAAAGATGAGTTGAGGAGAACTAAAATTGTTTTTGAAAAGGTTTTGTGGTAATTTGATTAAGTTCAAGTATGATATGCCGATTGGTTAAAAGGACATGAGAGAAAATCTTTGTGGTGGGATAACGAGTAAAAATGATGATTGAGATTGATTGCATGAGAGATGGTGTGAAGATTCTTGTTACGTATTTGATTTTGTATTGCTCGAGGACTAGCAATGATTTGAGTGTGGGGGAACTGTTGGTGGTTTCTAGATGCCAATTTTATCTACCAAAAAGGGATGTTTTGCGTCTTAATTTGGTGGTTTGGACTAACAATTAACCCCATATTTGCATATATTTGTAGTTGTTCTGTTTTGGATGTAATCGCAGGAAATAGGTGTAAAATAGGGCAATTACGAATAAGGGGCTAAAGAGTAATGAAGATGGGCCAAATGCGGAGCCGCGCCCTTCGTCGCGGGAGGAAAAGATGACGAAAACAAGCCCAAGTCCAAGAAAGACGAACGCCCAGCCCAGTATGAGTCAGAGTTGGTGAAAGTTGACCTAATCCCGTCGATTATAAAGGAAGATAATTATCAAGGGCCAAGGACAACAACAGAGGGGGGACCCGAGATGACAATTGCAGGAATAGTCATTGGAACTAGGGTTACGAAACCCACCAGAAGGGAGATCACGCCGATCGGTGCGACCTTGCGCCGATCGTCTCGTGCGCATTCCAGCGCTATTTCTCATCCCTCTGCTATGTCTAGCGGAAGGATGAGTGAGTAGTCTCATATTCTCTTCTCTGGTGCGCGGATCTAGTCATGTAACTCTCATACTTATTGATACTCTCTTGATGAATATATTCTATGTGATGAACTTAATTGCATGTCTATCTATCCTTTTCATTAGTGTATCGGCCTATGCACTTTTGCCCATTACATAGTGCAAGAAACTAGTGGGGAGCTAATAGCCTCTGTAGTGACAGCCGGGGTGAACGAAACCACCATATCTTGTAGAATATTAGGGTCTTCACTCGAGTTGATAAGAATAAGATTGCATGCTAGTGAACCAATCCTAAGGAGAGAATCCTTCATTATCCTGTTACCTCTTCAATAATATTCACCCTCCACTCTTTCACCGTCATCATTCACACCAACCAACCCATTACAACTTGTTAGTAATCCTTTAATAGTAATTGTTCCACTCGTTCCTTATGGATTCAATAACCTTGGAATACTCTGAGGGAAAAAGAGCTACAACTGTACAGCGTCCTTTTGTGGTATATAAGTGGGTGCGTAGTTATGACCAACACACTCCCATTTCCGCCATCACTCCACTCTCCTGCTTCTAGTCTTCTTCACCGCGCTCCAACCACATAAGCCCTTGCTCGCCACGCTCAACTGCCACGGCGCCCACGGGGAACTCAATGGAGCCCACTAGCAACTGCAACCTCCGCACCCCTCTCTTCTTGGAGTCCATGGTATTTTCCTACCCATGTTCCGTGATTTTGGTACAATTTTAGGGATTTTTTACTGTTCACTGACTCTTTACAGACCGGTGGTTGTCTTCTTCCATGGCTGGAGCATGCCGCGGTGAGTCATGCTCGCCTTTGCCGAAGTGCGTTCATAACGCTCTAGCCCCGGACGTGTCGGCGGTAGTGAAGGAGGAGGAGGTCATCCCAGTGGCGGTAGAAGAGGAGGTGGCACCATCGAAGGTCATCAAGGCGACCGTCGGCAACGACGACACCACCATCGACGACGATAGTGATGAAGAGTACAACGACAGCAACGACTCCACCGACTACTACCACTTCCCCGATAGTGGCACGCGCATCATGTACCAGGGTGATTATTCCTCCGGCAAGACCTTGTACTCGTGCTCGGTTTGCCAAGATAGGGAGTTCGAGTACAAGGAGGAGGTTCAGGTGCACGCATTGCGGTTATTCCGCGATAATGTTGTGGTGCCCTATGACATTGAGAGGCACCGTCAAATTGCTCGGGACGCGGGATACAAGTCTGCCTTCAAGAAGAGATCGACTTTCTCCTCGATCATTGTCATCCCGTTCATAGTCTCTACAATCTATTAGTTGAGGTACGATCATCCACTTTGTGTCCACAAAGTTAGAGGTTAAATCCAAATCAGTTTTGTACCTTCTATATCAAATACTGAATTTAAAAAATCATAAATTCCACGTCTGGAGCTCAAATGAGGCAAACTTGGACTCTATCTCGTAGCACTCGAAAAGTTCTACAACTTTCCTATTCAATGGTAGTCCAGATCTCACAGTTATGGTTTTCAAATATGCGATGCAAAAATATTTGTTCTGATTCAGACTCCTCTGCGCAGGTCTCTGTGCGGGACCCATATATCCTATCTCCATAGTCCAAATAATGTGATCCATATATGTTTCGAAAAGGTATCGACGAGATCTACAACTTTCATGTTTTAACTGTTCCATTAGAGCAATTTTTCAATTTCAAAATCGTGTTGCAATGCAGTGTTATTTCTGGACTCCGTGAATTGATTTTTCCTTCCGGATAAAGCTTCTAGAATATGGTATATTAAGAAGTATCAACAGTAATATAAATATAATCTAATAATTAGGTCATATATGTGTCTTGATCAATTTTTATCATCTTCTCCTAAAAGACGCTAGTTAGTCTGACATACTACAATATCCTTTTTCTTCAGAATAATCCGTCATAATTTCAAAATAACAAAGTGGCATTCATTACATAAGTCACCCTGACACTAGATAAGATCATTCATACATGGCTAAGTTGATTATTTGTTACTCTTGTGCACAGTGTTCATCACCTTTTTCTTTTGAATAATCTTAAGATCCTCTACCCTAGCCATGATCTGAAGTTTTACAAGGCACATATTTAATAAGTATAATATAGAATGTCAAACTATATCAGTATTTGTAATCAGCAGGGAAGGACCATCACCTCCTTGCAAGACAACACCTTGTGAGGTCTAACATCGCGGCTTTCATTAGTGAACGTAAACTTGATGTGCATTTTTTCCAACGTGAGGTCACATTAGACTTCACGTCCTGGTGGCACATCGGTGTCAAAAAAAAAATCAAAGATCACTTCTTTAGATTTCTTCTTCCTTTTGTCTTCAAATCCTGGTGGCACATCGGGGAAATGGGCTTGAGGACCTATAATAAATAGATTGATGAGATGCGATAATCATAATTTTCTGATGGATAGCATGATACAAAATTGATGTATGCATGTAAAACTAACATGGAGCATAAATCAAAGTACCAGTACAAATAAAACTAAAAGTACATCAATCTATCTAATTACACTAACAAATTAATCAAGTGAAGCAAAGGGTACTCATAGATCGATACATATAGCACAAACAAACTAACAATACAATTAATAAGCCTAAGCCTCCAACTAAATTGATTAATGAATCTGAAAGTGCATTAATCCATCTATCTAATTAATCTAACAGATTAATCAAGTGAAGCACGTTGGAGTAGTACGTAGAGACGGATTCACGACGATGGCTGATGCAGAGGTTGTTGTTGTTCCCTTCCCTTTCTTCCTCGTGGTCGTGGTGGCTGAGACAGAGGCTTCCGCAAGGCCCATCCCTTTGTCCATGGCGTTCAAGGTGCACGGTGTCTCAGGCTGAGGCAGAGGCACGCCGCGGTGGCCGAAGCTGAGGTCGAATGGGATGGGGGCCGAGGAGTCACGGGTGGCCGACGGAGAAGCCGCGATCACTGCACTATGTGAGAAGCGCCCGCATGCGCCGTGCATCTAGTGATGCAACTGGAACCTCTTGCGTTTAGGCATCGTTGGCGGCTATAGCTGCCCCCGAGGATGAAGAGGATGGCTACCGGCATCGCAGGGGAGATTTTGTGGATACAAAGTTGAATCTCCGATGGGATGTTTTGGTGAGGAGATGAACAGTTAGGGTTGAGAGGGTAGAGGAGTGTTGGGTTTAGTTTAGAGCGACACAGTAGTAGTTTGCACCTCCAGTCATATTCTACTAGCAAACTCTTCTCTCCCCTTCATGCAACAAAAGTCATATTCTAATGATTAGAGTGTTTCTTAGCCAATTACCACAATTAAAGAGTGTCTTGTAGCAACTACATAATTAAGTAGTAGTGTCTTATAGCAAAGAGCACAAAAGAATATGTCCACTAGAGAATTTGGCCTTTGAAAAGTTCTATCTCTCTAAAATGATTATTGGGAAAATTTGTTGCTAGACACTCTGAAAGAGCATATAGGCCCCCGTGTGGGTTTTGGTTGATTAATGATGAACAATTAAAGGACTAGTGGAATTTGTTAAGTGTATGAACAAGGCGAATACTTCATGCATCAAAGATGACCCCTCAAAATGAAAAGGAAAAAGAAAGAGCAAGAGCAACAAGAGTGGCAATAGCTCAAAGCCAAAAGAAAGCATAACAAATGTTGATGATGACTCAAATGATGGATGTTCTTCCTCCACCAACACCAAGAAGAAGAAAAAGGGAGATAAGAAATTTCATGCTATTCATTTCGATTACAATCATTTAAATCCTAACTCCAACTTCATGACCATCCACATGGGTAAGTTGCCCCATTTTGATGGGACGCACTATACCAAGTGGAGGCAAAATATGAAGTTGCATTTGATATCGGTGCATCCGAGTCTTTGGAAAATTGTGACCACAGGTATTGAGCTGCCGAATAGCAATGATGATGAAGAACTCTCAACAGAGGAACAACACAACATTCATCGAAATGCTCAAGCAACCGCCATCATTCTTTCATCCTTGAACCAAGAGCAATTTGACAAAGTTCATGGCTTAGAGGTTGCTAAGGAAATTTAGGATACACTCAAGATGGCCCATGAAGGTAACAAGACAATAAAGACGGCTAAGATTGAGTTGATTGAGGGGGAGTTGCAACGGTTATGAAAGTCCTCAAGCAATGTACAACCGCCTCAAGGTCATGGTGAATAAAGATAGATCCTATGGAAGCAAAGCTTGGACCAATCATAAGTTTGCAAGAGCATGCTTAGAGCTTTCACCGTCAGGATTCCCACAATTTGCACACTAATACATGAGCATCCATTGTTTGACAAGATGACTCCCGATGAAGTTCTTGGAAGATTTATCAATCAAGAAATGATGGAGTGAGAAGCCGAGTATGTGAATAATCATGATAGAAGTGCAGCCATGGTGAAAAATAATGAGATAGCCTTGAAAGCAAGCAAATTGAAGAAACATGAAGAAAGCTCAAGTGAAGAAGAAAACAAAAGTAGAAGCTCCAAGAGTGATGATGAAGACATAGCTCTCTTCATGAAAATATTCAAGAAGTTCATGAGAAAAGAACGTCATGGTGATAAGAAGGGAAGGCCAAAAACAAGAACCAAGAGAAATTGCTACAAGTGTGGCAAACCCGGACATTTCATTGCAAATTGTCCAAATGAAAGAAAAGGAGAAAGGGATGACAAGGATAGAAGGAACAACAAGAAGAAATATTCTGGTGAAGCACATATTGGAAAAACATGGGACTCAAATGATGAAGATTCCAATGATGACAACGGTCATGTAGCAACCATGGCTATTCACAAGACTTCATCAAGCAATACCCTCTTCTCCAACCTCAATGAAGAGAAGGGATTCAACCAAAAGTCCTTCATGGCAAAACAGAGCAAACGCAAGGTATCATCACAATCCTCCCCCTCTCCCAAATATACCTCAAGTGATGATGAAAGTAATGATGATGATGATAATGAATTTGAACCCTTGATCAAAGGGTTAAGTAAAAGTGCTCTCTACAAAATTAAAAACCTTGTGGAGGAATTGGAAGAAAGAGATAAGATTCTTGAGAAACATGAAGAATTGCTCATCCTTGAAAAGGGGAGAAACCTTGAGCTTGAAAATCTCTTAAAACATGAGCAAAATAAGAATGAGGTGTTGGACCAAGATCTTGCCAAAAGCAAGGAGACTATTACTAGTCTCAAGGACTCAAATGTTGCTCTTCAAGGCGAACATGTTCTCTTGAAAAAGGAACATGAGTAACTTGAAGTGCAATTTGATGTCCTTTGGTCTACCAAACCCTCCTCTTCCTCAAGTGCACCTCATTCTTCCGAAGCCTCCACAAGTCAAGGATGTGCTTGGTGCCACAATGTTGATGTTGATGCTTGTGCTACTAATATCAAGTTTGTTAAAGATTTGAAAAAGAAAGTTAAAGGTATAACAAGCCAAGGACAACCAAAGAAGAAATCAAGTGATGAGGAAAAAGTCGAGTATGCAAGGGGTGTATACACAAACACAAGACGTCCTCACATCATGGATGGCATTGGTTACAAGCACAGTGCCAAACACAATGCTAGAGAGGTGAGAAATGGAAAAGAGTTCCTAAAATTCACCAAAGGAGGCTCATACTCAAAGAGGCAAGAAGAGGCCAAAGCTACTAATGATTTCTCTTATGATTAATGCTTCTAGAGTGAATTCCGTACTTTTTCATGATTTTGATGCCTCTTATGTGCTAATGAAAAACAAGTATGGAAATGTTTTTGCCAAATATGTTGGGCCACGCAACAAGGGTCCTAAAGCTTGTGTGTGGGTGCCCAAGGCACTTGTTACTAATGTAAAAGGACCCAAGATAAAATGGGTACCTAAAATCAAGGCTTAATTTGTATTGTAGGACTACTCCTCCGGCGGATCAAGTTGGGTGATAGATAGTGGATGCACAAATCATATGACCGGAGACAAGAGTATGTTCAACACATTGCAAGAAAATGAAAACTCATGGATCACCTTCGGTGACAATAGCAAAGGAAAAGTCTTGGGAAGTGGTAACATTTCTATCTCTCCCGAGCATTCTCTTTCTAAGGTTTTGCTTATTGATAATGTTGACTTCAATTTGTTGTCTATCTCACAACTTTGTGGGATGGGTGACAATTGTTTGTTTAATGATGAGGGTGTGATCGTATCTAAGAGAAGTGATGGTTCGCTCACTTTTAATGGTGTGTTAAAAGGGAAGCTTTATGTTGTGGATTTCTCCTCAAATGAAGCGGAACTTGACACATGCTTGATAGCGAAAGCTAACATGGGTTGGCTATGGCACCGTAGGCTTGCCCATGTTAGTATGAGAAATCTTCACAACCTCTAAAAAGGGGGCCACATCCTAGGACTAACCTGATGTTGTGTTTGAGAAAGATAGGCCTTGTGGAGCATGTCTAGCCGGAAAGCAAGTTGGAGCTCCACATCCCTCCAAGAATGTGATGACTACAAAAAGGCCATTGGAATTACTTCACATGGATTTATTTGGTCCAACTGCCTTCATTAGTGTTGGTGGTAGCAAATTTAGTTTAGTAATTGTTGATGATTTTACTCGTTTCACTTGGGTATTCTTTTTGCATGACAAAAGTGAGACACAAGGAGTATTAAAGAAATTCTTGAGAAGGGCTCAAAATGAATTTGAGTTGAAGGTCAAGAGGATAAGGAGTGACAACGGGATGGAGTTCAAGAACACTCAAGTAGAGGAGTTTCTTGAAGAAGAAGGCATCAAGCATGAATTTTCGGCACCCTATACTCCACAATCAAATGGGGTGGCCGAAAAAAAGAACCGCACACTTATTGAGATGGCAAGAACAATGCTTGATGAATACAAGACCTCTGACCGTTGTTGGGCCGAAGCCATCAACATGGCCATTCATGCCACCAACCGTCTCTATCTTCATTGAATCTTGAAGAAAACATCTTATGAGCTCCTCACCGGTAACAAACCCAATGTTTGTTATTTTTGTGTCTTTGGGAGAAAATGCTTTGCACTTAACAAAAGGGCAAAGTCATCAAAGTTTGCCCCTAAATATTATGAATGCATCTTTCTTGGTTATGATCCAAATTCGTGCGCTTACCGTGTTTTCAACAAGGACTCCGATTGTGTTGAAGTCACAAGTGACGTGCAATTTGATGAAACTAATGGCTCTCAAGTGGAGCAAGTTGATCTTGATGTGTTAGATGATGATTAGGCTCCATGTGATGCATTGAGAAGAATGGCCATAGGTGATGTTCGACCATGTGATCCAAGTGATGATCAAGTTGATCCATCTTCAAATGAAGCTTCTCCACCCACACAAGATGATGATCAAGATCAAGATGATAGCAATGATCAAGGGGGAGAAGATGAAGAAGATGGAGATGATACAAGACCACATGTTGCACATCCAATAGTACATCAAAGTGTGCAGCGGGATCACCCTATGGACAACATTCTTGGTGACATTGAAAAAGTGGTAACAACTAGATCACGTATTGCTACATTTTGTGAACATTATTCTTTTGTGTCTTCTTTTGAGCCATTTAAGGTAGAATATGTACTACGTGATCCGGATTGGGTATTGGCCATGCAAGAGGAGTTGAACAATTTTGAAAGAAATGAAGTTTGGACTTTGGTAGAAAGACTAAAGCAAAATATTATAGGCACCAAGTGGGTGTTCCACAATAAACAAGATGAGCATGGTGTGGTGACATGGAACAAGGCGAGGCTAGTGGCAAAAGGTTATTCACAAGTTGAAGGTTTGGGTTTCGATGAAACTTATGCTCCCGTAGCTAGGCTTGAGTCAATTCGAATATTACTTGCCTATGCTACTCACCATGGTTTCAAGCTATATCAAATGGATGTGAAAAGTTCCTTCCTCAATGGGCCAATCAAGGAGGAAGTATATGTGGAGCAACTGCCCGGCTTTGAAGATGAAAAATATCCTAACCATGTATTTAAACTCAAGAGTTAAGTATATGGCCGGTCCTTAAACTTGTCTGGCTGTGTCACTTAGGTCCCTGTACTCTCAAATTGCATTTCTAACTAACTAAACTTAGGCTCGAGTGTCATTTAGGTCCCTATATTCTCAAAATGCAAATTTAAACTTCTAAACTTAACTTCAAGTATCATCTAAGTCCCTAAACTTGACTTTGGGCATCATGTAGGTAACCTACTCTAAAAATATAGTATCATCTTAATTAAATTGATTAAAACTTATTTTTTATAGATATAACTTAATTATACTCCCTCCGTTCATTCATATAAATTATATTTAGAAGTGATACAGAGACCAAATCATGGTCAATATTTTCAATAATTAATGGATTCACAATAAATGGGACACAAAAACATCTATTGGCTAGCATTTGTATTAATTATAGAGACAACAGGAAGATGGACCAATAATCTATGAGTAAACTAATCATCATACACATAGAACGAGGATTTAACAGAAAAATACACCATATTTGAGGAAAACATATTTTGATAAATACATAATATATAAATTGAACTGGAGAGTAGTTAAATAAACTTGAATTAGCTCAAAATGTCTATCGAGAATATTGATAGGTGTGGATGAAACTTATGATTTATCACTGATAGAGCTAGATACTAAATGAATTGGTGATCATTTAGATCACACCATGATGCTAAACCACAAAATTATATTTTGTTCATTTGCTAGATATTGCTAGAATTTTTTTATGTTCTTTATTACCATTTATTTTATGATAACATTTGTTTTTATTGATCAATGATATATAACGTGCATTTGTGTGATTAGATTTACATTCATTATTCCAATGTAATCAATTTGGTTGAGATACATTGTATTTTAAGAGTATAGGACCTAGATGACACTCGAAGTTAAGTTTAGTAGTTAAATTTGCATTTTTAGAGTATAGGGACCTAAATGACACTCGAGCCTAAGTTTAGATAGTCAAAAATGAAATTTAAGAGTACAAGGATGTAAGTGACACAACCAAACAAGTTGAAGGACCGGCCATGTGCTTTACTCTAAACTCAAAAAGGCGCTCTATGGGCTTAAGCAAGCTCCTAGAGCATGGTATAAATGCCTTAGAGATTTCCTCATTAATCATGGTTTTAAAATTGGCAAAGCCGACTCCACACTCTTCACAAGAAGAGTTGATGATGACATATTTGTGTGCCAAATTTATGTCGATGACATAATATTTGGTTCTACTAACAAAGCTTTTTGTGATGAGTTTAGTTCTATCATGACCAAAAGGTTTGAGATGTCTATGATGGGTGAATTATCATTCTTCCTCGGTTTTCAAGTGAAGCAACTAAAAGGAAGGAATGTTCATAAGTCAAACTAGTTATACTCAAGATGTTCTCAAAAAGTTTGACATGAAGAACGCCAAGCCCATCAAGATGCCCATGGCCACAAATGGGCACCTCGACCTTGACATGGGAGGGAAAGTGGTGGACCAAAAGATATATTGCTCCATGATTGGATTTTTGCTTTACCTTTGTGCATCTAGGCCCGATATCATGCTTAGTGTGTGTATGTGTGCAAGGTTTCAAGCTGCTCCTAAAGAATGCCATTTAAGGGCTGTCAAAAGAAATATGCGATATTTGGTTCATACTCCCAACCTAGGGCTTTGGTATCCAAAAGGATCCGCATTTAAGCTTATTGGTTATTCTGATGCCGATTATGCGAGGTGTAAGGTTGATAGGAAAAGCGAGTCCGGGACATGCCAATTCTTGGGTATGTCCCTTGTATCATGGTCATCCAAGAAACAAAATTCTGTTACTCTTTCCATAGCCGAAGCGAAGTATGTTGCAGCCGATAGTTGTTGTGCACAACTTCTATGGATGTGACAAACTCTAAAGGACTTTGGTTACACTATGAAGAAAGTTCCCCTCCTATGTGACAATGAGAGTGCCATAAAGATAGCCAATAACCCCATTGATTACAACCGCACAAAGCACATAGATATTAGACACCATTTCTTGAGAGATCATACTATCAAAGGGGACATCTTGATTAGTCATGTGCGCACCAATAAACAATTGGCCAATATTTTCACCAAGCCACTAGATGAGAAAAGATTTTGTGAGCTTAGTAATGAGCTAAATATCATTGATTCTAGGAATGTGGCTTAAAAGGTTGCACATATGCTGTGACATAGGATAGATATTTGCAAAATAAAATGATTGCAAAATATTGATTGCTTTCCCTTTTGAATTTTTTTTGATCTTTCGATCATGTTTATTTGAATGTGACCATTGTTGGTTTGATTGTCTGATTGATTGCTGGTCTCATTTAATGAAACAATATTTTGAAAAACTATGTCCAATAAGATCTCTCTCTCTCTCTCTCTCTCTCTCTCTAGCTCATTTTCTACACAAATCTATGCTATCTATATCAATAGTTGCCAGACTTAGACGGCCTTGTTAGCGTCTTAGTCCGGCCCTGTATTTTTCTACAGGCTTCAGTCAGAAGCCGGACTAGGACGCCATCCCTAGCGTCTTAGTCTGGTGTCAGGATTTCAATTATAACCGTCGGGACTCTCTCTCTCTCTCTCTCTCTCTCTCTCTCTCTCTTAGGTCAACTCTCCATTCTTTCTTCTCCAACCCGTACTCTCTCTCATCCACTGCAAAACCGGTGACCAAGGGACCTCCTCCAGCGATCTCCTCCACCCTCCATCAAGTGGAACAAGGTTTTGGGGGGATCTCACCTCGGGGTGCGGCCAAGTCTGTGGCCCTATTGCTTTGGAGCTCTCTTCCTCCTCCCCAAGGTACCTAGGGCCTCCTCCTTGTTCTCCCTTCAATTCTTAGATGCCCTAGGATTTCTTCGAAATGTGGATTGTGTAGATGTTCTCAATGACATCGTTTGTGTACCTAGTACCTCATATGATTAGGGAATGTCGGTTGGTTGTGTTGTTAGCACTAGTTAGGGTTCGATTGTGCCTAGACCCGGACTAAGACGGCTCTGACCCGTCTAAGTCCGGGTACTACTAGTTAATCTCTTGTTTTATTGCTTCAACCAACACACCATTTATCCTAGAACCTACTAGTTACTTGCGACAGCAAATTTTGGAGAACTTTCTATCAGGACCCGGACTAGGCCAGCTCCTGTGGCATCTTAGTCCTCTTTCTGACAGAAAGGTCTTCACTGTTTGGTGTTTTGAGTATCTTTTGATCTCACCTATTCATCGGTCCTTATCAATCGTGTTCATATCTCTTAGGAGCCATGGCTGGTGGTGAAGACAAAGGCAAGGGAAAGAAGCATACGGACATCGCCGGCTATCAACGCCGCCTTGGAGCCAAGTCCGCCCATGGCGGTAGCAGCAGCAATGCAGCAATGGGGGATGTTCTTTTGCAGCACAACGTCGATGATGTAATTGAAGAGCAGCCGGTTGAAGACATCCCACAGCAGCAGCAGCAGCCACCCCCTCAGGGGGAGATTGAACCCCTTGTGATGGCACCGCCAGTTCAAGACCCCACCAATCCAATGCGTGTCAAGGACTACACCAAGGATGTAGCTGCAGCATCAAGCATGAGGGATGATGATCTATATTCTATGCCCAAGGAATGTCCCGATCCTCGCTTTTGGAGTCACTTCCATGTAGACTTTTACTCCTCCGCCTATCTTCACAAGGTGACACCTGTGATTGAGGCTCAGTGGGTGGATTGGAATTACATGGAAAGGAAAGGCACTCAAGAATTCCTTGAAGTGGCAGAGGCTTGCAAGCACCATGGGGTGTATGACCTTATGACCCTCCCATACTCATGGAACAAGGAGGTAATCACTCAGTTCTTCTCCACTGTCTATTTCACCACTCAAGGTATCAACCCGAAGATGACATGGATGACAAATGGTGAGAGATACACCGTCACCTACAAGAGATTTTCTGCCATTCTTGGTCTCCAACAAAGTCTCAAGTCATCGAAGCACATTCATGAGGAGACAGTGATGAGCCCGGATGACATGTTTTTCATGTATGAGAGAGGAGTTGCAGCAGCTCCTCCAAATGTTCATGGATTTCTTCCTTTCTTCACAATTCTCAACCGTTGTGTAAGGAAGATTCTTGGGCCAAGGGATGGAGATGCATCAAGTGTTCCTACCAAGTTGAGGAACTTGCTTGCTAGGCTTCATGGGAAAGCTAAGTTCAATGCTTTTGACTTCATTTGGGAAGAAATCTATGCCATATCCATTACTCCAGCTCGGTCTTGCTCCTATGGACCTTATATTATGAAGATGATCGAGGAAGTCAGCGGCCTCTCTTTTGTCAAGGATGTGCCTCACAAGCCGTTAAGGCCTTAAAAGCCCGTTGCTTTTAAGCCTTAAAGGCCTTAAAAGCCGTTGAGAGGAAAGAAATTCCAGTTCAGAGAGGGAAGAAAGGAAGAAAAACACAAGGACCCTCAAGCAACTTTCAGCTCAACACAACTTCACTCCAGCTCGTTCTCCACCTGATTCCGATGATGATGACTCTCCTCCACGACACTTTCCACATCCCGCTCTTTCTTTCATAAGGGAGGATCATGAGTAATTTGAAGAGAGTTTTGCTTCCTCGAGAAGAAGGTGGAGCTGCAGAACTAGAGCCCTCACCTCTAGCAGACCAGGAGGAATACAGCTTGTTTTGTCTTGGGTGTAGTGCAAATCAGAAGCTGCAGTCATGAATGGGATGAGAGGAAAGAAATTCCCCATTGCTCGGTTGGCCACTCCATAGAGCTGAAAAACAAATATGAGTACTCTCTAGCTTCCCTAAATTTCTCCCAAGCTCGCTACTTTGATTCTTGAGGGATTGAGAGGAGATTTGTGAGGATTTGAGTGAGCCACCTCATATTGCATTGGAGCACCTCAATTTCTCTTCACCACTGGTATTGCTTGTGTTTGTTACTCTTGGGGATTCATCCTCGAGATGGTTAAGCATCACCCGGGGCTCCCAAGCTTGTGGTTGAAGACCCGGGAAGTTTGTATTGCCCTCCTTGCAAAGGATTGATAGTGGAAAACCGAGCTTGACCTTTGTGGTTGCTAGGAAGAGATTTTAGGGTTGAGAGCAATCCGGTCCTTTGTGGACTCCTCAACGGAGACGTAGGTTCCTTTGTGGAACTAAACTTCGGTGAACAAATCATTGTGTCTTGTGTACTTGTTATTGTTCTTGTTGTTCATATTCACTATATATGCCATATTATTATCTCCCTCCAATACTTCTTGTGTGAGCTTGTTCTCTAGCCTTCTTGTACTATTTTATGCTTCTTTGTACTTGCTACTAGTTGTCCCTAAGCCTTGCTATATTTGTTGCACACTATAAACCAATCTAGAGCTCGTTCCATAATCTGTCGTGTGCAGGACCCGGACTTAGATGCTAACAGTAGCGGACTAAGACGCCAGCCCGGACATAGACGCCAACACTTGCTTCTTAGTCCGGCCCCTGTCAGAACTAATTGTTTTAATTAGTGGTTTCCAGTAGTGTTTGCCTATTTACCCCCCCCCCCCCCCCCCCCTCTCGGCAACTTTCACACTCTTCCTTTGTGGTCTTTGCTAGAGGACACTCTTCAACTGAGTCTTTGCACATGGACACTATACTACTTAATTGTGGTAATTGATGAAAAGACACTATGATGAATAGATTATGACTTCTCATGCAGGAAAGAGAGAGAAGGTTTCACAAATGGCTAAATTGACCTTGCAATTGTTTTAACAAATTTGACCATATAATTATATTTTATAAATAAAATATCATAAATATTATTAAATCTTAGCATATAATCAAATTTTAGATTAAATTTGAGTCTTTGATTATATGCTCAGATTTAATAATATTTATGATGTTTGATTTATAAAATAAAATTATATATGGTCAAATTTGCTAATAATTTCAAAAGGAATTTAGCCATTTGTGAAATCTTCTCTCTCTTTCATGCATGAGAAGTCATATTCTATTCACCATAGTATCTTTTGGCCAATTACCACAAGTAAGTAGTGTCCATGAGCAAAGACTCATTTGAAGAGTGTCCTCTAGCAAAGACCACAAAACAAAAGTGTCCAGCAGCAAATTTGATCATAATTATTGTAGCTGAAGAGTGTTTTAGCAAATAACCATCATTGAAGAGTAGTTTCTAGCAAAACTAGAATTGAGGAGTGCTCTACAGAAAATACCATCATCAAAGAGTCATTTGTAGCAATTTTTGCCTAGTAACCAATGGACGTGGCATGTGTATTTCACGATCCGTGGTGGGATTCATTGGGTCTAAATTTTAGAGGGGTCACATCAATCATTCGAACGGTGAATACAATTATTAAATATAGAACTAATTACACAGTTCAATGCATATTTGCGTGACAATTCTGTTAATATTAATTTTCAATTCTTTCACTATATAAAATGATTTTATAAAAAATAAGTATGTGGTGCATAATGAGATGTAGGCGTTCAATAAATATACAAAATAAAATTTTGTTTACATTGCTAACCACCATTGTTGGTATGGAAAATAGGAATAATCTTTTCTAATAGAATAAAGGTTCAGTTTTTGAAGTGTATCACAAAAAGTAATAAAACAAATAAAGTTGATTATATATTGTTTAAAGGAATCAATATATACAAAAAGAAGTTTATGATTTACACTAACAACCACCATTATAGATTTGAAAACATAGGAATAATATGTTCATAGAATAAAGGTTTTGTATTGAAATTTTGCCTATTTCTTCAGACGGTTGCACAAACTATTTTATTGGCCATTGGACAACTGAACAGCAGTCCCTTTTCATCTTCTATCCATGGAGTCCAGTGATTCCCGGCAACTAGCACTATTTTGGCAAAAGTAATATATAACAACCACCATCAAACATAGAGTGATTGGATATTCTTTGGTGAGGATTACCACTTGACACGCCTCCAGTTTGATCGCTTGACTTTGCTCAATTCCGGTCCCAGAAATTCCAGGGGGCTAGATGGAGCACTAGTGGAAATCTCAAATATCTTTTTTATTTTATTTTATTTTTTGATATTTTTCTCCAACTCACTATCAATGGGGGATAATCCACAAAACATTTCAGCTCAAATAGAGCTTGGATGTGGCCTACAAGAATTCTTGAAGTTTTAGAAAACATCAGGTTTCAACTTGAATGAATTTTTCTTTATCTTCCTGATTTTTTTAAAAAATTTTCGACAAGGCACATAGGGCATAGCCTAGTATGGGTCACCTCAACTTTTTGTCAAGAATCTACTGTAAAACTTTCAGCCAAAACGGACAACCGAGCAAAAAGTTATGGCCGTTTTACTGAAGGGGTATCGGAATCGGTTTTCAAGAAACCCGAGTCGGGTTATTGGTCGGCTTTGGGATCGGGTAGGATTTTTTTTTTTTGCGACATGGATGCAGCAGAAAGTAAAATTTGTGGGGATTGGTCCAAGGTGTTGAGGGTGGGATTAGGGTGGGTGTGTCGATCAAACAACCCTAACAATTAAAGACGACAAAACAGAGGGTGGTGAAGGGGATGGCGGCAAGGGTTGTAAGGGAAACACTACTGATGACAAAAACACAAACTACACCAGCAACTAAACAAGAACTATGGCACAAACTCAACACTATGTACTCTGAAATTGAGATATGCAAAGGCTAAACACGTGGTTATAGGCAGGGGAAAATGTTTTTGTAGCTTTTCTGTGGGTGATAGGATGAACACGAAAATAAAACTAAACTAAAGGTAGTGCAAACCTGATGGTACACCTGAAGCTCTGATTACCACTTTATGTGAACCAGGTTTCTAATCTTTTGGAAGGTTTTGGATAAGTTGATTTGGTCGGAGGCGACACACAAATTGATCCGGCTTGAGAACAGCATGTTCTAAACCCCGTAATCGTATCATAACGTCTCCTTTGGTTATCAATTGTTCAAGAACAATTGACCTCACCGAGAAGTCTAATCCTTGCCTGCGAATCAAGAACACAAGAACAAACAAAGAAGAATGCAACACAATTGCAGATGTATGATTAAACTCACAAAGTTGGGGTCTCACAAACCGATGAACAATGATACTGTTTATGAACAGAATTGATCTAAGCAAAACCCAAACCCTACTAGTGTGGTGGCGTCTGTATTGAAGACCCTAGGGTCGTGCAAGACCCTCTGGATGTGCCCCTAATTGGGCTCAACTGGATACAAAGCCCAAAGGCCAAAAATGGGTGACGCAACATCGAAATAGATTCTGGACCCAGATGAATTTTGACGATTCCCGATGGCTCCAAATGAATTTTGACATGAAACGGTGGCATTGGAAAGGTCTTCTTCTTAGCTTTCCGTGCATATGTAAAATATCCAAATCCGAGTCTGTATGCGTCCTGGCCATCCGTTTTAATGCAGACTGGTCCTGATGCCCGAAACAGACTCGAAGTCGGTTTCGATTGGGCCTCCAACCATGCCCTTGCTGGTCCTCCATGTCCCCAAGTCCTTCCTCCATCATCTCCTGGTCCTCTCTATGGTTCCTAATCATAATATAATCATTAGGTAGCAAACCATTCTCAAAAGTGACATATCATGAAGAACGAAGGAACGAGCTCACCTCTAAATTTAGTCGTCGTGCACGAGCTCTAATCATTGGACCTTGCAAGTCCAGAACTGGAGGAGTGTTGTGTGTATCCATAGAAGTAATGTCCTCATCAAGAAAGATTGAATATATGTAACATATATGAGACAGGGCAAGCTCGATCTGTGGCCATCATGGTGTTGATAGGTAACGTATATAGCTACTAAGATATCCTTTTTGGACTTTGGAATTTGTATGTCATCCATGAAAAGATAATCATAGGAAGATTTAATATATAACCACTACAAGAAAAAGACATTCTAGACACGGTTGTGTCGCTATATTTTTATAAACGTCACTATATTAATATCTAAAAATGTCTTTTGATATTTTTTAAAAACATATCAGCAAGACATGATATTAGATACGCTTCAACATTGCTAAAAAAGTAAACATGTTTTTTGAAGTGTTTTTTATAACACCTCAATGTGACACTTTAAACTGTAAGTAGCTATCAGAGGAATGCTTTTTTGTCATGTTTTTTAAACCATCTCAAAATGATACGATATTAGACACGCTTTCGACCATCACTAGTCCGTCCAAATATGATTCTTGACATGGTTTGACAATGTCTCAATGTGATACATTATTAGATACGTTTTGATCATATCTAACATCAAATAATGATGCTTGTTGACATGTCATTCAAAACATATAAAAGTAAGACGGTATTAGGCACATATTAATCCCATATACTTTTATTTAAAGACATTTTTGATACGCTATTGAGAACTCTAGAGACGTTAAAAGACTTAAAAGACATCAAAAGAAAAGAAAAAATGTCTTAACTACAATCAAAATTGCTTGCCGAATGAGATGGTTAAATGAGTTTACACTAAACAAATAAGTCGTGGGTTCAAATCCTGCTACTTGTAGAAATAATTCACTCCTTTTAGACAGCAACTAAAAAATAGTTTTTAAAATATTATGCAAAGTTTGTCTATGTTAGTAGATACATAATATAAAAATATATCAATGAAAATCATGTTTAGCTTTGTTAATACGTCATAACAATGTCTAGAATAGTTGACATGTCACAGAACGTAACTATGAAAATATATGTAGACATGTAACCGTGTTTATATCGTCTCAATAAAATATCTCATATGTTCTAGATACGTTTTTTAAATCTATATCTACAAGAACATGACACACTCCATGCGGAAACACCTCCAACAGGTTTTGTGAAAATGTCTCTATTTTATAGTAAAGATAAAATAAACGTATCTAACCCTCAAATAAAGCGTATCTATAGGGGTATGTTTCTAGTAGCGAACATATGAGACAGGGCAAGCTCGATCTGTGGCCATTGTGGTGTTGAAAGGTAGACCCATAGGCTGGTGTAGGACAGAGTATGCAGGAAAACAGAACACAATCCATCACAGGCGGGAAACACTTTGGTGAATTATTCACATACAGGTGCATATACAGTATGATACTTTTCTTTTAGCTCTCGCTTTATATATTATTTGGTCGTATGTAATAAACGGCAAACTGAATGCATGATCGCGCGACCCCACAATGAAATGCCAAAGTCAAGCACCAAAAGCTACAATTTCCAGCAATGAAATGAAAGAAAAATTGACATTTGGAGTATATTAGTACCATAATGAATAATGATGGGACTAGTGGATACGAGCGAGAAGGGGGCGATAACGTGGGATGTTGGCAAGTCTGTTTTGCTACATTGGCTCATAGGCAAGGATGCATTTCATGAGGCAGGGAAGAAAGGGAGTATCCAGGTGGTGTTATGTAGTAGTACAATATAATAGAGAGTCAAGATGGCCGGAGTTAATTTATTGCAGTTTCAATTTTGAGCAGAACAGCAGGGAGCCTCCTACTTACCTTTAATGAAAGTTTATATACAGTTTCATACATGGCCTTAGTCCAAAGAAACAGTCTAGCATAATGAACTAACTGAGACTACTCAATCTTATATAGTTGAAGAGGCCTTTTTCTCTTTGGCTTTGTCTTTAGAATAACTGAAGTAAGCTCATCTTTGAAACATTATTTCCAATGACCGTGGGACAGAGCACCATTGTCAAATATAATAGAACATCTATGGCACCAGATGTCCAACCCGGTATCATTAAGATTTTTCTAAAGACCTCTGATTCAAAATATTCTTCACCCCGGTAGTAATTTACTGCAATTACATCGAATTGACAGTCAGAATGACACATGAGGGAAACAATTCACACAACATATAGCCATCTACTAAAGTCATATAAGAAAATATATGGATATATGTTTCTTATATTTCAACAGTGTAATTCGTTCTTACACTACAACAAAATACCTCATCAGCAGCAGTTCAAAACGCCTTATCAACAACGGTTTTAGAATTGATGTTGATAATAAAGGTTATCAGCAGCGGTTCAAAACTATGAACTGCTGCAAATACTTGAGTATCAGCAGCGGTTCAAAACAGGGAACCGCTGCTGATACTCTATTTTGAACCGTTTCTGATAATAGTTCTCGTAAATTTTTTAAAAAAAGACCCTTATACCTCTAATTTCCTTTGCTCACACCCTTTGTATTGTTGTGTAGCAAAACTAAGGCACGGAGCAATACAACTAGAAGCATAAGAATAAATGACTATGTTTAGACAATATATATATATATATATATATATATATATATATATATATATATATATATATATATTAAAAAAAAATACTCCATCAATTTAGATTACATCATGTTTAGACAATATACTAGTGCAATCAAACTAAGGACAATCTATTGTTTGGGTTATTCATATTGCCAACTATCAAACTAATAACAATAATAATCGTATAAAACCAATGCTAACCTAAAGCTTTAACTTATCTGCAATCCAAGTTCAAGTTCCTAGACCCGAATTAAAGTACCTTTTGTAAGGACCGAAGGCGTACCGAGAGGGGGAGTGAATCAGTAAGCCGACCACAAAATCGAACACTTCAATTTCACACCACTAGAACTCGGCAATCATGGCAACCTATGCAATTCTAGTAGGCAAGACCCTACACATGCTAGTGTTCATGATGAGTACATAATGTGGAAGCTAAACACACTACCCTATGCAAGCCACAAGACAACCTACTTACTAGAGCACACAATTGCATAATAGTAAAGAGGGGGTTAAGGAATGCTCATGATTTCTTTTTCCGAGGTCTCGGAAGGATGGCGCCTTCCCCTACTCCTCGTTGGACCACTCCTGCCGGAGTCCTGGTCCCTCCTGCCACCAAGTGGAGTTCTCGCCCATGATTCCGATATCACTCCCGAAGTGAAGGCACGGTGTGCATCACCGCCGCCACCAAGGCACAAGCTTGCCTCCCTTGAGAACTTGTCGGACTCTCCGAGCCGACACAGGCGCTAACTGGCGATGCCCCTTTTACTGGCGGTCTCAAACCATGTACAAACGTGTGATGGCCTTCACAACCAATCATGATAGGCTCGATCACCAACACCTAACCGGTCTAGGTCTCACCATAGACCAAGAGTAACAACCTAGATCACACCCTCAAGGACACCCTAGCTGTGGATGTGCAAGATCGCTCTTTGTTACTCTCACTACCACTCTCAACATATGCAATATCTCCTCCTAGTGCTCTCCTCTTTTCCTCTTGGCTCTTATCAAATGTTCCAAGCAATTCCACTGGCCAAGAGTGGTCTCCAAGACTCTAGCAACAAAGTTATATAGGCTTCCAACCTCCAACTAGCCGTTGCTCAACTAAACCAGCTTTCTGGGCCAACTGATCGGACTGTCTGGTCACCGCCTGACCGGGCCATCCGGTCACTACAGTCCTGAGCTCCAATGGCTCTAGCACTCTGCCGACTTCTACTGACTGGACCGTACGGTCAGTTGACCGGACCGTCCGGTCCATTTCTCTCTCCAGTCCAGGAACATTCCAGCGCACAGCTTCCTCTCTGCCCTGTGCAACCCATAATGATCGGACCGTCCGGCCAGCTGACCAAACCGTCCGGTCTCTATGGACTCTGGCATAGACAGATTCCTTGCTAAATCTTCTCTCTTGATTTCTTGTCCTCCTAGTGACCATACAGTCCGGTCTCCACTAACCCCTCTGTCCAGTCACTACGTCCAGAAGCTGAAACTTGTTGTCCTCACTTGACTTCATTTTCTGGCTTCTCCGAACAGCTTCTTGGCTTCTCCACTATCATCTAGTACCTGTGATTTCACCAAGCCACTCAGAGGGAGATACTTGGGAAGAATCAAGTAAATGAAGTCTCCAAGACTTCTTCTGTTGAGCCACTCATGTTGGAAGAATATCACAAGCTCAAGGAAGAGAGGAAGACGGTGATGGACAGCTTTGAGAGGCTCACACAAGGTAAAGCCATACACAAGGAGATTCTTGGGAGGAACCTTGTGAACAATGTCTCCCACCGGGGACTTGGCTCATATCCCACCGTCATCGACATCATAGGGACGAGTGACTCCATCCCCACATGGATCAAGATATGCAATATCTCCTCCTAGTGCTCTCTCTGACTCTGGATCCAGTCTTGGTCTTTTCTTGGTCTTGGGCTTCTCAGGCATCTTCCCCTTTCTCTTGTCCTATCCTGTCCTGATCCTGCCATCACTGATTGCTGCTGCTGTCACTGCACGCACATAGGTGTAGATGGGATAAGCATAGAGTCCTAATACATCTACAAGCAAAGCACCGCTAGGAAAGAATGCGCAATAGAAATCCTCGCACTGACATGATCACTAGACAATTAAGCAAAGTAACAACAGTGATCATCGACTATATGTGGCTGGTGCGAGTTATCTAGTGTGCAGTCAAATAATAGGCAATTAATCTAACTGCAGACTAAATAGGAGACAAACCCTAGATATGCAATTAATAGATAAGCAATAAATTAATTGTAGACTAGGTTGAGCCAATTAATTAACTAATGCAACTAAAGTTTGGGATTTTGCCTAATTGCATTAATTAACTAAATTGCTCGGAATTCAGGGCAAACAACGATGAATGAATTGGATGGCACAATACCCTAGGGAAAGAATCGACGAGGAGAAACTCGAAGAACGCAGATGATCATCGGTAAACAATAGCCATCAATAGGGAGAGATGAAAGATGAAATCTTTCACCCTAGCTCTCGGTATGCGTGTGCACGAGTGTCGAGGAGGGTTGGCTCGACGAAGCGCCTGAAGTGCAAGCGGCGGCGCTGGCTCAGAGGCGCCCGACAAAGGGCGGCGGCAGTTGCTGCGCACAGCGGTGGTTCTATGATGGTTAAGCAGCGGCAGCCTTTTGCGCGCGGGTGCACGTGTGGTGCGGGCAATCATGGTGCGGGCGCGCGGTGGCGAGGTGGCTCGACGGCGCGGGACGACGATGGTGAGGAGGGCGAGGTCGGTGGCGCTCTGGGTGAGAACTCGGCGTCGGGAGAAGAACGAAGAAACAACCAAATCGGTTCTGACTGATTTTGACCTAGGTCAAATCATAATCGACGGCCAAGATCAATCAAGGAATGATCAACGGCTTAGATTAGGGCTCGCACCACGCGATCATGTGAACTGACCGGACAGTCCGGTCGGTGTGTCCAGAAAGGCAATTTCGTGGAGCAACGACTAGTTTGAGGTTGGGAGCCTATATAACTTCGTTGTTGGGGTCTTGGAGACCACTCTTGACCAGTGGATTACCTGAGAGCATTTGGTAAGGTCCAAGAGGAAGAGAGGAGAGCACTAGGAGGAGATATTACATATCTTGAGAGTGCTAGTGAAGAGTAGCTTGAGCATCTTGCACATCAAAGGCTAGGGTGTCCTTGAGGGTGTGATCTAGATTGTTACTCTTGGTCTATGGTGAGACCTAGACCAGTTAGGTGTCGGTGATCGAGCCTATCGTGATCGGTTGTGAAGGCCATCACACGTTTGTACACGGTTTGAGCCCGCCATTGAAAGGGGCATCGCTAGTGAGCGCTGCTGTCGGCTCGGGGAGTCCGTCATGTTCTCGAGGGTGGTGAGCTTGCGCTTTGTGCAGCGGTGACGCACACCATGTCTTCACTCGAGGAGTGATTGCGGGCTCGTGTGCGAGAACTCCACTTGGTGGCGGGAGGGACCGGGACTCTGGCGGGAGTGGTCCAAGGAGGATTAGGGGAAGGCGCCATCCTTCCGAGACCTCGGAAAAAAATCATGAGCATTCCTTGACCCTCTCTTTATTATTCCGCATTTGTGTGCTCTAGTGAGTAGGGTGACTTGTGACTTACATAGGCTAGTGTGATTGGCTTCCGCACTTTATCTTATCATGAACACTAGCATGTGTAGGGTCTTGGCCTACTAGACTTGTTTAGGTTTCCTTATCTTGTTAGACTTGACTAGCGAAATTGAAGTATTTGGATTCGTGAGCGGCTTACCGATTCCCCCCCCCCCTCTCGGTACACCTTCGGTCCTTACAAGTGGTATCAGAGCCAAGTGCTCATCTTTGAGGCTTCACCGCCTTGAGTATGGATGCCGGGACAGGCGGGGAGTGTACCCATTTTCAATAGTGATGACTATGCTTATTGGAAGGCTCGAATGCAAGCCTACCTTCAGTCCCTTGATCTGGAGATATTGTCGGTCACTCATGAGTCCGATACGAATGTGAATGTACTTGAGCCTGACTACATTAAGTGTAATGCTAAGGCCAAGAATGCTTTGTTTGCTTGCATTTCACTAGCATGTGTAGGGTCTTGGCCTACTAGAGTTGTTTAGGTTTCCTTATCTTGTTAGACTTAAGTAGTGAAATTGAAATATTTGGATTCATGAGCGGCTTACCGATTCCCCCCCCCCCCCCCCGTCTCGGTACGCCTTCGGTCCTTACAAACTGCTACAAGGTCCACTGGTTTTTCACCTTTTCGGCTGTTGTATGGTGCCGTGGCGGTCACGCTGGAGGAGATACATGTCGGGTCATTGCGCACACTCAGGCCTCATGTCAATGAAGATGATGTGGCAAAGGATATGTTGGAAGTGGTGCGCATGCAAGCAGTCGCTAACCTACACAAGTACATCACATCCTTCGAGAAAACATACAATTGCAAAGTTCACTCAAGGCAGTTTGCACCGGGCGATCAAGTCCTTCGGCGCAATCCTAACCTGATCAGTGTCGGCAAATTGTGCAGCAAGTGGCTGCGTCCCTTCATTGTGGATCACTCAAATAGGCTGGGGGCCTATCATTTGCTAGAGTTGGATGGTTCTCCAATGCGGCACACCTACAATGTTGATGCCTTGAAGCGGTTTTACGTGTAAGTTGCCACAGGCCGCTTCGGCAGTAACAATGTCTGTTTTGGTGTAACAAAAGTTGGGGTTGAGCATGTGTGCTCTTGGTGCTATGCTTAGCCCGGTTAGTGTTATTCCGGGTGGGGTCCCGAGGAGCCATTCGGGCTGCGTCGTAAGAAGTTGTTCCGGGCTGCGTCCCGAGGAGTTGTTCCGGGCGGGGTCCCGAGGAGCCATTCGGGCTATGTCGTAAGAGGTTATTCCGGGCTATGTCCCGAGGAGCCATTCGGGCTGCGTCCTAAGATGTTGTTCCAGCCTGTGTCCCGAGGAGTTGGTCGGGCTATGTCCCACACCCTTTTGTTTCAGCGCGGATTAGCTTATGTCTCGGTAGGTTGCTGCCTTCGGGTGGCGGTACGGAGGGTTGGCAATGTTTACATGCCAAGGGGCTGCGACCCCTATCTTGTGGTCCAATGTTTTGTGTACCATATCGTCTATAGCAACCGCTCAGGGGCTGGTCCTATGTTTGATGCATGCCAGTAAAATTCTGTAAGGTAAGCGTGTAAGATCCCCGTGTTTGTGGTAAGTTGCAATGTTATTTTTAGCAATTTTTATTCTTATCACGGCAACTACGGCCTAAGGGTCCCCGAGGGGACGTGTCATCTGTATTTGTCACATGGGCAACTACGGCCCTCACCCGAACAACTACCGTTCAATGCCAGACAACTACGGTTCGAAGCTTGCCAAGGCCTGACGAGGCGCTTGGCACGTAGAATAGCATTTGGTAGGCAATTTTCCATTCCAATGTACTTTGGCATAGTTCAAGTTACAAATAAGCTTACAATTTGTGAGTGTAATAAGAGCCCAAGGGCTAAAAAGTACAAGATTTGCCCGAAGGCATTGACAGTTTACAAAAGCCCAAGGGCAAAAAAAATGCAGCGGTTGCCCGAAGGCATAAAACTTACAAAAGCCTGAAGGCACAAAACATACAATAGCATGAGGGCTTGAAGCACTAAGGAGCCGAAGGCCTTTGTAGTAAGCAAGTGCATTCATGGCAAGCATTTTAACTCGCCCAGCATGTCTGTCAGCTCACGATGTTGCTCGACCAAATCGTCAAGCGCAGCCCTCGACATTTGTATTTGGCGGTTGGCTCACGTTATGCTTTGTTGGTGCCATTCCATGTTGGCGATAATCTGCAAGCGGCCTAAGGGTGTCTGTGCGGCTTGCCGAAGGGCCTCAATATCCATTGCAGATGAGCTGCTAGATGAGGCATCACCCCGAGAAGGGCTTGGGCTGCTGCTTGAAATTTCAATAGGCTCTACCTTTGCCGCTGGCGGTAGAATAAGGGGTTCATGTGTAATGATGTCGTTCGCCCTTCGGGCATCGTGAGCTACGCGTCGTTGGAGTAGTTCCTCCAGGGATACACGCTGGCATGCCGCTTTGATGCGTTTGTTGTCCTCATCCACGCAGGATAGGAATTCTGCAAACTCCCCTTCGGGGTGTTCGCGTTTCCAACGCCTCTACTGCACGCTCCGGATCAAAGAATCGCCAGGGGCTTCCCCGATCCCCGGCACCTTGATAGATACGGGATTTATGTCCAGTATCATGGTGTCAGGTGGAATGGGTGACGCGCCTTCGAAAGGCGCGCCCTAGAGAAAAAGAGAGCCGTAAATTATATATGACAAAGGAAGACGGCATAATAACTAATAGTGAAATTTTTCTGTAGTACACTATGTTTTTAAAAAATTGTCTGTAGGACACTTTTTTTGTCTGTAGGACACTAAGCGGTGTCCTGTGGACAATAAAACACGAACCCGGTGTCCTATAAACAAATGGCCCTAACTAATAAGATAACTCAATTTCATTCAAAACAAACACCTAAGTTACAAAAGCAGGGCTGTCGGAGCGCAAGACGCTTACGATGGCAACACAATATTCTACTACTAAGCACTAGTTAGCCGAAGAGTGCGCGGGTTCCGGTGAGAAGGTGAGTTCACACCTGCGTCTCCGGAAGTGCCGATGAAGGCTGCTCAGGGCCATGTGGGTAGTAGCATCGGGGTCGGGGGGCAGTAGGGCCGGAGGTGCAGACGGCGGCCTCTTCTATTTTTGCGACTTCAACAACGGCTGGACGACCCAAGTCACCAGGGGCTCCGGAGGCGATTGTTAGGGCATCAGGCGCCATTGAGTTAGGCTCCCTCCGGCTGTCGGAGGCAAGAGTGTTATCAGCAGCAGAGGTAGAGGCGGCTAGTTGGTTAGCCACGTCCTGGGCAAGGGCTTCGGCAAGCTCGATGCCGAAGGGCCACCAGAATTCTCGACCCAGGACATTGCCGATGGGACCTAGCCGTTCCTGCATCTGGGTGTACTCCGCGGTATTCCCGTGGCACTTGAATAGGAGTTGACGGGTCGCGTCACGGATGTCACCGCGCCTAGGGGTGCCCAGGGACTCCAAGGTGGCATAGGCCATCGTCCAGCCTATTCGGGCGCAAATAATGCCATAGGCACGAAGCTCGTCCTTGGCCCGGTCGAGCCCCTTGGACAGACAAGTAAGGCTTTTCATCCCCTCACCCTCAGAATGCCCGGTCTCTCAGGATGCCAACCCCATTCCGGTGAAAAAATGTCACAGCTGCCCTATCAAACAGAAGAGGCCTCGGCTCATGGATTCAGACTCATCGATATAAACACTGGCCTGCTCTAGAGCCTATTTAAGTTTTTTATTATGGCTATGTAGCAACAAGTTGTCGGCCCCTATAGTCTGGTTGGCTTCGCGTAGCTTTAATAATTCATCGTTTGATTTCTTCGCCTCTTCGGTCAGCAGCTAGATTTTCTTCTCGGCTTCCGAAAGCGCGACAACGGCCTATTTTAGGTCCGATGCTGACGATTGGGCTTGAGCCTGGCTTTTGGCTAGCTGCTTCTTCAGTTCTGACAAGGTGTCCTCCGGAGACAGCTTGGCCTCAAGATGGCGGACAGCAGTGCGGTCTCCGTAAAAACGTGAAGGGTTAGCGACTTTGCTGCTGCATTTTACATGGAAAAGATGACTTCCACAGTACACTTTACCTGGGCGGTCAGGCGTGCCAGGTAGCTGATCGCCGTGGTCGCATCGACAACCTCCAGCGCCTTTTCGTTGTCGTAGAGGTCGAGCATCCGGGAGGCGTACCCCAGCGTCATTGAAGCTTCGGGGTGGCCGCTGAAATCGATCGCGCGCAAGTTTGCCCCGACGTCATCCGGTTGCACGCCCGAAGGGAGCACGCCCAGGAAACCCTTGCCGTCGCTAGATTTCCACGTTTGCGTCATGGGAAGCTCCTCGGAGTCCTCTTCCTCGTCGCTGCTGATGTTCGCGACCTGTCGGGCCCCCTCCTCCTTAAAGGCTTTGCTGCCTTTGGTCGAGCTGATGCTTCGGCTGCTCGATCCGGAGCCTCGGCCCTTGGATTCTAACTCGGAGCATGCACTGGCGGCCGGTTCCTTGGTCTTCTGCTGTTCGGGGGAATCTTCGGAACCACCCTCGTGTTGCCCTGTTAAAACCAAGAAAGCAAATCGTAAGACACTAGAACGAGCACACGGCCACATATCAAGTTGTCAGAAGGATCGCAGCACCTGTGCAAACCGATGGACTGTCTACGCCAAAGTCTAGTGATGGCATCTGGATGCCGGGCGAGCGGGGTAGGGGTGACGCTATGCCTCCCGAGCGCCCCTCGTGTCTTCCACCGGACCTATCCGGGATGATGCCCACCAGCACATCCAGGAGAGGTGCGCCTGCTATGCTAGGCGTCGAGGTCGCCGGGGGCGTCCGGATCTGCATAGCGGTGATAGCCTCGCGGTCGGCTGTCGCCTCACTGGGGGTTGCTGGCCTCCGAGGGGTCTCCTCATATTGATTTCGGAGGCGCCGGTGCTTGGACTGCTTCGGTGCGGGCGAGGGTGCAGGCGAGGCTGTCCTAGAGTGTATCTTATTCTTCCTTCGACCAGAAGTACCCACATCCGATTGAACACTACCCCTCATGCTTAGGGCCCGCTTTGCCCCTTGCTTTGATTGCCGCAGCGATGGCGTGGCAGCTTCTGCGCCCCCTTCTAAGCCGCAGGGCGCTTGATAACAATCTTCACCCGCCTCTGCGGCATAGCAGATGTGGCAACTTCCTCTACCTCCTCCTCGTCCTCCTCATCGTCCGCGTCTTTGTCCACCCCGCCTCCGGGTTGTCGACCCTCGGTGTTATGCGGCTCGCACGGCGGCAGCACGGCCTCTGCATTGTACAGTTGCACAACGTGGTTGGTTTGGCTCTGACGCCCCATTTCCCCTAGCAGCTCCCATTCCTTCTGGATTAGAGGGCCGAGGTAGTTGTTCGCCTGCTACTCTATCTCGGTGAAGTTAATCTTCGGAAGCCGCTCCCAAGCAAGCAGCAGATTCCTGTTTAGGGGGTCCCGGGTGATGAACTGCATATGCCAGTCGGCCCGATAAGGGTCGATGCCCGCGGCGCAGAACTCCTCAACCTAGTCACGCATACTCAGCCGCCCGGCAACTCGGGACAGTAGCTGAACACGGGTGGTGAGTCCACTGTCCTTCGGGATCACAGGCTTCTGCATGTACACTATTTCTGCATTCCAGCTGTGCAGGTTGCTTTCGGTGCCCACGTTATAATAGAACCAACCGGCGGAGATCTGTTTTCCCTAGTGTTGCTTTGCCCCGTCGCGGGCACGTCATGTTCGCGGCACGGCCGGAGGGTGATGGTAAGATAGTTTGATATCATGGTGGGGTCCCTGGGGCAAGGATGTTCCCGTTGGGAAGCCAAATGTGTAGCAGCGAATGCCCCGGCATGCGGCTCGGTGCCCTCCATCCTGAACGCCCACTCGAAGCAGGCTAGCCGAGCGATGTTGTTCGGTAGTACTTGCTGTATCTCGAGCCCGAAGAGGGCCAAGACGTCTCCAAAGAATCGTTCGAAGACCACTATTACACCGGGCTGGGGCTGGGGCACGGTCTCGCCTGCCTTCGGCACTGAAGCTCGGGACTGCTCGAACCATCGCTTCAGTTCGGTAGCCCAAAAGTCCAGTTGCTCGTCGATGATGGAACTTGGCCCCAGATATGCGCTTCCGGCCTTTTTGACATTGATGCGCTTTGGCTCAAATCCGGGCGCGTGCTTAGCTTTCCGAGGGGCCATCGGCTGCCGAGGGGTGTGATCGAGTAGTCCGAAGGAAGGATGCCGAGCAGCCTTTGGTGCGAGCAAATGCACACTAAGTGGTGCGCAAGAAAGGGTTAGCAGTGCGGCGCTAGGGTTTCATAGGCAACGGAAAACTCAAAGTGAAAGTAAAAAAGAGAGGGGGCATGAGCGCCTGGCTACTGGCTTATATAGTCGGAAGAGCACGGGTCGCACGACGGTCTCTCGCGTCCGATCACGCGCTCGCTGGCCCGATGGCCGACACGTGGTGCGAAGGAGGCATTTATGCCTGCGTGCCCGCTCGGGGAGTACGCCGGGTAACCACGTGGGGCGCATTTATAACAGAGCAGCGCGTGGAGTGCATTTATGACAAGACGGTTAGTCATGTTTTAAGGGATGTCACACGGCGCGGCAAACAAGGGTAGGAAATCCAAAGGTCGTTCAGGCTGGAGGCAAGCGGCGTGGTGACTACTGTCAGCATGCCTCACTCTTGTTGCTTAACTAACCTCGATGAATATGATGGTGTTTGGTAGTTTTA
The DNA here is from genome assembly GCA_032690845.1 of Eleusine coracana subsp. coracana. Classification (NCBI taxonomy): domain Eukaryota; kingdom Viridiplantae; phylum Streptophyta; class Magnoliopsida; order Poales; family Poaceae; genus Eleusine; species Eleusine coracana. The sequence goes on along the minus strand of CM064432.1, from coordinate 6,303,988 downwards.
GGTTCCCGGAATAAGGATGGTCTCCGGGTAGGCCCGAAAAGCCCACCCCTTAGTCTCCCCAAGGCCAGAAGGCAGCCCATCAACAAGAAATAAGGCCTAGGTGGACCAATGGCCCAAAGGGCCTTCGACCCAACAGGCACCTGAAGGCCAAACGCATGGTGGGCCCCAAGCGCAGACATCAGAGAGTAACAGCCGAGGGCATGTACCGGATGAAGATTGAAGTACTAGAATACCCTTAGGCCGAGCAGTAAGATGTGTAATATAAGGCCCGGGGCAAATCTGTAAACACACCCGGGGGGCAGGTGAGCATGGATCTATATATTCTCACCCGCAGCTTTGACCGGGACGAGACATGCCTCTTCCACCAGAACCTTCTTGTACTATTCTAACCAGATAATACAAAGTTTGTTAGCTGAAGGGCGCCACTCCAAGCCCTTCGGCATTGTGCTATTGTTCAGTCTTGTTCACTCCCATTAAAGCTTGTCCGAGGGGCCTTTAGCCTAACCAGCCCTCAGCTCGCGCACAACATGTTTGTTCTGGACATGTAACCACAACAACAATGAATGAAAAACATGACTCATGATAACCCATGAACATCGAATAACTCCTGCAAAATAAGAACCAAATGTACCAATCTCCCAAAATCCATGTACACGTATGCTCCCCCTAGATACAAGCTACTATTGATCACACAAGATCGCACTCTAGCTCCCCCTAGACCTATGACATACTTCTCCCCCTTTGGCAACAAGCACCAAAAATCAGGAAAAAGTGAAAATCTAAGAACTCGTGGTTGAAGGAAGTGGCATCCTCTGAAGGCTCTGCTCCTGGTTGCTCCTGTGTTGAATCTTGTTATCCTCCCTGAGCATGTACCGCCTGAACATCTAGCTGCTCGAAGAACTCAAGTTCCTCTGACGGTGACTCAAATCCTCTATCCGGCTCTGCTGGTGTGACTGTGGCGGTCTCCTGAGCATCTGAAGCCTGGAGAAGTGCAAAGTGCAAGATCCACCACATCCTGCTGTGACAAGCCTCCGTGGATAAGATCCTTTGATACCTGAGGTGTGAGCGTGCTAACTGTAGCAGTGGAAGGTGGAGTTGTAGCTGACTCTGGGGCTGATTGCAACTTTGCTCGGGTCGTGTGCACTATCTCATAGGCTCATGACCAGTAAGTGCTGGGAGGTGGAAGGTCCAGCCATCTACAAAGTCGAAGAGTGTGACGGTGAGATGAACAACACAGATACTGAGAAAGTGAACATGGGGGAGAACTGAATCACTATTGAGAAGGTCTGTGCCTACTCCTCATATTGGTAACACCCCTGAGTGTGACAACACGCTAGACTGAGTTGTCATCAAAGCAGTAAAGGGGTCTGGCTCTGTTGGAAGCTACTAAAACTATGGTAGTATAGGGACTCCTGCTTGTTGGCAAGTTTGTCCTCTGGTGAGCTCCACCATCTGAGTCATTAGGGTGACCACTAGTGCCATCTACAATCCCTAAAGCTCTGCCTGTCCCCTGATGACCTCCATAATCTAATGTCTATCCTCAGCTGCACTCTGGATGAACTCACTAAGGCGACCTGTAAGTGCTGCAACAGTGATAGCGTCCTCTGACTGTGAAGCTGTCGGCTGAGGAGGTGCTCCTGTACTAGCTGACTTAGGGGTCACCGTCTCTGGATGAGCTGCCTGCTCATGAGTGACTGGCGATGATTCCTGCCCCTCCTCTCCTATCTGCTGACCAAAGGCCGACTGCGATTCCCTAGGGACTCAGGGTGCATAACTAGTGGTCACCTCAGGGAATACGCCGTACTGCTCCTCTGTCACTAGGCCCATCCTCCTCAGAAGATAACAAATGTAGGGAGCATAGACCAAGTGACGTCCTCCTACTCTCTTAGAAATAACCTCCTCCATCTCTCCAATCAATAAATTTGCTAAGTCAAATTGCTCTCTCCTCAGAATAGCTGCTACAACCCACTGGTGAAGTAGTGTAAACTCCTCTCTGTAGCCAGACCTGGAGATGATAATCCTGGTTACTATCGCTCTAACCACCTTAGCCTCTGCGGTGAGTCTCATAGGGCCTCTCTCAAAGCCTGGGGTGTGCGGTGGTGGAAAGGCAATCCATGCCATGTCGTCTAGTGGTCTGCGAGGTGCGGCGAGGGTCCCATAGGCACTCCTGTATAGCTGAAAGTCTGAAGCAAGAAGTACAAAGTTAGCCATGAGATCCTCTCTACTCAAACATTGTGGCTGCCCTCTGAACAAGAACCAGATCTCTGAGCAATCTCTGGCAACCCACATTGTCATGTAGAACTCAAGGACAATGTCATCTTTGTACCCGTATGGAGTAGTAACTTGCTCTACTAGCCCTGGCAAGTACGTGAAGTACTGCTTCATCTCAGTGCCGGTGGCTCTCCTCATATCCTCGTAGGTGATGTACTGCTACGGCACAAACAATCCATACTTGCCCTTCAGGGCAACATAGCGTCTCAGGACCTCTCCAATCCTACTCTGGAGGGTTGTCCAGTACCTATCTCCGGCAGCGAGATCCCTAGGGACTGGAACCCACTGCCCGAAGGAGATAAGACATAGTGCCAAGAACCTTAAGAATGTTCATCTCCCCGGCTGCCTTAACAAGTCTCTACAGCCTACTCATGCACACTGCATAGGTGCACCTCGGGTCTCCTTCCAGGTGAGCTGTCCTCTGGGGACCAGCTGGCGGTGTCTGCTCAGCCTCCTCCTCCACCAACTCCTCTGACTCATACTCAGAGCTCTCCTCCTCGGACTCCTCCTGCAGCATGGAGTGTCCCTGCTCCGTAGGTCTCAACGACCTCCCCTAACGGGAAGCTGGATTACACTGCAACCATGCTGGCAGTATCACTCCTATGACCAGGGGTGGTGGTGCAGTCCTCTGCCTGGTACTCCTCCGCAGACCTTGTGTTTCTGTCCTGATGATCAAGCATGATTCGGGTGTCCTGCAGAAGGTCTCCATAGCATCTAGGTGCTATGCCAACCATCTGGCTCTCTCTAACTCTGGGTCCAGTCTAGACCTCTTCCTACTCTTCGGCTTCTCTAGCATCTTACCCTTGCCCTTGTCCTGATCAGATCCTACCATCTCCACTATTGCTAACTGTTGTCACTACATGCACGTAGGTATAGATAGGATAAGTATAGAACCTAGTACATCCAGAAGCAAAACACTGCTAGGTAAGAATGCCCAATAGAAATCCTAGCACTGAAGGAAGGACATGATCAGTAGGCAAATAAAGCAATGTGATAACAGTGATCATCGACTATATGTGGCTGGTGCAAGTCATCTAGTGTGCAGTCAAATAATATGCAGTAAATCTAACTACAGACTAAATGAGAGATAAACCCTAGACATGCAATTAATAGATAGGCATGTAATTAATTGCATCCTAGGTTGAGTCAGTTCGTAATTAATGCAACTAATCAGGGATAATCAATTCTAGTTGCATCAATTCAACTAATTACTTGAATTAGGGCATAATCGATGAAATAAGAGATGTGCACAATACCCTGGAGGAAGTCCAAAACACCGAGAATGATGAGCACCACGGAACGCACTCCGATCACTGAAAAGCTTGAACTTTTGGTCACCACTAATGCAGGAAGGAGGGGAAAGGATCACCCGTGCCCTAGCAATCCATAGTGAGGGCTTAGCTCTGGAGTCTGGGCGCGTGCGTGCGGGGGTGAAGTGGCGGCCACAGGCAGCGGCGCGCATTAGCAAGACGGTGGGTGGCGCTAGCTTCGGTGGCGGCAGCGTGGGCTTTGCGTGTGGCATCTACAATGCTAGGGTTTTGGCGGATGCGTGCGCGAGGCGAGAGCAGCGAGGGTGAGCGAGCAGCACTAGAGACAACGGTGATGGCGTGCGGCGGGCTCGATAAGGCGCGGCGGCGTCCGTGGAGTGGGTGAGGGTGAGCTCTCGGCGTCGAGGGTGAACGAGGAAAGAAACAAAAATACTCTGACCGACTTTGATTTAGGTGAAAAGTGTACCGACAGTCGGGATTCATTAGGGTGTGAATCAACGGCTCAGATCTGAAAGTGCATCGCGTGATCAATTGAACTAGCCGGACGGTCCGCTCTCTACACCTGACGGTCCGGTCACTTCAGGAAATCTTGAAATCGAGGTTTTGGACAACAGAATAGCATGCAGACTGGACAGTACGATCTTCAAAAGAATTTCCGTCTGGTCTATATTTCCAATTCCCGAAGCACTATGCATTGCTGTAAAGACTAGACTAAATGGTCCATTGACCGGATTGTACGGTCACTTCCAAAAATTCATTGAATCAAGGAAATTTTTCAATTTCCATGTGCCCTCACTAAACACACAAATAAACACCGCACTTGGAATATGAAGGGAATTCTCAAACACTCCTTTTCAAATAGCGGCTCTATATGGCCTTAGAATTTTCCCAACTGCCAAATAAAGAATCAAGCAATTAAGAATCAAGGCATATCAAAGCCAAATGGGTATGTATGAGCCTTAGTCCATGAACCGTGCGAGTAGATTTAACCTCAGAGTTCATAAGAACTTGCTCAATGGGCATGAAGCACAATCCTTTCCTTTGGTCACACTTGTGGAGATGTAAATTTCTTTAGGTGAGACACAAATTTCTCCAGGTGAGACATGTATCCTGTCGACACTAATATCGGTAGTGGATCATAGGGATACCCATGATCCTTGTGTATCGGTAAAGGCATGCGCGAGACCGAGAGTTGATGGACACACAAGACGCAAGGTTTAGACAGGTTCGAGCCTCCCGAAGGATAATAACCCTACGTCCTGTGTTCTGTGATATATTATGCGGGTGTCAATGAGAGAGCCCCTGCCCCTCCTTATATATCTGTCACACCCGGTTTTAAGGACAAAACCAAGTGCTTATCATATGTGTGCCCAGGAACAAGTTTCACACATATCGACAGTAAAGTGAATAACAGTATAACCAATGTCATTAATAAAGCGTACCATTATTACATAACTAATTGTCTTTGAAGACTTCGACTCTCTTGACAAATAATAGCGGAAGACACCATAACACCATAGGCAATCGACCGGGGGCACGCACGCCTAGTAGTAGTCGTCATCAGTGTAGTCCATTTCTCCATCTTCTGAGCAGCAGTTTATAGTACAATAACAAAGGAAATAGCAAGGGTGAGCACATGCCGTACTCAGCAAGTGGGGGAAAACATGACATGCAAGTTTAATAGAAGAAAGGCTAACATAATGGTTCATTTGCGTAAATGAGCACTACACCTAAGACCATTTGAAAAGCAGTCCTACTTACTAGGTGAAAAGTTCCCCAAGTAGTCTTATTTATCCAACACTACAGGTTAAACCACCTGTAGCCAACCATGGGTTAAACCGCCCATAGGAAACCACACTATAGGTTCCACCGCCTGTAGCCAACCATGGGTTAAACCGCCCATAGGAAACCACACTACAGGTTACACCGCCTGAAGCAAACCATGGGTTAAACTGCCCATATGAATCCACACTACAGGTTACACCGCCTGTAGCAAACCAAGGGTTACACCGCCCAAACCAAACTTGGCTACCCACCAAGTCCACCCATAAACCACCTTCCTAAATGTGTGAGGATCCAGGCCGCTCATGACCGTGAGCGCGGCTGTTATAACAGTTTGACAATCTGCAGAGGTTGCACAACTTTACCCATAGGTTGGTGATTTTATCACTATGCAGTGACTAGAGAGTCTCCATGTTGCCCAAATCACCCTACCATAGGTGTGAGGCCAAGAGATCACCACAAGGTCTTTCAGAGCATTTCCTAGCTTGCAAACAATCCACGCTAAGTTTTCACCGCTGCGGAATTAAACCGTTCCTACAGAAGCCCCCTCTGGCGCCGTGGCTAGGAGTAAACCGTCCATCGCCTGAGTCCGAGATTAAACCGTCCCATCCTCCCTCCTCGACTGCTCACGAAACTGGGAAGACATCTCGATACTAAACCAAGCCTACCCATATCAGCCCTGTGCTTTGCGCGGTTTTCCTGGGTGGCCGCTCCACAAACTACTCTTGTGATCCCAAGCAGGTACCACCATAATCCCACAGTACTGTACCGGGTACACGTGCATACCCGCACCATCCTTGCCATCCTCCTGCTTGGATCACCTAGGTTCCATGTTGCTAAAAAGGATTAACCATCCCTCATGATCATTATGTTAAAGTGAACCATTAGTTAAGATTAACATTAGACACTTCCATTCCTGACATAGCAAACTAAGCATGACGTACCCTTACTAATAAGCTACACCAGAACCCAGGCGACAAGGAATAATATGGAACAGGATATGACACATGGGATTCAGTATTAACAAGCATGCATAGAGATAGAGAGAAATGTAAAACATAGGTTCAAAATGCATCAAGGACACTTGCCTGGTTCCCTTTGCTGCTGCTCAAATTCTTCAAGGTGGAGATCCCGAAAGTTCTCTAACAGCGGTTCGTGTACTCAACGTCACACCAGAAACACAAGCATATAAACAAACTAAGAAACAACACACCACACAGTAACAAACAACAAAGAAAACAATACTAGGAAAAAGTACGTGTTGCTACGATCGCGTGAGCGCAAGAATGGACTCAATTGGAGCTACGAGTAAAAAGTTACAAAGGTTTAAAGTTCTAGGGCTAAAAATAATAAATTAGCAAAGAATTATAAAATAGTACGACTAGACAATATTAAACACTACGATTGCTTTGGTGAAAGAATTTCTCAAATCAGAGCTATGGTTGAAAAATTATGAAGATTTGAAGTTTCAAGAGTTAAAATGTAAAAACAGATAAGTTGAAGGGCCTAAAAGTAATTTTAGAAAAATATAAGGGCTAAACTATAAAATATACATATAAAATATAATTTATGAAAATTTTACAGACCAAAAAGTAATTTATAAAAAATACAAGGACTAAACTGCAAAATATCTAGTGAAAATATATATTGTATAAAATTTAGGGATCAAAAAGTAATTTTGGAAAAGTTTAGGGGCTTAACTGTAAAAATTTACAGGGCCGAAAAATAATTATTTATAAGTTTAGGGACCTAGGTGTAAAATTACTAGCCTAAATAATACTTACAGAAATTTAGGGCTAAAATAAAATTACTATAAGGTACAAGGTTGTTTTTATAAAATTATAAGATTAAAATATAATTAAAAATATATATACAGGGTGTTTTTACAAAATTTAGGGCTAAAATATAATTTAGGAAAAGACTAGGGGCTTTTATCTAAAAATATAGTGCTAAAATAATTAAACACAAGGCAAAGTCTTCAATTGAAGTTTCAAGAGTTAAAATGTAAAAACAGATAAGTTGAAGGGCCTAAAAGTAATTTTAGAAAAATATAAGGGCTAAACTATAAAATATACATATAAAATATAATTTATGAAAATTTTACAGACCAAAAAGTAATTTATAAAAAATACAAGGACTAAACTACAAAATATTTGGTGAAAATATATTTTGTATAAAATTTAGGGATCAAAAAGTAATTTTGGAAAAGTTTAGGGGCTTAACTGTAAAATTTACAAGGCCAAAAAATAATTATTTATAAGTTTAGGGACCTAGGTGTAAAATGACCAGCCTAAATAATACTTACAGAAATTTAGGGCTAAAATAAAATTACTATAAGGTACAAGGTTGTTTTTATAAAATTATAAGATTAAAGTATAATTAAAAATATATATACAGGGTGTTTTTACAAAATTTAGGGCTAAAATATAATTTAGGAAAAGACAAGGGGCTTTTATCTAAAAATACAGTGCTAAAATAATTAAAACTAAGGTTAGGGGTGTAAATATAATTAAATATATATTCTGCAATGAAATTAGGTTTGAAATATAATTTAAATAAAATCTAGGGGCCTATGTCCAAAACTAACTTTATTCAGGATTAAGCAGATTTATTTTTAAACCTAAAACCCTAAAATACCTGTGGACTGGGTCTACGGCCCCCGTGGACCGGGGTTGACCCCGTGGACCATGGTCCACGGTGGACAGAAGGCGGCGGTGGCCATAGCCGGCTTGCCGGAGCTCACGGGTGCGGCGCTCCAGCGCGTGCGCGACGGGGGGAAGGGGTGTAGGAGAGGCGGGAGCGGGCAGGGGAGCTCACCGGGGCGCGTGACGAGCGGAGGAGGGGCCGAGGCGGCGACGCGAAGCGGCGGCGGTGACGGCTCGACGGCGGCAACTGCGGCGGCAGGGGAGGCCGAAGGGGAGGCGTGGGGCATGGGGGCCTGCTATTTATAGCGCGTGGTGCCCTAGGTTTGCCTTGGCGCACACGCCGAGGCGACGACGGCGACGGGCTCGGATGGCGGCGCGGCTAGGGTTTCAGGCGGGCGCGGTGGGGTGGGCCGGGGCCGCGCTGGGCCGGGTGACGGGGTGGGCCGTGCGGGCGAGGTAGGCTGGCGGGCCAATAGGGAGAGCGGGGCGAGTTGGGCCGTAGAGAGAGAGAGGCCCCGGCCGGGTCAGGCCAGAAGGGAGGGAAGGAGGGGGAGTGGGCCGTGGGGGATTTCGGCCGAGGTGGCCTGGGTGGGGGAAAAGAGGGGGAGGAGGGAGGGAGGCTGGGCCGAGGGAAGGGGTTTCGGCCCAAAGGCCTTAGGGGTTTTTTTTTCTTTCCTCTTATTCTTTTCTTCTTCCTATTCTATTTCTATTTCCAAAACAAATCCGAAACAATTTCTTATCGAATTTTAAAATAGATTTTTACACACAATAAAATCCAACAACTATTAATCAATATAACTGCAACAAACAAAATAAAAAAATTAACCTATATTTAATTATTATTTTTTTGAAAATAGTTCTTTCTCTTAGCAAAATATTAATAACTTAATTGATTATAGAAAATTTTAAAATATTCTAAATTTTGAAAAATCAGGGTGTTACAATATCCGGGGGGGGGGGGGGGGGGAGGGTTACATGGTAAGTGTCCTAGTCGATTACAACATGATTTCTGACTAGGATTCTATCTCTAACTTTCTATATCTAGTATTGACTTCTCGTGTACTCTAAGTAATAATCCGAGTAGTTATCTTCATGGGTCCTTATCTTTATTAGACCTCGGCTCACTTGGCAATATATCCGAGTGGTGAGGTATCCCTGGTATATATATCCCACAGTAGCCCCCGTGAGCTTTGCAAGTTAATTGTTGATCTTCAGTTGATTGACTAATGCTTCACCATGAATATGATTAACTTTTGTATGTACAGCAACAAACTTGTAAAGGTCTCCAAGAATCTTGAAAGAGAATTATGCGCCAAATAATATTCATATGCAGGGAAAAAAACCCACCTACTAGGTGTAGGTACAGCCCCCGACTCAGAAGGTATTTAGATCACAAAATATCTTGTGAGTCATCATATATAAATTTTGATGTACCACTTTCCCCGACTGATTCAGTGAGGAGTTTTAATAGTCTACCACTCCCCCCAACTAACAAAAGGAACCACTGGTACTAATGAATTCGAGTGATACTTGATCAGATATATCAAGCATAGCAGTTATGTAAAATATCCGGGTGATACTTGATCCAATATAACAAGTATAAGAGCTATCAAAAATATCTAAACAATACTTGGTTAAATATAACAAATATAGCAGCCCCCGGGCATGATTTCGAGTAAAAAATATGAACTCATGCCAGGTTATCCAATATTGAGTAAAACTATAAGTAATCAACAATGGCAGAGTGTTCCAATAATATAGCCGAATGATATAACGATTCAAAACAAGAAGGCCGAGTGATCTAATAATGAAGCTGAATGATCCAATAACTCGAAATAACAAAACCGAGTGATGTCAATAAAGTAGCTCCAGTTGATATAGCTACTATAATTCATGAAAATAATGTATTCAATGAATAATACATTAATAAAACAAATAATATATTCAATAAATAATACATATATAAAACAACCAATGTACTCAAAAGATAATACATTGATAAAACAAACAATGTATTCAATAGGTAGTACACCAATAAATCAAATAATGTATTTAATATGTAATACATATATAAAATAACAATATTGATCCATTGCTAGAAATGCAATAGATGCTTGGTTTGTATTGGGTGATTAAGTACTGTATGAACTCGAGCCTAACTCTCACAACCAGTAAATATCAGGTACCAATACTACTAAACGACTTCCTTAACATTCAACATGAAGCATGGAGACTAAGAACTCACTCGGATGACCATGTGAGTTAAGGTAAAAAGGCGCCTCGGTCCTCAACAAACGATATGAACTATGGAGACTAAGAACTCACTCTATGAAGCATATGCGAGTTAAGGTAATACCGAGAGTCTAACACATCAAGATTATGCAGAAAGAAATTATCCCTAAGTTAAAGAACCTATGGCCTTTCATTAGATGAATAAAACTGAAATTATAAAAATACTTAGCTGCTTAATATCCATCGAGCTAAAGACGAGCCCCCGACATAACAGCTCAAAAGGTCCGAGGGATCGAAATTATAGAAACCATGAGTAGTTGATCACGACTGAGTGATCCAATGACTCGGCGCTCTGTGGCCGAGTGATCCAATGACTCGGCGCTCTATGACTGAGTGATATCAATGAGATAATTGTAATGCAAGAACACAAATAATGTAGTTATATGTAAAATTAATATAAAGCATTAATGAAACAACATTTTTAATATCTAAGTCTATTGGGTTTTAGTTATTCATCATAAAAAACAAATAAGGTTCATTAGAAGAACGATGTGCACGACGATTTTAACAAACGACATGAGGCATAGAGCTAGACTGGCCAATTTGGGTAATGGGAGTCAGATGGCAACTAAGCAAAACAGCTGAACTCCTCCTAATACTAATTATGTGCTGCTAAAACTCATTCGGCCAAACATGTAGGAGTCAAAATCAACCGAGAAAAATTATTGACCAATATTGTCAAGACAAAAACATGAGTCCGAAAGAAACTCAAAACTATCACGGTAAGATGAAGAACCTACGGCCTTCAAATTGAGTTCATATGAATAAAAGAAAATAAACTATAAAGTTTACTTAGCTTTGTGATAGTAAACAAATTGTAGATGAGCCATATGCAAGCCATAGACAAGCCCCCGAGCATGCGGCTTGATTGTCGATGCGAGTAACCCAATCACCATGTTGCCTCGCCGAGTGATTAATTGAGTCGTTAAATAGCTAAGTTGTCGGAACATCAAAGTGCCGAGTCATTGGTTGAATAATTACATCATCGGCCGAGTGGCCAAGTCAACCCGCAAGTCTCCAACACGACCCAAAGTATGAACTCCATGTCACACACGTCCATGCAAAAGAAACCATGAAACATGATGAGATTTAAATAACCAAACCAATGGGTATAATATGTAAATAATAAAATAATATGGAAGATTAAAGATGAACAGAAAACATCCCTAATGTGTACTTGATCCAAATTCCTTCAATTTTGGAGCAACTTGGCAAGACGATCATGTTGATTGGTTAATCACGTGCAGTGGCACACATCAGCCGCCATGATTCATGCCGAGTCGCCGATTAGCCGTGTTGTCGAGTCAACGAGTGGCTTCAAATGCTTAAGTGACTCAAAGCATCACCCGTGTGTTTGTGCCTTCAACCGTGTAGACGAGCCATTGTGTCGCCGAGTTGTGGACCCATCAGCCGAGTGGACAACCGGCCTCGCCATCTTGATCATCGCCTTTTTTACAGCAACAAGCACTTGATTTATTTTAACGAACACCATACAACCAACAACAGCGTAGATGATCAACTCGTACATACATGCTAAAAAAGTATGTCACATAATAAGTATCCAGATTACTAATTGATACGAATTGATTAATATATAGGGAATAAATAAATAAAAAGAAACTTCCTGATATGTGCATGTGGGATTCTGTGACTCGAAGACAAGTCAAGCACACCGCTGGGTCATCAAACCAGAGATCTAAGTCACCATGAAGCCATTAACCTAGTAACCATGACATCAAGTGATGGAACAGCTATATGGCCGAGTCATATTGGCCGAGTCATCAATCGGGTGAGTCGAAAGCGAGCCGTTGAGTAGTAGGTGGAATCGAAGTCCAAGTAGCTTATCCTGGCTTGAAGCCAATTACTTGCCAGATGTCTTCTGTACACGTGCAGGCCTTCTTCGATGATGCAGCAGGATCGATCTGCCTCTTCCTCCGCTGTGTCGTCTATCTTGCAACTGGCGTTCATGCATAAACCAATCTCCAGTGAATTGGTTCATGATGTTGCCGACCTCCACTGAATCGCCAATAATGACTTAGCCTGTGAAGAGCATGCAGCTCATGTCCACGCAAAATCACACACGTAATTAAAATTCCAACTAATCAAATTGATTAACATAATCTAAAGAATAAAATAATGCAGCAACAGTTAAGATGGAAAGATATTTCCCTGACTAGCACGGGAACACCTCAAACTCCATGTGGAATGAAACAATGACCGGTTCCAATTCAACGACATCGATGATGATATGCGCTAAAATAATCTTGAGGGCAACAACTGGGTGAGTTGCCGAGTGATCCGACTCTCTATTGCCAGCAATTGCACACGCATGCATTCAATCCTTGTTTTATGCAGCACATGAGTGTCTTGCTTCTGAAAGCCAATGCCGTCTTGCGCAACCACGTGAAACCAATTGCTAGTTGGATGTCATAACAAAATCCATTGATTACGATCTAATCCACTTGCAATGCATGGTGGCTCCAGGTAGTAATTCATCCATGCAAAACAAGGAGTACATAAACATTACGTACTGATTAACAATCGGCTAACCAATTTGATTGGCATAAGAAAATAATACAGAAAGATTATAGAAAAAATTCTCCCTGTTTAGTGCATGTACGACTCGACTCCTGGTCGGCAAAATAATCTCGTCGGCACATGATGACTAGCATTGATTCAGCAGCCTCGGCACCACCTTGTAACCAGCGAATTTGATGATGTATTCAAGAAACACATCGACTGCTCGCCGCATGAAAGGCAGCCGCCGCTATACCGAATCGCCTACTTCACAACGCGATATCATGGCTGCCCCAGATCCTGAAGCCTGATCAATTCCCTGATTTCCAGAGCCTGTACGACTCGGATCAGCAGATTAGCTTCCAAATACGCTAGCATGTCACGTTCTGAACTCAACGAGTTAGTCGCTGCTTCCTTGATCTGAGTCGCCAAAGTTTTCGTGCATGTATCATTGCGAAACAACACAACACAACATCGTGCACGTGGCATCCTTGCCATGCGCACATGCATACTGCCACAACTGTTGCCTCGGCTCGATCTAGGGTGATCCTCGCTGCCGCAACAAGCTCTTGAGCGAAGCCTCACCGCGACAAAGTGATGTGGTAACCGATGAAGATTAATCTTTTGTCAGAAGCTTGGCCATCGAACCCGACGAGCCGATCATCGCGCTGCCCCTTCCTGGCGCGCCAACTATCGATACTAATATCGGCAGTGGATCATAGGGCTATCCATGATCCTTGTGTATCGGTAAAGGCATGCGCGAGACCGAGAGTCGATGGACACACAAGACGCAAGGTTTAGACAGGTTTGGGCCTCCCGAAGGATAACAACCCTACGTCCTGTGTTTTGTGATATATTATGCGAGTGTCCATGATAGAGCCCCTGCCCCTCCTTATATATCGGGGGGGGGCAGGATTACATGGCAAGTGTCCTAGTCGGTTACAACATGATTTCTGACTAGGATTCTATCTCTAACCTTCTATATCTAGTATTGACTTGTGATGTACTCTAAGTAATAATCCGAGTAGTTATCTTCATGGGTCTTTATCTTTATTAGACCCTGGCCCACTCGGTAATATATCCGAGTGGTGAGGTATCCCTGGTATATATATCCCGCATCTCCTTTGTGTTTCCTATATAATGAATGCGACAAGCATTTGACATATGCAATGAAAGTAAACATGCCATGTGAATGCAAGCAATATTAAAACAAGACACAAAGGAAACCTAACAATGTCAAGTTTGAACCCCTCTCAAGCTTACTCACTATAAGCCATACCCTTGCCTTGAGAGAAGCCAAACCACCATCTCAAGCACTCCCCCTTGCTTATAGCTATTTTGAGTGGGATAGATATTGACTAATTTTTATGTGTTTTTCTTTTAGTTATTTACACATGCATGGATGCAAAGCATACTAGTCACAAAGAAGTCCTAATTACCATGCAATGCAAGAGAAAGAAAAAGCACACTACAACTACTAAAAACTAACACGGTTACCTCCCTCATGAGTGGATATGACGTTGAGGTCCATGTCACTTGTGGTGGACTTCACATGATCTTCATGAAAGCACTTGATCCACCACCACCACCATCTAGGTCATGTTCTTGGGCACCCACTTGTACACGGTCGAACCTATCAAGATCAACTATGCACTTAGGCACCCATATTCTCTTGACCTTTCTCTTCTTGTTTGGTGGTCCCAAGGCCTTTGCTTTCACCTTGCCATTCTTATTCCTAAAAAGCTTGAAATGGGTGTTCTCATGAAACAAGTTAGCGTTAGGTAAAACAATGGAACTCCTCACCATAGGGCAATCTTTGATGGTGTGGCCATCCTTGCAACACCTCTCGCAATAGTAGTCATCGGTGAGTAGGGGTTTGACACATTCAGGAATGGAGTCACTCGTCCTAATAATATCGATGGAGGCGGGATATGAGCCAAGTCCACAGTGGGAAACGTTGTTCATAAGGTTCTTCCCAAGAATTTTCTTGTGGATTGGCTCTACCTCGTGCAAGTCTCTCGAAGCCGTCCACCACCATTTTCCTCTCTTCCTTGAGCTTGTGATATTCCTTCAAAACAAATGGCTCAAGAGAAGAAACCTCATTCGAGGTGGTTAGTTCATCACACATAGTAGAAGCATAGCTCATTGATGAAGTAGAGGAGGGAGAGGCAAGGTTCTCAACATTGATGGCCTTGTAAGTAATCTCAAGGGAATTGTACTTCTCATGAAGCTCTCTACATGATCACATTTGACTTTGTCATAACTCTTGTTTTGGGCCTCATGAGATGTGACAAGGTCCTTGAGCTCACTCTCAAGGTCAACAATACGATCCTTAGCCAACTTACACTCTTTTCTTACCACATCCAACATTTTGGATTTCTTAACAGCGATGTCGCGGGCTTGCTCAAGCATACTCCATAGCTCGGCACAAGAGAGCTCATCATCATCGTTGTTGTCATTGCTCTGATCCTCACTCTTCCTAAGGTGGCTCGCGGCCATGAGGCACATGGTAGGTGGAGGAAGAGCTCATGGACATGTGGTCTTGATCATGGCTAGGTCGGCCACTTCTTCATCATCGCATGATGAAGAGGACTCATCACTTGAGTTGTCGCTTGTCCACTCCCCACCAAGAGCCTTGCGTGAAAATATTTTCTTGGAGTCTTTGGCTTTGCCTTTGCCCTTGCTCTTATCTTTGTTGAAGAACCTCTTCTTCTTTTGCTTGGCTTTGGGGTCTTCATCATCTTCTTCTTCTTCACTTGAATCTTGTGACTTGAATGCTTCTTTCTTGGGCTTTGGGCAATCTCAGACAAAATGATTTTTTGAGCCACAACTGAAGCACTTGCCCCTAGACTTGGAAGCAAACTTGTTCTTTAAGGTCTTCATCTTCATCATGAGAAGAGCCGAGTCCTTAGTCAAATCACCTTCATCATCATCATCATCATCATCATCATCATCATCATCTTTATCCTCTTTAATGACTGCTTTCTTCTTGTTTTTGTTGCTCTTGCTTGATTCTTTCTTGTGAGCCTGAAGAGCAAGGGTGGACGGTTGTGGATCATCCATCCCTAACTGGTAGCTCTCAAAGGCAGTGATCTTGCCAAGTACATTCTTCATGGTCCTTGTCTTGAGGTCACCTTGCAAGGTGAAGATGATGATGGACTCGTACTTGGGGTCTTTGAAAAGCCTCAAGAATCTTCTGATGACCTTCACAGACTTGAGCTTGAAATCATCCCCAAGTGCATTGATCTCCTCCACTAGTACATGAAAACAAGAATACACAGTCTTAGCTCTCTCATGTGGTAATCTAGCAAAGTTATCATACTTGTTCTTCAGCACATAGTATCTTTCCTCTTTGACATCACTAGTACCCTCATGGATACTCTAAGCGTGTGTTTGGTTTGGGGATAAGGTGAGATGGGATGGATCCATCCTAGTTTTCAGGAATGGGACGGTCCCATTTCTTGTTTGTTTAGAGGGATGAGATGGACCCAGTTTTCTGTTTGATTGAAGGGACAATGTGGGATGGAACCATCCTATTTCATGTTTGATTCAAGAGATAGGGATGGGGACATAAGTTATAGTTACCTTCTCATCAAGATGGTGCAGTTACCCACTCTTTTTTGTTGTTGTTCATTGTTTATAAATCCAAATTACAATAATATCATATATATATATATATATATATATATATATATATATATATATATATTATAATTAACTAAAAGCATTCATATAACAGTAATATGACAACCATGTAATTGCAACATATTTTTCACAATGCAAATGACACATGATAGTTCATCACATAGAAAATGATTCATGAGTTGAAGTTCAGAAGACACATGACAAATGACATAGTTCATGACATAGTAAATGACACATACATTCAAGTCTGAATCATCACAACAACTAGTACGCTTCTCACTAAGCATTAGTCAACTAAACCACATGACAAGTTTTTGTGGTAGTTACAAAATAACATGTTCTAGCATAAGCATGTTTATCGAGGAAACTTCTCACTAATCCACTTCACCATGAAATTCAGCTTGTAGTCAAACAGCGCGTCATAGAAGGCAATTGCGATCTGAGGATTTTCAAGCAGATGAGAGTAGTAATATGACTTGTGGGTATCATCAAAACCTGGAAGTTCTTGCACCTTCATGATCAAGTCAGATGGCAATACCCTTTTTTTTGCTAACTTCTCAATTGCTGAAGCTATCCTCTCACTACCACAATCGATAGCTCGCACCAAGGGATCATTTTCTTCATTTTCAGTAGTCATTGCTCTCTTGTTGGATCTTGTGGCTGATGAAGATGCCCCATTTTCATCAAGGGTGCGAGGAACAACATTGACATTTGGCTCAGGTCCATGTTCAACATCTTCATAACCTAGAGCTGAACTTGAATCTTTAGCATAATTTCCAGTAGCCATGCTATTCCCAAATATTATAGCCATCTATCGAGACTTAATCTCGGCATCAGACATAGGGTAGTTTATCTATGTGGATTTATAAGTAGGATAGGGGTATGCGCGAGATCGAGAGACGATGGTAACACAAGACGTCGATGTAGATAGGTTCGGGCCTCCCAAAGGATAATAACCCTACGTCCTATGTTCTATGGTATTTGTATTGATATGTCTAGATCTAAAGATCTAGACGATAAGGGTAGACCTAGACGACGATGTCTAGTTGTGTCTAATATATGTCCCATGTGGGATCTATCTAATTGAACTTGTCTTATTGTCAACTTGTCTAATTCTTGTCCCTTGAAGAGGACCCCTGCCCCTCCTTATATATCTGGGGGGACAGGGTTACATGGCGGAATCCTAGTTGATCTATTGTTCTTATCCTAGTAGGAGTCTACCTCTACTTTCCTTCTATGTGAGGTACCCCGGGTACAGGTCATCGACAGAAGCCCCCGAGAGTCTTGCAAGCTTGATGATAATCTTTAGTAGCTTCCCGACTGGTTTATGCCATGTAGAATGCTTCAATTTTGTATCAGCGAGCTTGTGAGGATCTCAAAGATCTGAAAATATCTTCAAGAACTCATCTGGTGCGTCGAATAGGTGCACCTAATTAGCTGTAGCCCCCGACTCTTGTATCATTTGGAATTTGCAAATAATGCAAGAGTCCAAATCAAGAATAGTCGTGTTGGCTCTCTTTGAGGAAAAATTGCTCGAATCATCAAATCCAAGTGACAAATAGCTCAGTAGAGTGACATCAATCACTACCGAGTGATAAATGATTCAGATGAGTGACTTCAATCACCATATAGTGGTTGATGACTCAAACCAATGACTTCAATCATTGCCGAGTGCTATATGATATACTCGGGTAACATCAGTCACAGCCGAGTGAACATAGGCTTATGACATCAATTATAGCTAAATGGCATAGTCTTTGGCCGAGTAGCCTATGAGTGATTTATCAATCAAATGGGTGACTTCAATCACAGCCGAATGATTATGTTCTAAACGGGTGACTTCAACCACAACTGAATGAACAAGACTTTATGACATCAATCATAGCCAAGTACTAAGTTACCATGACTTCAATCATGATTAAGTAACATTTCCTTAAGAATTATAATCACTCATATCTTTGAGCTTTATTTTCCTATTATAGACTGACTTCAATCAGCCGAGTGATGCTCGATATTTCGCGTATATGACCATCAAGTCATAGCGACATGATCATTAAATCATGCTTTGAATAATTATGACATCAACCATGTTTGATAAAACACTTCTCTTCAAAGAGGCACATATTGATAGAGTGACCATCAAGCCACTGTTATATGATCATCAAATCATATATATTTTTTTATATATTATGGCATCAACCATAAATTTGAAAAAAGTGATTCTCTTCAAAGAAACCCTCGAGACAATTGCCGTTATGAGTGTCGGTCACACTCAACTCAGAATATCATGTCTACGTGGCAGCGGTACATAACTCATGATGCTAAAGTTGAGTGAAGAAGGCAGCCAAGGTTATTGTAGCTGCCGATCGCTGATGAAGTAGGAATCACTCAAAGTCGTGATGATCGAGTGAAGCCGACAGTCTGACATGTGGACGACCGATGGTGGCGGTCATATATGATGTGACAGACCGATGGCGGCAGTCAGAGCTGGTGTAGCCGACTGGTGAAAGCAGTCGAAGTTGTAAACCGACCGATGAAGATAGTCAACACTAGCATGGCTGACCGATGAAAGCGGTCGGAGCTGGCATTGTCAACCGATGAAGACGAGGAAATCACTCTATATCAAGTGGTGTATCTACCTATCCATCAAAAATATTCCTGACAAAAAAGGAAATTAGAATAATTAGTTATAATTAACATTGTTTGTTTGAAAACTTATTTTTATAAGCCAAACAAATCAGTCGACCAAAAAGTCAAGTCTTTATCCATTTTTCTCCTTTAGGTAGACCGACTGGCGCATAGCAGCGTATTCGTGTGTTAGCAAATAGACCGATCCACCACAGGATACTTAGGACAAAATATAAAAGCTCGAGGCTCGGTCTGCCGCAACAATATCGGTCATAATTATTCTTGCGTAGCAATCAAAACCAATCGACACATGACCTCTCGCAACTTTGGCTCTAGATTTAGTGTAGTGGCATTCTGTCGAGTGGCAAAGAAGTTTTATGCCTTAGTTGCTAATCGGCGTAAGACCAAAAAATAAGACCATATCTCGAATAAAATGCAATATATTGGTCGAGGCTGAAGCCAAAAAATGTGAAACTAGGACAGACAACATAGGTCATATGGTGTCAGGGCTGAAGCACTACTGAAAGGTCACCGACCGACATGTGTGCTGCTAGATTCACAATAAAGTGGGAGAACACGTGTATAGACACATAAATAGCCCCTGGCTCGATTGTTTAATGAAACATTAAAGAATCAAGGCAATATAAAGATGGATAAAGCCATAAATAAGAGCACTGATTAAAAAGCCCAACTTTAATCATCAAAAAATCCTACGACCTTCTGCTTAGCAAACAGAAATAATCAGTCATGGAGAAAAAAAATGAAGGACATGAGCCCAAAACCTCGAAAATAAATTGAGAAAGTATTAAGGTACTTAGCTTTGGAATTTGGCGAGTTCAAGAGCCCCCGAGCATGCTGATGTAGTTGGCGAGTGGTCGAACATCAAAGTCGAGCCATCATATCACCAGAACATCGAAGCTTGGAGTGGTTCACTTGTGTCGCCAAGTAGTCGTATCGTCGAGACGCCGAGTGGTTGGCTTGTGTCACCAAATCATCGAAGGCGTCGCCAATTAACCGCGTGGGTGAAAATCCAAAGCGACAATTCATTGACGGCGTCGCTGCATAGTGTAGCAATGTTACCGAATCATCATAGTGCAGTGATGTCACCGAGTGGTCGAGTCGAGGCGATGTCACCGGGTGACCGAATCGAGATGATGTCACCGAGTGACCGAGTCACGGTGATTGCTGATCTGCTGAGTCATCAAAGACGTCGTCGAGTAGCCGAGTGGCCAGATGAATGGCAGAGTAGCCCCCGGGCATATACATGTGGCCGTGAGCGGTAGAACCGTCGAGTCGCGGCGATGTCGCCGAGTCATCTCAATCCGCCAAAGCATCGAGTTGTCAGAAGCATCGTCATAATGGATGATGTCGCCGAATAGCGGTCGTCCTCGTTGAAGATGTCGCTAGGTTGATGACGAGCCCTCGAGCGTGTCCATGTAGTTGCTGAGCGATCGAGTCATGGCGATGTCGCCGAGTTGTTGGAGGCGTCATGTCGTGATGATGTTGCTTGAGTGGCATGCCGCCTTGACGAAGACGTGATGACTCGTTCGCTTCAACGCTGGTCAGATCGTGATCAAATCTTGAAGTAGATTGAGGCCATCGAACTCAACATACTGACCATCGCGCTGGCCCCGTCCTGGCGCGCCAAATGTCGAGACTTAATCTCGGCATCAGACATAGGGTAGTTCATCTATGTGGATTTATAAGTAGGACAGGGGTATGCACGAGATCGAGAGACGATGGTAACACAAGATGCCGATGTAGACAGGTTCAGACCTCCCAGAGGATAATAACCCTACGTCCTGTGTTTTGTGGTATTTGTATTGATATCTCTAGATCTAAAGATCTAGACGAGAAGGGTAGACCTAGACGATGATGTCTAGTTGTGTCTAATCTACCGTGTGGGATCTATCTAATTGAACTTGTCTTATTGTCGACTTGTCTCATTCTTGTCCCTTGAAGAGGACCCATGCCCCTCCTTATATATCCGGGGGGACAGGATTACATGGCGGAGTCCTAGTCGGTCTATTGTTCTTATCCTAATAGGAGTCTACCTCCACTTTCCTTCTATGTGAGGTACCCCGGGTATAGGTCATCGACACCATCTCAGCATAGTTCTCAAGGGGTTTGTTGAAGTACTCAGCATCATCTTTATGATCCTACAAGAAAAAAAAGTAAACATAGTAACTAGTTGTGCACAAGGAACAAAAACATAACGTATGATGCAATAATTGTTACAAGCATACCGCAACATAGTCATTGTAATGCACCTCATCAAGAGTTATGATGTAATTGTCTTCATCCCAACCTGAAGCACTAACTTTCCTAAGCTTCTACAACTTTGCATATATTCTTTGCCAAGTCATCAAGTTGTTCTTGATCTGCTCACCAGTGTGAGTTGTATTGAACTTTTCATTCACAGCCCTAGCACAAGCATTTAGATGAACCTTTTTGAACCCAGATGATGTCCTAGTGCCACTAGCCACTACATTGGACAGATAAGAGAGCATGAAGGAGATTGTGGATGTCGTGGATGGATAGGGGCAGATGACGTCCAAGATCCAGAGAGAGGCGGAGCAGCTAGCTAAGCGGGAGATCAAGCAGGTCGTTGCTGGCCTCCGCCGGTGGTCCTCGGCGGTCTCCATGGCTCCAAGTCGCTGCAGCTCGCGGTTGCCGCTGGCACCGGTTGTCTTCCTTCGGATGTGGATAAGGTGAGCTTTTCGCGGGCAGGAAGAAGGGCTGAGGTCGTACGGAGGAAGAAGGTAGAGGCCGGCCAAGATCCCCTCTCCTCTCGCCACTCAAAGTCGTTGCGCCCCCGGTCGCCACCGCCTCTATTCAGGAAGGAAGAAAGGAAATGATGTGTTTTTTTCTTTTTTCCTACATGAATGAGGTCAGAAATATGTAACAGAACCGCCTTACCACGGAGACGGTTCCATTCCAGGATCTTCCTCGGGTGGCGACACGCGCTGTGACACCCAATAGTACAACACATGACAGAAGCAACATAGCTTCCAACAAGAATAAGATCGAGTACAGAGTTTTACACAGATCCAAATTTAAGTTACAAACCAGAGTTTTAAAAGTGCGGAAGCGAAATAGTTCAATAGTAAATGAAATGGTTTGACGAAGTACTTAAGATACAACCAAGCTCTCTCGACAATACATAGAAGTAGATCCGGTCTTGATAAGTGTCATGCCCACGACACTGTATCGGCAAGCAACAGAGTACTCCTCCTATGGACTGCAGGGTTCCCTGGCCTGTCCAAAAGTCACGAAACTGGACATCCTGATTATCTGAAAACCACAAAGAACATCGCCCTGAGTAACTAGTTTACTCAGCAAGACTGACCCATCAAAATGGTCAACTACAGCCGACTCCTAGACTTGCACAGGCTATGGGTGGTGTTTATGTTGCCAAAAAGCCAGCCTAAGAGTGGATCCTTACTTTTCAAGTTTTAGCATCAAGTTAAGTTGTCATGAGAAATGGTAAATTTAGTTTGCACTATAACTACAACAATCATGGTTGCAATACAATTAATAATAATTCTATATAGCAATATTAAACCCTTTCAACAATTTAATAGCTTCCGACCCTGTTCCGGAGCA
This sequence comes from Eleusine coracana subsp. coracana, assembly GCA_032690845.1. Classification (NCBI taxonomy): domain Eukaryota; kingdom Viridiplantae; phylum Streptophyta; class Magnoliopsida; order Poales; family Poaceae; genus Eleusine; species Eleusine coracana. The sequence continues at coordinate 6,281,334 of CM064432.1, read as the reverse complement.
ACGATCAAGTGGTACTCGTTACTGTGAGGGGCAGCGACTCGAATCGATTTACATCCTACAGGAGAAACTTGCTTGCACGATCCATATGCGCTTCATGGAAGCCACATGGAGCAACCTTTCGCTGCGGTACCACAAGGTCTTCCGGATCCAGACTCCCCCGGGGAGGGTCCCCCAGCACGATACGCCCCGTGCCGTCATCCGTGGGTAGATTCCTCCCTCCCCTCAGCCCCAGTTCCACCAAAGAAGGGAGAAGGCTATCTTCTGACCAGGCAGTAGACGTAGCTATGTCAGTTTACTGGGCCTATAACTCTAGCATGCAAACAGTACGTTCAAACTTGATCCCATGGGCCGGACACGAGGCATAGCCTTAGGTGACTCTGACGGGGCTACCTCCTTAAAGACAAGTTGTCCTTCCCTTTCCACCTAGTTGCCCGTCCGGTCTTCATTCGTTATCCCATTCTAAACTTTCCTTCATCTGACAGCATTCCCAAGTGATAGTATTTTCCTGATCTATGAGTGGTCTCCATACCACTCGACGAATGATCGTCCTAAATTAAGCAGAGCGACTACCATCCTGAGGCTATTATCAGGTAAGGGGAATCTACTGTAATACTACGTTTTCAAACAACTCCTATAAACATAATGCACAGGTAAACCTATATCACCCTATCTAGTGATAAAATAGAAAGAGTGAAAACTTGGTGGGATGCACCGGGGCTTGCCTTGAGTGGTTTCCTGGTTAGCTGGATCACCACCTGGTCCTTCTGGTTCCTGCTTGGGTCCTGGCTCCACGTGGTTCACCTCGTGACCTATATGATGTGGATGATATGATGCATGAGGATATTATTCAATTCATGGCACTTCCTCAACAAATATGTTATTGTAACAATATTTCATGTCGAAGTGAACGGGGTGTGTTGAATAGTTCAGTACTATAACACATATGGTCGAGACCATGGCCGCGTTTAGTGTATTTCCTTCATGGACTCTAGAAACTAAAAGTGGAAATTTGGTACAAAAAGTACGGGGGTTCACATGTTCGTGCCAGAAATACCCATGCTAGGCACATGAGGAGTGGGCATGGACCGAAACAATATTACCAGTGTGTTGGATGTGTTGTTATGCAACAGAAGTAATTACAACATAAAATCTTAGCGAAAAATCATAGAAATTAATTAATAACTATTAACCCCATAAGGTAACTAAATAATTTAGCATGGTTCTGGAGGCCATTTGCTTATGGGTGATTTACTGTAAATAGGTCATATCAGGGCTAATTTATTGGCCAAGTTTCACTTACATGCATTGAGCCAATAATTTAAATAATTAAAACAAAGCATAAGGTTAAATAATTAATTATAGTCAAATTAAAGAGAAATGAAACTCATGGTTTTACAGGAAGGTATAACAAATCAAAATATGATTTTTTTACCAGGTATTAGGAATTTACCAAACATATATAATTAAAACTAAATTTATTAGTGTCTTTGCCATTTAATTTAGTATGGGTAAAAATACTGACATGCAGAGGGGTTTAGTATTTTTCTACAAAAGTGTTAGTCCAGACAAGGCCAACAAAATTTATTTTGTACCAAAAGTCGCTTTAGTTATTTTATTATGTATTTTTAAAGTTTACTGATATTCCTGAAAATAAAATCTAAATGAAAAATGGTGGAAAACCGATTTTCTGGCCTCTTGGGCCAAATCTGCCACACGGCCCAGCGGCAAAGATCCGTGAGGATGGTTCTCGGGCTGGATATGGCCCGTGTGCAGCCGAGGCCCATAAACCGCGCGGCCCATACCAGTGGCCCATCACCGCCCGGGCATGCGCGGTGGCGCAGCTATGGCGAGCGGTCGGGGCGACAACGAGGCCAGCATTTGCCGCCAATGCGGTCGGCGGGTGGATGCCGAAGTGCGGCACGATACACCATAGAACAGGGCTTATTGAGCTGGGTTCACGACAGAGGGGAGCGGACGATGGCAGGCGGCAGCGGTCGGCGACGGCGTTCCCATGGCGGATCTGAGCAGTGAGTGTGGGCCAGAGGAGTGGAGCTCAAAGGCGGTGATGATGTTGGCGATTCGCGGTGGTCGATGGGGATTTGAGCAATGCCGGCTTGGAGAGAGCGGCAGGGGACCTCGGCGAACCCGCGGTGGTCGGCGGCTGGGACGGAAGGGCAGGGCAGCAGCAGGGCGACGAAGCTCAGCTCACACGTTCATGGCGGCGGCTTGGGTGGAGAAAAGGCAGAGAGAGGAAAAGTGAGGGGTGGGCGCATTCGGACACCGGGGCAAAGGGGATGTCGGGGCATGGGTGGGGTAGTCGATCCGCGGGCGAGGGCGTTGCCCTGCTGGTGACATCCACGCGGCATACGGGCATGCAGATGCTCTGTGCGGCGTCGGGTGTGTTAGTTTAGGGTGGCTGATAGGTGGGGCCCATGGGGAGTTTTTCTTTTTCATTTATTTTCCAAACCTGCTAACTGCCTGCATTTGTTATTTTCATGGGATTTAATCGGTGGCAGATGAGTACAACTCAAAAATATGGGTGAGCTCCATATAATGTGCTAGGTTTTATAAAAATACTAACTATCAGTAGTTCCTAACCAAATTTAAATAGGAATTTTGTGAATAGGGATGGTTTTTGACCCTTTTACCATTTATTTGGGGTATTAATTAATACAATAAAAATCTGAAACATTCCTCAAAATTCTAATTGATCATGGAGTCCAACATATATTTTTGGTGGGCGTAAGTTCTATTAAAAATTTTAAACTTATCGTTCAATGGCAACCAAATCGACTTGATTTCAAATTTGAATTTGATCAATTTAAATTCAAACTTCTATTTTAGGCTCTTATACTTATGGGGTTTGATCCTAGGGCGTGTCATGGGAGTGCCTGACACCAGAGGTGTCACAAAATATCTCATGTTGCTCTCGGTGGTGACCGCAAGCCCACATGCGTGGCTCACGTGAGACACCACGAAGGTGGGATGGCCTCGTCCGGCAGTTTTTGACCGGCTCACGCGCTCTCGGATATTTGCCAAATATTCCTTTCTGGATTGGTTCCATCCCACTTCGCCCCTAAATCAAACAGTAGTAAAAATAGGTCCGCCCCATTCCGTCCCAGGACGTCCATCAAACCAAACGCATCCTAAATCTCAGTCCAAATACCGTGTGTTGTCGACCTCACATCCAACCTAGCAAATACATCCTTAGTGATGCATGCGAACAAAGCATTCTTGGCCTTAGCATTGCACTTAATGAAATCAGGTTCAAGAAGGTTCACATCCGCATAATTCATGGGTCACCATCCATATCTCTGAATCAAGGGATTCCAGGCAGGCTCGCATACGTGCCTTCCAATACCCGTAGTCCTCCCCATTGAATATAGAAACACTCCCCACTTGTCCTGACATCCTTACTCAAGGCGGTGAAGTCTCAAAGATGAGCACTTTGATCTGATACCAATTATAAGGACAGAAAGCGCACCGAGAGGGGGGGTGAATCGGTAAGCCGATCATAAAATCAAACACTTCAATTCCACACCACTAGAACCCAGCAATCATTGCAATCTATACAATTCTAGTAGGCCAAAACCCTACACATGCCAGTGTTCATTATGAGCTTGAAATCCGAAAGTTAAACACACTAGCCTATGCAAGCCACAAGACAAACTACTTACTAGAGCACACAATTATAGAATAGTAAAGAGGGGTTCAAATAATGCTCATGATTTTTTCCCGAGGTCTCAGAAGGATGGCGCCTTCCCCTACTCTTCATTAGACCACTCCCGCCGGAGTACCGGTCCCTCCTGCCACCAAGTGGAGTTCTCACCCATGAGCCCGCAATCACTCCCAAAGTAAAGATACAATGTGCATCACCGCTACCACCAAGGCACAAGCTCGCCTCCCTCAAGAACATGTCGGACTCCCCGAGTCGACACGGACGCTTACTAGCGATGCCCCTTTCACCGGCGGGCTCAAACCGTATACAAATGTGTGATGGCCTTCACAACCAATCATGATATGCTTGATCACTGACATCTAACCGGTCTAGGTCTCACCATAAACCAAGAGTAACAACCTAGATCACACCCTCAAGAACACCCTAGCCTTAGATGTGCAAGATCGCTCCTTGTTACTCTCAGTAGCACTCTCAAGATATGCAATATCTCCTCCTAGTGCTCTCCTCTTTTCCTCTTGGCTCTGACCAAAGGCTCCAAGCAATTCCACTAGCCAAGAGTGGTCTCCAAGACCTAGCAACGAAGTTGTATAGGCTTCCAAGTACAAGATCAAATTATGCGCACAATATCAGTCAAGGAAAACAAAACATGTGCATAGAGTTAAAATACCCTGTATTGCAAGTAAAATGCACCTATGTCTAGGAGATTGCACCTCTTCATAGCTTGCAATCCAAGAAGCTAAGTCCTGACAGAAGATATCTTTATTGCTAAAGCAAAAGTAACCAAAATGCAGTTATCTCTGAATGGATACCACAACATCTGGAAATAAATTCTCTCCATCGCTCTTGAAGCACCGTGGCAATTCTATGGCCACCGAGCCTCAGGTTGATTTTGCCACAAAAATAATAATAATGGGCATCATACTTCTGGCTGAATTCATAGCACAGAATCTGCATAGCTTCAGCATTCTTTGTTGAAAAAAAGGCTAACATGTTAATTAAAGAATTTTCATCTATTGCCTCCCTAGGTTTGAAAATGAAGTCAATGGAAATCACCTTCGAGAAGAAATGTCCAAGCAGCCACTCGTTTCTCTATTCTAGCGACAATATTTCATCCTTTCACATGGTAGAAAAAAGGCATACGTCACTGACATTAATTCTGCAAATGCATTGCAGCTTTAAATGGCGGTGATTCTACTGATCGCAGTTTGTTTTCATTTCAAGAAAAAAAAAAGCAGAAGCGCAACATAGTAGCACATTGTTAAAAATCACCAAAAAAACGAGTGGCTTAGAAATCAACACATAAATTATTTTACCTCTGATATCATTGAAACCTCTGTCTTCCTCACCTGTGCGTCCTGTTTCCGAGCAGTGCTTCTCTTCTGTACTAACAATTGCGTCACCCAAGAGGGGCTGCATGCGCAGCGAATCAGCGGAATAGGCTGCAGTTGTGAGGAAGGCGCCGCGCGAGGCTGGCCTGCAGCGTGGGGGCACAAGCGGGAAGCAGGCAGGACACGGCCATCATCATGGCAGGGAGCAAAGAGTGCGAGAGGAAGAACAAGAAGCTGCAGATATCGATCCAATCTGGTGGTGTGCAGCACTTAGCTCAGGGGAGAAAGACGGTGAGACGCCGGGCATGGAGCGCACGATGGATGCGGGGAGGGGAGCTCAAGGGTTCAGGGCAGTTGGGTCTGGGAGGAGCGAGGGGTCACGCATTGCCGAGGGGATAATGCCTCACACGGAGGTTATTAAAAAAAGGCTTATTAAGAGCAACTCCAAGAGAGTCTCTAAAATATACTCTAAATTTTCTAATTTTAGCTGTTCTCTAAAATGAAACAACCCCTAAAACTATGTGGGAATCCAACAGGTTCTCTAAAATTTTCAATCTTCATATTTGAATCTTCCACGTCATCACTTGGACCTGTTTTTCTCTACCTCCACGGGCTGGCTGAAAGGTTGTTAACCAGGAATTTGCTATGGGCTGTCAAATCTTTGTGGCCCATTTGGTCGAGTTTGGCTAGCTAGGACTATCGTTTCCTTCTAATCTAGGACTAGATCGAACCCTATTGCTGATCCATCATATTGTGCGGCAGCAGGCAGCCTCGTCGTCACCCTGGCCCTCGATCGAAGAACGCAGTGCCGTCGCCCTTGCACTCGTCCATAGTCAGAGATTGAAAGCAGGACAAAGGTGCATCCGTTTGTCATCTCCCTCGACACAAAGTGATGGATTCTGACAAGGAATTCAATGTGTTTGTATTAAACGAAGTAATGGATTCATCCTCTTCAGATGAGGAGGATGAATTCTTTTATGATTCAGCACACATAATTACGGAGGATTTACTCAATCAACCACTTCATCGTGGTTCTGTGGATGGACATCAAGTAGTGAATCGTGAAAGAAATTCATGGCACTTCTTACTTTATCAAGACTATTTCTCGGATAATCCTACATTCGGACCAAAGTACTTTAGGCGACGGTTCGTATGTTTCCCATAATTTCGTTTTAGTTATGTTTTGTACATGGACTCTATGTTGGCTAATTAATTTATTTTGCACCACAGGTTTAGAATGAGGCATCATGTCTTTGTACATATAATGAATGCTATTGAGGAACATGACGACTATTTTGTACAAAAGAGAAATGCAGCTGGTGCACTCGGACTATCTTGTTTGCAGAAGGTAGTGGCAGCATTTCAGATGATAGCTTATGGAACAGCGACTGATTCTACCGATGAGTATGTTCGTATCGGAGAGAGTACTGCTTTAGAATGTTTAAGAAGGTTTGCCATAGCTATTGTTGAGATATTTGGACCTGAATACATGAGGTTGCCCAATGAACATGATACGACTAGATTACTGGGAATTGGGGAGAACAGAGGTTTTCCGGGCATGCTTGGTTCTATTGATTGTATGCATTAGAGCTGGAAAAATTGTCCTAATGCATGGCAAGGTATGTACAGGAGTCATAAAAAAGAGCCTATAATTATTCTATAGGCAGTTGCTTCTCATGATCTTTGGATTTGGCATGCTTTTTTTGGGATGCCAGGTTCCCACAATGACATCAATATGCTTCAAAGATCTCCTATTTTTGCAAGGCTGGCTGAAGGTCAAGGTCCTCAAGTTAATTACAATATTAATGGGAATGATTATATAATGGGTTATTATCTGGCAGACCGAATTTATCCATCATGGGCCACATTCGTGAAGACCATACCCAAGCCACAAGGTTACAAGAAGAAATATTTTGCAAAGGCACAAGAACCATGTCGAAAATATGTTGAACGAGCTTTTGGAGTTCTACAATCTTGCTTTGCTATTGTTCGGGGACCGGCTCGTTTGTGGGATGAGGAGTCACTCGGAAATATTATGTCTGCATGCATCATAATGCATAACATGATCGTTGAGGATGAAAGAGATGATGAATATGATTACAATTATTATAAAATAGGAGAGAAGGTGACAGTATCCCACGATGAAGCGCCTGAACTCGATGCTTTCATTCAGAATTACAAGAATATCAAGAACAAGGAAACCCACACACAACTTCAAGCAGACCTGGTTGAGCACTTGTGGCAAAATCATCCAGATTTATACAAGAATATTAGTATTGAATAAGTTTTTCTATTGTCATGTAATAAATAAACTAGTTCAATTATAAACTCTTTCATACTTCATATAGCATTTTATTTTCTATTATGTTCTTGAATAAACTCTTTCATACTTCATATACTTGAATAAGTTTTTCTATTGTCATGTAATATTTGTTTTATAGATTTATGAAACAGATAAAGTTTTGTACAGGAAGCAACCTGAATGACCATCGAAAGAATAGAAGAACTTTATTAAAGTATGATAAAGTACTCAATACTATGGATACATTTCCTACACTATCCGAAAGTTACACTAAAAAAATCTCAGCTGGAATATAAGCTGTTGTTCTGTCCTGTAAGCACAGAAGAAAAACACAGTTTTTTCTGTAGAAAAAATAACAACCACTTGACTTTGCATCATATAGTATTTTCAGATGCAGCAGAAGAGAACAATCTGAAATGATAATTTATGTCTACTAAATGATAGTTGTAAGACATGCTTAAACTTTTATGAGTAAATGATAACTCGATAACAATCTGAAATATTCATGAGTAAATGGCAACTTGAGAACAATCTGAAACTTTTAAAAGTAAATGATAACTTGAGAACAATCTAAAATATTCAGAACTAAATGATAACTAGAGAACAATCTGGAATATTTATGACTAAATGATAATCTAAGATGATCTGAAACTTTGATGACTAAGTTCTAAACTCTATTAGTTGAGACATTTTGCCATAATTTCATTCTGGCGCCCTTCATAGTACTGCTGCTGCTTGTATGACAGAGTACTCATATCAATGTTCATGATTCTCTCTTCCTCCAGTTCCCTTTTGAACTCGAGCTTCTCTTTCTCAATTCTAATTCTTTCTTCCTGTAGGGCAAAGGCTTTTTTGCATCCTCCTCTTTCTTCACATCTTTTTCAGCATCTGCTTGTTTCTTCTTAGCCACTAGGTAGTCCAAAGCTTCAATGCTCGAACATTGCCATAATTTCTGCTTCTCCTTCTTCTTTCCTGCAGGCCTCTCTTGTGCACCTTCTGATGACTGAGTCTCATCATTGTTAGCAGCAGGGTTAAGTGGAGCTGATGAAGGGCTTGAATTGGTTGTAGTCTTCTGCTTTTTACTATTCTGACTATCATTGTTCTTGCGCCTATCCATCCACTTGGGCTTATCCTTAAGTATCTTCCAGCAGTGCATGTAAGGAAAATTGCGGTGAAGCTTGTCATCTGCTGTAAACATTGTACATACACTTGCAACCTATAAAATAAACAAAAAAAATGAATAAAAGACTTTGTCACTGATCAAAAGTGAGGTAGACATATAATATAAATAGTGTATAGACTAAACAGAACTAATGTTGTCGTACCTTGTCATCAACAGACCATCCACTATGGTTTCTTGCCTCAATCTTGGCAAGGCAACCAGCAAAGACATTGATATCATGTTGTATACCAGACCAACGGTTCAGCAGAGATGATTGAGAGCGGTCAGACTTAAACTTTTTATTGTCATGGAAGTAGTCATGAATTCTTTTCCAGTATGTGTTCCGTGATTGATCAACTCCTTGAATTGGATCCAGGGTGACATTTAACCAAGCAGACACAAGGAGTACACTAAAATTTTTGCTTCTTTTCTGATGGTTTTTGGCAACTACTGGAACATTATCTTGTGGAGGAATTTCTTGTGCAACATTCTGGTGTGTAACATTCTCTTGTGGATCATTTGCTTGTGGATCATCAATATTAGCAGCATACACATTAGGATCAATGACCCCATCTGAAATGAGGTTGGTGAAATATGACCCTGAACTCATGGCAGCTGTGAATGCAAATCCAACATCATGAAAAATATAAGTCAAAATCAGTGCATCAAAATCACCAGTAGCATAGACATTAGCTATTTGTGCTTTGAACAGAGCATTGCATGTTAGGTAAAATAATTTGATCCCCATGAAAGAACTTCATGTTATTTTTAGACCAAGCAGCTCTATCTGTACATTTGACACTAAACAATGTTTATGCAAGAATTTCAGTTGTGTCATGTTATTTTAGACCAACTATATTAAATTGACACTGAACAAATGGCAATGAAAGAACTCCAGTTTTAATACATGGTCACTGAATTAGGGATGACAAAAAACTAATGCACTTATATGTGTCTCTGATTTGACATATATCACAATCATGATGGCAGTTCAATGTCATATAAAATTGCAACAACATAACAAAGTACTATTAATCACACGAGGTTTCACATGTAGAAGAACCAAATACCTAATTAAATATCATTCACATGGCATGGTTGTATTAAACAATCTAGAATGTCACATGAATTGCAGCAGTATGAACTTACGAACATTGCAACCTATAAACTAGTTTATTCGATAATCAACTCATTGGAGGTAACAAAAATAGTGTCAACAAACAAGGCAAAATACCTGAGAAATCTTCTTCTATAGTTTCAACAGTTCCATCTGTGAAGAATTCATGCGACGGTGGGGGAACCGAGCCAGAGGGAGGAAGAACTCCACGGCGCAGCAAATCCAAAGCTGTTGGAACATCAGCTCCAAAGGAGCCCTGGCTTTCTTGGCTGGAGAACGGAGCCATCACAAATTGGGGGCCCCGGAACGGAAGACCTCCACCGGTAGGCGTTGATCTACGGTGAGGTGGCGGCATCGTCATGGGGATTTGGCTGGACCGACTAGCACGACGGCCAGGATTCGACATGGCAGCTCCGCTGGTGATGGTTACAGTGCGAACGAAGGCGGTCGGAATGTCGATTTGGGCGCAGGTATCAGATGGAGGAGGGGGCGCTGCAATTTGGGAGATGCAGGGGCGCTGCTTTTGTAGTCAGGCCCGGGGCGCGTGGGAGAACAGGCGGGAACGTGAAGCCTTGCGCGGGAACGGGATTGAGGCATAGAATCCGGCACGGGAAGGAGGCGATAGCAAGTGGAGCGCAGTCGCCATGGGAAGCGAGCAAGAAAACAGGGATACAGGCGAAGCTATTTTGGAGAGAAGGAAGGAGAGTCTGTTGACGTGCCAGATATCAGGATAACAGGCGGGCAAAAAAAAGATGTGAAGAAAGAAGCCTTTGCCCTACAGGAAGAAAGAATTAGAATTGAGAAAGAGAAGCTCGAGTTCAAAAGGGAACCAGAGGAAGAGAGAATCATGAACATTGATATGAGTACTCTGTCATACAAGCAGCAGCAGTACTATGAAGGGCGCCAGAATGAAATTATGGCAAAACATCTCAACTAATAGAGTTTAGAACTTAGTCATCAAAGTTTCAGATCATCATAGATTATCATTTAGTCATAAATATTCCAGATTGTTCTCTAGTTATCATTTAGTTCTGAATATTTTAGATTGTTCTCAAGTTATCATTTACTTTTAAAAGTTTCAGATTGTTCTCAAGTTGCCATTTACTCATGAATATTTCAGATTGTTATCGAGTTATCATTTACTCATAAAAGTTTAAGCATGTCTTACAACTATCATTTAGTAGACATAAATTATCATTTCAGATTGTTCTCTTCTGCTGCATCTGAAAATACTATATGATGCAAAGTCAAGTGGTTGTCATTTTTTCTACAGAAAAAACTGTGTTTTTCTTCTGTGCTTACAGGACAGAGCAACAGGACAGAACAACAGCTTATATTCCAGCTGAGATTTTTTTTTAGTGTAACTTTCGGATAGTGTAGGAAATGTATCCATAGTATTGAGTACTTTATCATACTTTAATAAAGTTCTTCTATTCTTTCGATGGTCATTCAGGTTGCTTCCTGTACAAAACTTTATCTGTTTCATAAATCTATAAAACAAATATTACATGACAATAGAAAAACTTATTCAAGTATGTGAAGTATGAAAGAGTTTATTCAAGAACACAATAGAAAATAAAATGCTATATGAAGTATGAAAGAGTTTATAATTGAACTAGTTTATTTATTACATGACAATAGAAAAACTTATTCAATACTAATATTCTTGTATAAATCTGGATGATTTTGCCACAAGTGCTCAACCAGGTCTGCTTGAAGTTGTGTGTGGGTTTCCTTGTTCTTGATATTCTTGTAATTCTGAATGAAAGCATCGAGTTCAGGCGCTTCGGCGTGGGATACTGTCACCTTCTCTCCTATTTTATAATAATTGTAATCATATGCATCATATCTTTCATCCTCAATGATCATGTTATGCATTATGATGCATGCAGACATAATATTTCTGAGTGACTCCTCATCCCACAAACAAGCCGGTCCCCGAACAATAGCAAAGCGAGATTGTAGAACTCCAAAAGCTCGTTCAACATCTTTTCGACATGATTCTTGTGCCTTTGCAAAATATTTCTTCTTGTTACCTTGTGGCTCGGGTATGGTCTTCACGAATGTGGCCCATGATGTATAAATTCCGTCTGCTAGATAATAACCCATTGTATAATCATTCCCATTAATATTGTAATTAACATGAGGACCTTGACCTTCAGCCAGCCTCGCAAAAATAGGAGATCTTTGAAGCACATTGATGTCATTGTGGAACCTGGCATCCCAAAAAAAGCATGCCAAATCCAAAGATCATGAGAAGCAACTGCCTATAGAATAATTATAGGCTCCTTTTTATGACCCTTGTACATACCTTGCCATGCAGTAGGACAATTTTTCCAGCTCCAATGCATACAATCAATAGAACCAAGCATGCCCGGAAAACCTCTGCTCTCCCCAATTCCCAGTAATCTAGTAGTATCATGTTCATTGGACAACCTCATGTATTCAGGTCCAAATATCTCAACAATAGCAATGGCAAACCTTCTTAAACATTCTAAAGCAGTACTCTCTCCGATACGAACATACTCATCGGTAGAATCAGTCGTTGTTCCATAAGCTATCATCTGAAATGCTGCCACTACCTTCTGCAAACAAGATAGTCCGAGTGCACCAGCTGCATTTCTCATTTGTGCAAAATAGTCGTCATGTTTCTCAGTAGCATTCATTATATGTACAAAGACATGACGCCTCATTCTAAACCTGTGGTGCAAAATAAATTAATTAGCCAACATAGAGTCCATGTACGAAACATAACTAAAACGAAATTATGGGAAACATACGAACCATCGCCTAAAGTACTTTGGTCCGAATGTAGGATTATCCGAGAAATAGTCTTGATAAAGTAAGAAGTGCCATGAATTTCTTTCACGATTCACTACTTGATGTCCATCCACAGAACCACGACGAAGTGGTTGATTGAGTAAATCCTCCGTAATTATGTGTGCTGAATCATAAAAGAATTCATCCTCCTCATCTGAAGAGGATGAATCCATTACTTCGTTTAATACAAACACATTGAATTCCTTGTCAGAATCCATCACTTTGTGTCGAGGGAGATGACAAACGGATGCACCTTTGTCCTGCTTTCAATCTCCGATTATGGACGAGTGCAAGGGCGATGGCACGGCGTTCTTCGATCGAGGGCTAGGGTGACGGCGAGGCTGCCTGCTGCCGCACAATATGATGGATCAGCAATAGGGTTCGATCTAGTCCTGGATTAGAAGGAAACGATAGTCCTAGCTAGCCCAACTCGACCAAATGGGCCACAAAGATTCGACAGCCCATAGCAAATTCCTGGTTAACAACCTTTCAGCCAGCCCGTGGAGGTAGAGAAAAACAGGTCCAAGTGATGACGTGGAAGATTCAAATATGAAGATTGAAAATTTTAGAGAACTTGTTGGATTCCCACATAGTTTTAGGGGTTGTTTCATTTTAGAGAACAGCTAAAATCAGAAAATTTAGAGTATATTTTAGAGACTCTTGGAGTTGCTCTAACAAAGCTATCAAAAATAGGTATCTGGAGCAGTTCTTTTAATGAACTCCTTTAGAAAAACTAGTATCAGCAACGGTTTTGTATGAGCCACTGTATGAGCTTACCGTCGTCTCAATTATTAATCGGATCCCATAGGTTGTGAACCGCTGCTGATAAACTTTTAGCAGCAGTTTGTTGTAAACTGCTGTTGATGGAGCACTATTTATGATCTTTTTTGTAGTAGTGTTACTTTATATGTTCAGATTATAGAAATAAAACTATTACACATGTATATTCATATAACAAAGCAGAGTAATGCTATGTTGCTTTAAAGTGCAGAAGAAACTCACAGCGCAATTACACCGTTGCTAGGTGGCATGTATCTCGTTTGCATAAGCATGAACACCATAATTGCAACTAAGAGATGCTAGTCTTGACGAGTATGTATAGATATATAATATGAAAATGATCCATACAGTATAGTTTATTTAAACATCATAGATAAGATAATAATAATAACAACAATAATAGCAATAGGAAACTTCAAAACTTCTGTAATATCAAAGTTCAGCAACATCACTTAAACAAAATTGCTAAAATTCATCAACCGACAAGAGATGACTCAGGGATCAATCATCTCTATGACCAGGGAGCGTAATGTCTTTCACTCGAGCACATTTTGCCACTCCTCCTCACGCATAAAGATCTTATCATAGAAATAACCAGTAACATGCAGTGAGTCTAGAAGAGGGCAACTGTCTAGGATGGCCACGAGTGCGTCACTGGTGAGCTGAAACTGAAATAGTTCTAAAGACCGTAACTCGCCCATAACTGAAATTTCAATGAGTCCTCCATCATAGAAGATTGCAGGACTAGCGAATGCCGTCCTATAGCCATCCTTATAGATGTCAGGGAGTGTTACTCTAAGCCTTTTCAGGTTGGGACAAGCTTGACTGACAGATTCAAACAATTTCTCCATGTACGAATTGAAATTTCCAGATCCTCGACGGTGAGCTTCTTGAGCGCCATATCAAGTACTTCATGGCCTACGTGGCCGTTTGAGAGATGGAGTCTTTTCAAGAAGTACTTCATGGCCTTCATGGCCTACACAAAAGAATGTCTTTCACATTTAAATACATATGCTTCGAATAATTAATGAATGATAGGACCAGTTTATAAACAAAGTATGCCATGTATTCAATAAAAGATTCAGTAGATATAAAAAGTTGCATTCACCTAAGCTTAAGAAGTTGCATTTTGTTACCAGACAGCATCTTTTCACAACAGTAAAAACAATTGGATTAACAGTATATTATTATGACGTCATACTTGTTTCATCAACTTTGAAATAATGCACTAGTAATATTCGGTTTAGCCATGGAAGAAGTACAGGCCCAAAGAATGTTAATAATGCAGTGCCCAACAGATGACGTACGTTCATAGTGATGTGGCATATGACTATACAAATAAGTAACCGTAATTAAGTTAATAACTTAATTCCGGGAAACACAATCTATTGTTGTATAATTACAGCCTTGTATAGATTGGCAACAGTACGTATACCTAGGCTCCAAATTGTGTGATGAACATTTTCTGCTAGTGCGGCAGGCAGATATGATCCATATAATCACGTAATAATGAAGAAAAAGAAAAGAGCAGTGGAAACGTACTTCTCAACCAGATAAAGCAGCGAATCATCGTCGACGGCTCCGGCGAAGGCTTCACACTGCCCCGCGCTTCGATCCACGGCGGCTCGCCCCTCGGGACACCACTGCGGGACCATGGCAATGTCGATGTGGCGCCACAGCAAGGGCTCCTCAACAGCGACGCAGCGCCATGACGAGCACACACAGTCCGCACCACGCATGATCTCCTGGCAGGGCCCCAGCCTGAGGAAGACGTCGACAAGGATGTCCCGGGGCAGCGCCGCCCAGTCCCTCGAGCTCGCCTCTGGGGGAGCTGATGATGATGCTTTCTTGCGGCAGCGACGGCGCCGGTGAGAGGAGGAAGGCATCTTGCCTTGGAAAGCGCAAGCTCCTGCTGCCCGGTTTGGAGGGAACGGAAGAGGTTACGCTTTGTTTTTATTGACACTAGATAGATATGCATCAGTGCCGTGGAAAAGATCAAAGGTCACCGACGCTCGTTTCGTATTCTTTGCATAATAACTGCACAACTACAATTGTGAACGCTTCACAATTTTCCTGTTCGCCTGCTTCGCACCAGCGAAGATGTTTTAATTGACCCAGGATCTTCAGGATGCGTCCCGGACGACGATCGTTTGGAATGCTTTTTGCATCATAACTCCACAGTTTTTAACTAATATGCGCAGGCTTCAGAATTTACAATATCAGGGCCTCAGGGGCATGCGTCTGTTCACTTTCAGCTGCTTGGCACCTTGAAGAGACTTGAACCTTGACATTCCGCAGCTGTTTCACCAGCAGCAGCAGGCGGTCATGGGAGCTCTGCAGGCAGTCAAGTACCTACTGCCCGAGCTGAAAGCCGCGGAGGCCATAATTTTATTTTATTTTCCACTTTTTTCCTAGTACTAGCTCTGCACTTTTTCTATTGTCGTCGGGACAAGATGTGTAGCGTTATTTTGAACTAAGTTCCTTGTCCCAAGGACAGCTAAAAGGAAATGGAGGACGTACTAGTTATTTGCTGAAAGAGCATTTGTTATTATCAAGGACAAAAATGCACAAGCTAATGAAGTAAGGGCAACGTGAGACCAGCTGAGTGAACTTTTTTGTACAGGAGAAATGATGTGCTTGCAGCGTTCTTGTTTTGTCTGGCTCAAATATGGTGACCAAAATATGAACTCTTTTCACAGAAAGACTGCATGGCGCGTGGGAGGAAAAACTGTACTCCTCCGTTTTTTATTTGCTATCGCCGGTCAGTTCAAAAATGAACTGGCGGACGACAGCATTTTGCAAACGGAGGAGTACTTTAATAAGAAGCTTATAAAGATGATAGTGATCCTGGAATGCATAGACCCTGATCTGAATAAAAATTCATCCCGGAGGCAATTCCAGTGGAAATTAATAAGAAGCTGTGTGTGTGCTGAATTTTCACAAGCGGACATTAGCACAGATTTCAGATTTTGTCTGCTCAAAGGTCCTGGACCAGATGGTATGCTGGCACGATGTTTTCAACAAAACAGGGGTTGTTTAAGGAAGACGTGGTTCGAGTTGTTCGGGAATTTTTAGAACAAGTAATACGCCACATGGTGTGAATATATAATGCTTAATTGTGTTAATATCCAAGAAGCAGCAACCTAAGAGTTTAAATGACTACCGTCCACAATCAGTCTCTGTAATGTGATTGAGAGAACGATTATGCACAAATTGCTTACTCATATGCAATGCGACATAGGTAAATGTTCAAATTTATTTCTTAAAATCTTTAAAATTGTTAAAAATCCTCCAAAATTTGTATTTGTTAAGAAACGAACGTGGTAATCAAGTTGTTCATGTGAACACATCCAACTTCATGGAGTTGCCTCTGAACGGATGCATCCGTTCGTAGAGTTGCCTCCCAAACAGACACGTCTAATAGATGTGTCCCACTCTTCTCGGAGTGTCAATTATCTCTCCACTCTACTATATAGATATATGGATTAGGGAAAGCAAACTATCCGAATACTTGACGGGTCACTAACAGAACAATCACATCATTGATGTGACAATGATAGGTCCAAAGGAGGTGGTAGTTGGGGGTTCACCGAAGACGAATTTGGAATCGTCATAGCTAGAAAGGAGACCGTGGGGTGATTTGGGCAAGGTAGAGGTCGAGGCTCACCGTGGAGCTACCGGCCGGGGAACACGCTAGATTTTGGTGGACCTCACTGTGGCCTTTCATAGGAGGGAGGGCGGCAGGTTGCGCGAGAATGATCAGCACGCTATTCATGGCATGCGGCATAGCAGGGTGGTGTGAAAGTGCTGCTCCTGCGGTGTGTGTGGGCTCTGTTAGTTCAGCGACAAGGCAGGCGAGGCATGATGGGGTGAGCAAGGTCAAGGTTGGCTAGCGCGTGGGTTTTTAAGCAGCTGTGGGGAGCTCTACGTTGGTCGACAGCATGGGCGCCGTGGCAGGCAGCAGGGTAGGTTTCGGATGCAGGCATCATGGCAACAAGCGGGAGTGGCACGGGGGTGCTCTAGCGGATATCAGCTGCACGGGCGGTAGTCGACTTCATGCGGCAAGGAATGCATGTTGTTACCCGAATTGGTTGGTTCAAGGCACAAGGTTGGGGTGAGTGCAATAAATTAAGAGGATAAAATAAGAATAAGCCCTAACACATTGCATCAGATAAATCCACAAAAATAATTTTTAGAGAAAACAAATAAATCAAATGTATTTAAGATAGTGTTTACAGTTTTCTCAACAGAACAAATTGGCATTCAGTTCCACAGTACTATTGGACCAGAATAAAGATGGTAGGCAATATGTCCCAGGATATCATATTATTACAAATGCTCAACATCACCGACTAGTAGAATGGATAATCATACGGCTCCAAGTCATAGCCTTCCTCTGGATCATCAACTTCATAGTAATCTTCATCATAGTCACGAGGAAGATTCAAGTTCTTCAGTTTGGCACACTTAGCACGTATCTCCTTATCCATTGTTTGGCTGATCCAATAATCACCACAAGGAACGTCGAGAGATTCCAAAACAGGGCAGCTATCAAGGATGGCCCTCAGTCCCTCAGCAGTTAGATGGTAGCCCAGCAATTCTAAAGAGCACAAATTGCGCATTTCTGGAATGTCATACTTTTGATGAAGTCGACCATCTAATAAGTCATCAACATAGTAATTGCTGTCAGTGTCACTATCACAGTGAAACTCATCCTTAGTTCCCTGATACGGGGACAAGCTTGGCAGGTGGATTGAAATAACTTCTGAGAAGCGGCCCTGCTAAAATATGATTGTGAAATATCAACGTCTTCAAGGAGAGGAAGCTTATTTAGCTGTTTCACATCCAGTACTACTTCACGTGTATCATCATGTGAGAGATGAATGCTTTTCAAAGAAGTTGCTCTGCAAGAAGGAAATACCCACCAAATTATAATATACACACAATGATGATGTGTACTCAACAAATACAAGTTCAGGGGTGCCCATATGAAATAATAGCAAAATTCTGTAAGAAAGACACACTAAACAACAGATTTTGGATAAAAACATACACACGTATTGTATGTACCACATTGCTTGTGGCTAATATAACTAATGTATATAAATCATTGTCACATAACTAAGATATCCCAGTTCACAGTGTGTGCAGTTTCCAATACACCGAATGTGAGATCCACTAAATTTATGCTGGTAGAAAAGGACGAGCGTATATATATAAATAGTATAATATAATCGATCGCTAACACAGGATTCTTACATATGAGCCTAACGTTTTATATAACTTGAGATTGCTTGTCCTCAATCTAAGTGCAGTATTAAGGTACAAGAAAAAAGTTTTATCGATCGATCCAACTTCTGAGATTTGTAAATCATTGTTCACAATTCATTTCTGAGACCTAGGTTCCCGTTCTTCGAGCAATCTAAAAAATTAGTAAGTCCCTATCCCTATGGTAGGAGCAATATATGAGGGCCAGTACCTCTTGACCAAGTAACACAGCAGATTGCCATCACAGGGTCCCCAGTACGCTTCGCACTGACCGGCGGCACGGTCGACGGCAGCACGCGCCATGGCCTGCCACCGCGCCGTCGACCGCACCGGCACCGAGGTCAGGTCGACGCGGCGCCATAGCGCGGGCTCGGAGACAGCTCCGCGGCGCCAGGCCGAGCACGCGCGCTCAGCGCCACGCATGATCTCGCGGGGACCCAGCCTGTCGAAGATGGTGAACAGGATGTCCCGGGGCAGCGCCGCCCAGTCCCTCGCCTCCAGGGGCGCAGTGGGTGCCGGGACGGTAGGCTTGTTGCGGCGGCGGAGGCAGATAGAAGAAGCCATAGCCGTGGCTTGCTGATCTTGGCCAGAGGAAGAAGGAGAGCGTACTGATGATGCGAACTGCGCAGGCGAGGGGGCGTTTTTATGGACATCCGTCCGCGTCTGTGCAGAAAACGAAGGATCGTCAGGAATTTACACTAGCCCCCTTTCGTATTCCGGCGCAGCCCTTCATACACTATTAGGCCCTTTATCAGAACGTTATTCAAGTGCATTTATCTTTGCACCATGCGCTCCATCATGAATGTGCGCAATGGAACAAATTCAATTAATCCTTTGTATGTTGTGAAATAATATCTTCACTTCGGAGAGGCCAAACTTTTTGTATTCACTACGGGAAAATTAATCTTTGCCGTGTGCCTGAACTTTACCGTGTGTTTTGTTTCGGCACACGGTAAAGGTGGGTGTTTGCTGTGTGTTAAATTAAAACACACGGTAAAACCTTTGCCGTGTGTAAAATAAGTTGACAACGACAAAGATGGGTGCTTGTCGTGTGTTTTTCTTGGCACACGGCAAACACCTTCTTTGCCGTGTGTTTTTTCTCTAACACTCGGTAAAATATAAATTTAAATTATATTTCAAACCGTAAATTAATTCAAATCAAAAAATTTTGAACTACAAAGTTGTATAACTTTTAAAGACTTGCAACTTTTATTTTAATCATTTGTTTTTTACTCAATTTAATCAAAAACGTTGTTCATAAAATCCAATAGTCTCATATAGTTTCATTAAACATTCAATGAGACTTATAAGATTCGAAAACAATATTACTATAACTTTGTCAAATGAACAAATAATCAAAACAAAAGTTGTAGATCTTAATAAGTTATACAACTTTGTAGTTTAACACTTTTTTATTTGAATTAATTTACTCAACATAAAACATGTTGGAAAATGTATAAATAGATCTTTGCCAAGTGTTTTTTTCTTGGCACACGGCAAACATGGTCTTTGCCGTGTGCCCAATATAAGGCACATGGCAAACATGGTCTTTGCCATGTGCCCAACATAAAGCACATGGCAAAGAAGTAAATATAAAAAGATTGGATATGGGATGTAGTCACAAATCAATGTGTGGTACAATGGTAGGGGGCTCTACGCGTGAAGGTGAGATCCCGGGTTCAAATCTTTAGCAGACACACTTTACGCGCAGCGCGTGAAAAAATGCTGTTACCTGTGACTTGAGATGAGGACAGGTGGGCGGGGTTCTTGGACGCCCAAATAAAATTTTTGCTGCTTTTTTGAGATTTTTTCTAGATTTATATTTTGCCAAGTGCCCTCTTTGTCAAGTGTATTTTGACACACGGCAAATCCTTTGTCGTGTGTCCGATAGAAGACACACGGCAAAGCCGGCTTTACCGATGGATATTTTACCGTGGGTATTTAGACATTTACCGTGTGCATTGTGCACACGGCAAAACACCTCTTTCCTGTAGTGATTGCTTGCATTGAGGAACATGCACTTGTTGTTGATCCAGTTTCATATGAAGAAAATGAGTTCCGAAAGCTGTGTATATGTCGCTTGTTATTTTATCTTACAATTTACTCCAAATTTGTATCCACTGACATGATGTTGATTGTACCAGCTGTCTTATCAGTATAAACACGTGAACAGGTCTTTATCTCAATGTCAATAGCATCTTCTAGATCCTGGGTTTAATCTTTAGTAGAAACGAATTTTCTAGACTAGGATAAAAAAAATTCTCATCTTTTCCTAAGCCAAAGCATGTGTAAGATCTTATCTGGAGCCAATTAGTGCACTATGAAGCTCTCACATAGGCTAAAAAAAAGGGTCACCATATCAGGGGAGTGGGGTTCGGATATTTTCTAGACCTACGTGAAAACATCCTTCTTCTTAAGTCAATGCCGTTAGGGTGGTCTTACCCCAACAGGTTAGTTTTTTTTAACAGTAAAAATACTCCAGGAGCAAAAATCGATGTTGATGGAGCATAATAACCATCATTTAAAAAAAGCAAAAATCTGATCTGTTTATGCTCTGGGTTGCTGATGGTCACTCTTAGAATCACAAGCCCTATACAGTTGATCTGCTCATCTACACTCCATTAACCATGGAATATCTTCCTAGTTCTTTGACCCGTCTCCTAAAATTAGAGTTAACTAGGCTTGACTGTTGAATGATACTATGAAATTGTGGTTACCTCCAAAACTTAAGTCAAATGAAAGTTGACACCAGTCACACTTTTTGAAAACGACGTTGATGGATCATAACCATCATTTAAAAAAAAAGCAAAAATCTGATATGTTTATGCTCTGGGTTGCTGATGGTCATTCTCAGAATCACGAGCCCTCTATAATTGATCTGCTCATCTACGCCCCATTAACCATGGAACATCTTCCTAGTTCTTTGACCCGTCTCCAAAAATTAAAGTTAACTAGGCATGACTGTTGAATGATGTTGTGAAATTGTGGTTACCTCCAAAACTTACGTCAAATAAAAGTTGACACCAGTCACACTTTTTGAAAACGACGTTGATGGATCATAACCATCATTTAAAAAAAGCAAAAATCTGATCTGTTTATGCTCTTGGTTGCTGGTGGTCATTCCTAGAATCACGAGCCCTCTACAGTTGATCTGCTCATCTACGCCCCATTAACCATGGAACATCTTCCTAGTTCTTTGACCCGTCTCCAAAAATTAAAGTTAACTAGGCTTGACTGTTGAATGATGCTGTGAAATTGTGGTTACCTCCAAAACTTAAGTCAAATAAAAGTTAACACCAGTCACACTTTTTGAAAACGACGTTGATGGACCATAACCATTATTTATAAAAAAAAAAGCAAAAATCTGATCTGTTTATGCTCTGGCTTGCTGATGGTCATTCTCAGAATCACGAGCCCTCTACAGTTGATCTGCTCATCTACGCCCCATTAACCATGGAACATCTTCCTAGTTGTTGACCCGTCTCCAAAAATTAAATTTAACTAGGCTTGACTATTGAATGATGCTGTGAAATTGTGATTACCTCCAAAAATTAAGTCAAATGAAAGTTGACACCAGTCACACTTTTTGAAAATGACGTTGATGGAGCATAACCATCATTTAAAAAAAAGCAAAAATCTGATATGTTTATGCTCATGGGTTGCTGATTGTCATTCTGAGAATCACGAGCCCTCTACAGTTGATCTGCTCATCTACACTCCATTAACCATGGAACACCTTCCTAGTTCTTTAATCCGTCTCCAAAAATTAAAGTTAACTTGGCTTGACTGTTGAATGATGCTGTGAAATTGTGGTTACCTCTAAAACTTAAGTCAAATGAAAGTTGACACCAGTCGCACTTCAAAAATGTTGCACTTCATGCCACCGGTCATTCTTTGAGCAAAAACTTATCAAACGGTAAGATATTCACAGCTTCGACAAAATTATAAATTATGATTCGTTAAAATGTTCAAGGTGCATGTCTTACATGAGTTGCTTTGTATTTAAAGCAACCAAAAAATGTTATTCGAAAGAACCATCATTAGAGTTTTGAAACCAATATAATAGACATGTTTTAGTAAAAAAAAGTAATACCTAGTCAGGTTACTAATCATTACAGATGGCATCAATAAACTTAAATGACATTATTACAATTAACAAAATGCCGATGACAAAAGCATACTGATAGATAATAAAAAGTAGATCCACAAAAAATTAGTTGATCATCACAGATAATAGTAGCAGTAGAACTTCCAAGCTGTGTCAGCAACAACACTGTTACAAATATCTATATCCTATAGGTAGACAATTGCTTTTGTGGTCTGCATAAATGGAAAACATAGTTTCCAGTGGTAGACGATGGACGACCCTAGAATGTTTGGGAAATGTCTGTTGGTAAGGTCCTGGGTCCGATCAGTGTTTTAATGCATAGTACCTCATCAACTTTAGTTTTGTGTTCAGTTATGTAGAACTGACACACAGACGTGCTTCAGAGTGGACCATGCGTAGACATCGTTTGCCAGCACCATCGACATCTTTTTTCTAACAGCCTCAGTCGAGCTGAAGAAGATCGATCACTACTTTATTGCCACCACGAATCCCTCATAGTTCACGTGCAGAAGGGAAACATCAGAGAAACACTAATAAAACCAGATTTAGAGGTCTGCATACAAATGGTCAATAAAATGATAAATGAACAAATTGTGAACTGATTCGACATACTAATCCAAGTAATGACTGCTTTAAAGATATGCAATCAAATGATATCTCTCTGAGAAGGCAAATGATAGCCTCCCTCAAAATTTATTTATATTTCCAGATAATACTCGTTCTCATTTCCAGGCCTAAATACCATTCAAGAGATAATTTTTTTGGAACACCTTGCAACTACCTTCCAGCAGGCATGTACAGGAAAGGGGATCGAATCCCTGCCAGCTTGAGCGCTCCCATCTGCCTTTACCACCAGCCCGCAGGCCCGTCAAGGGATATTTCATAATTGTCAGAATGGAGCTCATCATGAAGATAATAATACTGAGGATGACAGTCAATTCCCCAGTGGTCGATCCCGTTAAATTTGTTATAATCATCCCAAGACTGTTGATAAATTTGATAGAATTGGTCATCCGTGTTCCATTCGTCCCAATCCTCTTCTGAGTCATTTTCACTAGTAGGAAGAATCAGATTTTTCACTCTAGCACATTTTTCCCTTAGATCCCCTTCAATTTCACTATCAAAGTACCCTTCAATGTGAAGAGACTCGAGTAGAGGACAGCAATCAAGTATGGTCGTCAGTCCTTCAGCAGATAGGTAACAATCAAATAGTTCTAAGCAGCGCAGCTCAGACATCATTGGAAGTTTTCCTGTAATAGTCTTCCGTACCAACTCCCTGCCAAACCTCAGTGTCAGTTTCCTGAGAAGACAAGAAGCTTCGCACAAGGATTCAAACAGGTCTTCAGTGACAGTGTTAGATTGTGATGCTGAAATTTCAAGATCCTCAAGGAATGGGAGCTTCTCTAGCACCACAATGAGTATTTCTTTTGATCCTTGGAAACTCGGGAGACGGAGGCTTTTCAGATAGGGTGCTCTGCATTAACGAATGCCTTAAAATCCAATACACATTTACTGTATAATAAATATTAGGACACTATAATAAACAGTATTTTCCATAGAGATATATATAAATTTTAATGATGAGAGTTTACAATTCCCCTGCTATATCTTTACAAAACAACCTTCAGGGGAAGTAACTGTTTGTTGTAAGCCAGACAGAAATAATGCTAAAGAACTCATTACCCATGGGAACAAGATAACATCTTATACTAATTCCCGTCCACATTATTATGTACATCAATTTTAATACTTCACAAGAGACCGTTTGATCCTATGTAACAGAACAGAACAGTTAAATTTAGCAATGCAATTGAGAAACAATCAACTTCCCCTTAAAAGTACAGTGCCATCCCCTTGCAAAAGAAAAAAGTACAGTGCCATCACCAACTGACAACTGCCGCCACACACCGAAAATTGATCTTGGATTCCCTATCATCTTGGCACCATTGCCGTATCTAT
Organism: Eleusine coracana subsp. coracana; assembly: GCA_032690845.1. Taxonomy (NCBI): domain Eukaryota; kingdom Viridiplantae; phylum Streptophyta; class Magnoliopsida; order Poales; family Poaceae; genus Eleusine; species Eleusine coracana. Next base: position 6,256,811 of record CM064432.1, on the reverse strand, counting down.
ACAGCAAACATATAGAATTGAATCCATTTTTTGTTACCATTAATTTGTAATGCTTGTTTCTGAATTTCCTTATAATAGGAGCAGTTTTACAGTAGACCAAAATAGATGTCTACCATTTATTTTATTCATCCGACCGCTCAGATCTTAATCATGATACTTTTTCAATCCATCAGTATCATAAGTATCATATGGATATAACTAAAAAATAAACTTATAAACATGTAAAATAAACATCTTCGAAGGTCAAGATCATAGGTTTAATTATTTCATCTCCATCTCGTGTTTTTCTCTTTCTTTCATAGAAGTCGGATGATCAATCAAAATATCATCATGTTAGAAATCAGAATTTTACTAACATCACAGAAAATTAACTCCAATATTATTTAGTAATTACACTTAATGTTATCTCAAATGAATGGTTAGATCTAAATCATAATACCTTAATTTTATATGTATCATGATCTACTGTAAAGGTGCTCAAAATGTTTAGCCTCACCGGTATGACGGTACGGTGGCGGTAGACATCTATTTTGGTCTACCGTAAAACTGCTCAAGGTTTATTATGTACCTTTCGACCAGATAGAACAGCAAGTCGTGGTTGCAGATTCCAGATGAGAAGGCTTCACACTGCCCCGCGCTGCGGTCCACAGCAGCACGAGCGACCGCGAGCCGTACGGAATCCGTGCCCATGTCGATGTGGCGCCATAGAGAGGGCTCCTCGACAGCGGCGTGCCTCCAGGTCGTGCACACGAGCTCCGCGCCCTGCATGATCTCGCAGGGTCCAAGCTTGAGCAAAACGCCCAAAAGGATGTCGCGAGGCAGCGCCGACCAGTCCCTCGTCTCTAGAGTCTCCGTCGCTGATGCCGGCGATGGAGGTTCCATGATGCCGAGGCAGAGGGTAGTGGAAGGCATTGCTCCGATCTGAGAATCCGTGGATCAGCAGAAGCGTATACTTATAAAAGGAAGAGCACGAACGGTTCTACTGACGGAAATGATCTATGGAGCACTCCGTGGAGAAGGCTGACGGCCCTGTCTTTTGGTATTCCTCACATAATAACTGTAACTTTGCACTTACTGGCGTTAATGCGCGTGTGCAATCGTCAAGGTTTATTTGTGCCCACTGCTTGGTACTTTCACATCCTATCACGCCTGTCACCAGCAGCACACGTATGTTGTTTGTTGTGTGACACCGCTCATGTTGACAAGTAAAGTTTCCCCGCGAAGTGCTCACACTGCCCATTCGTAATTACTCCTACGTTTCTGTGGGACTTTTACACTGCACTCGCTCCAAGTGGGTGAGAGGAGAAAATTATTTTTTGGTGGCAAAATTATATCTTCATCCTCGAAGCTCATACAATCTAATAGTACTCCTCAATTCAAATTTGATGTGGTCATATCCTACAGAATCGAAATGGTCACATCTGACTCTTTCAGTGAGGACTTGGGCCTGAGCCAAAAGAAGTGTAACCAGTTCACCCTCTTCAGAGTGATATTTTCAGCAACGTAGGACTAACACCATATGCAGAAGTGCTATAGTATGGACATCTTTTGCCAACTGCCTCATACACTGCATGAGCACTTACAGGCTTCACAGGCACAGGAGTGAAGATGGAACTTCTTTATTGCCATACAACAAATTCCTCATGGTTCACGTGAAACGTCATTAGTATGAAGAAATGAAATCTAGTTAGCAGAAGGTAATGTCAGAGAGAAACACTGACCGACCAGACTTAGCTTTGTGCCTGCAAATAGCTCATCACAAAAGAGACATTTATTTGTTTCATTCCATCATAATAGTGCAAGGGAATTACATAGTCATTTGTCAAATGCCTCTGTTAAACAGCAACTTTAGGAAGCAATCGAAGGTCACAAACAACTAGGGACACGCAGAACTTCATACTAAGGACAACTGTCTACCTGACAACATACCGGAAGTCTGGTACAAAGATAGAATGGTAAAAATCCATTCAACAGGCCATAAGATCCTAGAAGCCATTGGCGTGGCAGTAAACATTCTACATTCTATAATACCGTCAGTCATCTCGTACAATATATTTGGGTGGATGGACCTGAAACTCATAGCCAGCTGTGGAGTCATGCCGTCATGGGGGAGCTTCAACGACGTTATCGTTGCATACTTGGTGCGGATGGCAGCAGCGTCCATGGTGACATTGAAGCACTGACGAATGTCAAGTGAGTCCAGGTGGGGGCAGCCATCAAGGATAGCTGCCAGCCCCGTGTCGGTGAGCTCACAGTTGAACAGCTGAAGGGAGCGCAGCTCATGCATCTTTGCGATCCCCCTGGCTTCTTCATTCTTGTCAAAACCACCACCTTCGATGCTGATAAAGCAGTTTTTGCTCAGCCTGAAACGCTTCAGATGTGGGCATGATTCACCGACAACTCCATATGCCTCTCCATAGACGTTGGGGCTGATGGAAAGCTCCAGCTCCTCGAGCAGAGGGAACTTTCTCATTGCCTCCATGAATGCTTCTTCACAGACATCATAGCAGGAGATGAAGCGAAGGCTGTTGAGCATTGGCGCCCTGCAAATTCACGAAGTAATCTATAGTTATTCAATTCATAGACAGCAAAAGAAGAGGCCTCAGTATTTGATAGTCTGCATTTTTAACATCACTGAACTTCAGTGTAACAAAATTACCAAGCTATAAACTACATGGTCATTTCATCAAGTTGCACCAGTAAACAATTAGCAAAAAGTAAAGGAATATAATTCTGAAACAGATCCCACATTTTCATTGAATTGCAGATGCAGTTAATTCTCGGGCAAACATAAGTGAAGGGATTTCTCTGCTCTGCCTAATCATATGCTCTTAAACTACCAACTTATGCGGGCTAACCTTAGCAGTTTTGGGGGAAAATTTTCAATCCTAGAGACAGATCTGTTGCTCACAAGGTCACTTGTGGTAGAGCCATTTCACCTTGTTTAAGCTATCAACTGATGGTGTTTGTATAAAATACTTTCTACTTGTACGCGAGTAATTCTGAAATTTCTTGAATTTACGCTTAACAAACTGAGGTAACTTTGCTAAGCAAACAGAACTATCAATGGAATTATGAAATCTAGCCCAACTCAAGCCAAAGATTGGAAACATCCTCAAGAGGAAGAAAGTTCTCCCTCCAATTTATCTTGTCCGAGATTCATTAAATTAAATTAAACTGGCAACAGGTAAAATAAATTAATCAAGGGACCATGGATTTACTCTGTTCATCGATGGTGAATACGAAAAGGTGGAAAAAAATCTCACCTTTCAGACAGGTAGAGAATGAATCTATCGTCGCCGGCGTACTCGCCCCAGAACGCCTCGCACTGCCCCGCGCTACGCCGGACTGCGGCCGCTGCCATGCCATGGAGGTCGACCTCGAAGTGGAGCTCCGCGTGGAACAGCATGTTGATGCGGCGCCACAGCTCCAGCTCGTCCTTTTGGCCGCGCGGCGCCAGGACCGGCACACCCGGCCGGCGCCCATCAGGATCTCGATGTGGTCCAGCTTGTGGAACACCGCCGACAGCGCGCCCTGCGGCAGCTCCGACCAGTCACGCGGTGGGTGGCCCCACCGGCGGCGGTTGCGGCGGCTGCACAACAGGGGCGGAGCCAGCAACTTTATAAAGTGGGGTCAGGCACAACCGGCTAAAGAACATCAATACATTAAAGTATTTATAGCCACAATTAATATATCATAATGACCATAGTTTCAAAAAATTCTCACAGAAATTAATATTAAATTAAATATTTACATTGCATCTTGTCACAAAGTTTATGTCTTATTATATAAAAAAATTATTATTTTAAAACAAATGCTTACACAAATCTAACCTTTTTTATCTGAATCGTACTCTGCGTTCTTTTATATCATAAAACTCATTAATGAGTGCATCAGTTGTGAATTGAACTGTAATTTTCTTCTCAATGTAGATTACTAGGCAATCTCTCAGAAATGCATCTCCCATTTTACTTTGAAGCCTTGTTTTTACAAGCTTCATCACAGAAAATGCATGTTCAGTTGTTGTAGTTGAAACTGGTAAAGTTAGAATAAGGCAAATCAATCTGTCAAAACAAAATATTAGTACTGAGAAAAATGACTAACATATGAACAATGTTGCAATATAAATAAAGAGAGTAAAGGAAATATCATATTACCTGTCAATCAAATAATAGTCATCTGATTTCCCGGTTACAACTAGCCGGCAACAGAGATCAGCAACAGTGGATAGATCCTAAAATCTGGGATTTTTTGTTACATCAAGCTCGTAATGTTGTAATTGATGTCTCAACTTAATTCTTTCTTGCTCAGAAAAATCAGCAGGATAGAACTTTGATGCTAGTAGGCACACATCATCAATTTTGAATGAGCTAAGTGAATCCTTAGGGTCCAACGATGTGCACAAAATAAGTAGCTCTGTAGCTTGTTCACTGAACCTACAATTTATTTCATATGCTTGTTGATCAACTGCAACTATGAATATGTCATATTTATAGTGATGCTCAACTGTCATTTCATTCTGTGCACGAGATCGGATATAATCAACATAAAAGGCACTCATATTTGGAATTTGAATTCCTTGTTTATTGCAAAAAGATGTCACATCATTAATAAGTTTACTCCAACCATGATCCCTCAAATTTTGAATCAACTTTTTGGTAGTGGAAACATCATCCATAGCATTGACAATGTCTTGAGATTTTTGTTGCAACTTTTTGCAGAGCATATCTGTGATACCCATGAGTTCTTTTATAACATGTAGGATAAAAACAAAGTCAAATGATATTAACTTTTTAATAGCACCTGATGCCTTTGCTCTTGTAGACGGACTAGTTTCTAGACCTCTAGCATTAGCAATATCTTTTAAGACTAGGTATGTAGGCTTGTAAAGTTTTAAAAGGCTATAGACTGAATCATAATGTGAGTTCCACCTAGTATCACCAGGACGCTGCAAGGTTCCAATTTGATTAGCACCACTTCCAGTTTTATGGTCATCAAGCTCAATTAGATGCTCCATTTCAGCAACTTGATAGTCATGCAAGTCATCATTTCTCTTAGTAGAAGACAACACAGTAGTGACTATAAGAGCTAGATCTTCAAAAAAAAAATATGAACCTCCGTTACTTCTTTGGAGGCAGCAACAAGAGCTAATTGTAACTGATGAGCAAAGCAATGGATATAATAAGCATATGGACACTCTTGATTAAACTTGGCTTGCAACCCATTCCACTCCCCACGCATATTACTAGCACCATCATATCCTTGTCCACGAATACTCTGAATATCCAATTTATGGTCTGCTAAAACAATGCTTAATTCTTATTTAAAAGTAGCTGAGCATGTATCATGAACATGAATAAGATCCAGAAAGCGCTCTTAACAAAGCCATCCTTGTCAACAAAATAAACAACAAGTGTCATTTGCTCTTTTCTAGACTCATCTCGTGATTCATCGACAATTCAGCAAAACTTAGCATTACCAATTTCATTACGAATAGCTCTCTGAACATTGCAAGCCATAAGATCCAATATTTCCTTTTGAATTGTTTCCGAGGTATATTTAGCATTTTCTGGAGCATTACCTAGTACAACTGTCTTGACATCCTCATTATATGAAGCTAGAAGTTTTACCATTTCAAGAAAATTACCTTGATCCTTTGAATCCTCTGATTCGTCATGTCCTCGGAATGAGCATGTTTGGAATGCCAACCATCGCACTGTGTTGATCGATGCTCTAAGACGTAATCTGTTCTTCTTGATGTCTTCATTTGTCTGCTTCTCCACAATATTATTAATATGGTTTTGTTGATTCTTCAAATTATGATAACACTGAACAGAGTAATTATAAGCAAAACCAGCATTACCATGTGAGTCAGGAAAGCACAACGATCTTTATCATTAACCTTTTTCCAATTCCTAAAACTAGCAACTGTGAATACATTTGATCCTTTCTTTCCTACTGGTTTCTTAGAGAAAAGAAAACAATAAAAGCAGAATGCTCTATCTTTTACAGGTGAATATTCTAACCAAGGAAAAGCTTGGAACCAATGAGCTTGAAATCTGCGTTGATGCTTCTCTGAACCGGAAGGAGGGTATACATCTATCAAAAATTGATATGGACCATGTTTCATATATGTTCTGATAATTTAATCTCGATCATCAGGAGGATATTTTCAAATTTGACAATGTAATCCTAGATCTCGTTCTACTGCCAAAACACTACTATCCTTGGAATTGATTCTAGCAACTCTTTTAGGTGATGGTTGCATTAGATCCTCCTCCTCTTCTGATTGTACAGCAAGCCATTCATTAATCTCATCATCTAAAACATCGTCTGGTGCATTAGATGCTTTATTTTTATTGTAATATGATTCTATTATCTTCATCTTACGTTTAGTTATATTTGCCTATAATAAAATAACAATTTAATTTTTAATTGCTAATCATAAACTACAAGAATTAAATAAGTTCAAGAATTAAGAAACATAACAATCAATAAATTATAAGTATCACCTTCACTTGAAAAACGCCATGATCACCGTGGAGGCAAGCGACACAAGCGAGCGACGCGTCGTAGACTCACGTGAAGGCAGCGGCGGCGGCACAGGCTAGCGACGGGAGACAGCATCGTGGTACTCGTCAAACTCGTGGGCGTGCGTTGCATGTCGCGTGCGTGAAGGCGGCGGTGCAGCGCAAGCGGGCGATGTGGAGTGCGATGCCTGCTAGGCTGCTACGACTCCCGATCACAATCACGTCATCTCCAACAGTCCAACTCCAATCTAGGTGCGTTATTGACTCATGGGCTCACATACCTTGGTTAATAGACTAGCAAACTATTAAATAGTTAAGGCCCAAGTTAAATTAGTTTTCTGGCCCATTTACTGAAATATACAACTGATAAAAGAAAATGTGTGGAACGTCGGAAGGGACCATGGCCCCTGCTGCCCCCCCCCCTCCCCCCCCCCCCCTGCCTCCGCCACTGCTGCGCGAGGAGGGCACCGATCTATTGCTCGACAGGATTAATGAGGCGAACAAGGTTTTGGGAGAGATGGGAGTGAGGTGAGGATTGATGAGGCGAACTATAGACCGCCGTAGTCTTCCTGCCATTCCTACGGTCGGCTCAGTGGCAACACAGGTCTTCTCTGCTTTTCTTGTAACGTCATGGCCTCATGGGAATTCAAAGGTCCTGACGCTGATAGGGTGGGCCTTTCCAAAGATAATAAATTCAAACAGCGATTCCCAACTCTTGACCCGTCGGTTATCGTCGCTAAACAAATGCAAATCTGTAATAAGGTCAGTCTCAATGTATAGTTTTATTTTGCAGTTTCTAAGAGTACCACATCAGATTTGAAGATTTAGTTTAATGTATGAAATAGTCTCTCTCAATGCATTGTTTCATCTCATGATTTCATATATAAATTATAGCATTAAATTAACATATATTTATTATATTAAGATTGATCAAAATATGTTCGGATGAAACCTTATATTCTCAATGGGAGTTTTAATGAAGTTTCATACCTATGAAATAGTGCCAATGAAACTCATTTGTCTAGTTTCATATTAATTGCTACGCCACGTTATCCCTTTTGCTTATGTGGCACCTTATTTAATGCTAATAAAACTTCCACTGAGACTGGCCGAAGTATTCTAAATTTTAATAAGGAACTTGCTAATTTTTAGCTGAAGGTTTTCAGTTACCGTTTTGAACCATCGGATCTAGATTCAACAGTTTATAATTACTATATAGATAATCTTATAAAAGAAAAATTAAAATAAAAAATAACAAATTATTGACTAAAAGTTTTCAGTTGATTGAAGACTAGAAAATATGTTTTCATAATGTTACGCCAATATTGTCTAACGTCTTTCAAACATCCATTCTAAGAGAGCTCACAAATTACTACCTTTTGTATTAAAAAATTTTTATAAGAGACCACGATTCATCACATTATTTGATCTGAAAGCTGTTTTTGATAACATATGAAGCCCAAATAATTGATAAAAGATAAAAAAACAATCACACTTTGGAAAATCCCCATTTAAATTTGAAAAGACTTCGAGGTGCAACCTTATTTTCTAAATTTGGTTCATATCGTCTGGATACTACCCATATTTTTGGTTTCAATAGATCGCTCCTAGATTTATCGCTGTGAAATTCACAAAGTAGTGCAGTTGGAAAATTGAGAAAAAATTAATCTTGCCTAGGGCCCACATGTCAGCGACCCCAAACAAACAAAATCGCACCTCCCGCCTCGATCCAGCAGTTGTACGCCGCGAGGCCACCGGCGACCGGCCGATGACACCCTGGTCCGGATCGACGCCCCCCCCCCCCCCCCCCCCCGTTGGGTCTCCCTTGCTTACTCGCCCATTCCCTCCCTCGACCCCTCTGCTCTTCTCCTCCTGGCACCGCCTCCCCGCTTGGGTTGACGTTCCCCACGGCTCTGCCAGGGTGCCCTCCTACTCCGTGTAGACTAGCGCCTTCCCAATCCCCACCAAGCGTCGTGAATCGACCCCCCCCCCCCCCCCCCTTCTACAAGGCGACCTCGCGGCCAACCCGTCGATTCACGCTACACGGTTCCCCGCTAGAACACCAACCTCGGCAAAAGAAAAGCAGAGCTGATGGAGTTAACGGCAAAGAAGAATACTATGAGCAAAATACCTTTTGATCAGATATGCCAGGAGTTCGACGTCACGGTACCCATTGAAGGCTTCGCACTGGTCACAGCGACGTGATCCATGGCCAACTCATCAAGTCCTGTGTATCGCCTACAGTGCGCACGTCAACTCGTCCTAGCTAATGTATCACCACAGCGTCGGCTCCTCGAGAGCAACACGCCGCCACACCGTGCACGCGAACTCCACACCGAACATGACCTCGAGAGGCCCAAGCTTGAGGAAGACGTCGACTAGGATGTCGTGGGGCAACTCCGCCCAGTCAGGGGCGGCACAGCGGGTGCTGCAGCACGGGCTTGCTAAGTCCACCCAAAGCAAATCTATGCAAAATTTAGTGTTAAAGAGTAAAATTTGATCCAATTTTCTTTAAATTATAATGTCTCACACTAGTTCAGCACTGGCTGGCAGACCATCTTGGCTCCGCGCCTCCGCCCCTACGCCCAATCCCTCCATTCCTCCGGTAGGTCCGTGGATGCTGGCGGCCATGAGGCGGAAGATGACATCCCTGTGTGCCTGGGAAAATGCTTCAGAGCAGATCCATTTGTTAGACTTTATTCTAACAAACAAAACATGTCTACTCTATAGCAGTGCTCCTCTGAGTGTGGCCTTCGGGACCTTGTAAAGCTTCGAGCCTATGAATAATTGAAGTAATATTTGGCCCGTGTGCACGATATTTATGGAGAGGAATGATTAACTAGCCATATATAGAGTCGGTCTGTCCTCCTACATGATAATAACCTTAATTAAGGATTAGTAGGTACAGAATTTGAGATTCGCTGTTTATAAAATGTGCTATTCAAAATTTCGGTGACAATTTTGGATGAATAAACGAGAGTTGTTCAGAAAATTTCTGCACAATTGAACATTTGAAGCCTCCTTTGAACCCCGTGCCTCCCTTTTCCAAGTTTCAGGGAGATAAATCCTTTGCAATTTTAAGAATGTATTTCATTTTCTTTTGAATATCCGGGATGAAGATTGATTCTGGAACTAACATAAATGAAAATTCAATATACGTCGGTCATATTCCCTCCCATATATTATATGGCAAATTCTATAAAAGCCGGGTCAATATATAGCGAAGGGAAAAAACAACCAATAATCTGAACTTTGTTACTGCCGTGAGCCGCACAAGCTAGGTTTCCAGATCGATGGCCTCCTCCCGCTGCTGCCGCTGCCGCTGCGAGCAAACGTCCACGGGCTGGGCGACGCTGCCCCGCGACATCCTTGTCATCGTCTTCCTCAAGCTGGGTCCCCGAGAGATCATGCGGGGCGCCGAGTTCGCGTGCAAGCACTGGCGGCGCGCCGCGCTGTACGAGCCGGAGCTGTGGCGCAACGTCGAGATGCCCAAGGTTGGGAAGTGGTGTAGGGGCTGGCGCGCGATGGTGCGTGCCGCCGTCGAGCGCGGCGCAGGCCAGTGCGTCTCCTTCTCAGGACCTTGCGACAATCTTTCGCTGCTCCATCTTGTCGAATGGTAATATCCTCAGACTATGAATTCTTCTTAATTAGTTGCTACCTTCATTACTATGATTATTGTTAGAAATTTGTTATGACTTTTTCTTAGTTCCTGTACTATGATCCGTGTTAATTTCTTATTATAAATTTATTATGACTTTTTCATAGATCCTACTTTCATTACTAATTACTATGATCTTTTTAGATGAGTATTTTAATTTTAAGGCATTATTCCTGCAGTGCACCATCTCTCAGAAGCCTCGACCTTTTCGATTTCGTTGCGTCTAAGCACGTATTGACTGAGGTCATCATGAGGTTCGACCTACTTGAGGATCTTGAAATCTCACCTGAGTATGACTGTTCCTATCAATCGACAAAGTTGTTTCTGCCTGTTTGCCAAGCTTGTCCGCAGCTCAAGAGACTCGTACTGGCTGACCAGGAACTCAACTACGATGACACCGTGCAGATTCATGACAATGAAAGGAAGCTTAAAGTTCCAGTGATGCCTAGGCTGCGCTACTTAGAACTGTCCTACTGTGAAATAATCATTCCAACGGTACTTGTTGATATACTTGACATTTGCCCTCGTCTCAACTTTCTCCACGTTTCTAGCTATTTAAGTTTCCCGCATGAGATACGTCACGGGTTGGATGAAAAGATACGGATAAAATGTCCTGAAATGACAGATCTGACTCTTCCTGGTGATGGCCTAACTGATGACTCAGATGAAGGTGCTGAAGACTACAATCGTCACTGTTCAGTGAAGGACTATTGTGATACAGCAGTATACCTCAGCAAGAACTGCGGCTGGATTGATGAAAATGAGATCAACAGTTATAGGAGGGCACTGAGGTCCTACTTCAGTATCAGAGAACAGAACTTCTCGCATCAACTTCAATTGAAGTTTGAAAAACATCTTCATTATGGTCTTATGTACCAATAATATTATGCATACTTAATTATGTTGCTCCTGTGAACCACCATTTTATCCCAATAATATTATGCATACTTAATTATGTTGCTCCTGTGAACCACCATTTTATCTTACATATAAAAATAAAGATCTATAGTTGTTAAGGTACACGGTAAAGCTCATTTTAAATAGGGAAATTTGTCTACAACATAATAACAAAACGTGGTTTTGTTCTGAACACATCGACAAAATTGAATTTAGCTGGGACACACTACGATTCTGTAAAAATTCATTTGTGACACTCTTATCATTTAATTTTTATTTTGAATTTTTATATCTTATAATATATGAGAATTTGAAACTTGACACACAAAAATATATACTGTTGCATTATGTACCATTAAAGAATGGACCTACAATTTTTTGGATGATGTCTATAGTCTACTCATTGCATTAATATTTATTTTATCAAGCAAACCATCCAAACAATAAAAAAGATCTAGCTCTATTTTATAAGGATTTAGAATGCAACAACTTATATTTGTGCAAAGTTTCAAATGCTAACATATTGAGTGAATTGCAGAAAACTACAACTATTTGTACCATTGTTGCAGAAAACTACAACTTTCGATTCCTATTTCACAAAACTACAACTACTTTGACCTCGAGTTGCAAAAAACTACAACTTTAACAAATTCCATTCTGGAATGACTGTGGATCCCACTTGTTAATCTAATAGTGTCATTTTGTTTCCCATATCAGACGCCATGTCATCGTGATGATGTGGAAGATATCAGAACAGTCGCCCAAGTAGATTTGTTATGATATCTGTGACATCACCATGATGACATGGCGTCTGACGTGGAAAACATAATAGCACTATTAGACTGACAGGTGGGACCCACGATCGCTCCAGAACAAAATTTTTTAAAGTTGTAGCTTTTTGCAACTTGAGGTCAAAGTAGTTGTAGTTTTATGAAATAGGAATCGAAAGTTGTAGTTTTCTGCAACAATGATATAAATAGTTGTAGTTTTGTGCAATTCACTCTAACATATTTTATATATTAAAATAGAAAAGTTGAAAATAATAGTTTAATAATCATAATGTGTCACAAAAGAATTTTTTTAAAATTATAGTGTGTACTAGCTAAATCGGATTTTTTTTATGTGTTCATGACAAAACCATGTTTTTTGTATGTTCCAGACAAATTTCTGTTTTAAATAATGTCGAGATGAATAACCGCCCGGAAATTCAGGTTGTCCTTTTATTTCAGTTTTGTCTATTTTCCTACTTATCCAAACATAATTTAGATGACAAAAAGGGTAACATTAATAGAGGCATAGCACGAATAGATAGCCATGGACTTTTGTGACCAATAGCGGCATTTAACTAAGGTGGTTTGTTTGAGAATCGTAACACGAAAGCAATCGTAATGAGAAGAAGCTCATATCATAATCAAACTAACAAGAAACCTGACATTCTTTGGATCATTTCTAACACGGAAAATAATCAATCTATAGGAAACATATTACTCCATCGTCACGCCCTGCATATGACTGCTACTCCCATGGCTGAGAAATTGTGCCGTTGCGCCCCGACTCATTCACCTTTATTCTCACTAGTACAAAGTGGCCTTCAATGATGCAGGTTCGAAATTCATCGGTGACGGTGGACCAAAAACCCGCCATTGGAAAGACTATGCTGACATCAGCGAAAATACCTGTCACTGAGATTCAATACTAGTGGTGGTACATGATGATGTCAGTAAAAAACACCACTATGAATCAATACTGGTGGCGGCTCGTGCTGACATCAGCAACCTTCAACCCCAGTGACGGTTTTAGTGGTATCATCCACTATCACTAAAATATTATAGGCTCATTCGGGCATATCATAGGCCCAAATTAACTCTGAGTATAAAAGAAAGCTAGGGGTTCTTCCCACGAGCACCCCACTCCCTTCCCTTCTTCTTCCTGTGTTGCACGCCCCCTCCTTCTCTTCCTTCTCCTCGTAGCGCACCTCGCCCTCATCTACCTCCCCGCGCATAGGTGCCATGTCGCCCTCCTCCCCAGCGTGCACCGTGCCGCCCTCCTCTACAATGCCTCCTCTTTCCCACCCTCCCCTCCAAACACGTTGGCGTAAGCAGATTTGGCCTCAAGCACAAGCGAGCGTGGATCCAGAGTTGGGTCGTCGGGCGACGGGCAAAGGCGGTAGAGGCCTCGCACAACGGACTAGGGGGACGGGGGCGGGGCCTCACATGACAGACAGTGGGCGGTGGCAGCAGAAGGACCTCGCACAACGGACGACATGTGGTGGTGGCAGGGCCTCTCACGACAGACGGCAGACGATAGGGAGGTTGGGTGCAGTCTCGGCGGCACGAATAACTGGCCCTGGAGGCTAGTTTCATGGGCTAGGTTTGGGCCCTACCTCATTTTTCCTTTATTTTATTTTTTGTTTCATTGCCAATGGCGGTAGAGTGCACCGCCACTGTCATCCCCTCCCTCCAAGGACCATTTCCACCATCAATGAAGGCCCTCTATGTACTAGTGGTTGTTCTGCTCGCGTCTGCCATGTGCAGCCAATTTCCAAAAGTGGAGAATACTGCCATCCCAAGCTCAAGAAGAGTAGAAGACCAAGGTCCTGAACCACTATGGCCACCGAGCACCTCTGCGTTCTCCCTGATTGCAAGGTCTCATCCTATGTCATGCCACCACGTGATAACATCATCCATTGTTGGAGTGGACCGCATGAGGAACGAGGGGGGGGGGGCATTGATGGGGTAGAGGAGGGTCCACACTTAGCTGGACCCTTTTGAATGGACCTCACATGCTCACACACCTGTTTACGTTTTTGTTCTCACTTTGCGCAAAAAGGGTGCTACTAAATATTGGCAGTGGTAGACAACCTAGACTTATATATTGGTCTTCTTCTTACTAGAGTAGCATAGTGCTACTAAATTTTCAATCTCTCATGCACAAAAGTGCTCATCGATCACTATTGGCCTAAATTCAATGGGCTGGGATGTTAGAGACAATCATCCCCCCCCCCCCCCTCTCAAATGACCGACATTCTTGTTGGAACACCGATCCAACATACTCACATTGGCCAAGCTACTTGGAACATTCTCCTCCTGGACACATCCGGGTCCAGTGCCGGCTCATATGCCAGGTCATGCCGCCGCACGCATAGGCCAACACAAGTCATGCATCAGATATCTGGATCTCGTGTACATCACATGCACCATGTCCACAAGGATTAAAATGGGCAAAAAAGAGGATTTCCAGTCCATGTCGGCTCTGATACCTCTTCCCTTGGATCCATCCCCAGCTAAGTCTGTCTCGCATTTTGAGTGGACCCCACATGCTCACCAAACTGTTTATATTTCCCCAAGATTGATGATGGTAGATAATCTATGCTTATATGTTGGTCTTCTTTTCACTAGACTAGTAATGTGGTACTAAATTGCCACCTCCTAATGCACAAGTGCTCATGGATTACTATGGGTCTAATCTCAATAGGTTGGGATGTGACAAACATCATATCAGAATCACTACAATAATGAAAAAGGCGGGCTCACACAAGGTGGAAGAATAATATAAGAGATCAAGGATGACATGTCGTGACAGGCTTGTCAATTTTTGTCAGCAGCAGCGTGTCAGTACTTCACTACGGGAAATATGTGCTTTAGCGAGTGTGTGTTACACACCACAAAGGACATAAAACACTCGGCAAAGGCTTTACCGAGTATAACCCTCGGCAAAGGCTTTGCCAAGTATAACACTCAGCAAAGAGCACACGATGATGAAAGTGTTGGAAAAAGTGCTCTTTGTCGAGTGCTTTTTCGTGATAGAAATGACACTCGACAAACATTTTATGAAAAAGTAAAAAAACAATAGACCGCCACCGGCCACCACCACGCCACCATTGTTCGCTGCCCTACACCACCCTCTCTCCGATTACCACTCCGCCGCACCGCACCCTACGGTGCTACCGCGCCGCCGCCTCAGTTTTGCCTACCACACCGCCTCTGCTGTGCCTATCGCACCACCTCTGTTGTGCCTACCATGCCACGTTATGCCTGCCATGTCGGCCACCCACAAAAGGGCCGTGTCGGGACGCCGCGTCGGTCACCTAGACCATGGCCGCCGCTACCATGGCCCCGCCCATGCCACGCCGGCCACCCAAGCGGGGGCTGCGCCGCGCCTTGCCACGTCAGCTGCCTTGGCCGAAGTCGCGCTTAGTGAGAGAGAGATGAGGGAGAGAGAGAGAGAGAGAGGTAGGTGGAAAAAAAAGATCGAGATGGTGGGAGGGAGGGATCCGGTGGCAACTATTTGGACCAGTGGAACCTCCCACCGTAGTGATAGTCTCCACCCTGATCATCTAAAAACCACATAGAGCTATACACTGAGCAACTAATTTACTCAGCAAGACTAACCCGTCAAATGACCATTTATAGTCGACTCCTAGACATGCACAAGCTAAGGGTAGGATTTATATTACCAAAAGCCAGCCTAAGAGTGGATCCTTATTTTTCAAGTTTTAGCAGCAAGTTAAGTTGATATGTAAAATGATAAAATTAGTTTGCACTATACCTATAACAATCATGATTGCAATACAATTAATAATAATTCCATACAACAATATTGAACCCATTCATCATATTAATGGCTTCCAACACTGTTCTGAAGCAGCGATCAAGTGATACTCGTTATTGTGAGGGGTAGCGACTCAAATTAATTTATATCATACAGGAGAAACCTGTTTGCATGATCCATACACGCTTCATGAAAGCCGCATAGAGCAACCTTTCACATACGGTACCACAAGGTCTTTCGCACCTGGCTCCCCCAAGAAGAGTCCCCTAACGCAATGCGTCCTGTACCGCCATCCGTGGGTAGATTGCTCCCTCCTCTTAGCCCCAGTTCCACCTCAAGGATCAGGGTACCTTCCGACCAAGCAGTAGTCATAGCTACATCAGTTTACTAGGTCCATAACTCCAGCATGCAAACAGTATGTTCAAACTTGATCCTATGGGTCGGATACGACTTGTAGCCTTAGGTGACTCGGACGGGGCTACCTCCTTGAAGACAAGCTGTCCTTCCCTTTCCACCTAGTTGCTCGTCCGATCTTTATTTGTTATCCATTCCAACTTTAGCATGGTTGATTTGCATATGGCTGATTTACAATATGTAGGGATAATTTTACCGGCCAACTTTCACTTATATGCATGGTGCCATAAATTTTAAATAAAGTAAACAATTAAGAGGCCGATTAAATAGTTGTGACATTATACATAGAATTATAAAGTATGCCTTTGCAGGGGGATTAAACATGTCCAAATATGAATTTACACCAAGTATCAGGAACTTGTTATCCACATAAATTTACATATTAATTTATTAGTGTTTTTGCTATTTAATTTAGTAAGGTAAAAATACTAACACACAAAGGGATTTGGTATTTTTCTTAAATAGTATATGACCAGAGAAGACCAATACTTCTACTTTGCTCAAAATTTTGCAGTATTAATTTTACTATGTATTTTACAAGTTCTAACATTTTCTGGGAATTGGTTAATACAAAGAGATTAAATTTTTGACGTGGGCTGGATCCTTTGCGGCCCATCGGCCAAACGCCCGTGGGCGGGGTTCCTCGGGCCAGATCTGGCCCGAGCGCGGTTGGAGTCCCATAGGCCCTTCACATGCGGCGGTGCTCGCGGTCGAGTACGGCGGCGCGGGCGTGGCGGCCAGCCGGGGTAGCGGTGGAACCTGCATTTGTGTGGCGACAATTAAGAGAGTGGGGGCAGGTGCACGACACGCGATAAGGAGCGATGCGGCTCACCGTGCTAGCTTCGCGAGGAATCGGACTGAGGCTCACCGGAGCGTATGTGCGAGGCGGCGGAGCGGTCGTCGGAGGCGGGGACGACACCGGCGATTGGCGGCAGCTCGGTGTGGGGAAGGAGAAGCGGCTGTGCGGAGAGCTTGAGGACGCCGAGGTGGAGCACTAGGGACGTCGACCAGGTGGGGAGGAGGTGTAGCGCCCGAGCAACATGAGCAGCTGTCGGCTCCAATGGCGGGCGTGTGGTGGGCGAGCGAGCAAAGGGAGGGAGAGAGTAAAGGAAATGGTGTTTGTACATGAGGGGAGAGGAAGCAAAATGGCTTGTCCGAGCGGCAGTGGGGTCATCGATCCGTGGCACGAGGCCGTTGGCCTGCCGACGGCGGCCACACGGTGTACAGGCAGGTGGAAGAGTGGGTGGCGACGGTTGTGTTAGTTGAAGGACGCCGACAGGTGGGTCCCGTGGGGTTTTTGAATTGTTTGTTTGTTTGTTTTTGTTATTTCGTAATTTCTTACAACCGATCACATTTGATATTTTTGTGGGAATTAATTGCAAGCTGATCCAGAAAAGCCAAAAATATGGGTAGACTCACTACATGGTGTCGATAATTAAGAAAATGTGTTTAGGCCTTGGATCATGTTGAAGTTAAATAGGGATTTTCTCAAAAAGGGGCTGTCTTTAGGACTTTGACATTTATTTGGGGCATCAAGCAGGGGTATAAAATCTTAAGAAAATTGTTGAAATTTTATATTTCCATCCTCTATAACATACATTTTTGGTAGTGGTGACTTATGTTGAAAAACTTAGACTTGTAGTTTAAATGTCTTTCAAATTCACTTGAATTCTATTCAAATTTGAATTATTTCTAGTTTAACCTTGCTCTAAGTTCTTGTTTCTAGTGAGCATAACCGTGGTGTGGTAGTAGGGGTGTCACAGTCCTACTCCTTTAAAGAAATCTCGCCCCAAGATTAAGTGATGTTATAACGGTTTACCTAGGTGGTGGTGTAGGAACTCGGTTAGTGACTTTGTAGAAATTCCTTGGTCTCCTAGGTAGCCTCTTTCTCATTATGGTTACTCCACTAAACTTTATAGAACTTAAGTGTCTTCTTGCAGGTAACTCATTCCTTCTCATCTAATACCTTCACTAGGCGCTCTGAATATGTCAAGTCAGGCTATAGTTGTTCGGTGCTCTCCAATGGAATGTCTACAGGTGTCTTCAAACATTTCTTGAGTTGGGACACGCGGAACGTGTCATGCACTCCAGCGAGCTCCTTTGGCAACTGGAGTTTGTAGGCTACAGGTCCACACCTGGCAAGGATCGAATAGGGCCCATTAACTTTCCACGAATCCCAAATCATTGTACACCTTTGGTTAGTGACACTCGAAGGTAGACTAGATCGCCAGTTCTGAATTCTAGTGGACGATGTAGTTTATGTACGTAACTCTTCTGTCTGGATTTCATTGCTCGTAGAGTTGATTTGATTTCCAGTACTTTCTCCTTAGCTTTTTGCACTAATTCCAGACCGAATATTACTCTCTCCTCTGATTTTGACCAACTCATTGGTGTGTGACAGCGGCGACCATATAGGGCCTCAAACGGTGCCATCGTGATGCTTTCTTGATAACTATTGTTGTATGCGAACTTAGCCAAGGGTAAGCATTCATCCCACCTTTTGTTGTGATTCAATACATAGGCTCTCAATATGTCTTCTAATATTTGGTTCACTCTTTTCATCTAGCCGTCTGTTTGGGGGAGGTCACTTTTTATGATTCGAATCACATAAGTCTATTTCGGAGGATTTGAGTGACATATCTATATTTGATCACTAAAAGCAGCGGTGATCCACCTTAAAAACAAGATTTCATTGGGATGACCTTCTATTTATCTTTTCATAATTTTCACTCTAAAAGCATGTGATTTGTTGGCCATTGGATGCAAATCCAATTGCGCCCCTTCAATATCTAGTTAATGGGACTCCAGGCACCAGAATCAATGTCATCATAAATCATACGGTCAGAAATTCACATGATTTCAGCATAATCAGTTTTGATAGATAAGGATAAGCAGTTTTGCCAAATAGGTTAACTGCTTATTTTACAATAAGCACTATAAGCACCTTTTAAAAAATAAACATTATAAGAGCATCTCCAAGAGCTCCCTAATAATTAGGTCCTAAAAATCTTCTTTTGGGAGCAACCCAAAAAGTATTAGGGAAAAAAATTTCTTTCCTCCTCCAACAGTTCTCCCCTAAAATGATATAAAAACGTTTTCTATTGATCCATGTCAGCACTTGGGTCTACATATTTTAACTTTCCTTTAAAAAAAGGTGAATTAGAGCTCTCAATTCTTCCCCTGTTTCTAGCTACAAGTGAGGAGAGTTTAGCGAGAAAATAAATATAGGAATGATTTAGAAACACTGTTAAAGATGATTTTTTAGATAAAATTCCCTATTATTCAATTTAAGGTGAGGGTTTGAGACACTCTTGAAGATGCTCTTAATATAAGCAGTGCCAAACGCACCCTGCCTTATCATTTATTGTATACGAAAGAAAACACTTTTAACAAGAGAAGGGTAGACCAGTAATAAAGAATAAACAACGGACCTCGTTAAAATCAAAAGATAAAATAAACAATCAATCTCAACATTCTCGCAATCGCCGGATACTAGATTCTCAGATCCCATCGATGGCCTCCTCCACCCGCCGCTGTGAGGAACCGTCCCCGCGGGCGATGGACTGGGCGGCGCTGCCGCACGACATCCTGGCCAGCGTGTTTCTCAAGCTGGGGCTCCGCGAGGTCATGCGGAGCGCGGGGTTCGCGTGCAAGTCGTGGCGGCGCGTTGCGATTGAGGAGCCAGCGCTGTGGCGCCGCATCGAGATGACCCCGGTCCGGAGGTCATGCAGGGGCTGGCGGGCGATGGTGACCGCCACCGTCGAACGCGCCGCCGGCCAGTGCGTCGCCTTCTCAGGACCTTGCGACGATCAGTCGCTAATCCATCTGGTAGAAAGGTGTTGTCTACTCAGAATGATAATTCACCATTTTCATACTGTGAAGAAAGTTACTGTTATTAGCACGACTTTATTTTCAACATGTATTCTCACTGGAAGACATTCCTGCAGAGCGCCTCTGTTGCAAAGCCTTGATCTCTACGATTATGTTGCATGTAATGATGTATTGACCGAGAGCATCACCAGGCTCCACCACCTCGAAGATCTTGAAATTTCACCTGCTTATAACTGTTCAGAAGCCTCCAGAAAGTTATTTCAACCAGTTTGCCGAGCTTGTCCCAGTCTCAAGAGACTCGTAATGGGCTATCAAATGCTTCACAATGACATGCCGGGTAGGAGCCGTTTTGATATTCGAGAAGAGCTTGAAATTCCAGTGATGCATGAGCTGAGCTACTTGGAGTTGTTTAACTGTGAAATCTCTCGGAAAGCACTGTTGATGATACTTGATAGCTGTCCTCAGCTTGAATCTCTCCACATTTTGGGCTCTTCCGTTTTCCCACATTTTGGCATGGGTGGCGAGCTAGGGCTAAAATGTGCTAGAATTCAGAACTTGACCATTCCTGGACATGTCCGCAGGTCACAGAGATGAGGAAAACAACTCAGATGTGCTGCCCAAGACTACAGCTCCACTACCGGAATCTCGGTCTTTGCCAAGTGGCAGAAACACTCGGCAAAGGCCTAAATACACATGGTAAAGAGCCAGTTTGCCGAGTGCCTGATAGAATGCACTCGGCAAACCACCGGTTTCCGGTAGTGCTCCGAGGAGGACCAGTGCGGTCACCATTAGTGATATTTGTGTCACAACAATTTTGTCTGGGTCTACGAAAATAAATGAGCTGGTATTTATGGGATTTTGGCATGTGGTCTGTCCGTTTTATCGAGTAACTGAACTTATGGCATCGAATGGAGGCTTCTTATGACACAAATTTGGCTTTATTAATTTTTCTGCCATATTTATAATGTCATATGTAATCTTCTATCGACCTGCTTGTCTGAATTGACCTCTGATGTTAAATATTTTATTCTGAATCATTTATTGTTGTTCTTTTCATCTATTGGTTGTTGTGGACAGTTTTAAAAGTCCATGTTAATTTTTTTCATAGATAGTGTGGTGAATGCCAGGTTAGCTTTCATTCCAGATTCTGAGAACTCTCTTTTCTTAACTATGTTTAAAATGGAGGGTGCCATGCCAGATTTAAGACGATAGGCTTAAACTTGTGGACAGTTGTAGCTTGTAGGTGCTGCAGTATTGACACATTAAAAGAAGAATCAGTAAAGTTGCATATTGCTAACTTCCTTACTCATCGTAGCCGCTTTGATGTGTGGATTGGACTTGGAAGGAGGGCAAGTATGTGATGCCCATTAGAGAGCCCCGTGGAGCATGTCTGCTGGAAACTAGCTATGTAACTGAGGGTCTATTCTATAGTGGGGAGATAGAAAAATTGACACATCGTTGCTGGTGAGGAGAGCTGGAGAGGAAAGACAACGCTAGCTAGGGGCGTCGCTACGACATAATAAAAGTGTAAGGAAGCAGCTATGTCATCCTGCAGCCCATGTGTACCAATAACTGAGGCCAAATATGTAGTACTCCCCCTGTCCTAGAATATAGCTAGTTTTGTGTTTATCCTATATTAATTTTTTTTTAACTTTGATCATCCATAATAAAAAGTTTATAAAGATTGACAACACACAGATACTACAAACTTTCATAATATATAATTCATACATAGTCAATGTCTTATATTTTTTGCTATATATGAATCGTCAAAGTTGAAAAAGTTCAACTTAGGAGAAAACCAGAACTAGCTATATTCTAGGATAGAGGGAGTAGCATTTAACGGGAACTACGGGTTGGGCTCAAGGATGAGTTTTAGTTGCTTTGGTCCTTTGGCCTCAAATTTTCTCAACGAACCCTGCAGCTTGTTTTTGTCAGCTGTTTCTGTATAATTATGTAATTAGAAAAGATGGTTAGAGACAACGTGCAGCAGTGGGGCCCGAGCAAGGAAGAAGTGATTTAAAAAACCACTAAAGTGATAAGCAGAGCATTTTTTAAGCAAGCTCAGTTAATCCAGACACACCATGGTCCTTTGTATAGCTCCGATGATCTTCTATACTTATATTTGACATAGGTCTCTTGCAACTCTCCTCATGGCTATGCAATTGACCACTGACATTCAAAATAAGCATAGTTCCAGGGATTGATTTTTCTGACCAAGTATAATTTTAAATGATAAATATTCGAAATAACATATAAGCAAATTCACTACAGATATATTATTCTTAAATGTTAGGAGAAGGTAATCCCTTGTTTAGTCCAGACCTTGACATGGGACGGATCACATCTCAGTCCCTCTAAATCATAAGCGCAGTCAAGGAAGTGTCTTGATCCTGGAACATCTGTTATACAAATACAACGTATCGTCAACAATGACGTTGTAACAGTCACAAAGCGAGAGAATCTCCAAGTGAGGGCAGCCATCAAGGAAGACAGCAAGGACGTCGATGGTGAAGTCACTGCAAGTTAGCGTTTGGTGTGAAGCTCCGCAGCTCGTGCATCACAGCTACTCGGTGAGCTTCGCCGTCCTTTGTGATACAGGACTACTCTTTGTACATTCAGAAGCGCTTCAGCTGCAGTGCTGCACGCATGCCTTGCTGGTGGACTTTTGCGGCCGCTGAGGTTGTGATGGAGAACGAGCATGAGGTCCTTTAGCAGAGGAAACTTAGTGGCCGTCTCGGTGATGGAGACGTTGCATGATACGAGGCCATTGCAAATTCTTTTCTTAGTGACCGTAAAATTGGTTCAGTTCAAAAATATTGGTATACTCCCTTTATTCTGGTTTCTGACGTAAATTGACAAGTAATAGGATCTATGCCTCGTATAACATTTGGTGGCCGTTTTCCCTCGTCCGTGACATGCTTGCTGCTTCGTTCTCGAGCGACCATTTAATGATAGGCTCAATTGGCCATTACGACGTAACTGCTCAGCTCTTCGCTTTGCTCTCAGCTGCTCATCTCTCGGCTCCCTCTCCGCTTCTCACTTGCTCTGCTCGGGTAGAAATCGGTTTTGAATTAAATTAGTAGTTAAAAAGAATTTTGAGAAGGATTTAAAAAAGAAAATCGTTTTTGAATTAAATTAGTAGTTAAAAAGAATTTTGAGAAGGATTTAAAAAAGAAAAGAAGAAGGAATTTTCCTTGCATTTGGGCCAACTCTCTCCCCGAGGCCCACTTTCTTTTCTCCCCCTCCCCTCCTTCTCTTCGGTTTGGGCTAGAACCACTCCCCTCTCTCGTTAGCCTCAGCCCACTTTCTCTTTCCCTTCCCTCTCCCGTAGCCCACCCGTACCTCGTTTTTCCCTCTTCCCCATTGGCCCAAGCGCCTACCCCGGCCCACTTGCTCACGTGGCCCAGCGCGCTCACGCCAGCAGCCCAGCTAGCCCCGGCCCAGCTCTCCCACCCCGCGCGCACGACTGCCTCGCAGCCCAGCTCCCTCACTAGCCCAGCCCCGCCCGCGCTCACTGACAAGCTGGCCCCACCTCGCCCGTCTTCCTCCTCCCGCCACTCTCTTCCCCCAATCTTCTCCGTCGAAAAACCGACGCCGCCCGCTCGATTCCCGCCTCCCCAACCCGCCCCCAAGCGCACTAGCGCGCCACACCGCCTCCCCTCCCCACTTTCCGGCCCTTGGTGTCCTTAACCGCGCACAAATGCACGTTACCCGAGCGTCAATGGCCGTCGCCGGCCATTAAAGGCCGATGAGCTCGCCCGCTCCGTTTCCTCACTCCCCCGCCCTATAAATCGGACCCCCGGAATCGCCCTCTCACACCGCTCCCTCCCCTCGTTTCCCCCTCGTCCCCCAAACCCCAGAGCACCCTCCTCGTCAAGCTTCAGTTGACGGCGACCTCTCCCGACGTCGCCGACCGCCTCCCGGCCATCCTCAGACGTGCACGACCCCGCAGTAAGGACAGCCTCGCTCCCCTCTCCCTTCCCGTCCTCTTGCGACAAGGAATGGGCCACCGGAGCGCCGCCTCAGGCAACTCCAGTGTGGTCCCCACCACTGCCACCACGTAGCTCGCCGCTGGCCGCTGCCCTGCCTGCCGTCACCTCTTCCTTGCCGTCGGATCCCCGATCAAGCACACAGATTAGATTCCCCCAAAGGGGTATGGTCTCGGTTCACCGTAGACCGTGGACCGCCAGTCAACGCCTGGTCCACGACGTCCGTGGACCCAGCCCACCGCGTTTTAGGATTTATTTTAAATCCAAATTTTCTAGGAAATTGGCAGATTTATGTTTAGGACCCTGAGTCTTATCCTAATTAGTTTTTAAACCTGATTTCTTCACAGAAGCTTTAGTTATGTATATTTTAGCCCTAATATTTTTCTAAATATTATTTTGACCCTGGAATTTTATAGAAATACCCCTGTACTTATTTTTAATTATATTTTTGACCCTATCTTTTTACACTTAGCCCCTTATACTTAATAATAATTATGTTAAGGTCCTAAAATTTTGCAAAAACAACCTTATACTTTTTAGTAATTATTTTTCAGCCCATATAATGTACACTTTAGTCCTTATAATTTTATAAAAATTATTACAAATAGGTCCCTAAACCTTGCTATTTTTACATTTTAGCACCTAGAACTTTAAACTAGCATAACTTTTTAACCGTAACTCCGATTTAGGTGATTTTTGCGTTCACGGAATCGTAGAAACGCGTACTATCTTTTCGTACTATTTTCATAGTCATTAGGAAATGTTTGGTGTACTGTTCCATATTTGTTTGTATTTTACTTTTCCGGTATTTATCAGTATTAGACGAGGAGCAGCTCCAGAATTTCCAAGACCTTGAGTTTGAACAGCAGCTAGCGGGAGAACAAGGCAAGTGTCCTTGACCATATTGTACCTATTAAGGATTAGTTTATTTTTATGCATGCTTGTCTAAATTTAAATCCCGTGTCATTTACCCTTCCTTATTATTCCTTATCGCTTGGGTTATGGTTTACTGTAAGGATTTTGGGTACATCATGCTAGTGCAGTACTTTGGGGGGTTAAAATTGAATAATAATAAACTTGACTAATATTCACGTGAACCTAACTATCATTTGGGTAACTTAGATGAGCCAAGCAGGAGGATGTTGAGGATGGTGCGGGTATGCACAAGTACGGGTAATGTACTATTTGGTTTGTGGTAGTGCCTGTTTGTGGTTATACAAACCAAATTCGTGGAGCGGCCACCGAAGAAGATAGTGCAAAGCACAGGGCTGATATGGATAGGCGTGGTTTAGTAATAGATGTGTTCCCAGTTTTGCGGGCGTTCGAGGAAGGAGGACGAGAGGGTTACTTTCAGCCTCAGGTGATGAAGGGTTACTTCTAGCCACAGCGTATTGGTAGTTTCTAGATGCCCATTTTATCTACCAAAAAGGGATGTTTTACGTCTTAATTTGGTGGTTTGGACTAACAATTAACCCCATATTTGCATATATTTGTAGTTCTTCTGTTTCGGATGTAATTGCAGGAAACAATGTAAAACAAGGCAATTATGGATAAGGAGCTAAAGAGTAACGAGGATGGGCCAGATACGGAGCCGTGCCGATCAGTGCGACGCCTGCGCCGATCGGCGCAGGAGGAAAAGATGATGAAGACAAGCCCAAGTCTAGGAAAGATGAAGGCCCAGCCCAATATGAGTCAGAGTCAGTGGAAGTTGACCTAATCCCGTCGAGTATAAAAGGAAGATAATTATCAAGTGCCAAGGGGGGCATTAGGAGTCGGCAATCGTGAGATTCAGTTGTTAGAACTAGGGTTCCAGGATATTGGTGGCGGAGGTTGGTCAACACCGACAAAACCCACCAGAAGGGAGGTCGCACCGATCGGCTCGACGCTTGCGCCGATCGGCTCGTGCGCATTTTAGCGTTGTTCCTCATCCCTCTGCTATGTCTAGCGGAAGGATGAGTAAGTAGTCTCATATTCTCTTCTCTGGTGCGGAGATCTGGTCATGTAACTTTCATGCTTATTAATAATCTCTTGATGAATTTAATCCATGTGATGAACTTATTTGCATGTCTATATATCCTTTTCATTAGTGTATCGGCCAATACACTTTTACCCATCACATAGTGCAAGAAACCAGTGGGGAGCTAATAGCCTCTCTAGTGACAGTCGGGGTGAACAAAACCACCATGTCTTGTAGAATATCAGAGTCATCATTCGAGTTGATAAGAATAAGGTTGCATGCTAGTGAACCAATCCTAAGGAGAGAATCCTTTATTATCCTGTTACCTCTTCAATAACATCCACCCTTCACTCTCTCACCGTCATTATTCACACAAACCAACCATTGAAATTTGTTAATAATTCTTTAATAGTTATTGTTCCGCTCGTTCCTTGTGGATTCGATAACCTTTGAATACTTTGAGGGAAAAAGAACTACAACTGTACACCGTCCTCTTGCGATATATAAGTGGGTGCTTAGTTACGACCAACAAGCTACTTTTTCTGGGAACAAGCCAGTTCTTTTACTATTTATATTTTACTAATGTCTAATCTTTTCTTTTCTAGTTGTTTTTGTTTTGTGTTTTTGTGTGAATTTTTAGGATGAGTACGACAGGACCTTCTCCGACGCTCAGGGAGCTTTCTCTACCATCTCTAGATGTGTTGGTGCCTCAATCCTCAGATGAGAAGGTCACGACCTCCTCGTATGTGTTGAGCCCCATTATCATTGGTATGGCTGAAGCAAACAAGTTCTTTGGAGTGAAAGAGGAGAACCCGTATACTCACTTACAAGATTTGGAGGCACTTTGCCAAACACTCCATTATGAAGGAGTGCCTCAGGATCTTTACAGTTGGCTACTCCTTCATGATGGAATGTTTGGCAAAGTGCCTCCAAATCTTGATGGAACAGAGGTGAAATAAGCGAAGAGATTGCTAGACAGTTGCTTTGAGCCATCTTCGTATGAAGGATTATGTGGTGTCTATGTTGTAGGTCTCACTAAAGAAGAGGAAGAAGAACCATACATACCATGTGAGATATCGGGAAAGAAATTTCTAAAAGCCTTGTGTGACTTTGGTTCCCATGTTAGCTTGATGATTTACGATGCATTCATGAGCATGCCTTATGAAACTCAACAGCGGCTGATAGGGACTAAACTTGATCTCATCATGGCGGATGGAGGGAAGACCAAGCCACTGGGAGTGATCAAGAATGTTGAAGTTGAGATCAGCTCGAAAAAGATACTGGTAGATTTCTTTGTTCTGGACGATAAGGAAACTAGGGTTGAAGATATCATTCTGGGAAGGCCATTCTTAAGATTAGTACAAGCTGTTCTGGATGCTAGGAAAGATCAAATTACGCTACACTTAGGAGAGGAAGAAGTGCAATTTCAATTTAATGACCCATCTCATCAAGATCTTTCTTACCATAAGGAATTCTACCAAGAGGAAGAAGAGAAGATAGGGATGGATATGGGAGACCCACTGGACCACATCCTGCGTGGAACTGACAAGCAGACTACCAGCGTCGATCAGCGTGACCCTTGCGCCGATCGACTCAACCATGAGATTCGCGCTGATCGGCGTGACGCTAGCACCGATCGGCTCAAACAAGAAAATCCTGATTTTGAACCTCTCGGGAAGCTAGATCCAGATGAAGCACCAGAAGTGGAATAGAAGGAACTTTCGAAGGAGCTACGCTATGAATATTTAGGGAAGAATAAAACATATCCAGGTATTATGAACAACGCCCTAATGAAAGAAGAAACATAGAAACTGCTCGCTGTGTTGAAAAGGTATAAGAAAGCCATTGGTTACACATTAGATGACATCAAGGGAATTAGCCCCGCATTTTGCACCCACAAGATTAACTTGGAGGAAAATGCTAAACCAATGGTTGAAGGGATGCGAAGGTTGAAGGAATCAATGAAGCCAGTGGTTAAGAAGGAGATTTTGAAGTTGCTTAATGCAGGTATGATCTACCCTGTTGCTGATAGTGAATGGGTCAGTCCAGTACATTGTGTGCCCAACAATGAGCTGATTCCTCAGAGGACTATAACTGGATGAAGAATGTGCATAGATTATAGAAGTTTGAACAAGGTGACGAAGAAAGATCACTATCCTCTTCCATTCATAGATGAGATGCTTGAAAGGTTAGCAAAGAATTCATACTTTTTTTATTTGGATGGGTTTAGTGCTTTCTTTCAAATACCGGTAAGACCAGAAGATCAGCAGAAGACTACTTTTACTTGCCCTTTTGGGACATATGCATATAGAAGGATGCCATTTGGTCTTTGTAACACGCCCGCCACATTTCAAAGATGCATGAATGCAATATTCGCTGAATTCATAGAAGATATTATGGAGGTATTTATGGATGACTTCTTCGTGTATGGTACTGATTTTAATAGTTGTTTGGAGAATTTGGAGAAGGTTTTGAAAAGGTGTGTTGAATGCGACTTAGTTCTTAATTGGGAGAAGTGCCACTTCATGGTAACAGAAGGGATAGTACTTGGTCATGTCATATCTGGTAGAGGGATAGAGGTTGATAAAGTAAAGGCATCTACAGTTGAGAAATTATCTCCCCTTACTGATCTTACAACTTTGAGGAGTTTTCTTGGACATGCCAACTTCTATCATAGATTTGTTAAGAATTATTCAAAGATTGCTAAACCCCTGATAGAATTGTTGAAGCAAGGTACAGAATTTGTCATGGACGATGAAAGACTCTTGGCCATCAGAAAATTAAAGGAAGCTCTATGCTCAGCACCCATTATGCATCCACCTGATTGGAATTTACCTTTTGAAATTATGTGTGATGCAAGCGACTATGCAGTTGGAGCTGTTCTTGGACAGCGGAAGGAAGGTAAAGTACATGCTATTTATTATGCTAGCAAAACTTTGAATGAGGCGTAGATCAATTATACAACCACTGAGAAGGAGATGTTAGCTGTTATATTTGCTTTTGAGAAGTTTAGATCCTATATTCTAAATTCTAAGGTGATTGTACATACTGATCATGCTGCTATAAGATACTTGGTTTCAAAAAAGGAGTCTAAACCTCGGTTAATGCAATGGGTATTGATGCTGCAAGAATTTGATTTGGAGATAAGAGATAAGAAGGGAGTAGAAAATTCTGTAGCAGATCATTTGTCTCGTCTTGAATCATCATCAACGGAGCCAATAAGAGATGAAATGCAACAAGAGCAGTTGTTTGTCGCATTTGATCAAAGAGAGAATTGGATGATGGATATTATCAAAGGTTTCAAGGGACAAACTGATATGATGGATAAGAACACGAGGAAAAGAGTTAAGAGTGAAATGAGAAAATTAATATGGGCCGACCCATACTTATATAGGTATTGCAAGGATGGAGAAGTACGGAGATGTGTAATCAGAGAAGAAAGAGCGAGCATTTTGGCAAAGTGTCATTCTTCGGATTATGGGGCACATTAAGGCTACTTCAGAACACAGGCCAAGGTATGGGCGAGTGGATTCTATTGGCCTACATGTGCAAAGAGATATATTGCAACATGTGCTCAATGCCAACGAATAGGGAACGTTAACAGTAGGAATGCAATGCCTCTTAAGTACAATCTTCAAGTGGATATCTTTGATGTTTGGGGTATGGATTTTATGGGACCATTTGTGAATTCTCATGGTTTCGAGTACATATTGGTCGTCGTTGATTATGTCTCGAAGTGGGTCGAAGCAATGGCATACAAGGCCAATACTACAAGAGAATCAAGGAGCATACTACAGGAGCAGATATTTCCTAGGTATGGAGTACTAAGGATAATAATTACAGATGGAGGATCCCATTTTACAGGAGGAAAATTTACTAGGTTTTTAACTAAATCTAGAGTTGAGCATAGAATTGGAACCGCCTACCATCCCAAGATGAATGGACAAGCAATTAAAGACAATTCTGTAGAAGATTGTTACAAAGGAAGGAAAAGATTGGGCCACGAAGCTTAATGGAGCATTATGGGCATATAGGACGGCATTCAAGACACCAATTGGTATGACACCATATCAATTCGTTTATGGGAAATCATGTCACCTACAGGTGGAATTGGAACATAAGGCTTATTAGGCTATAAAGGAAATGAAATTAGATCTTGATGCCGCCGGAGTGAAAAGAAAAATGCAAATAAGCGAATTCGAAGAGATACGGCTGCGTGCATATGAAAATGCAGTCATATACAAAGAGAGGACGAAGAAGTGGTATGACAAGAAGCTTTTGAAGAAGGAATTTAAGGAAGGATATCGGGTGCTCCTATTTAATTCATAATTCAGATTATTTGGTAAAGGCAAACTGTGAAGCAAATGGGAGGGGCCTTATCTTGTTAATACGGTGTTACCTTCGGGAGCTGTAATCATAATGGATGGGAAGAGAAATAAGTACACGGTGAATGGGCAACGTCTAAAGGTATATCTAGAACCCGACACCTTTGAATTAAAATCTTTTGATGTGTATTTCACTGCTTAGTGCCCTGTATGGTCGAGCTTAACAATGTAAAACAAATGTTCTGTATGTATTTTGATTTTTGTAATTTGATTTGGTAATTTAGTGTATCGCACCGATCGGTGCAGGGCTGCGCCGGTGCCCTGCGCCGATCGGCGCGGTGGAGTCTTTTTGGTTTTGGAGTCGTTTTTGGACCTTGCCTTTTCAAATACTCGTTAAAATTCCATAAATAAGAGATAGAGTCCTAGTCCGGTTGGGAATCAAGGGATATAAATATGAGAGGACAGCAACCCTATGGATCAACTTGCATTACATTGTCACCAGAACAAACCCTAAGAGCAGAAGCGATGGAAGGCGACGCATCAGGTAGCAACCAAGGCGACGCCGATCGGCGTGACTCCTGCCGCGATCGGCGCTACCCTTGCACCGATCGGCTCAGCAACGGTCCTTCTACAAATTGGTCCTAGGAAGAAGTGGAACTGATGATGCCAACGCCAGATGATCCTCTCATCTGGTCAAACTTGAGGAAGAAATTTATGAAAAAAAAACAAAGCTGACATGTGGAACACCGAAAAGTTGAAGATGGACAATGAACTTCGGCAGATGATGAAGAGAGTATTGGTGCGCAAAGGAAAATCTATAGTGCCTATCAAAGGTGAAGCTGTTTCTCAAAGGTATACCATGGATAGTCTTCTTGATCTTGCTAAGCCCTAAGGAGATTTCCTATCTTTTGAATGATCATTAACTGAGCAAGAGAAGGAAGAGCTAAATAACGAGAGCTTTCTCACAATCCATAGGAGAAGACTTTATAGTGAACATGACATTGCTACCAAGTATGAACTCAAGCTGCGAGAGGAAGCCGAACAAGCTATGTATGAGCAGGATACAGAAAAGGATCCTCAAGCTAAAAGGGAGGAATCCTCTCCCATGATTCTTACCGATTGGAAAAGTTTTCAAGAAAATAAGATTCATAAGGACAGTTGTCTTGAGCGTTGCAAGTGTTTCTTTTGTTCTAAAACTCTTCAACACAAGGTTGAACTTCAATTGGCGGAAGATCCAACTTTCATACGTAGAGATTTAATATATGATGATGGCTATCACGCAGTTCCTGGAGGAAGGACCCCTAAGGAGATTAATGATGAGATTTTGAAAAGGCAGCAGAAAAAGGCGATCCATGAGAGTAATCTAGAGCAGTTAGCTAACTACATAAAGGAAGATGCTAGCTGCGCCGATCGACATGACACTGGAGCCGATCGGCGTGACATCAAAGCCAATCGGCACGATACTGAGACCGATCGACGCGACCAGAAGATGGCTGAATTTATTGATCTAATAGCTCTGCCAAGTGAAGACGAAGAGCCTATTGCAAAGAAGTGTAAGACTACACCTGAGGTTCGCAAATCCGCTAGACTATCGAGTAAGCCAACTCAAAAGTATTCTGGATGAGATAGCGACTTTGAACCGTTATACTATTTTGAAACTTTGGAGAGTGGTGACCTTAGCATGTCTGGATATTTGGGTGATGATTCTGATATGCGAAGAAGCTTTGGTAGCCCTAAGTTTGAAAATTGGGAAACACCTGTAGAATGCAGTAATGACAGGGCAGTAGGAACTTCAACGAGAGTCAATGGTAATGCAGTGGGAGGTGGAAGAAGTCACAATGGTGAAAGAACACCACTGCGCCGATCGACTCAGCCTACGCGCCAATCGGCTCAGAGGAGTTTGAACAGTGCCTCCCCTAACAGCGTTGAAAATCATAACCTACAACCGCCTGCTTGCTGTCCTATTTGCCGAAGAAACATTGAGCGCCTTTATTTAGACAGCAATCGTGCTTACAGGCATCAAAGGGATGTGGATCATAGAATCTGGGATTCAATTGTGATGAATGAAGCGGATTATACTTTTATCATAAGGAATATGAGATGATTTTTCCGAGTCTTGAACAGGCATGATTTGAATGATTAGTGTGTTGAGTTTCTTCTCTTGCAATGAGGACATTGCAAATTTTGAGTGTGGGGGAAGGGCTTTGCCATTAGTCATAGTCTTTAAGTGTTTTTGAGTCTAGTTTCTCGTTTGTTTTTCTTATGAGTGTTTATTTAAGTTTGTATGTGTTCTTAAGAGAGTCATGATTGAGAGTTGCTTCAAGGTCTTATATGTAGTTTGAATTATTGCATTGTCTTTAATAAAGTTAGTGTCAATTGTCAAATTGAAAGTGCCCCATACTATTTATCCTATCTTTTTGATGATCGATTGGCTGATTACTTGAATTAGTTGGTTACAACTTAACTTTTGATCTCTGTATTTGTGAAAATTTCTTTTGACTCATCATAAGCAAAAGCAAAAGCAAGGTCTAAATATACCTACATAGCCGAGTGTATGAGAGCAAGCTACACATACTGAACTAATTGGATTGCAAGTAATTTTGTCAACTTTTTGCTCGTGATTTCGACCAAGTTAGGAAAGGATGATCTCTGTATTTTTAGCCTTTCTTATCCATTTAAATTCTTTGCTATCTTGAAAACCATAAATCTTTGTTTCTCTCTCCTCCTTGATACAACCCAGATTCTTAATAAAAGGGGATTCAGAAAATTTCCGCTGCTGGTACAAGACAGAAATTGCTGACCATATCGGGAATAGAAAAAGAGTAAAAGAAAAGAAGAAAGAAAAAATATATAGAACATGCCGATCGGCGTGACGCCTGTGCCGATCGGCGCTGTTGCAAGAAAGAAAAAAAGATAAAAAAAATAAAGAGAAAAAAAATTCCCTGAAAGGCAGTAAGGTCATCAAAGAAAGCAGCTTTCTTATAGTTTCCAATTCTTTGCCATAGTTCTCATTGAAACATTTTTCTTTTTAGATCTTCTATGTTCCCCTTCTCCATTTAAGTTCTTTTCCAAGAAAATCCTTTCTTAGTGGGCATGATTGAGCACATTGTTGACATGGTTAATCTTATGGTTTGATTTAGTTATATAGCCCTCCAAGATACACATATAATCCTTGATTAGATAGGAGAGGGAAGGAAATACACTTGAGAGACCTAGAGAAGACCAATTGCTTGATGTTTGATGCTAAAGATGAGTTGAGGAGAACTAAAATAATTTGTGAAAAGGTTTTGTGGTGATTTGATTAAGTTCAAGTATGATATGCCGATTGATTAAAAGGAGATGAGAGAAAATCTTTGTGGAGGGATGATGAGTAAAAATGATGATTAAGATTGATTGCATGAGAGATGGTGTGAAAATTCTTGTTACATATTTGATTTTATATTGCTCGAGGACTAGCAGTGATTTGAGTGTGGGAGAACTGTTGGTGGTTTCTAGATGCCCATTTTATCTACCAAAAAGGGATATTTTGCGTCTTAATTTGGTGGTTTGGACTAACAATTAACCCCATATTTGCATATATTTGTAGTTGTTCTATTTTGGATGAAATTGTAGGAAACAGTGTAAAATAGGGCAATTATGGATAATGAGCTAAAGAGTAACGAGGATGGCCCAGATGCGGAGCCGTGCCGATAGGCGCAATGCCTGCGCCAATCGGTGCAGGGGTAAAAGATGACAAAGACAAGCCCAAGTCCAAGAAAGACGAAGGCCCAGCCCAATATGAGTCAGAGTTGATGGAAGCTGACCTAATCCCGTCGAGTATAAAAGGAAGATAATTATCGAGAGCCAAGGGGGCAATCACAAGTCGGCAATCGCGAGATTCAGTTGTTAGAACTAGGGTTTCAGGATATAGGCGGTGGAGGTTGGTCAACACCGATGAAACCCACTAGAAGGGAGGTCGCGCCGATCGACGTGACACTTACGCCGATCGGCTCGTGTGCGTTCCAGCGCTATTTCTCATCCCTCTGCTATGTCTAGCGGAATGATGAGTTAGTAGTCTCATATTCTCTTCTTTGGTGCGGGGATCTGGTCATGTAACTCTCATACTTATTGATACTCTCTTGATGAATTTAATCCATGTGATGAACTTAATTGCATGTCTATCTATCCCTTTCATTAGTGTATCGGCCAATACACTTTTGCCCATTACATAGTGCAAGAAACTAGTGGGGAGCTAATAGCCTCTGTAGTGACATTCGGGGTGAACGAAACCACCATGTCTTGTAGAATATTAGAGTCATCACTCGATTTGATAAGAATAAGGTTGCATGCTAGTGAACCAATCCTAAGGAGAGAATCCTTCATTATCCCGTTACTTCTTCAATAACATCCACTCTCCACTCTCTCACTATCATCATTCACACAAACCAACCATTGCAATCTGTTAGTAACCCCTTAATAGTAATTGTTCTGCTCATTCCTTGTGGATTCGATAACCTTGGAATACTCTGAGGGAAAAAAGAGCTACAACTGTACACCGTCCTCTTACAGTATATAAGTGGGTGCGCAGTTACGACCAACAAGGTGTTAGCTGCAGGTGGGTAACCTATGGTGTTCTGGTATGAGTGGGTAACTCATAGTTTTGCTATTGGTGGGCAACCGATAGTGTTGGACAGGTGGTTAACCTGTTGGGCTGCTTTCACCTAGTAAATACGATGCTTGCATAGATGAGCGTCCGGGCTGGGCCAAAAAAGTGGCCCGATGGCCCAGCATGAAAAGCACGGCCCGAAAAAAGCCCGACCCAAAAAACACTGGGCTCATGCCGGACCGGAATACGATGCGGGCCGTGCCTCGGACTGACCTCCAAACCCGCAGCACAGCCCACAGCACGGCCCGAAAGGTGACGGCTTGGTAATAGCCCGAAAGGAGGAGGCATCCCATCAACATTTCAGCCCACTATTAATTTAAACCCTAGACGACTCCCTAACCCTACCCAGTCCCCACCATGTCCGCTCCCCTCCCTCCTACCGCACCTCCCTCCCCCCCCCCCCCCCTCCCCGCGTTGCACGCTGCCGTGCCCCACCTACCCCCGCTCGGGGCCGCTCCCGCATTCGGCGCCTCCCCTCGCCATCGTCTGCCTCCACTCCCCTTGCCGGCGTCCCCATCCCCTCCCCTCGTTGGTGTTCGCCTCTTCTCCGCGTGCCGCCGCTCACCTCTGCGTGCACCACCGTGCTCGCCTGTCGCCTCTATGCGCGCCACCGTGCCCCCCGGGCTACCGGTTTGCCGTGCTCGCTGGGCCACCGGGCAAAACGGTCCGACACGGCGGTGGCTCAAGCTACTCCGGGCCGTGCCACAGGTTGGCCGCTAGGCCCGGAGAATGCTTAGGCACGGACCGGTTGGCCCGGCGTGCCTAGTCGGGCCATGCCGCGAAGCGGGCCGTGCCGGGCCGGTCCAGGCGGCCCGGATGCTCAGCTATAGATGCTTGTATAATTGAGTCATAGGATGCGTAGTGCAGTAAACCTATGTCAAGCCTATTCTTGTTTTAGCTTGTATGTCATTAATTTCCCCACTTGTTGAGTACTTTATGTACTCACGAGTTTTAGTTTTCCCTGTGTTATTGCTATATTACTGCTGCTCAGACGACGCTGGCGAGATGGACTACGTGGATGAGGACTACTACGACTAGGCGTGCGACCCCCGGTGGACTGCCTGTGGTGTTATGGTGTCTTTCACTGTTTTCTTTTATCTTCTTGATGTATTCCACACTATGTAATAATGGTATGATATAATAATAATGACATTGGTTATTTACTAGGGGGATGGCTCAAAGCAACTGTCTAGTAATCTCTTTGCTTGTTTCACCTCTGTTCCATCAAGCTCTATATCATCCTTGTAAAGCTTCCATAAAACTCTCCCAATAATCTGTTGATAAAAAATTTCCAACTTAAGGCGATTACTCGGGAAATTATACTCAATTCCGGCTTCGGAAGCATCTTGCGGACTAAAAGATCTTCTCAAATTGATCAACTCTTGCGAAAAATCAATAGGAATCTAGTCCATTGGTTCAAATTCGTCGAGTGGTTTAGCATTCGCCAATGTCCTATCCCCCTTTGGTTTAGCAAAGTTACCTTCAAATTCCTTCAGGTGGCTGTCCAGAATCACACCTTCTATCTTGGTATATTCCTTGCAACTTGACGGAGTCGTCAGGGTGATCAGTTCTCTTGTTGTTGCAACTGCACTGATTGACGTGCACATTAGATCTATAGAGGCGGGTCTGACGGGCTCTATCTCTTCGAATTTATGCTCTGAAGTAATCATTGCTCTACTCTCGGACATAAAGATCTGTTCAGCCGGCGACTCTTCCTTTTGCATAACTTCTGGGCATTGCCGGCTTGGTTCTAGGTATTCTTCCCAATGCTTGTGCAAAGCTTCATTCTCGGTAATTTTGCCTAACAATTTGATCCCTGCCTTGGCTGACAATCTCAAAAAACTTCCTCCAGCTGATCCATCCAAATGCATCCTCAATGCCTTGTTTATGGCCATGTAGAAGGTTTGAGCACACATATTCTCATCAATGCCACGGTCAGGTCCTTGTTTCAACAATATTTCATAATGCGTCCAGGCTTCCGCGAAGGATTATTCATCTTCTTGTAAGAAGTTCACCACTTCTCTTCTCAACTTCTGCACCTTTGGCAAAGGAAAATAGTGGAGACAAAAATTTCCAACTAATTCACTCTACTTACCTTTCGCTTCTCGAGATGTTGCCTTGTGCCACTCTTTGGCTTTTCCTCCCAAAGAGAATGGGAAAAGCAACCATCTGTAAAGATTCCAAGGCACTCCTTCATGATGGAATGTTTGGCAAAGTGCCTCCAAGTCTTGTAAGTGAGTATACGGGTTCTCCTTGTTTGCTCCAAAGAACTTATTTGCTTCAGCCATGCTAATGATAATGGGGTTCAACACATACGAGGGGGTTGTGGCTTTCTCGTCTGAGAATTGAGGCACCAACACGTCTGGAGATGGCAAAGAAAGCTCCCTGAGCATCGGAGAAGGTCCTATCATACTCATCCTAAAAATTCACACAAAACACAAAAACAAAAACAACTAGAAAAGAAAGGATTAGACATTAGTAAAATATTAATAGTAAAAGAACTGGCTTGTTCCCCGACAACGGTGCCAGAAAATGAGCTTGTTGGTCATAGTTACGCACCCACTTATATACCACAAGAGGACGGTGTATAGTTGTAGCTCTTTTTCCCTCAGAGTATTCCAAGGTTATCGAATCCACAGGGAACGAGAGGAACTATTACTATTTAAAGGGTAATAGATTGCATTGGTTGGGTTGGTGTGAATGGTGATGGTGAGAGAGTGGTGGATGAATGTTATTGGAGATGTAACAGGATAATGAAGGATTCTCTCCTTAGGATTGATTCACTAGCATGTAACCTTATTCTTATCAACTTAAGTGATGACCCTAATATTCTACAAGACATGGTGGTTTCGTTCGCCCCGGTTGTCACTATAGAGGTTATTAGCTCCCCACTGATTTCTTACACTATGCAATGGGCAGAAGTGTATTGGCCTATACTCTAATGGAAATAGATGCGCAATTAAGTTCATCACATAGATTAAATTCATCAAGAGAGTATCAATGAGTATGAGAGTTACATGATGAGATCCCTGCACCAGAGAAGAGAATATGAGACTACTCGCTCATCCTCCTGCTAAACATAGCAGAGGGATGAGAAATAGCGCTGGAGCGCGCACGAGCCGATCGGTGCAAGCCTCGTGCCGATCGGTGTGACCTCCCTTCTGGTGGTTCTCATTGGTATTGACCAACCGTCACCGCCAATATCCTGGAACTCTAGTTCTAACAACTCAAGATTGTGATTGTCGTCTCTTCGGTTGCCCCCCTTGGCTCTTGATAGTTATCTTCCTTTTATACTCGACGGGACTAGGTCAACTTCCACCGACTCTGACTCATATTGGGCTGGGCCTTCGTCTTTACCAGACTTGGGCTTGTCTTTGTCATCTTTTCCTCCTGCACCGATCGACGCGGCATTGGAGCTGATCAACGCGGCCAAGTATCTGGCCCATCTTCGTTGCTCTTTGCTTCCTTATCCATAATTGCCTTGTTTTACACCTGTTTTCTGTAATTACATTCAAAACAGAACAACTATAAATATATGCAAATATGGGGTTAATTATTAGTCCAAGCCACCAAATAACGACGTAAAATGTCCCTTTTTGATAGATAAAATAGGTAGCTAGAAACTACCAATAACTTTCTTGGCTAATCTCGACCACTCTTTTTGTTGAACAAGGGATCCGCTTTCTTTCGTCATCAAAAATTGTTGTCCTTTTGCTCGTATCTGGAAAACTTACTTTGTTGGTCTACATACATGCAAGCTATCCCTAGATCTGAGCATATTGCCAGCAATGAGCGCGTGTTCTTACACTATGGGCTAAGAGCAACTCTAATCCTTCCCATTTCCTAAACCTAAACATAAAAATCTATCATATAGGGAATGGGGATGGAAAAAACTTCTTTACCAGTTTTCCTTTCTCATCCCCTTGGTTAGGTGATCACCTAAATCTATTCCACCATTCCCTTTATGGAGGGGATCACCTTCTTTTACCTAAATGGTGAACCCTACCCTTTTAGGTGATGAAATAGGTGAACTGCTACAATACCATCACCTATAATTCAGAAATTGGGTTAGAGGGATCCCTTTAACCTCTTTTAGGTGATGGGATTATAGGAGAAGGGTTGGAGTTGCTCTAAGATCTGTTCTTAATCCGGATACAAATCCTTTCTTATTTCCGCTTGTATTTCTCCGCTGGATTTTCGGGCGGGAGTACTTTGTGGCTGAGCATGCACGCCAACGAGTCTGCGCGCACTCCGGGCACATGGCTGCCACCGAGCTGGCGCTGCTTCCAAGGAGACCAGCAGCTCTTGCCGGCCTCAGATGGGTCAATGGTCGGCCAAAGGTCCCAAGGCGAGCGGGCATCGGCCTAGTCACGAGCCCTGAGCAAGCTACAACACCGAGAAGTCAAGTCTTGTTGGCTGAAGGGCCGCAAGTGGGGAAACTCACCGATCCTCCCCGCGGGATGGAGCACCTTTACAATGGGCTGGAGTTATTACGGACCGTTCATTTTTCTTCATCCAACGGTTTAGATCTACTTATACTATATTGATTCTTTAAGTAGTATAAATTACTTTTTTGAAGTAGTATGAAATACATATGGGTATTATAGGGAAAAAAGTAATGATATACTATAATTTCATTGATTTTTTTAGATAAACTGAATCACCCATTATTTATGAAAATAAAATAAAAACTAATTTATATCTTTTCAAAAAGTTCTGGTCGTTCATTTTCATCTCTCCATTCCCATGTTCATCGCTACGGCGCACAGGTCGTCGCTGCCGGACGCCCTAGCCTCACCACTTCTCTTTCGTTGTCCACCGTGCTCCACCTCGCCGCCGATGATTTGAATTTGCCTGGGCGCCGCCGAGCATCACCCTAAACGGCATGGGCACGCGCTGGCATAACAGCGGCGATTGCATAATTGGGCATGACAGCAGTGCTCGACCCAGACAGCAATGGACCAAGCCTTCTCTCTTCGTCCCTGCTCTGCCGTATCTGAATCACACGTCCTCGCCGCCATCATCCCTCCGATGGGTGTTGATCATTCCATCCTCTCCGTCATGTCTCCCAACTGCATAGGATTTAATGTTTTGGTGGCCTCGACTTCTTGTTCAATCAAATGCCGCGCTACCTGATTTTCTTTGACGATCATATTACTCTCTCAGGTGGCAGCATCATCACCATAGATAAAGAACTTAAATTTCTGAACAAATGCTATACCAGAACGAGATAGTGCAAAATACAATCCATGTTTCAACTTTCAGAGAACACACTGTTATGGTTTACATACTAGATTTATACTTTCACAACACTACAATACTCATAATACACTCAAATTATGCCTCAAATCATCGCTGGCAAATCAACCCTCATGACTGATAATTCAAAATTTTGACATTTCATTTTGTGATTATGTGATAAATTCAGCTTTATGGGACTTGCATCAAACACCTGACATGCACCAGAATACAGAAGCACGCAAGTTCATTCCCAACTCATCAGCCCTCCCCCTCCATCACGCTGTCACACTATGAATTGATTCATCATTCTTCTAAATTAACAATGGGGAAGATATATGACATTGCATGGATCAAAGAACTATCCAATGTTAGCTGAATTAAAGAGTCGTCTTCAGGTACTCAATGATTTCAGCACTTCGGAACATCTTCACTCCAGTGTTAGGATCTTTGATGTAAGGGACCTACAAAGACAGTAATAGATAACGCATATTAGACATACGAATGAAAAATGTTCAATGACAAAGCCAGGAGCTGCATAATTACAAACTTGGAAGACACTGCTCTTCTGGACAATTTCGTGTCACCTGGGGCTGCCACGCGCACAGTAACCATTTTCAGTTAGTGACACTACTACTGCAGAGTTATAGACTTACAGTTCTGTTAAGTTCAAAAAAACTGAAGAACTCTTATAAAATTGTAGTGCATTTTATCAACAAGATTGTTTTCTTAGGCTATGTATCATCATCCATGGAGCAAAACTGAACATTGAGATGGTGTAAAGGTATCATAAGTATCATGGATCCACTGAAACATACAAGAAACTCATAAGATAAACATTGAACTTGTTTTATTTTCATGGCATAACCTGTTTCCCTCTAGGAGAAAAGCAGAAAGACTCTCCTTGTTTCTCTCAACAATAGAAAATATAGTGCATTGCATTAACGCACTGCATCAACAAGACAAAACATATTGCCGATGATTCAAAAATCTGGAAACAATGATGAATCTATCACTATGCTTGTTTATCAAATATTGTTCAGAGGTCACATTCATACATTGAGCTGTGTCAGATATCAAAAGCGTCATAACACGCTAAGGAAAATCAGAATTTGTCTGGGATGTTTGGCATACATTAAGCGATTTGTTTCTTAGAACCCATCTCTGATGGAACGTAACCTAGATGAACTGCCGGCACCTATCTCAGGGTTGGCGGCGACGCCGACATGAGCACGTGGCCGGTCTGGACGAAGGTGTTGCCGCCGGGCCACGAAGATGAACCGTCCGGCAGTTGGTGGTGAGGTCTCGGCCTTGGTGTCCGTGGCGGATCACGGCGGAGCAAGGCCGGCGGCAGCAGCTGTGACATGGGTCGCGGCTTCGGTGTTTCTTTTCTAGATACATTCCGATTCAATTATTGACCCAAGTGCCCTTATTAATCAACGTCCAGGATTAATTATACTACTTCATTGATTGAAGTAGTAGGCTAGTTCTAATGGAGAGTTTCATTTTATTGTTTCCAAAATGTCACATATGCATAAAGGATGATTGAAATCATATCCATAATGCATAGTTTTATTTTGTTGTTTTCTAGGCAATACATGCAAGAGAGAATTTTTTTGAAAAAAATGTAGACATAGTTTCATTTAGATGAAACCACTCCACTCTGTCTCCTTATTAATTTCTTACCACATCATCAAAACTGATGACATGACACTCTATTTAATAAAAATAAAACTCCCATTGGGAGTAGCCGTATAGCCCACCGTAATGAGAGTCGCGGGATATCCTCCGCATGTATTAATGGCTGCTGGACCCCATAGAACTTGGGATTTTCTATGGCTCGTGTGAATGCTTCTTTAGGTCTAAACCTTATACTATTCCTGGTACAAACAGAAAAAATAAAAAAATATACCTACATATGAGATTATATTTGTCTTTTTTCAGCAGAAAAAAACATGCCACAATTCGATTAACATTCATGTTTTTTTTTCTAGAGTGAAGGTCATGGTCATTTACGTTTGATCTGCAACCTGTTACAATATTTATGTAACATGATAACAGTAGTTGTTACTACGAATGTATTACAATACTGTATACCATATGCACTTTAAATAATGCATTAAAATACAATATACTGATTATCAAAGCAATTGAAGTATCATCAAGACGGTACAGCTACCAAGGACGGGTTCATGTCGCTGGGTTGCTGCCATGGAGCTCTCGTCGGGGAGTTTTTTAATCTCTTATTAACTAACGAAAATCTAATCTCTAATTTATCCTTTACTAGTTGGTCTGGCGCTACGTCTGGACTGGAGCACGAGTGCGTGTTTGGACTGGCGACTCCCACAGTTCGCGGAGGGAGAGAGAACTCCACACAGAGCCTCCGAGACTTGCGCAAGCTCGCCGACTCGCGCAGCAGCAACAATTCCCAGGCGGAAGGACTGCCGCACTCGGGGGCTCCACGCGGGTGGCATCTCGCCGTTGAGCTGAAGGCTTCCGCGGCGGGATTTGCTATTCTCCGGTCACCAGAATTAGGAAAGCTTCCGGTCATTTTCTATTTTTGGTCTTTTTTTCATTTTTGGACATTCCATTTTGAGAGGGGATGAAAGGAGATGTTGCCGGCGGTGAGGAAGACGCCGGCGTTAGGGTTAGGGTTAGGGGGTTTGGGTTTCCGGGGTGGGGATCTTGCATGGCCACCGGATATGGATGGCTTGGGGGGTGGGGGGGGAGGGGAGATGGCTGGACCAGCGGTGGTGGCGATCGGTGGGCGGGACGGTGATGGCGCCGCCGGCCGCGGTGGCGATGGCGGGCGGTTGGGCCGGCGATGGCGGGCGGTTGGATCGGTGATGGTCGCGAGGGCGTCGGAGTTGGACGAGTTAGCGTGGAGGCGGTGGTGGGCGACGGATCCGGCAGCGGGAGCAGCCGGAGACGGGGCGGAGGTCGGCGGCGGGGGCGTTGGTGTTGGACGAGTTATCGCGGAGGCGGCAGATCCGGCGGCGGGAGCCACCGGAGACGGGGCGGAGGTCGGTGGCGGGGGTGGAGGTGTTGGACGGGTGGGAGGTGGTGGTGGGCGGCGGGAGCCGCCGGAGATGGGGGCGGAGGTCGATGGCGGGGGCGAAGGTCGCCGGAGAAGATGGGGGAGGCGGTGGGACACGGTCCTCG
This sequence comes from Eleusine coracana subsp. coracana, assembly GCA_032690845.1. NCBI lineage: Eukaryota > Viridiplantae > Streptophyta > Magnoliopsida > Poales > Poaceae > Eleusine > Eleusine coracana. Next base: position 6,213,611 of record CM064432.1, on the reverse strand, counting down.
GCACCGGAGACGGAGGTGCGGCGGGATCGAAGCGAGAAAATGGAGGAGGCAGAGGAAGGAAGAAGAAGGCTCGATGATTTGTCTTAAGGGACCGAGTGACCGTAGCTTTCAGAAGTTACGGTCGACCGGAAGGTAGTCGGCCCCGCCGCGGCTACCCCACGCGCGACTCGTAGTCCCCGGCCACCATGTGCGCCGACTCGGAGCGGCCTCCGAGTCATCGGCCACCTTGTGCGCCGACTCATAGCGGCCTCCGAGTCCCCGTCCAGGTCGCGCACCAACGCGGGGCGACCTCCTGGTCCCTGGCCACCAAGCGCACCGACTTGGAGTGGCAGCGGTGATACGGAGCGGCCTCCGGGTCCCCGGCTACAACGGTGGCGGACTGGAGCAACCTCCGCGTCCCCGGTCACCAAGCACGCCATCTCGGAGCAGTGCGTGGCGGCCACTCGGAATGGCACCTCCACAATTGTCAGAGGTTTTCGGCCAACTCGGGTGCTGACTCGCTCGATGCTGTGTCCCAGCTCGCGGCTCCGGTGGCAACAACCCGGCACCGACTCGAACCTGGGCACGACTGTGACCGCGGCAAACGAGGACTGAGCGGCTCGGGCAAGCGAGCCCGAGTGACTCCGGCGTCCCTGATTTTCGAACCCATGCGGCTCCAGCGACCACGACGAGTGGATGCAAGCGACTCCAGCATGCACGGCCCCGGCATCTCCGATGGACGGATCCACGGCTCTCTCACCGGGTTCCCCCGACCCGGGCTGACTCCTAGTAGGCACGCAGCCAACCCACAACAGCGGTGACACCCGGACGGTGCTTGGGTCCATGACACCGACGCACTGCTGCCCGGGAAGCCTTACAGGCCCGCTCTGTTTGCGCGCAGTGACTCGCCGCAGGGCGACGGAGGAGCGGGGCCGTGACTCAGGGGCTCGCATGTTCCACCAAAGGAACGACTCCAACAAGCACACTTTCAGCTCACACCGCCACTTGCAGCCACGCCTAGCCGCGCGTTTGGCTTCCTGGCAACATGAGCTCGATCGCTGACAACATGAGCTCGGGGGCTGGCACATCCTGGGCAGGCGACCAAGCCGCTCTCACGACCCAAGGCTAAGTCTTTTTCTTTTTCAATTAAATACACTAATCACTAATCTTTTCTTTCCTTGTGGAATGTTTGGGCTCTATTCGATGACCCTCATCTGACCGCATCATATGCAATCCGGGATCTATCCAGCGTTCTCGGCAAGCGCATAGAACCGACATACCACAGAGCCGGCTCCGTTCCAGGATCTTCTCGGGTGGTGATACATGCTGTGACGCCCAATAGTACAACACATGACAGAGAATATAATTGCAACAAGAACATAGATAGAGTACAAAGTTTTACATAAATCCGAATTTAAATTTACAAACCAGATTTTTTTAAAAAAAAATGCAAAAGCAAAATAGTCTAACATAATAAATAGCTCGACAGAATGAGTAAGATACAATCGTCCTCTCATGATGATACACATAGGACATCCGGCAATGATAGGTGTTCTGCCCAAAACATCGTACCGGCAATCAACGGTCTACTCCTCTTCATCGTTGGTGCATCATTTTCACTCGATGTTCTAGCAATTAGGACGCTGGCCTTCCCAGTGGAATCTCCCACCATAGTGGCAGTCTCCACCCTGATCAACTGAAAACCATATAGAACATCGCCCTGAGTAACTAATTTACTCAGCAAGACTGACCCGTCTAGGTGGCCAACTATAGCTGACTTCTAGACATGCACAGGCTATGGGCGGGGTTCATGTTGCCAAAAAGCCAGCCTAAAAGTGGATCCTTACTTTGTAAGTTTTTGCATCAAGGTAAGTTGTCATGGAAAATGATAAATTTAGTTTACGCTAAACTACCACAAGCATGGTTGCAAGGCAATTAATAAGAATTTCAAAACAACAATATTAAACCCTTTCAACAAATTACTGGCTTCCGACACTATTCCGACGGAGTTATCAAGTAGTACTCGTTACTGTGAGGGGCAGCAGCTCGAATTGATTTATATCCTGCAGGAGAAACCTGCTTGCACAATCTATACACACCTCATGGAAGCCGCATGGAGCAACCTTTCATATACGGTACTACAGGGTCTTCCATGCCTGGCTCCTTCGAGAAGGGTCCCCACGCGATGCGCCCCGTGCCGTCATCCGTGGGTAGATTCCTCCCTCCTCTCATCCCCAGTGCCGCCTTAAGAAGTAGGGTATCTTCCGTCCAAGCAGTAGTCGTAGCTACATCAGTTTACTGGACCCATAACTCCAGCATGTAAACAGTACGTTCAAACTTGATCCCATGGGCCGGACACGAGGCGTAGCCTTAGGTGACTCGGACGGGGCTACCTCCTTGAAGACAAGTTGTCCTTTCCTTTCCGCCTAGTTGCCCGTCCGGTCTTCATTTGTGATCCCATCCAACTTTCCTTCATTTGATATTGTTTCCCGGTGATAATATTTCCGAACCTACGAGCGGTCTCTATACCCCTCGATGAATATTTGTCCTAAATTAAGCAGAGCAACTACCATCCTGAGGCTAATACCGGGTAAGGAAAACCTACTGCAATTCTAGGTTTTCAAACAACTCCTATAAACCTAATGCACAGGCAACCCTATATCACCCTATCTAGTGATAAAATAGAAAGAGTAAAACTTGGTGGGATGCACCAGGGCTTGCCTTGAATGGGTTCCTGGTCAGCGGGATTCTCTCCTTGCTCTTCCGGCTCCTGCTCCTGTCCCGCTTCCGCATGGTTCACCTCATGACCTATATGATGCGGATGATGCGATGCATGACAATAAGTTTCGATTCATGGCACTTCCTTAACAAATATGTTATAACGACAATATTTCATGTAGAAGTGTACGGGGGTGTGTCGCTTAGTTCAGTAATATAACACGTATGATCGAGGCATAAAGTGGATGTGTTTAGTGTATTTCTTTCATGGACTCTAGTAAATAAGAGCGGTAATTTGGCACCGAGAGGACGGGGTGTTATCCATCAAAAATCGCTACTCAGTGTTTAATAAGGTTTACAGAATTGTCGAGTTTTGGAAAGAGGTTAACATTTTAACACGGTCCTGGATATGGATGACCTTCCCATGAGAAATTTACTAGAGGTAGAACACATTAGTAGTGATTTTTGGTCCAAGTTCCCTTGACTTGCAATGAGGCAATTATTTGTCCATAATTAAAATAATACAAGAGCTAAATAATTAATACCGGTCAAAACAATTGGAACTAATTGATGTGATATTGTAGGGTGATCATGAATGGTGTACAGGGTAGTGGATACTGATTAAAACATTATGTTTAGTGTGACAATGAGATTGCGATGCAAGAAATAATTACATATGACATAGAGCTTTAAAGTTCAACTTATAGGGTTAATCAAAATATTAACCCTACAAGATAAATAATTAGTTTAACATGGTTATAGACATCAAATGGAAATGGGTGATTTACTTTAAATAGGACATGCGAGGAGTTATTTATTTGCCAAGTTTCAGTTACATGCATTGAGCCAAAAATTTTAAATAATTAAAACAACACATAAGGTTAAATAATTAAGTATAGCTAAATTATAGAGAAATAGGACTCATGGTTTTACAGGAAGGTCTAACAAATCAAAACATGATTTTTCACCAGGTATCAAAAATTTACCAAACATATATAATTAAAACTAAATTTATTAGCGTTTTGGCCATTTAATTTAGTAGGGGCAAAAATACTGACATGCAGGAAGATTTAATATTTTTGTTAAATAGTACATGTCCAGGGGAACCCAGAAAAATTGGTTTGGGTCAAAAATACCCAGTATTTAATTCCCTATGCATTTTTGAAGTTAATAGCAGTTTCGTGGAATTTATAAATCAAAGGAAAAATAGAAATCGCCCCGGCCAATCAAATCTGGGCCACACTGAGGGCCATGTCGTGAAAGGGCCAGATCTGGGTGTGGCCACACCGGATCCGAGCCATGTGGCCCATGGTGGGGCACCGCCGGCCCGCGCCAGAGCCGGGCGGCGCCATCGCCGGAATCGGCCGACCCCAACCGAGGGGGGCCGCGGACCTCGCCGCCAGGTGGGGAGATACGAGCCGTGCACGGGGGTGGGGTCGAAAGGAGGCGTGGCTCATCGGAGTGACCGGCGGAGGTGGAGGATGGGGGTCGTCGACGCTCGATTTCTTGCGGGCAGTGGAAGTCGTCTAGCGGGAGGGGAGTGAGTGGAATCGGAGGAGGAGAGCGAGGTGAAGCCGATGAGCTGGCGGATCCGTGCCGTGGTGGCTCAGAGTGGTGACGCGGCGAGCTCCTGCCGGTGGCAATGGAGGTGGTGGTGGTGGTCGGTTTTCTCCAAAAATGGCAGGCCGACACTTTGGGAATGGGCAAGTGGTGTCCGGGGGAGAAATCGGGCCTCGGCTAACCCCCGGTCGGCTGGCCGCCGCGGCTCCCGCCGGTGTACGGGTGCCACGCGGTGCGTCAGCGCCGGCAGCCCGGGCCCGCGCGGAGGGTGGAAAAGAGGAAGGTGGCTGATGGGTGGGACCCGCTCCCCTTTTTCTTTTTTATTGGTTTTCGAAGCAGCACCTATTTCATAATTTCATATCTTTAAAAATAATGATCCTACGTGAAATCTAAAAATAGGGGCCTGTTCATCATGATGTGCTCAATTTTATAAAAATACTAACTATCATTAGTGCCTAACCAAATTTAAATAGAAATTTTGTGAATTGGGCTAGTTGTTTACACTTTTACCATTTATTTGGGACATCTATTAATGGAATAAAATTCTGAGAAATTCCTCAATATTCTGGTTGGTCATGACCTTCAACATGTATTTTTGGTGGCCCTAGGTTGTTCTGGAAATATTTGACTTGTAGTTCAACATTGTTCAAGTTCGATCAAATTTCAAGCAAATCACATTTAAATAATTTCAAAAATTTTGAGTGGGCCCATTTATGGTTATTGTTCACAGCCAAGGTTTCTATACTAGTTTTATTCACACCCTGGGTGTCACAATGACCCTCATCCGACCGCGTCGTATGCAATCCGGGATGAGTCCAATGTCCTGGGCAAGCGCATCTCGCGACCCGGACGGACGTGGACAACCCCGACGACTCAAATGGAACTTGGACGGACTCAGGAGTACTTGATGACTTGGAGCAGCTTCCGAGTTTGCGGCCCCAATACGCGAACGGACGTGGACGACCCCGGCGACTCAGACGGACTCGGTCGGACTTAACGACCTGGAGCAGCTTCTGAGTCCATGGCCCCGATACGCGGACAATTCTGGTGACCTAGGCAGGTAGACTCTCACAACTCCAATGGCCCGGGTGCACTGTGCCCCATGGCGATGCCCAGGGGGCCCGCACAGAAACAACAAGGCCATCGCTTCATCACGGCGCAACCAAGCCATCGTTTCCCCACGACGCACCAGCAAAGCCATTGTCTCGCCACAACGCGTCCAAGCCATCGCTTCGTAGGGGCACAACAAAGTCGTTGTCTCACCACAACACATTCAAACCATTGCTTCGCCACGACGCAACAAAGCCGTTGTCCCGCCACAACACGTCCAAGTCGTTGCTTCGCCACGACACGCCAAAGCTGCTGTTTCGCCGTAGCGAAATCAAGCCATCGATTCCCCACGACGCAACAACGCCACTTGTCTTGTCACGGATCTTCGAGCCGACCGCTCCAACACGGTCGCATCAAAACCAACTGTCCTATACAGTCTATCAACCATGTTGAATGATTACACCAAAGCCTAAATCACCACGGCTCATGATCACCACTCGCACAAGCTTGCTTCTGCGGGTCAAGGTCATTTGATGTGCGACATCCGGTCATAAACATGGAAAATGCTGTTGTACGGTTGCGAGGGCTTTGATCAGAGTTGGGGTTGACACCTAGGCCCTGGTCATCTAGCCTGGACCTGCTCCCGTGACATCAGTCCGGCCCAAGCTCGCCCCAACTCCGAAACTCTTGTGATTGTGCCGAGTACTTTTCATGAAGATGATCTGCTAAAGCCTTATGTCAAATGATCATTTCGACCTGTGAACGAGTTTAGTGCACCCTGCCCAGCGCACGATAACAACAAGATTGATCAGGCCTCATCACCGGTCTCGCTCAGCCACTTCGCCCAGCGACGAGCCCGGGGGCTCCTGTCGGTGTACTGGGAACGGGGTCCCCAACACCACCTAATAATACACAAGCAATGTACAGAAGAACATAAGGGATTCGGAGATAAGGAGAAAAGGACAAAAGGCATGCAAGACATTACCACCCACCCACGGCATGCACAAGTCAAGGAGGCACACACATATGCTGGTGGGGGCCACACCTTGTACCCTCTCGCTCTCCCTCTCTCTCCCTCCCTCTCTCCGTATGTGTGAGAAGGAAAGACACGAGGCCCGAGGCGAGCAGCAGCAGCGTATGTTACGCATGGGAAAGAGTGGGGTCGGGTTCTATTCTACTGTACCCTCGTTTACTCCATCCTGGACCGCCCAACTGTGGGCAGCCTTTGGTTGATAAAAGGGCCGCCCAGGGCAGGAAAGGCGGGGACTTCTTCTTCCTCCTCTAGACAGAACCTCCATGGGAGCCTCTCTCGAGCTCTCACATGTACAAATTTACACACAATATACATGCAGACAAGCAGGATGTAGGGTTATTGACATCAAGACAGCCCGGACCTAGGTAAAATCCCCGTGTGTTTTATTCGTCTTTATTTCACTATTATTTTGGAGATTTACAGCGCGTTTCATCCCCTAACCGAACCATCAAGGGGCGGTTTGGCTAACCCCTCATATGTGTGGTGTCCACCCATCCACAGACGCCATCATGTGGAGCTTTCGAGTCTCGACAGGCCTTCTTGGCTCTCCAATTCTGTGGTATATTACTTCTATTTAACTGCCTACTATCTGATCCCGCTGCATCAAAGGGCTGCTGCAGCAAAGCCCCATGCACAGGTGCAATGGTGAGTTTCAAATAACGGTACATTGTTTGATTTTTGTAATTGATGAAAGGGAAGTGCTACCATGGGGATAAGAAGATCAGAATGGAGAGATGGCGAGGTTATTCAATGGGTAAGATAACATGGTTATTATGTGCCAACTACTAAGCAAAGTTTATATATCTTGAGAGGTCCATGGAAGTATGGAGAAGAGAGGACGGCATATAGCAAACTTTTCAGGATGAATATGAGACAGGGTAGGATGATGGAATTTGCCTAGAAAACAAACGATAAACTTTACAAACTGTGTTATACCAGGTACCGATAACTGCATAGGATTTCTATTATGAACAGTGATCAAACATGGTTTTTGTTACTCTCCAGCAATCCTGTAGTAACTAGCATTGAAGGAAACAGAAGAACATATGAATATTGTACCATCAACTCTATGATCCATGTGACCAAACTTAATTAGGAATCAAGTTTAAATGGTTAGCAGAAAACAGCCACTAATTTTTAAAGCATTAAAAGTTGTTGGAGAGTGGCAAGGGAGGATCCCTGGATTTTTCAGACAAAGTACCTTATTTCTGTCTGACAGAAAAATACTATTTTTTCAGGAAAATATTTTGTACTCCCAAATATCAATAAGATTTCATAGATTTCCAATTATTCATATTAAATTTTACAGTCTAGGATATGTAAGTGGTATAACACGCAACCTACTTGAAACATGGGGGTGGGCACAAAAAATATATGCATTTGCATGCTCTTATACTAAACTAGAACTGTTTTTTTTTATCTGACAACTAACTGAAATATATTGAGAAAATAAAATCATGAAACATGTGATCATTTGTAAAGCCAGGTTCAATGAGAGATATATTACTAGGAATATAATGAATGAAGTAAACATTCATTTGACATAGGTAGTACTGGAAGCCAACATAATGTCAGCCATATGGTACAAGTCAATCTTGAGTGTATGTTCATAACTTGATTCTAAAACATTGTAGGTATGTTTAGTGTTCTGTGATAAGACGAAGTGATGCCTATTGGCAGAGATGTCATAAAATTTAAGGGCTTCAAGCATAACAGATGGAAGCACTACTGTTACAATGATTTCTTTATCCATATAATTTTATTGAAATGCAACATCCTGTTTTCAGGGTTATAATTCAGATATTAACTAATGGCATTTGTTGATCAATTAAATGTCAATTTTTTAAAAGATTAAATAAATTAATTAAGTTAGAGATAAAAGTAGCAAGCATGGGAAAACGTCCTTAAGGCAGCTAGCTATTTGTCCTTTTCTTTGTACTGCATGGCGGGACAACCAAACTTTATTCTTGGATATTTCTTCAACTTTAATATCATTAAGTAGACAATTTGAGAAAAAAAATTTAAAAGATATATTTTTATTTTTAGCAAAATATTTATGACACTAGCCCCGTGCAATGACGCGGGCTAATAACATGCTAGTTATAAGAGAAAAGGAAACAATCATATTTGCTGTGAAGCTTTTGTTCGCTGCTACACGGCTTCTTTAGGAAGCCACACACGATAATGTGGTGTTCTAAGGGCAAAGTAAGCTACGCCAACAGCGAAATGGCCCAACACGCTGTCTTTTGCATAATATATGTAAGATGAACGACACTTGCTATCATCTTCATCGCCATAATAATGTGATGGCGTGTGAATCCTCCTCATGACCCCAATGCCGTCGTCGGCTTCTCGATGGACAGGCCACAGTCCCCAGCTATAAGATTTGTCTTGGTTTCAAGAACATGACACCAACATGACCCATAAGGCCGGTCTTAGTGCATAATTTCATTTCACTATTCTCAAGATTACCACATCAGATTTAGACTTTTAATTTGATAGATGAAACTACGTCTCTCAATACACAATTTCATCTTACGCTTTCATAGAGAAGTTATAACATTAAATTATTGTATTGAGATTGGTCACAATAAGTTAGGATGAACCTTTTTGCTCTCAATGAAAGTTTCAATAGAGTTTCATGCATACTCCCTCCATACTTTAAAAAGAAGTCGTTCTGGGTCTATAGCTCATTTTGCAAAAGCAAGACGTTTTCTCGAAAAACAAAAAAATATTATGGTTGTAGGTACTTGAACCAGCAACCTCATAGATTGAGCACTTTCGCTTCACAGTAGCAACCACTAGGGTGAATACACATTATTGATTAGGTTAGTTCTAAAATGTCATTAATAAGGACAGAGTGGGGAAATATCTTCTAATTAATGAGTCATTGGTATGGTAAATCATATCCTAAATGACTTCTTTTTGAAGTATGGAGGGAGTATGAAACTATATCAAATGAGTTGCATCCTAAGGTCATTCTCAATGCACCATTTCATTGCACTCTTTCCAAAATAGGTTTTAGCTAAGCGAGCCAACATCCTTTCATCTTGATAAAATGCCTCTCACATAGGATAAAAAAAAACCTTCTCTCTCTTCATAACTATCTTACTATGTCAGCAAAAAGATTCATATGTGGCATAACATTTAAGCTTAGGAAAGGCTCCAATGAGACTAGCCTAATAAAACTTATTTTATCTCTTTCTTTATAATTACTTTGCCACATGTCATCGTTTTAGCCGATGTGACATCTTATTTAATGTTTATGAAACTCCCATTGATACTGGCCTAAGGCTAGTCCCAATGGACTATTTCATTTTGTTGTTTCCTAGTATGTCATATAACCAATATAGCATTATTTTGATGGATGAAACAGATCACACAATGCATTGTTTTCTAGGAGCACATGCAAGGCACAAGTGTCTTGGATACAATGTAGACATAGTTTCATATCTTTCTTCATTAATTTGTTACCACGTTATAAAAAATGCTGATATAGCACCTTATTTATTAAAAATAAAACTCCTATTGGGAGTAGCCTAAGAGAATAAAATAGTTTCATTTTATTTATTACAGCTTAACCAAATTGTCCAACCTATAACACATGCACCCACCGAGGCTTTGGTATTTAATTAAGAGCAGTCCGTCTACCCGCGCATTTGTAAGGCTAGTTCAGATTTGATTTTGTAGTGGTAAGATATTTTTTCTTCAATGTTATACTTGCACCATATATAAATTATATTATTAAACTATTTCATAAAATCCTAAGTCCAACAGAAAAATGAAGTATCATTTTTTAATTACTATGTCAAAAGTTGTTGAAAATTATATTTTTTTGTTTTTCTTCAAATTTATACTTGTATATTATATTGATTGAATTATTAAAGTATTCCATAAAATCCTGAGTCCAACACTAGTGGCGGACCCAAAAATTTTGTAAAGCCTGCGCGAACATCGCAACACATAAGAAGTTCACGCAAATATATTATAAGAATAGGTTAAAAGAAAACTAATTAATTAGGAAATTTGAATCTAATTAAAGTATAATAGACATTAATCACTTTGCTTAGTGTATCTGGAAAGAAGAGAAAGTTTGGAGAAGTGCAAGGCTGAATTGAGGCCATGTCCATTTTATTATGCCACCATGTACATGCAAGGCAACGAGATGTAAATCCCTGATTAAGGAAGGAATCCGTATGATTAGAGTTATATACAGAGCAAATAGCCATCAAATAATGGAATACTTAAAGCCATGTGCATGTAGTCAGGAGATAAAAAGTATTTTGCATCCGCGATGTCTAATGATGGCTTTGCCACATGAGCCCGGACAGACGCCTAGGGTCGTCGGGCCCTGGGTCCACCCCTGTCCAACACAAAAGTTGAGTATCTATATATCTTTAAAAGATGCAACCCACTAAAAATCCATAATGGCTATTTCTCTTAACTCTGGTGCAACCACGTCATCCCTTTTGTTTCAACCATCAGATTGCTTAGGAGACAGTTGTTCCTCGTCGTTAGATCCTTCCCAACGCCCCTCTTTTTTGCTTAATTCGAATTTCACCTAATTAATCCATGTCCATTTGTTATTAGAAACTAAACCCATCCATACCCATTATGCTAATGGTATTAATGGCATTAAGACCATCAATCATATCTCTCCCGATACCCTGCTGGCATTCGCTGCACCCCTTAAGAACTACACTATACAGAACTGAATGGTCTCCCATAGGATATGAAACTTCCTCCACCTGCTGATCAGTTTTCTTCCCACTCTCATTCCGAGAATCAATGCAATTATCAACGGAAGGCACCCAACAATCACCGTGCAAAAGAAAACGCACATGCAGAGTTGCAGACATCGTCCTTAAATCCTGCTCATGTGCCCAGAAGTGAGTTAGGTTCCTCCCCTGCTTGCTTCCCCCCCCCCCCCCCCCCCCCCCCTCTCTCTCAAGGTTCAATTGTTCATTCTATAGTGTGAGATCATGGCATCACTGTTTCTCTGTGGAACAATGAAGATTGTTTTTGTTCAGGGATCTCTTCTCTAAAAGAGTGTTTTGGAATCAGGTCACTATTTTTTTTATCTTATGTTTTACTGCTGTATAAATAAAGAATACGATCAATTTTTATAAAGCGAATTAGTAAACACTTACTTGAAGTATGTGGATTTTTTTTTATTTCAGTCTGTTATGCTACCGAATCAAATGTCACTAGGATTCTACACGATGGTTGATCAGGTTATCTGTTTTCAGTGTACATCAAGGCAGGCGGTTGGGACTAGAGAAAATGCTTTATGCATGTCAGGGTTTAGGAATCAAATCAAATTCTATGTTTTGTGCAGTATAATATGAAGAAGGAAACTGATTTCTGTATGAAGAATCAGTCTACATGTACTAGCGTTCACTGTTATCAAAATCCAGATTTAATATTAATTTCCTTGCTCCCTTGGTCACTTAATCATCTTAGTGAGCTACGGTTACCATACCATCTTACGCATCATACAAGACAAAGGCAACTTACTTCTTAACTTCATTCATGGCAAAGAATATTCAGTTCAATAGTATTTTATGATTTCATTTTTGTGAGTTATTCTGAGTTGTTACGATTGCGTTCTAAAAGGTGTTTACCACTGATCTCCACTGCTCCAGAAGCAAAAACAAATAACAAGAGAGGTGAGCCTGACTTTCTTAGCTCAAGTTGTCATGTAAGAATCATGTGTCAATGCAAGTAAGATGGGAAGAATTATGGGAGAGATCAGTAGATAATGCATGATCCTTAGGGTATCGTTTCCTATATTCTAATATTATTAGCATATATCAGAAGATCACTAAATAGCGAATATCCAGTCCAGTCTTCTTTCCCGCGGCAATGCGCGGGGTTTTCATCTAGTTATGTTTTAATTATCATGTCAAAAGTAGATGAAGTTTATATATGTTCATGTTTCTGATATTAGGATTTTTCCCTTAACACATTATATCTATATGGACTACTGAGATGATTTGAAATATTTTTTTCATTTTTTTATCTTCAATTCATGGAATTAGACATGATTCTTTATCTCTACTATTGCATCATTTATTGGAACATTTTTATTTTTTGCCTTTAACATTATTGATTTTAGAACTTCGCTACCTTGTTACATAAAGTTACACACAAAATACTTGATTTGATGGAGCTCATGTACCACTAATACATTGATGATTTCAAAAATATCACTGTGTTTTCACCGTCCTAGCTTCGTCTAGCACTTCGTCATCCCTTTCACTACCAGAAAACAAAAATTCGCCATGTGTCTAAAAATTCGCCAGCGAAAAACAGGCACACGGCATATTACAACTTCGTCGTGTGCCAAGATGTTTCGCCATGTGTCTAAAAATTTGCCAGCGAAAAACAGGCACACGGCATATTACAACTTCGTCGTGTGCCAAGATGTTCACCGTGTGCCCAATAATATAGCACACGGTGAATAGGCCTCTTCGCCATGTGTTTTACCTTGGCACATGGCGAAAAAGACTTTTTGTCGTGTGTTTTCCCTTGTCACACGGCAAAGCAAGGAAAATATTTTACCATTATATCTCATAACTTTTTGTGAGACATATATATATATATATATATATTAATTATTAGTTATTTTCCAAGCTTGGGTCATTTTTAGCTCTGTTTACTATTTTTAGTAAATTTATTTCATTTATAAGATTTTTTACCTATAAGTCAATTTTGAACTGGAAATGCATGAAATAATAGAATAATGGAAGTCAAAAAATGATATTCACGATATTTGAACCCATTTAACGTCATATCCAGTAGTTAAAATAAAATTTCGAAATTCATATTGAAGAAACATTACCACGAACGTGTGGTGAAGTAGTTTTTAAAGTCTATTAAATTCAAACGAAGTCAAAAATTCATGATGTTAGTTGTTATATCATCTAATTGTACACTCTATAGTAAATAGTTGAGATGGTTTTACAAATTTTGTGACATACCATGCTTATGAACTCAAGCCTCTCACAAGAACTTCTATAAAGATTAAAAAAATTTGTTCATAGGTTTGTAGATACAATTATATTAAAATTAGGATTTTGCTATAAGACCTTTTTTTATAGACAATAAACAAAATAAAATAGTTCACCTTAACTTTTAGATATTTTTTCAAATTTATTTGATAATTTTAATATATTTATTTAAAATATACTATTTTTTAGAATTAAAGAAGACTGCTTCGCCGTGTGTCCGGGAGGTGGACACACGACGAAGAGCCTGTTTGTCGTGTGTCTTCAATATTTGCACACGGCCAACACAAAGTTCACCGTGTGGCCTGGATCTTGGCACACGACGAAATTTGGATCAACACTTACCCATTCGCCGCTCTCCCCGGCCACTCTCTCCCTCACTCACTCTCCCTTGAGCTCTCTCTCACAGCGCCGCCGACACCCTCCACGACGCCCTCCCGACCACCGCGTGCCCGCCACCCTCCCCTCCGACCTCCTCACCTCCCTCCCTGCCCCCAGCGACGCCGCCCTCCCTGCTCCCACTCACCGCCTGCCCCCGGTCGCCTCCCCGCCCCCGCCGCCCCTGCCCCCTGCTCCAGTCCTGTGGGCGCCGCCCCGCCCCGCCTCCTTCGCCAGCGCCCCTCCCCCTCCTCACCTTGCTCATGCCTTCCACCGTCGCGCCTCCCTCTGCGGGCATGGTCTAGGGTTCTGGTGGCCATGGAGTGGGACAGCAACTCGGACAGAGGCGGCGGGGATGAGGCGGCCTCTCACCACTGCCGCTGTCATGTGCACTGGTCCGGCCCTGCAACGCGCCCTGCATACTCCCCCGATTGACGAGCGCGGGCGCCTGCTGCCACTGCTTCAGCACTGCAACCTCAACATCGGCCAGATCTATCAAGGCACCCTCGTTGTCGGAGACTCCAAGCCCCCTTCGATCTAGACATATAGCAAGCACGGCCAGCTAGCCCCCCTACTCCGCCATCGCCCATCCATTGTGAGTTGTCTCCGTATTGGATTTTGTTTTTTCTAAATATATACCATATTGGAGAATGTGTAAATCCTATGTCATTGAAGTGTCAAGGAATCCTGATTTGCTTATGTCATTGAAGTGTCAAGGAATCCTGATTTGCTTGTAGTTAGGTTCAGTCCGGTAGCTAAAGTATGCGGCTATACTTTTTTATGGTTGCTATATGCTTCAGTTCTCACTAAAACTATTAGTATCTAGTCACCTTTATTTGATGCAAAATTGATAGACGTGCATGTGTAAGTTGAAAGAGGATACCTATAGTTTTCTTTTTGATGTTTGAGCTGAATGTGATTGATGTTTGAGCTGTCTTATGTTTGATTAATACTAAAAATGAATGTTTCGTAAAAGTTCAATTTTAGGTAAGAACAGAACTGCTGTTTCACCCTTGTTCTATTTCTTTAGTTCATGGTAATGCATTTCTTTCTCTCAATACATTTGCAATTTGTGAAAACTACCATTGCAATTTGCAATAATACTCAAAATGAAGAAGGTAGTAAGGTAAACTTCTATCTCGCCTCTGTTCTGAAACACCATTAATTGTAACTGAATTTTTCAGATTAACCTGATTAATTGTAACTGAACAATGGTAGAAGGTAGCTTAACAGCAATTAGGGTCTCCATTGACGTGAAAACTGCAGAAACAAGAGTCGTCATGCTGTTTGATTTGTGATCATAGGCATGACCCGCACGTTCTGTTCATTCCTAGATGAAGACTTGGCTTGAATCATTAACTTCTGCAAACCAGTTTCAAGTTGGATAAAGTCCACTTTACTCCCTTCAAGTATGACCAAAATCTGGATAATCCTCTAAACTATTATTTGGTTCATTTTATCCCCATGATTTGTTAAAATAGATCATTTTACATCTTTAATTGGTATTTTAATTCCGACTTATTAATATTTAAGTTGGGATTGTTCTCTCAACCTTCACACAAGTGTCATACAACATGACAAAGGACTAAACGAGTCACATAATCTCATTCGTGTCTATACTCTATTGTGTTTGACCCATTTTCTCTATTCTCATGTGTGGCCAGAAATAAAGATTCACATATTATAACTGGGCCAGTATAAGGTTATATATCATATTAATTCGTTTGTCACGTTAGACAAGACATGCGTACAATAATCTCAACTTAATTTTGATCTTTATCAGCAATCCAAAATTATAATACTAGTCAAAGGTGTAAAATAGTCTAATTTAACGAACAATAGAAGTAAAACGAACCAAACAATAGTTTAGGGGGTTATCTAGACTTTGCCCAAACTTAGAAGGGAGTAAAGTAGACTTTATCCTTTCAAGTTTGACTGCTCTAGTTTTTCTACAAGTGCAAATTATGATGACCATGACTCCGTTTTCATGTTTGCCAGTTCAGTCAGCCTAATATGGTTTCTAACTTTTTTATTGAACCTGTAAATAAAAAATTTTAGTTTAAATTGTTTACATATATAATGTTCACTTGTATGCTTTTTCTATTCTTATGCTGTCTTTTTTCTTTCAGCCGGTTCTTACTATGCAGAGGAGTTACTGTTTACATATATAATGTACTGGCAATAGAAGTATCAACTGGAAAGTTGGAAGCAAGCCATCCAAGTTACTAAGAGTTAAAAAGAGGTTTTCCTGCATGCAATATGAGTTTTTTTAAAAAAATTGTATAAACGATTATCTAGCTAGATATCATTGTTTATTGTTCTCATCAAGTTGCATGGTTTGAGTGCAAAATGGGCTAAGTATTTCCTGCGGTAGTTTAGTACAGAAACTTCTCAGTAGTCGATCTATTGATTTGTCTCATTGATTTGCCAGATATTTTCTGCGTTGATAAAATTTCAGTTTTAGTAACTCTGATCTCACATGCTAGTGTCGATTAGAGATGATCATGATCTTTTTAGCTACCTTTTTGTAAGCATGTTAATTTCAAAGGACAATAAGGACATGCTGATGTAATAAGAATGATGCATGCTTTCACTTACTCAGGTTTGTTTTTTATATAATTAAACTGACTTTGTCATGTGCCAATGCTCCAGCACACGGCAAACAGCAGCCACTGTGCTACAGTTTATTACTTTGTCGTGTACTAGATCTCAGCACACGGCAAAGTAATATATACTTCGCCGTGTGCCAGATAGTTTGACACACGACAAAACTTATTTGCTGTGTGCGTGATGGTCACCGTTGGGTCTGTTCGCCATCGTGGTTTCGTCGTGGGCTGCACATGGCGAACCTATTCACCGTGTGTCGCAGGCACACGGCGAACGTCAGGATTCCGGTAGTATTTGCTTTCTCTTCGGTAAATGGAGCTGTGACCGCTAAAAACCGGCTGGTTTTCATGGTTTTCAGCAAAACCGGTCCAGCTCGGTTTCACCGGACGTCCGGTTTATTAAAAAAACTGAACCTAGATACTGTAGTAAAAATGGTTCTCAGTCGGTTTTTCTGATTTACCGACCGGTTTTCAGCGGTTACTCGGAGCTGACTGGTCGGAGACTCGGAGCTGCTACGGGACGTGCTCTGCATGCTAGGGCTCGACACGGCCGACACATCATCTTCGGGGGCAGTCCGTGCACTGGCGCACACTACCCTTGTGCGTAAGCCGGGTAGTGCGACTGTGCGAGGCCATCTGGGAAAAGGGTATCTCTGAGGACTACAACGCCCGATTAGGCATGCAAGTTTTGATCCAATGAGTTGTCGGTTCAAAACTCCTAAAAATGAATTAATATTTTTTTCTATTTTATAAAACTAATACAACAAATAAACTAGAGGTTAACCCATAATTACCTAATGGGCCACAAACTTGCATCCTACGCCCGATTATTCTCCAGTGGCGTCACGTAAGGATACTTCACTTAATCATGCGGTCGCTGGATCAGAGCCACACTCTCGCCCCCGTCGTCGTATCCGCGCCGCTTGCTGCCAAGTTCGTGCTAGATGAATATTATTACTCAAAACCGTTGTGCCTATCGTCAAATTAATCAACAAAGGGTAAGATTTCAGTTATGATTATTGAAAGCTCGGCGAGAACTAGAAAGTTTTGAGCCAAAAACCTGAAGCAGCAGCTCACTTTAAAATTCAATATAAGGAAGTGCTGGATACTAACATGGTTGTTGTTCCAAAAGTAGGAGGACAGAAGCATGCTATAGTGGCACACACACTAGATACGAACATGATCATTATTCCAAAAGAAGAACAGCAGCATGCTGCGATATGCATGCCTTATCGTGGAGACTTTGACTGCGGAGGTCTTCGCCAAGAATCCGTAGAGGTTTAGCAATAGTTTCAATTAATAATGAATTTCTTTGTTTTATCCTAATCCTTTTATGTGTCTGATGGGTGTGTGCACTATATGGGTGTAGGAGTCTTCCCAATAGCCTTTTATAATAAGATACGGACACATATATCTTGGGACTAGTACTTTACACGTGCGGCACGTATATGCTATCCTCACACTATAAATATTTCATAAAGGTACATGTAAGTATTATTAATATCGATGGTGAATTTATTAATTTACTTCAAATAATATATAGGTTACAACACAAGTGATTATTTTACAATACTTAGTTTCATACACATTAAAATTAAAATAATATAATAATGTTACGTAGTTTGATTACAAATGATCAAGTGCATATTAAAAAAATTGTATTCTTGATTCATTCTGATATCTTATGACAGTAAGGATCTTGGCTCCATTTCCGTTAAATGCCAACATGTTGATAAGAAACTCCCACCTCACTTACTAAATTTATATTTACCCAGCTTGCCCGAAACTAATTTGAGATAATTATTGAACTCTGGCCTTATTTTGCCCCTTTATTGCAGTCCGGCCTTTGTTTTAGTAGCTGATCAAGGGTAAATAACAAATATCATAAGCTCTAAATAAGACAAATGTAAATGAATTTCATACTGTAACAAAGATACGTAGCAAATATATGCATATATCATACTTGTACGTATCGCTGGCCACCTCCAATTGCCATGCCAGTAAGGCCATAAATCACAACACAAATGTACATGGGTAGTTCAATCAACAAAAATAGATTCTGGTCCAGCACAACTGAACAACACAGCTTCGAACAAAACAAACAATATCCCAAATAATCTCACAAAGCACTCTAAATAAGCCATTTTCACGGGCTCATTTTATATGATAGAAATCCCCTGCACCAAAGATCAGCTTCATTCCTAGTAGTGGCATCTTCACATATGAAAAAAAATAGTAATTCCAGATAGGGATTTTTGACTGACGGACACTCACAAAACACGAACTTGTATGGTAAGCACCTGAATCGGTCATTTTGTCTGCCAGACATCATGAAAACATGTTTTTGTGCGGCAGACATCGCCTCGAATTAAAAAACTATTTCTGATCTGAGTGGAGAGAGGACAATTCTGCAATGATAATATTGTCCCTTGTCTTCTTCCTCTCGATGGGTGGTGCGTGGCTAGACGAGTGTGCGTCGAGAGGACAGACAGAGGTCGGGTTGGCGAGCGCGAGCAGCTCGACCGGGTCAAGCATGTCGACGTTGTAGACCATGAAGTGGAAGGGCATGCCGAGGTCATGCGCGAACCTGGCCAGGTGTTCATGGATGAGCTGCAGCTCGAGCGGCGCATGCGACAATGGGGACACCATTTTCGGTGAGATGCGGCCTCCATCATTGAAACGGGGCAGTGGAGGTGGCCAGAGGCGACGCGGGCGACACACGTTTGGGAGGCGGAGCTGCCGGCGGCATCGCGGGAGGGGAGGCAAAAGGGAGGCAGAGCTGCCGGCGGCAACACACATGGGGAGGCGAAGCTGCCGGGGGTAGCGTGGGGAGGCAGAGCTGCCAACAGCATCATGCGAGGTGAGGCAAAGGAAGGCGGAGCTACTGGCGGCGGCATGCATGGGGAGGCAGAGCTGCCAGCGGCAGCGCATGGGGAGGCGGAGCTGCCGGGGGCGACGTGCATAGGGAGGTGAAGCTGTTGGCGGCGGCGCAAGGAGGTGGAGCTGCCGGTGGGGGCGACACGGGCGTCATGCGTGGGAGGAAGAGTGGCGGCGCGTTCGGGAGTGAGTGAAAGAAGAACAGTTTTTTTCTCTGATTGGTCAAAAGGGCACATTGATCATTTCCTCTCCCCTTCTGGCTAAAAAGGATTTTTTTAATCGGGTGAGGTGTTTACCAGACAAAACCATATTTTCGCGGTGTCCCTAAGACCAATCGTCCAATTCAGGTGTCTGCTACACAAATTTGCTTATTGTGAGTGTCGGCCAGAAATACCTGGGCAAAAATAGTGGCCATTATATGAAAAGAACCGTAGCATGTCAAGGTAATGAATGCCGGACATAGATACAACTTTTGTGTCCCTAATATGAAAAAATGTTAATACAGGTTTAGAAAAAAAAAATCTCTCCCATTACAGCCTCAGCACATAAAAAATGAATATTTTAAATTAATGATGCATCTCCTTGATTTATCCTAACCCTTTTGTGTATCTGATGGTTGTATGTACTATACGGGCGACTGAGTCTTCCAGCAGACTTTTGTAATAAGATATGGTCATATATACTTTGGGATGTAGAGGCCATGAACTTTTTATTTGTTGATAAAATATATTCCTTTTATCTGAAAAATATTATATCTACTTTATTCAGTTACAAAATTGTTTAAATTTATATGTCATGCATGGCCAAATTTAGCTTGTTTTGCCTGCTTCTCCTAGAATTGTCTAGATTGACGCTCGTTTAAGTTTTTACTTCTTAGCGGAATAGCTCACGTTCATTATTTCTATTTATTGTTATACAACGGAAATTTATTGATGATTATTTTCGTTTTTGAGGGGAAATAGTTGGAATGAATTCCTTGATGCCTTTCGTATTAACCATCTTCCTTTCCCGGCAACTACTCTCTCTATATATATATATACCCACGACTACTTAGATCATACTATTGGTATTTACGCGCGCCGCTCGTTAAAATTTACGTTATTAGAAAACAGGTATAATTCCTATGCATGGAAATTACGCGTGCCGCTCGTTTAAACTTCCGTTATTAGAAAATGGGTATAGCTCCTATACATGAAAAATCCCTCAAATAAACCATGCTATCATATCATATAATACACGTTCAAAGGTCAACTTGAGCATGAGCGAGTGAACCCACGAAGCAAGACTCTAACTCTTAAGGCTTTCAAATTTAATCTGACAATTAACATAGTTCCCACTTTTACAGAAAAGCTAACTCCAGATATATGAAGTACATGAAGAATTTGACTGTACCACTTGCCAAATATATATACCATGGAGCACATGCTATCACACCGCATAGAAAGAGTGGTAAGAAAGAAATGAAATTATAGTTTTCCAGCATGTAAACCAACTAAAATGTGTGTTGTTTCGTTATCTAATAACATAGATGTGCATCGGTAGAAGAGCAAGGTAGGCATGAACACCATTCCCAATTGGAAAAAAATAAACCATCAATAGTGAATTTAATTTCAGAAGTTATACTATAAAATATATCTTGACATCCCACCATGTTTCAAGCTTTGCTATCAGAGAGAACCACACAATCATTTCAAAGTTGCATGCAGAATCCTTTAGCTAATCCATAGCTAACGAGTACTCAAAATGCAACAGATTAATAAACTAAAACTAAGTAATCTACAAATGAACCAAGAAAATCTCCTAGACCAGACTCAAGATGGACCATGGTAGCCCTTGCTGAAATCCTTAAAAAACACATCTCTACACTTTTGAGGCATTGGGCCATGAAGAACAAAGCCAAAAAAAAAAACTTTTGCAGGCCAAGTCACTTCACCTAGAATACTGCCTAAGCAAGTCACTCTTGTTTGTAATCTCGGGGCCGAGAGGGATTATGTTGCGCACGAGTGAAGTTCCTCCATTGAGAGAACTGTGATAGTCACATTCAGCACTATACAGCTGCAACCAACGCTCCCAGTTAAAAGCTGCACCAAAAATAGAACCTATGTCCATGTTAATTAATTCTAATATAGAGCCTAATAAAGATTAAGGATTCCCCAAATTTCAGTCATCTTTTGAAGCTGAGATCAGCTACTTCTTACAATGTTATGACACAGTAGTTGGCAATATGACGGCCATTTGTTCTAGGTAGAAACTGAGGTAGAATACTAATGAAATTCAGGCATATGCCCTATGGACTGCCACAAACAACAATCTCGATACATAGGAAAAGGATCACAGATTCATAGCTACATTGTATATTTGACTTGAATAGCATTTATGAAGTATGAGACCGTGTAATACCTAAAATTTCAACAATGACAGTTCTAAATTATATCAAAGGAAATTTCAGTTCAGAGAAGCACGACAGATAATTAATAAAATGTTTACAGTAAGGAAATGTTTACAAGAGAAAGAGTTAATGTTCAGAAGACAAGCAAAATTCACTTCTTGCACTTTACAGCAACAAAAGCAAGCTGATAAAAAATATTCCAAACCATATGTAAAGGCTTCTGTTTACCTGTTATTTAATTTGCTTCTCTGCAAAATCAAGATTGTCCAAACCATATGTAAAGGCTTCTGTTTACCTGTTATTTAATTTGCTTCTCTGCAAAATCAAGATTGTGCGCAGGCGCTGCATGCAAAGCAGACAAAATAGGTTAAAATATAAATGAATAAATCACGAAGTTTTCTAATACAGATTTACTTCAATGCACCAAAAAGAATAGAGCGCGCATAAATCATTCCTACAACAATGAAAGGATGCAGAATTAATTTCTGCTAATGCAGCTAGTTTTTAGATTCACTGAACCACACATAAAAGATTGACATTACACCATGTTGAATAAGATCTTTTGCCTATGCTACTATAAATGGGGCAGAATGAAGTAAACGGAGAAGGAGCATTTCAGTTTGAGTAGCATGCACACCAATATTAATAAGATGCTAACTGATAGATCTAGGCAACCAATGTGAAGGGAAACATCAATTAAAAAATAGTAGAAGCAAAAAGGAAATTAACGCTAGCAATTTAGTAAACAATTCCTGAATCCAGCATGTTCGTGAGTCTGCTATATGGTAAAAATTAGAGATAAAATAGGCATAATTAATGATATGACCACATCTTGAAGGGACAGAACTAATATGAAGTGGTTTAAGGTACAAAAGGACACTACCATACTCAATTTTCTTACAAAAATTCATTTCAATGGATCATAAAAGTAGCGCATGCTGTAAACTTTTATTGTTACTTGGTTAAATATAGGCAGCATCTAACTGTAAATAAATGCAACATGGAGCAAATAGCACCTTAGATGGCCATCTGAAATCAACAAGGCTGCAAGAAGAATCATTTTGCAAGCAAGAAAGGAATCATTTTGCAAGCAAGAAAGGCACCAGATTATAGCCTATCGACCGGATCAATGGAAAGTATCAAAGAAATTATTACAGAGTTCCCATGTCATCTGAAATTACACATACTTTGTTTTAAGATATAAATGAAACTCAAATAAGTAGAAGTCCTCATATGCCATGAAACAAATAAATCTCAGTTAATCATAATGAAAAGATGAAATATAAATTTATATCTCCAGGCACAACAACATCATACACTAAACTTTAAAAATTGTAGATACATCAAGAGGATCATCCCTAGTATTTTGTGACTTCTATTTCTCAGTACATGCAAAAGGGCATACAATCAGAAGTTCAGAACCAAACCAAGGCATGAATTTAACTCCTCGATGATAAAACCATCTTAACTTGATGATTAATTAATTCTTTAAAACCAAAAAAAAACAAGCACGAATTTACCTCCTCAAGCATATCACCAATCTGCATTCAGACAAGGCAATTTATTAGATAAGCATACACCTGATATTTTGCTGAATCTACTGCCTCGCTCGGTTAGAAAGAAATTTGAAAATTTCTTATTATGTTTAATCATTTTATAGTTTATTATCAGTTGCCTGGGCATGGGAATATGATAGGAATATCTTTAAAATATGATCAGAGAGCAATACAAGCATGAATTTATTATGAAACCAAATATCGTGTGTCATGTGTCATTCCAAATAAACATACCATCTAGATTATTAGACGCTGATGTTAAAGGCATGTGGTAATGAATGGCTATAACAGGCTAAGGTAAAAGATCAGGCATACGAACCTACAATACAAAATGTGATAGCCTGTACCTGCTGAACGTCCATTACCAGAACGCATATACACTGACGGCCACCGCGGACAGGGTACTATCACAAAGCGGCATCTAGCCTCGGGTTTGTCTAGAACCAGATGAAGAGCATCCAAGAGTTAAACCTTAAATCCAAGAAGGCCTATGAACCCTAATCAACAGCATAATAAAAAAGAATCATGCCAAACACGTGCCGGCAGGACATCACCGAGAAATCAAAACCATATCCTTGTCCAGCCACAAGGGAATCACAACAACCAGCCCACGAACCAGATCTTCACACCAATAAAGAATTGAAACCTGAATCATCACAAACCGAAACAAATCAAAAAAAAAAGAAATCAAACAATGCAGAGAAGAAATGAATAGCGAGGGAGGACGTTGGACGCATGATCTTCGCCACCGTTGCTGCTGCCGATGGCCACAGCCTCTGCGCGTGCCTCATCACGCCAGAGGCAGCCACGCTCGAGGCCGGCTGTCGCTGCAGGGGCAGTCGCGACCGGAGGAGACGCCATGGTCCGGATCAGATCTGCCGGAGGCCGGCGCAACGTGAGCAGCCATGGTGGAGCCCACCATCCGGGCGCTGCTTCGCCCCCCTCCTGCATCACGTGCCGCCGCCATCACGCTGCTGATTTGTGCCTGTCGCTTGAGAACCAGAGAGATAAAAAGAGAGGAGGTGGAGGGGAGAGAGAGAGAGAGGGGAGGAGAGATAGGGAGAGCTCACCAACGTTGCCGGCCGGCGCCTCCGCTGCACCGACCTGGTCCTGCGCCCTGTGTCACCGCCATCGCCCCGACCCGCCTACTCCGTGCAGCCGCGCAATGGCCAGGCTCCGCCGCCGCTGCGGATTGTTGCCTCCTCCGCTCCCCGCGACTGGAGCTGTCCCACCTGCCCTACTTGTCGCGCTGCCCCGTCTCCTTCGCGCAGCCGTGTTGTGGTCCTGGCCCTACATTCTCTGCTGGCCACAGCCGCGCCGCGGGCCTCGCCCGACCGCCACCGCCTGCTGCTGCCTCCTCCCGCTCAACGCCGTGTGGGAGGGCGAGATGAGGGGGCCCAGATCCACCAGAGGGAAGGGC
Organism: Eleusine coracana subsp. coracana; assembly: GCA_032690845.1. NCBI lineage: Eukaryota > Viridiplantae > Streptophyta > Magnoliopsida > Poales > Poaceae > Eleusine > Eleusine coracana. The sequence goes on along the minus strand of CM064432.1, from coordinate 6,189,035 downwards.
CCGTGCCTCCGCCCCGCTCCTATTGAACCGCGTCGTACGCCTGCTCGCCTGCGCAGATATGAGAGAGGGAGTGAGGAAGCTGCCGTGTGAGAGAGACGAGAGGGAGCTTTTTTCGTCAATTGAACACCGGAACCGCAGCGCTCCACCCACCCCGAGTAAATGCGGCGTACGCTACGTGCCGACGAACCAACGGGGTGCCGACATGCGCTGCCACGCGATAAAACTTTTCTTACCGCGGGCGGGAGTCACCCAAACCGCGCACACGGCCCCGGATCGGAATCCAACGGCCGAAACCAGCGCCGGCTCCCCCAAAGAGCGGGGAGCGCGGGTTCTCCGGCGCGTCTAGAAGGGTAAATTTGGCACAACTGTAACTCGTTAGAGCCCAGTCCAAAAAGGACTTAAAGAATGCTGCTTACAATGCACCGTGGAAGGCAAAACATGTTACTTTATTGGTATATTAATCCATATCGTTATCATGTTATTGGTCTAATTTTGTGCTTGCGCGATACAAACTTTTTTGCAGGCAGCCTCAGTAGAATAACAACCATCGTTACTACAACGCCAGCGGCACTGAGTCGTCAGGACACTGCCCGGTTTGATGACACGCGGAAGCAAATTCCGGGACCGGCTTGTTCATTGATACCACGGCCTGTTCCTCAAACATTAAAATATAATCTTTTCAGTGTGTCAAAATTTTCACAAATGGCTGCGTATTCATAATGTTTAGTTATGTATATATGAGAATGAGAAATATATTAATAGCTCTCACTTACATTGCGCCGGGTTTGCAAAGTATCCGAGAAGGATCAGTGAAAGAAACAACACCATTGCAGACCTTTGCTGGGTGTACTTCTCCATGGAGGATGAAGGAGACAATTCATTTTTTCAGACGACAGGTCATGTTGTATATATAGCGGGGGCACCATGCGGTCATGCCATCTATAATCCTTCACCAAATCATAATGTTTAATTCTTGCTATAATTACTAAAGATTATTGTAGCTATTTCATTACGGATTCCCGATTTATCTGTTGTAGTGGTTAATTTCCTGCCATTGTTACACTGTTTTTAGTTTCCTCCCTAAAGAATCGATAATTTTCTTAGGCATACTTTTTATGCATGATTACAGGATACTAGTTGTTACCCTGGGCACTGTTGCGGGACGGACATATGAATCACGCAGATATCTACTAACGATAAATAAAAGGGGCTCTTTTACGGTAGTTCTAACTACCATCTCTTACACCTTAGGGTGTAATAAGAAATAAATCTTGACCATCGAATTTTTAGAAAAAAAACATATAGTACGTTAATTTGGTTTACATGCCAACAGAGTCACTCCCTTTTATCCGGAATGCACGGAGCCATGCATGATTTCGTCCTATTTTTCCTCTCATAAAATCCGGTCCTCCTACAAGGTAACAAATCTACATGCACTGTTTTTGATTTACTTTCGATTTATTATGTTGCAACAATTCCTCACCAGGTACAAATTTTGATTTTTGTTTCAACTGTGACATATTCATCCATACACGTATGCTGTGTATATGTGACATGTACTTTTATGTTCCGTTGGTATAAAATCCAGTCCTATTTTTCTTCTCATAAAATCCAGTTCTCCTATGAGTAACATAACAAATTGACATTCACAATTGTTTCCTATATACCCATGCTACATTTTTTTTGGATCTCTAACGTTGCAACATTGGGTCCTCACCAGGTCACATGTTATTTTTCTCTTTCAGTGTCACGAGTTTTGTTGCATGACATGTTTTATTATTTGTTAATCTATCTAAAGATATTTGGTACATATTTCACCTAGTTACGTGTCACGTTGTCACGTCAAGATACACTTTGTCTGATGGTAAAAAAATAAAAGATACACTGCCTAATTGCAACGAACACATGTGTCAACATATACACATTGCCTAGTTGTAACAAAGTTCTCAAGATTCTGCAGATCGCCTCAAGATTTTCTCTCACTGATACACAACAAACAGATTCACGAAACACGGTAATTCAAAATAGTAATATATGATCTATTATATCCTAGGGTGCAAGACATCATCAAGATCATCTAAAATGGATGGTTCACAGTTATTTAGGACTACCGTAAAAACTATCTAAATAAGAAATAAGTATGATTGTAAACATAATAATTACATGTTATCAATAGTTTATTCCTTTGAGTTTTGATTTTTCTTTTATAGGATTATTTGTATAATAATTATAAACCATTGGATCTCGATCTAATGGCTTAAAGAGGTGATTAAAAGTTACCCCAAACTTTCAGTCAGCTGAAAATTAACAACTCTCTAATAATTATCAACTACAGAAAAAATATATGTTAATGTATTTTACATGTCGAAAAGGATCTGTAAGATATAGTGACCAAAACCAAATCGTTCTTTTGCGTCAAGAAAAAGAAAAGGTCGTTTACCCCAAACTTTCAGTCAGCTGAAAATTAGCAACTCTCTAATAATTATCAACTACAGAAAAATATATGTGAATGTATTTTACATATAGAAAAGGATCTGTATAAGATATAGTGATCAAAACCAAATCATTCTTTTACGTCAAGAACTAGAAAAGGTCGCACGGCCCTCCAGCCTGTTTACCCAACCAATCGCCCCATCTCTACCAATGGGGTTGGAGGGGTGCCACCATATAAGGCACCACCTGGTGCTTGCCCGAGCTCTGCCCTAGTTAGATGCCATGAAGTAGGACATGGGGGGCGGTGGCATCCACTACAAGGGAGGTGGACTTCTATGACAAACCAATTCTGTCACAAAAGCCTAAAAAATCGTCACAAAATCATATCCATGACGTTTTTGCATAACGTCATTTATTCTCCATCAAACTTCTGTAGTTGTAGCCAACACCGTTTCCATTTGAGTCTAACAAACAAGCAACAAACATGGTTACTAATCATGAAATATAGATAGAAGAACAATCATTTGAAAGAGGACAAATGAATAGTTGTCTTACAATTATTGACTGCACTTCAGGAGTGAAGCCTTTGGTTTTGTTGCTGTAGTGGCACTCCTTGAACAAATCAATTGCATTGGGTTCTTCATCCTTGTATTTATCTCCCTACAAACAGCATTTGCATGTAGTAATTAGACAAATAAGTTGCTTGCTGCTAAACTGAACCAGAAACAACAAAGAGGGGAAGGGGACAAATGTTCTATGCACAAATAAATCACACTCATCAATATAAGTTGCGTTCAGCTGCCATAACTCTATTGTGGCTACGACTGCAGGGCAACAAGCAAAAGCAAGCAGCTAGCTATTATCATGCAACAAGCAAAGGTGTTAGCATAATTGTTGCTCACTGAGAGCTTACAGTAGTACCACATGAAAGTAATGATTAACAAAACAGAGGGGCTAAGTTATGCTGAGGCCAGCAATGAAAGTAATGATTAACAAAACTGAAGCTAGATCAATTCAAAACAAACCATTCGAATTTACACTCAAACATACATGGCAAGCATTAGAACCTCCATCACAAGACAATTTGCAGTATGTTTGCAGGATTGCACAACACCTTTTGACTGGCCATACAACATACAGAAAATACAGCCACCAAAACATCTAGTGACAGCTAGTGGAAACATCGATATTGAACCAAATTTAAGACAACTGAATTATACTAGCACAGGACATTATTCTAGACATGGGTGTGCTATATAGAAGAATGCATCATCATAAATGTAATGCACATTGAGACAGTTACTTACAAGATCATTTTCAACAAAGACCTCATAGCTACGGGATCCAGTTTTTTTATGTGACTTGACATTGCCTCGGCTGAATTTGTTCATTTGACATATCTCCTACAACAAAGATAGAATCCCGCTACTCATCAGTCATGCATTTTACATTTTAAGGAAGAAACAAAATAGCATATACAAGTAAATATTTTGATTTCAAGATGAGACATACCATCTTTTTGGGACTCTTCCATGATTCAACAAGGTCAATCCATTGTTCATTAGACATGCACTTGACAGGAGAAGTTTTAGTAACCCGATGTAGTGGGAAAGGATAAAAAATTTTCTTCTTCAGATTGTGGCGCTGTTGGTGAACTGCTTTCTTCATCATCTCACGACATGCCTTTTTGATTGTCTCATCACTTGTGTCAATATGAAACTTTGCCTATTCATAAGGATGAAATTACATATCTGAAAAATGAATAGTCTGAAAAAACAAAAGTACACAGGGGGTAAAGGATTAGAGAATGTACTTACACGAAGACATCCCATAAACATTTCGAGCAATGTAGGTTTATCCTTGTAATCCTTCCAGTGCTTCAGCACAGGCACGTGGGTTCAGACTGCTATATTGCACTCTGTTGCCCACTTGGCAGCAACAAGAGGTACCACAGGCCTTATACTTCCTTCATTTATGACAACTTGCAATTTGCCACGCCGAACTCGATTCACTCTTTCAAGGCCATGTCCCATAGTGGCTCTTCGAATCCCTTGTTGACCTCCTGGTTGTAAATGTTCATTGAAAACACAATTAGCAAGGTAAACAAACATTGATCCAAAGAGATCATGCAATGAACAAAGCTATGAAAGAAAATAGTTCCATCCAACATCTGAATCAGCGATGTAATACACAATATGGCAAGTAGAGGAACAAACTTTCACCTGCAGCGGTTATCTGGTTAGCAGGATGGGTAAGGTCACGATCTCCAGCAGCCATTGTCGCATTCTCATTCTCATCACCATGCTGGGCAGAATCATCTAAAAAAGGCAGCCAAAAAGAATGTGTTCAGCAAACTATCAGTGGACTTGTAGTTTGAGATATGATACTTTGTGGCAGATGAAAAGTACTAAAGGAATGTAAGAATGCATCACCTTCATTGTCCATATGGTTGTGCCTTTCAGTGTTGTCTGTCATGTGGGCGTTGTCATCAGGCAGGGCAAGGCCATCATCTAAAAAAATAGCAGCAACTAAGAGTGTATTCATCATGCAATCCTAGTCCTAGTAGCTAATATAATAACAGGAAGAATCATGGTAGTAGAACACACCTTCGATAGCAGCCTGTGTGCATTCATCATAGGTACCAAAAAGTTATGCAGCCTGGTTCACACTAGGCACCGGTTTGGTGATGGTTTTCTTTGACCTGGTAACCCTAGTGCATGGTTCAGCTGGAAAAACTCTCTTACGATTCTTAAACTTGACCACATCACCACCAGGAGGCATGTATGAAGTCTCCTCCCTAGAGCCTAGCTAGAAATAGAAGCATTGATTAGTCAATAGAATTGGACTTATATTGCATCAGCAAAGCAAACAAGTTAGCCCTGCACAACATGGAAGAATTAGCACCTTGGCATTGCCATCAATCAAATCTTGTTCACCGATACCATCCCCATCCCATGAAGGATCATATTCAGAATTAGACTCTTCAGCGTTTCTTTGAGCTGACTTGTTCTTGTCACGATGACTGGTAGCTGCTTGTGCAAACATTAAGGTCAAAGTAGGAAGTCCAAGTTGTTGTAGCCTTGTATTGTTCTGCATGCAGTTACTAAGACGCTCTTTTTCATATGCACTAAGTGCCACAGCTAAAATGAGAGGAAAAAATGAATAGATTAGTGTGAAGTCTCTACAAGGGTATGTTTTAAAGATGTAATGGCTACAAGTAAACAAAAGCTAGTAATGGAAGCATAATTGGCATGACTCTGAATCTGCACTAACCTAAAGCACCTAACACAGTTGAAAAAATGGCATGACTCTGAGTCTGCACTAACCCAAAGCACATAATAGTTCAGTGGTTCAATACCACTGACAACCCTACCAGATTGTAAAGCATCTAATCATGGACTTCAATTGTAATCAGGAATCCAATCTGCATCTAACACTACCACATAGCAGCAGTCAGCAGGGCAACCCTACCACATAGTCAAGCATCTAACCAGTGAAGTCAATTGCAGCAGCGGGAATCCAATCTGCATATAACGCTACCCAAAAGTCAAGCATCTAACAGCGCGGAGCCTTCCTCCCAAATCCAATAGCAGCAGCAAGTAGGGCAACCCTACCACATAGTCAAGCATCTACCAAATCCAATGTGCATCTAACCCTAACAGATAATCAAACATCTATAGCGGGATACAAAGCAACTGCATGGGGAAAGGACCAGGGGGCACCTTGAGGCTGATGTCGTTGTGCGCCCTTCGTTTGCGCCGCCAGCCCACCCTTCGTCTGTGCCATCGGCCCACCCTTCGTTTGCACCATTGACCCGCCCTTCGTCTGTGCCGTTGATCTGTTGACCCGCCCTTCGTCTGCACCATCGGCCCACCCTTCGTCTGCGCCATCGACCCACCCTTCATCTGCACCGCTGATCCGTGCACCGCCGATCTGCCCTTCCTCTGTGCCGCCGGCCCGTGCGCCTCCGTCCCATTCTTTATCTGGCTCGTCGGTAGCGGCGTGGCAGCGGAGAGGGTTTGCGGGGTCGTGGCCGATGGGTGGTGGCGGAGGGGAGTGGCGGCGGCCGATGGGTGGGTGGGGGCAGAGGGGAGTGACGGCGGCTTGGGAGGGAAGAGAAAGCTGGATGAGGCGGCTGACCTAGGGTTCCTCCTGGGGAAGGGGATACGAGCGAGATGGGAAGAATAGGAGATGACCAAGGTGCCCCTGATACTTTAGCTGATGGGGGTGCTGTTATGTTGTAAATTTTTCTATATCCGTGGGTAGTAAGGTCATTTTGATGTGTGAAGTTTTTGTCCTGAGAAGCAGGAAACGGACGGAAAATTGGAACTGGGCGCGTGGCACCTGTATAATTGGAAGCTTCTAGATAAATAATTATACATGAACACTATATTTAAGATGTGCTCCTATGTAAAATAATAGATAATGATATAAAGATGCTAAATAATTAAATGAAATATTTGAGAGCATTATATTTGACATTATGGCTCAATACCATATACTCTCCGTTTCAAATAATTTGTTTGACTTTTTTTTATCCAAAGTTCACTATACTCAAAACATTTGTGAAAACATAGTTAAATTTAAGTCGTTTTGAAGAACTTTTATTAATGAGCAAGCCATAATACAAAAATATATGATATTTTGCATATATTTTTTAAAATTTGGCTCCAAATTAAATGTGATAGATGCGACATAGTGATAATTGGAAACAAGCAAGTATGTGCGTATATGGCTCAATGTGATAGATGCCACATAGTGATAATTGGAAACAAAGCGAGTTTGTGCGTATTCGCTAATATGGTACTAAAATGGATGTATCCAAATTTGTTTTGCTATTTTTCTCTATCCACTTTCACATTCGTATTCAAATTAAAATAAACTTAAGTGATATACGGATTCGATTTCATCCAGATCCGATCAAATTCCATGTAATCATCATCAACATTCGATCACGAACACCGACATATGCTAAGGTGATTGCCATCAATATGTTCGCATCATTAAGTAATCATCAACATTCATGAACACTTACATGTGTAAAGTGATTGTCATCCATATCTTGGCATCATTAAGTAATAATCAACATTCATGAACACTGACATATAAGATGATGTATATATGCAAATAATATTTATTAAAAGGAAGGTAAATAGAAAATGAATGATTTACATATATATGCAAGATGTTATTGCCATAAAAAAGAAAGGCAAGTACATAAAAAAGAAGGCAAATACATAAAAAGATTGGTGGCAATCAGAATTGAACCTGTGACCTTACAGTTTAAACTGACCCTTCCTAACCATAGCGCTACATCAGTGTGTTCCACTATTTGCTTAGAACAAATTTATTTCTAATTTGTCCTTCCAATAAAATTCAGCCAATAAAAGGACCAATCCGCTGCATCCTCTTCATCCCTGGGCAGATCCGCCACATCCTCTTCCTCTCTCCCTTACCGATCCGCACGACAGGTCTGAGGCGCACCGGCAAGAGCTGCCGTCTCCGGTGGGTCAACTACCTCCATCCACGCCCATTACGGCACCAGGTGGTCCTGCATCGCCAGGAGCCTCCCCGGCCGCGTTCGACTCCTCCAGCCCCGCCGCGAGCTCGCGGAGCTCGTCGGGGCGCGGGGCGGCCACCGCGCCAAACCCGACGTACGCGACGGCGTGGGGCGGGTGGGGGCGAACCACGGGAGGCAGCCGTGCGGGTCGGAGGAGTTGGAGTCGGTGGTGGCGGGGAGGAGGAGGTGGTCGCGTGTGGGTGGAACTGGCCCATGCGGTGGAGGAGGAGGTGGTCGGGTGTGGGTGGAGCTGGCCCATGACGTAGGTGAAGACGCCGGTGACCACGCCGTCGGGGAGATCGCGCACGCGGTAGCTGGACAGTCCGGGGTGCGAGGCCAGCAGCTCGTCCGCCCTGCTCGTCGCTAAGAGCAACTCCAACCCTTTCCCTATAATCCTATCACCTAAAAGAGGTTAGAGAGAGAGGATTCCTCCAATCCAATTTTTGAATTATAGGTGATGATATTGTAACAGTTCATCTATTTTATCACCTAAAAGAGTAGGGTCCACTATTTAGGTGAGGGAAGGTGATCCCCTCTATAAAAGAAATGGTGTAATAGATTTAGGTGATCAACTAACCAAGAGAATGGGAAAGGGAAACTGATAAAGAAGTTTTTTTTATCTCCATTCCCTATGATAGATTTTTGTGTTTAGGTGATAGAAAAGAAAAAAGGTTGGAGTTGCTCTAAACAACGCAAACAAAACAGGTAATCTGAACAGAACCCAAATTAGCATGCCCTTGCAGTGGCAATGGGTTTTAAATTCAGTATCATTGTTGTTATATGAACAGAACCCAAATTGAGGTTATACTTAGTTTTTCTAGTCTGGGGCAATTCCACAGAAAGGAAAATGTTTTGACAGTACTTAATATTTTGTTATCTTGCTCTCAATCTTTCATTGTTATAATTTAACACACATCTATCTGAATTTTACATGTAGGGACCCTCTCTTGAGGATGAGCTTGTAAAGGAAAATGCAAAAAAGAAGAAACTTCAGTGTGCACTTGCGGCAGCACGGCGGAAAGTTCAGCGCTACATCTGATGCTGTTCAAGACAAGATATCACCAAGAACATGACCTTGGCAATCTCCTGCTAGTCTAGTTGGCTGGAAGTGAACTTGTGTCTATATGTGTCCTAGCTAGTCTAGTCTGTGTCCTGTGTTATATATGTGATGACTGGAAATAATCTTGTGTTATATGCGATGCTAGCCGAATGGATCTAGTCTAATCTATATGTGTCCTGTGTTATATGTGATGACTAGAAGTGACCTTGTGTCCTTATCTTAATGAAATATGTGTCCTGATGCCCTCATCTTAATAAAATATGTGTCCCAGTTTTTTGAAGGTAACTGAAATTGATCAGTTAGCCATCTCTGAAATATTTCTGCTATTGATCCAACACTTGGGCATTGAGCTCTTGCCGAGGGAAATGGCACTCATTTTTCTGTTTGCATCTAATTTTGTCCGATTTATTTCATATACTCTAGAAGATACTGTTTATTTACAATAAACTTCTTCCCTTAACACGAAGCGCCGAGTGATGCGGTTGTTGATCCCTCTATGTCTCATGCAGGCGACTTGGGTTCGAGTCCCCACTTTGCCCAATTTTTTTTATTTTACTACAAACCATTCTGGTTCAGCGCAAGTTTAAGTAGAATAACAATGCAAAAATTTACAACAACCGAGTAGTTGCCTGGTTGTAACCGAGGGTGCATCTGAGACTAGCGACCTGTTTTCGAGTTCCCTTACAAAGTTGGTTTTTTTCCATTTTTTCAATTTAATGCACAAGGTTTAATAATTAGAATAAAATGCTAGAATTTCCATCAATCAAGTAGTGGCCAGCTGGTAACACATGTGGATATGTTGCTAGCAACTTGGATTCGAGTCCCCTTATGGACTAATTTTTTTTGAAAAAAAAACTTATGTCTAAGATATGGACCTTTTGTTGATAGTGATGAGATTGCAAAAACATCATTAAAATATGGGCCGAATTGTGACGAAATTGATAAAGCGTCACTGAATTCTGGGCTTCAATATCCACAATACACATCCATGACGGAAAACACAAAAACGTCATGGATGTCATAGTGTCCATGATGTTGTCTAAAAACGTCACGTAATGTTCGTCATAGAAGGCCACCTCCCTTGTAGTGATCCACAGCCCCGAATAAACTCACCTAGTGGAGGAGATGGGCTTGACTTCGCAGCACAGACCATCCCGTGATTCATAGCCTTGGTCGACACAACACAATGGCACATCCAAAGTATGTGTCTTAGGCCAGTCTCACTGTTGTCCTTCATTTCATAGTTATGAACGTTGCTACCTCATATTTCTGCTTTTTGAAAGGAGAATGAAACAGCCTCTCTTAATGCCTACTTTTATTTCGCAATTTTATATGTTTGACAGAACATTAATTGTTGCATGGTGAGATGATTAAATGTTGTTATGGTTACAAGTCCAAAACAAACACTCTATGGGCTAGCCGGGGGCTGGGCAGGCCAAAGGCCCCTCGGACAAGATACAACGGGAGTGAACAAGACTGAGTAGTGGCACTATGCCGAAGGGCCCGACTAGGTACCCTTCGGCTAATGGACTTTGTATTATCTGAACGAAATAGTACAAGAAGGTTCTGATACCAGAGACCCGTCCCCTCGCTTAGAGGTGAGAGTGAGCATTTATAGACTCATGCTCACCTATCCTCTGGGAGTATTTACAAATTTGCACCGGGCCTTACATTACACATCTTACTACTTGACCTAAGGGTATGCTAGTACTTCAATCTATATCCGGTACATGCCCCCGGTTGACATTCTCTAAGACCTGCGCCTGGGGCCCGCCATGCCATACGCCCTTTGGCCGTACCGGCCTTCGAACGCCTGCTGGGCCGAAGGTCCTCTGGGCCGCCAGCCCAGTTGGGCCTTGTTTCTTGTTGCTGGGCTGTCTTCTGGCCTTGGGGAGACTAAGGGGTGGGCTTTCCCCCAACAATAGCCCCTCATGGGTGAGATCCGCCTTCGACAGGACCGAAACCGTGATCATGCAAAATGACCACCCCTAGTCCCCCCCCCCTCCCTTTTCGGGCTTGTCCGGAGGCCATCCTTTATTCCGGTTACCTGCAATTGCCAAACATAACCATATTCGATGAAGTTAGTGAATCAACAAAAGCAAGGCACACTAATCGTAGGCACCACGCCATTTTTCCCTCGGCCCGAACGGCCTTCGGACTCCCGGACCCTAACCGCCGCATCGTGTGACATTCCTTAACATACGACAAGCGTGTTGCCATAAATGCGTTCCACGTGTTGAGCTGCTGTAAACGCGCCCGACGTAGTTACCCGGCGCACTACCTGAGCGGTCGCGCCGTCATAAATTTGGCCCACGCACCACGCGTCAGCCATCGGATCAGCGAGTGCGCGATCGGACGCGAGAGATCTCCGTGCGACCCGCGCTCCGTTGGCTATATAAACCAGCCGCTCCCCCCTCTCTTGTCACTTTCGCTTCAACTTTTCGACCGCTTCATGAAACCCTAGCGCTTCCGCTACCAACCCTTTTGCTGCGCCCTACTCAGCACGCACTTGCTCGCATCGGAGGCTGCTCGACATCTTTTCTTCAATCTAGCCAAACACACCCTTCGGCAGATAATGGGCCCTCGGAAAGCTAAGCCCCCGCTCGGGTCTGAGCCGAGACGACTCAACGACAAGAAGGCCAGAAGTCCTTATCTAGGGCCGAGCTCAGTCACCGAAGGGCTACTAGACACATGGGCTTCCGAACCGAAGCTATGGTTTGAGAGGTCCCGAGCGTCAGCGCCGAAGGACGGTGAAACCGTACCCCAACCTCGACCCGGCACGATAGTAGTCTTCGAGCAATTTTTTGAAGTCAGGCTCTGGTTTCCCTGCTCCTAGTTCATCGGAGATGTTCTAGCCCTCTATGGGCTCGAAATACAGCAGGTGCTGCTGAATAGTATCACCCGGCTGGCCTGCTTCGAGTGGGCATTCAAGATGGAGGGCGCCGAGCCGCACGCTGGTGCCTTCGCTGCTACACACTTGGCTTCCCAACGGGAGCATCCTTGTCCCGGAGACCCCACCATGCTGTCAAATTATCTTACCATTACCCTTTGGCCACGCCGCGAACGCGATGTGCCCGCGAAGGGGTCAAGGCAACACTAGGGGAAACAGATCGCCGTCGGCTAGTTCTACTACCACGTGGGCACCGAAAGCAACTTGCGCAGCCGAAATGCAGAGATCATGTACATACCGAAGCCTGTGATCCCGGAGGACAGCGGTCTCACCACCCACGTCCAATTACTGTCCCAAATCACCAAGCGGCTGAGTATGCGAGACTTGGTGGAGGAGTTCTGTGTCGTGGGCGTCGAGCCTCTTCGGGCCGACTGGCACGTGCAGTTCATTACCCAGGATGAGTGGCGACCAGCAACTTGACCGAGAGCGGCTCCTGGAGATTAACTTCGTCGAGATAGAACAACAAGCAAACCACTATCTCTGCCCTTTAATCCAGAAGGAATAGGAGCTGCTAGGGGCATCGAACCGTAGTTGTTCGGCATCGAACCGTAGGTTCCCTTGATAAAATTAGGAATAGCTGAAAATAACATTACAACTTATAGGATTTGACTGGCATGCGTAGAAATGCACGATACATAGAACATTGAACCACAAGATAGGGGTCGTAGCCCCTTGGCGTTGAAACATTGTCAGTCCTCCTTGCCACCACGCTAAAGACGGCGCCCTACCAACAGATAAGCTAACTCACAGTGGTACAAAAAGGGAATGGGATGCAGCCCGATTGCTTCCTCAGGGCACAGCCTAGAACAACCTCGACAGACGTAGCCCGAACGGCTCCTCGGGACACAGCCCAGAACAACTTTTAAAGACGCAGCCCGAACGGCTCCTCGGGACGTAGCTTGGAACAACTTTCTAAAGACGCAGCCCGAACGGCTCCTTGGGTCGTAGCCCGGAACAACACTAACTGGGCTGAGTACAACATACGGGCTCAACCCCAACTTTGTTACACAAAAATAGACATCTGTACCGCCGGAGCTGCTTACAGCGATTTACACATAAAACTGCTTCAACGCATCAGCATTATAGGTGTGCTGCATCGGAGAACCATCCAATTCTAGCAAATGATAGGCCCTCGGCCTGTTTGAGCGATCAACAATGAAAGGACCCAGCCACTTGCTACACAATTTGCCAACGCTGATTGGGTTGGGATTATGTCGAAGGACTAGATCACATGGTGCGAACTCTCTTGAGTGAACCTTGTGATTGTATGTTTTCTCTAAGGACGCGATGTACTTGTGTAGGTTGGCGACTGCTTGCATGCGTACTTCTTCCAACATGTCTTTCGCCACATCATCTTCATTGGCATGAGGCCTGAGTATGCGTAATGATCCAGCATGGATCTCCTCTGGCGTGACCGCCTCGGCACCATACAACAGTCGAAAGGGCGAAAAACCAGTGAACCTTGTAGCGGTTGTCCTGATGGACCAGAGAACATTTGGCATGACCTCGACCCATTTTTCCTTTGGCAAGCCAATCAACGAACAAGAGATCCCAAAGAACAGTGTACCATTCATTCGTTCCACAGCCCCATTGGCTCTCAGGTTAATGACAGAGACCTCACACTTCTTGACCCCTAGGCTAAGGTAGTATTCTTTGAACTTGAGCCCCTCGAACTGTTTACCATTGTCCACAGTGAGCTCTAGTGGAACCCCAAAGCAACAGACCACATTCTTCCAGAAAAATTTCCTAACGTTGTCAGCTGTTATTTGAACCAGCGGTTCGGCCTCCACCCATTGGGAAAAATAATCTATGGCTACCACGGCAAACCGATAGCCCCCCGGAGTAGTAGGCAATGGTCCCACAATATCGATCCCCTAGCGGGCGGGGGCCAAATCGGAGGAATTCGCTACAGGGCTGTAGCAGGTAGGTGAGATTGGCGACCCATCCATTGACATCCAGCACACACCCGGACCAGCTCTTCGGTATCCCGAACAGTAGTAGGCCAATAGAACCCCTGGTGAAATGCTTTAGCGACCAAAGCCCTCGGAGCCAAGTGTGATGAACACAGCCCCTCATGGATTTCTCATAACAACTTCGGCCCATCGGGCTGGTTGAGACAACAAAGCAGAGGAGCGTAGATGCCCCCCTTGTACAAGACATCATCAACAATAGTGTATCCCCGACACCGATGCAGTATTCTCTGCCGCTCCTCTTTGTCATCTGAGACATAGCGCCCTTCGAGACATGCCCGAATAGGAGCCCGCCAATCCTCGGCCGTGATGGCCAGCACCCTTCGGCCTTTCACCACCGGCGCTGTTGTTGATTTACTCATAACCTCATGAAGCACATCACCAGCGACCGGACTCTGTCCGGCCATGGCCTTAGCCAATGCATCTGCTTCTCCATTTTCAGTGCGATGAATATTGTGAACCTTAAAGCCCAAGAAGTACTTGTCCATCTCCCTCACCTTACTGATATACCGAGCCATCTCCGGATCTCTAGCTTGATATCCTTTTGCTAACTGAGCTGAGGCCAACTGAGAACTAAGGCTCGAGCTTGCCGAAGTCCCAACAATATGCCTTCGTATTCCGCAGCATTGTTTGTTGTTTGAAAAGCCAACGTGGTAGAGAATCGCATGGTTTGTCCTCCGGGAGATGTAATAACTGTAGCACACTCTGCTCCGGAGGCCCCCCAAGCACCATCAGTGTGAACTGTCCAAACTGGGTCCTCCGGAACATCCTGAGCTAAGTCTTTGGCTTTGCCGTGAGGAGTCCATTCGGCCACAAACTCCGCCAATACTCCAGATTTGATGGCCTTGCGAGCAACAAAGGTGATGTTATATTGAGCCAACTCAGCCGCCCATTTCAACATAGCACTGGAAGCCTTATTATTTGTCAATACGTCTCGCAGTGGATATCTGGTAGGTATGGTGATAGGATGATCATCAAAGTACTATCACAACTTACGTCAAGCCATGACCACAACATATAACATTTTGTCTATCACATTGTAGTTACATCGTAATGTTGTCAATGTTTCCGACACATAGTACACCGGCAACTGCTGAAAAGCATCACTGCCCTTCGGTGCTTCATAGACCAAGACTGCACTCACTGCCTTCAGCGCCGCAGCAATATATACCAGCAAAAGAGCCTTCGGTGGAGGTGGCTTGAGAGTGGTAAGTTCAACAAGATACTTTTTGAGCGCTTCGAACGCTAACTATTGCTCCTCACCTCATGTGAATGCCCGGGGACTGCGAAGTGCCTCGAAGAAAGGTAAACTCTTTTCAGCCAATCTAGAGATAAACCTGCTCAACGCTACAACATGGCCAGTGAGTTTTTGCAATTCTTGAATAGAGGCCGGAGGCTGCATATCCATGATTGTCTTGATTTTGACCGGGTTCGGGTTAATTCCTTCATTCGACACCAAATACCCCAGCAGCTTTCCTGAACGCACCCCAAACATGCACTTCACCAGGTTCAGTCGCATCCCTACCCTCCGCAGGTTAGCGAATGTCTCTGCCAAGACTTTCACATGGTCCGCCTCTTCAACACTTTTGACAACAATATCATCAATATAAGCTGCCGCATTGCGTCCCATCTATGTACCCAATGTAGCTTTAACAGTACGAGAGAAAGTTGCCCCAGCATTCTTCAACCCGAAAGGCGTTCGGTTGTAGCAATATATCCCCCCTGGTATCTGAAATGCTGTCAAAGGCTGATCTTCTATAGCCAACCAGACCTGATGAAATCCCGAGTAACCATGCAAAAAACTCATCAGTGCACATCCTGCTGTTTCATCCACCAACTGGTCTATACGAGCTAGCGGAAAATCATCCTTCGGGCAGTGCTTGTTCAAAGTTGTAAAATTAATGCACATGCGCCACTGGCCATTTGGTTTTTTAACCAACACGGGGTTTGCAAGCTAGATGGTTCTGTCAATAGACGGAATGACGTTTGAATCCAGCAATTTCTATACTTCGGCTCTCAAGATGCTGGCCTTTTCCTCTGTCCAAACTCTGATTCGCTGCTTGACTGGACGTACCTTCGGATCAACACCCAACCGATGCTCAGCGATTGATCTATCGATACCGGGGAGGTCTTTCGGCGACCACATGAAGACATTTGTATTGTTTTTCAAGAATTGCATCAACTGCACCTCTACATCTTGTGATAATTCCTTGCCAATCAGCACTGTTTCATCCGTTCGATCGGCACACAGCACAAATTCTTTGGTGCCTTCAACCGGTGTGACCTTCGGTACCCACTTGGGTGCTGCCTGTGGTCCCACCACAAGACTCTTGGTCTGACAATCTTCAGCTATAACATGGATATGATGTTGCCCCGGTGATGACCCAAACTCCAGCCTTCGGGCCTTAACTTGATCCCCATACACTGTGATGACACCCTCTGGTCCGGGCATTTTCATGCATAGGTAGCCATGATGAAGCACCGCTAGGAATCTGTTGATAACCCTCCGGCTCAACAGGGCATTATAAGGATAGTTCATCTCTACCACATCGAACCGAATATTCTCTGTTTGGTGCCCCCCTAGTTCAGAGAATGACACTTTCAGCATGATACTGCCTATCGCATGAATGGGCTCTCCTCCAAACCCCTGCAGCGGAACTGAAGAAGCCTGTAGGTCAGATCTGCCATAACCCATCTTCTCAATAGTACTCCAGAGAATGACATCGGCCGAACTCCCTCCATCAAGCAAGACTTTGCGTACATCAAAGCCATTGATGTTGACCGCCAACACGAAGGCATCATCATGCGGAAAGATCATCGGCCTCAAATCAGCCGCTGAGAATGAAATCGACACGTCCATCCAGCGAGTAACCCCAACCAGAGGGTATGTAGCCACATGATTTACTTGACGAACGTGCTCTCGGCGCTGCCTCTTAGAGGAGAACTCATGCCCTGATCCTCCAGTTATAGCAAAGATTGTGCCCCGAGATGCCCCCAGATTCTGAATGTGCAGCACGGGTTGTGCCCTTTCGGGACAGTTGTCCGGCTTCAGCTGCGGTGGAGGCGGTAAGTGCTCCGCCGAGGGGGCCGGAAGCGCGAGCTGAGGCAGAGGGGATGGTAGTGCAATTATTTGTGGCGGTGGGGCAGGATGGTGGTACTGCGGAAAAGGCGGTTGGTGAAAATACGGGGGAGGGGGGTAGAAGGCAGCAGCATGTGTGTATTGAGTATGCATCACCTGCCTAGTTTGCTCAGCCTCTTGCCGCACTCTTGCATCAGATAGTGCTTTGATATCAGGGCAATAATTGGAGTTATGCGTGCACCCCGGGCCATGAAACGCACAGTAGAAAAGTTGTCCCGACCGAGGCTGCCTCGGTCCCGGATGTAACGGAGGTGGCTGAGGGCATCTGGGTGCTGATCCCGAGATCCCCCCATGCTGGACATTGAAAACCTCGCGTCGAGTAAAGCTGCGGCCTGCTCCGCCCTGACTTGGACGCCAGCCTCCGGTGTTCAAATTCTGCCCTTGCCCCATCATCACACCCGAGCGTGCCTTCCGACGCTCTTCCTCTTCATCCTCTTCTACCCGTACCTGTCCTTCCAAGATGCTCAACAATTGATCCAGGGTTTGAGGTTGCTCCACCCGAATAGCACTCCTAGCCGCTCCCATCCGGAGCCCCTTCGCAACAGACTCGATCATCGTGGCCTCATGAATGTCGGACACCTGGCACTTCAAATGTATGAACCTCCGGGTATAGTTGGCCAGTGTTTCACCCTCTCTCTGCACACAGGCAGCCAGATCCCGAACTCCCACCGGCCTGACATGATTTCCCCTGAAAAGTACCGAGACTCCCTCTTTAAGTTGCGCCCATGATCCAACGCTCCCCGGCGACAGCTTAGCATACCAGGTACCCGCTATTCCTTCCAATGCTAGTGGAAAAGATTTGGCCTTTACTACATCATTCCCTCCGGCTGACTCCACAGCTGTTTCATACCTCATGAAAAACTCCTTAGCATCGGAAGTCCCTGCGAACGTTGGAAGCTTGACCGAAGCCAACCTTACGGGCCACTGCACCGCCTGTAATTCGGCTGCCAAAGGAGAGTTAGGATCCGCTAGCTGCACCGGGTGAAGGCTTCCAGTTGAATGCGCCCTTGCCCCATCTTCACAAAATTCCTCATACACTAGAGCTTGCTCCACGGGGATCCCACCTTTCCGAAGGATCTCCAACTGTCTGCTCAGCTGCTCCTGCCGCCCCTTAGCCGCTTCAATTCTCTGGTTGTAACCAGCCTCTTGCTGCGCTAGATTTTGCAGAGCCTGTGTCCATAGTATCTGCTCTTCGGCTACCCTTCTTTGCCTTTCGACTTCCTGTTCCATCAGCTCTTCCCGTAGTGCATCTTCTTGCTGCTTTCTGACACGCTCCTCTGCCACCCGACTCGTATATTCTGCTTCCTCTTGAGTGAGCTGCCCCTCAGCGGTTTCTCCCTCAGCCATAACTTCTTGCCCACCTTCATTGACCTCATCAGACGCTTCTTCGACAAAACCCTCGACCTCTTCCCGGAATGGGCGTGCCCCGGACGCCGCCGATGTTTCTGGACGAGCGACTTCCACTGCCGCCCTGCTCCGGGTTGTTGCTTGCTGCGACAGACCCGAAGCGGGTGGTCTCTTGCCTCCTGCCATGCCTACGTGCTTTGATGTTTAACTTCCCACGGCCGGCGCCAGCTATTGTGATTACAAGTCCAGAACAAACACTCTATGGGCTAGCCGAGGGCTGGGCAGGCCGAAGGCCCCTCGAACAAGCTACAACGGGAGTGAACAAGACTAAGTAGCGGCGCTATGCCGAAGGGCCCGACCAGGTACCCTTCGGCTAACGGACTTTGTATTATCTGAACAGAATAGTACAAGAAGGTTCTGATGCCAGAGACCCGTCCCCTTGCTCAGAGGTGCGGGTGAGCTTTTATGGACTCATGCTCACCTATCCTCCGGGAGTGTTTACAGATTTGCCCGGGGCCTTACATTGTACATCTTACTACTTGACCTAAGGGTATTCTATTACTTTAATCTACATCTGGTGCATGCGCCCGGCTGTTATTCTCTAACACCTGCGCCTGGGGCCCGCCGCGTCGTACGCCCTTCGACCATACCGGCCTTCGGACGCCTGCTGGGCCGAAGGTCCTCTGGGCCGCCAGCCCAGCTGGACCTTGTTTCTTGTTGTTGAGCTATCTTCTGGCTTTAGGGAGACTAAGGGGTGGGCTTGCCCCCAATAAATGTGTCATACAAAATATGAGAGATGAAAGGGAAGAGTCTCATTCCACTGTTATTTGTCTTTCATCCTCTAGGAAAGAGTGTAAATAGCCTTTCATCTAGATGAAAGATATCTCATGTCTCTCTCTTCTTAAAGTTCCTGCTATGTCATCTAAGTCTGATGTGGCAGCTAATTAATTGCCAATAAAAGACCCATTAAGACTGATCTTAGCCCATAAAAAACCTGCACTAGAGCATAGAGCCAACCCCCCCCCCCTCCATTGATAGGACACTATCGCCCCAACCACTAAAAGCACAGTCCTCAGAGCACAAAAGCGGGGGCATAAGCTTCACCCGCCCGATCGACCACTCCGCAAGTGGTTGAAGATGACCGTGCAACTTTCAATCACCCCTTTGAGTCATCGGATCTAGATCCAACGGCTTATAATTATTATACATATAATCCTATAAAAATAAATCAAAACATAAAGTAACAAACCATTGACTTAAAACTTTCAGTCTATTGAAGGCTAGAAAATATGTTTTTCCTTTTCACATTCTTGACGCCATAGCTAGCCTCTAGCTGATCCATACTTCGCAGGCCGGGGCATCCCAATCCACGGCTTGCAGCCACGCCCCTCTGTAGGCGCCTGATTACCATACTCCAGGAACACGAACTTATGCATGTTGTATTGCATCCGGTCCAGACAATGTTGCTGCCTTCCATGACAAGGAGCGAGTACACATCAAACTAACTGGAACGTTCCTATCGAGAAGCAATATACAATTAAGGAAAAAAGAAAGCAAATTTGTTTTTTTTTTAGACAAATTTGTTTGTAGCGATGGTCGCTTTTACACAGCTTTGCTATCGAAGCCATGAAAGAAGATGTCACGCCCCGGTAGGAAAGTACGTCAACGCTAATATAGAGAAATAGAGTAATAGACCTGCACGCTGCCGTTTGCATAAATAAAAGATGAACGACAGGCATCGGATCTCCACTACTACACGGCGTGATTGGGTGCGATGGCAGCCGAGGACGAGGTGGAGGCGAGGGACTGGGCGGAGCTGCCGCGGGATCTGCTGCTAGTGGTGCTCCAGAGGCTGGACATCGCCTCCATCGTCTTCGGCCGCGAGACGCGGGAGGAGCCCGAGCTGTGGCGCCGCATCGACATCCACAACCCGCCCAAACCTGCCCCCCGCGGCGTCAATTGTAGCCAACTCCGTGCACTGGCGCACACTGCCCTTCGACGCAGCGCGGGGCGGTGCGAGGCCTTCTGGGCAAAGGGTATCTCAGAGGATGACTACGTCGCCTTTTTCCGGTGCTACACGTGAGGATTCTTCACTCAATTAAGTTAAGTTTGTTCTTCCCAGACCAAAAAAAATGTAACGCACTTATATGATCATGAGACTTCTATGTTTTGCAGGGCACCATTGCTGAAGAGCCTTCGGCTCATCTCTTGTGAGATGTCAACAGTCAGTCTCAGCATAGATATAAAGAGGTTCCCCCTACTTGAGGAGCTAGAGTTATCCCTTCATTATTCCTCGGAATCGTTTGACAACACCTACATGGTATGCCGCTGAGGCCTGCCCGCACCTGAAGATCCTCCGTCTGATCAAGGATGCAGGATACCACAGGAACTCCCGTCTCCTTAGTAAGGACAAAGAAGCCATGGAGATTGCGAAGATGCGCCAGCTCCGGTCTTTGCAGCTCTCCGGGAACAGCCTCAGCAACGACGGCCTGGCCGCCATCCTAGGCGGTTGTGTGCATCTGGAGTTCCTCGACATCCACCACTGTTTCAACATCAGCATGTGCAGCGACAGCATGTTCCTTGATGTGGCGGGAACTTCGAACCCTTTCTTGATTGATATTCGGATTGTCGGTAGTGTGCGTACAACTGATGAAAAGTGCAGAATTAGCGTGCGGTTTGGTGTAACGTAACCCGATTACACAGAGTTATTCTTTTTTGATCGAAGTGTTCTCGTTTCTTCAGTGTTCTGATTCCATTACCGGTGAGAACCAAACAAAGTCTATATTCTCTTACATTGATTATTACACTGTAGTTTGTTATTATTTGCGATTGCATTACCACTCTCTAACCAAACAGCACCAGGTGTCAATGTTAATGCGGTTTTGAGTATTATGCTGTTTCTACGATTGCGTACAAAATTGTTATATGGAATAATGATGGGCGGACAACATGTCCTTGTGTTAAGTACACATGTTGCACGACAACAAAAAAGGGTTATTCGGATTGAGATATAATGTAGAGATCAATTTCAGAAGCAGGCTATGCAGATCTATATCTATACACCTTAATAAGAGAAGTGGGGTTGTCTAGCAGTATTTTTCATGTCCGCGCATCTTGAATCGTTCGCACTCGTCACGCTCGCCCAACTTCCGACTTTGTTCCGTACTCGTTCAATCAAGTCTACCCACGTCCCATGACGTGAATACAAACGATGCCTACCATGACGTGAATGTACATATACAAACTCTACAAAGTCGAATATCTTCTTCAGTCACGATTCATGAATACATGTCTCCTTCGGTGATGAACTGTGTTCTAACAAAGCTAGGTCGCCTGTCAGTGCCAACCGGGATTCATCGCTGCCGGTTATTACCTGGAGCGTAACCTTCCTCCGCATATTTGGATTTGAGGCGTGCTCTTCAACATAATGTAAATTAAAATTGCTATAATTTATTTTGTTAATTTGAAGTTGCTACAAATTAATTTGTTTGATCTATTTATTGTCGGTTTAATTGTATATCTTTTTTGCAAACTATTTATGCAAATTGATTGTTTGATCAATCTGTAATTCGCTCATATATATATATATATATATATATAGGTGTAAATAGTTTCTTGCAATTTTTTTAAAAACCCGTAACACATGAGTATTTTACTAGTAAGAATAAATAAATGGTACTTCAACACTTTTGTCTAACGGGGAGGATCCTTCAGATTTCAAACTCGTCTCGTGCTCCTCGCTGCCCGATTACAGAGAGTTATTCCATTACGATAGATCGTGTTTGTAATCTGAAGGTAATCGGGTCCACCGTAATCTGATTCCGCCTTTCACGAAATTGCTACCAACCTCGCAGGGGTGTAATAATGGAAACTGATTTGTCGCTACCCGTCCTCGTCTACGTCAGCACACGCTCATCTCGTGCTCCTCGCTGCCAAGGCCACCGCCGACGAATGGGAAGAGCCAACGGAGCTCTACGCAGCTTCGCTCTCTTCCTAAATCAAGCCTCGAATGGCCACCGCCATTGATGTCGTTGTTGGATGGTTTGGGACAGCAGAACGTGTGGATCAGGCAGGTTCCAGCGAGATCGTGCTGTTGACAAACACTACCACAAATAGGCTCTATAGCGGCGGCAGTCCAAAGCTCGCAGCGGCGCAACCCAAAGTGAGCCGCCGCTACAGAGCCTTGGGGGCCTGCCGTGATTTGAGCTGCCGCTACAGAGCCCCTTATAGTGACCGCCGCTATAAATGGCTAATGTTTATAGCGGCCACTATTTAGGGCATACTAGCGGCGGTTGACAATACCAACCACCGTTATAAAGTGCCCAGCCTATAAATATCGTGTTCCGACAGCTCCCCTGTTTCACTCGAACAGTGACGGCCTAAAAATTGGGCAAATCATGAAAATAAAAGGGGGAGGGTTTTGAGTTTTTTTTTTGCAGAAATTTGATCACTAAGGTAAGAGGAACTCATCCCATTAGTTTTTTTTGTTCTCATTTTGAAATCAAGTAGAATTTTAGGGTTTAAGTTTGTTAGGTTTTCATCGAATTTTAGCTAAATTTGTTTGATTTCGATGGTTCTATTTGGCTATAGTTAAAGTTTATGAAGCGATACATTATCTCTTTTCATCACTACACAAAAAAATTATTATATCTGGCTTCTTTTATGACAATGAGAATCTAGATCTAGTTTGATTTTTAGAAGAGAGAGAAGATAGTATTAGGGTAAGGGGGATGTTAATTATTTTATTATTTCTTGATAAAAATTAGATAATATATAAAATAATATGATATTTGTTTCATTTTACGTTGCATAATATTTCTCACTTAATGTATATTATATTTCAATGTTTAAATATTTAGTAAATATTTAAATTTTTTATTATACATAATTAATTAATTAATTTCTAATATTTTGGATAGATTGTGATAAAAGTTAAATAATATATAAAATAATTTGATGCTTGTTTGATTTTACCTTGTATAATATTTTTCACTTCATGTATATTATATTTTAATGTTTATATATTTAGTGAATATTCAAATTTTTTATTATTAATTAATTTTTGGGTCTCTGTTCAAGGTCGTTCGCGATGGATAGATCTTGGATGTACGAGGCACCAAGACCGGGTCCAATATTTTTACGAGAAGTTTCTAAATTCATCGAAGCGATCGATGAAAATGCTCGACATGAATGGATGACTGATATATATTGTCCGTGTTTTGATTGCAAGAATCAGAAGCTGTGGAATGGTTCTATTTGGCTATAGTTAAAGTTTATGAAGCCATACATTATCTCTTTTCATCACTAGACAAAAAAATTATTATATCTGGCTTCTTTTATGACAATGAGAATCTAGATCTAGTTTGATTTTTAGAAGAGAGAGAAGGTAGTATTAGGGTAAGGGAGATGTTAATTATTTTATTATTTCTTGATAAAAATTACATAATATATAAAATAATATGATATTTGTTTCATTTTACGTTGCATAATATTTCTCACTTAATGTATATTATATTTTAATGTTTAAATATTTAGTAAATATTTAAATTTTTTATTATACATAATTAATTAATTAATTTCTAATATTTTGGATAGATTGTGATAAAAGTTAAATAATATATAAAATAATTTGATGCTTGTTTGATTTTACCTTGTATAATATTTTTCACTTCATGTATATTATATTTTAATGTTTATATATTTAGTGAATATTTAAATTTTTTATTATTAATTAATTTTTGGGTCTCTGTTCAAGGTCGTTCGCGATGGATAGATCTTGGATGTACGAGGCACCAAGACCGGGTCCAATATTTTTACGAGAAGTTTCTAAATTCATCGAAGCGATCGATAAAAATGCTCGACATGAATGGATGACTGATATATATTGTCCGTGTTTTGATTGTAAGAATCAGAAGCTGTGGAATGAGATAGAAGTAATAAAGTCACACTTGGTGCGGAGAGGTTTTGTTGAGTGGTACACGAGATGGACAAAATATGGTAAGAACAGTATGATCGATATGGAATTTGATAAGTATATTGAAGTTGAAGTCAAAGCTGTCAATTTGATGAGCATATTTGGTGGCATTGTTAATGCGGTTTGGAGTATTATGCTATTTCTACGATTGCGTATGAAATTGTTATATGGAATAGCTTATGGGCAGACAAGATGTCCTTGTTGTTAGTACACATGTTGCACGACAACAAAAAAGGGTTATTCGTATTGAGATACAATGTACGGATCAATTTCAGAAGCAAACTATGCATATAAGAATAATAAACGGTACTTCAGCACTTTTGTTTAACGTTACTATAAGAAAATCAATCTTTGTTGCGTGTCAGAAACTATGTCGTGTGTTTTTTTTATGGGCACACGGCAAAGATGGACGTTTTTCATGTGCTAAAATAGAATACACAACAAAATCTTTGTCGTGTGTAAAAAAAATTAACACACGATAAAGATAGATGTTCGCCATGTGTTTTTTCTTGGTACTTTGCAAACATGCTCTTTGTCGAGTGTTTTTTCTAACACTCGGCAAAATAAATTATATTTTAAAATCATAAATTAATTTAAATAAAATTTTTTTGAACTACAAAATTATATAATTTTTGAAAACCTATAACGTTTATTTTGATTATTTGAATACTACTCAATTTAATTTATTACATTGTTTATAAAATCTAATAATCTCATATAGTTTCATAAAATATTCGGTGAGACATATAAGATTCGTGAATAACATTACTACCAATTTGTAAAATGAACTATTTACGAAAACAAAAATTTTAGATCTTAATAAATTATATAACTTTATAGTTTAACACTTTTTTATTTGAATCAATCTGGTCAACAAAAAGCAAATATTATAAAAATACACTCAAGTGTATTATGTTTGGCACTCGACAAACATTATTCTTGCCGAGTGTATTTTATTTTGCACTCGGTAGATATGCCCGACAAAATACACTCAACAAAGAGGTATAATATAAAAAGAATGAAATCTGAGTGTAGTCATAAATAAATGTGTGGTGCAATAGGGGAGTCTACACGCGAAGGTGAGGTTGCGTGTTTGAATCTTGATGGGCGCACTTTGTGCGTAGCGCGCAAAAAAAACATTGCGATGTGCTAATTTTTAGGTTTTTCATGATTTATATTTTATCGGCTTTGCCATATATATTTTGACATATGGCAAAACCTTTTCCGTGTGCCCGATAGAAGACACAGGGCAAAGCCGGCTTTATCGACAGATTTTTTACCATGCACGCTTTACCACATACAACCCACAACAGAGACTTTGCCTTGGATTTTTCGGGTGTTGCCGTATATATTGGACACATGGCAAACCTCTGCTTTCCCGTAGTTCATGGAGGATCCTTTAGATTTCAATCTTCGATGCATGATATTCAAAAGAAATCAAAGAAACCTATTACTAAAACGCCAGACATTAAAAGTGTACGCGCCTACAGCATATTTCTGATCTTTATTCTAATACTCTGAAGAAACCAAAATGTTAATCGAAACAAATTCACCCATTTTAAAATAAAATCATTACAGCTTAACCAAATTAGCTTAGAATATGACAGAAGCAGCTGCCAATGCTTGGTATTCAAGTTTCCTGTCCTGTCCATCCCCTATCAAAGAGTTACCAAACATGCAAACTGATTGCTGGAAAAGTACGGAGCTTAGATTTCTGATATACAACATTGGACAACTTAGACAACCACAAATATTTTAGAAAACTTAGAAGTCAATAACTTGTTAGTTACAAATACTTACAGAATCTTCCTTTCTCGATGGTGGTGTCAAATAATCAGCCTGGAAATGAAGAAGAGTCGGATGCAGGGATCGCTCGCAGCCCGTTCAGACCGCACGGATCGGAGTCTTAGTCACTTATCATATATTTCTACTTGTTATCGTGTGAACTTATGTATTTGAGTACCTATTAGCTTGTGAAAACCCTAGGCACCATTGCCGAGTGTTGTGATCATGGCACTCGGCAAACCGTGGGCACTTTACCCAGTGCCATGTGCAACACACTCGGCAAAGAACTGAAGTCGGCACATATTTGGTCGGATGATTTTGCCGAGCTAAAAGGTTTGCCGAGTGCTTGAGTGCTCGTTGACCTGGCACTCGGCAAAACCTGGACCCTTTTCTGAGTGCCCGATCAAAAGGGCACTCGGCAAACGGTCGTTTTTTGCCAAATAGCAAAAATCTTTACCGAAGGCCTGATATTTAGCACTCGGCAAAGAGACCATGCCAAAACTGTAGCTGTCAAGTGCGTCTGTTTCCCCGTAGTACAAGAGATCAAAGTCAGGGTATTTCCCCATTATAAAAAAAGAAAAAGAAATAATCACATTTGCTGTGAAGTTTTGTCCGCTGCTACACAACTTCTTTAGGACGAAGCCACACAAGATGTGACGTTCTATGTGTTATAAACCGATGCCGCTAATACGATGAAGAACAAAGAAATCAAACCACAGAGGATACGAGATTTAACGTGGAAAACCCTTCCAAAGCAGAAGGAAAAAACCACGGGCGCCAACCAGCAAAACTTCATTATCAAGAGTTAGGGTTACAACGCCGACGAGATGACAGTGGCTTATAAGAAGATAATGATCATAGGTAAAATCCTAAACAATATTATGTACCATACTACCAGCCCCCCACTTTGCTACGGCCCAAGCCTCCGGCGACGGGCCTCCGCTTCGCTCCATAAGAAGTCGGCCTCCATTTAATAATAAATTTAGAACATAACTCAACACTATGGGCAAATTAAGCAATGCCAACAGCGCAATGGCCCCACTTGCTGCCTTTTGCATATATATGTAAGCTGTGGTAATTAATAAAGACTAGTCTATCTACCAACCCATTTGTGCGGCTAGTCCATATTTAATTTTGTAGTAGTAAGATCATTTTTCTTCAATGTTATACTTTCACCGTATAAAAATTATATTATCTAAAGTCCACTTTACTCCCTTCAAGTATGGGCGAAGTCCAGATAACCCTCTAAACTATTGTTTGGTTTGTTTTACCCTCTATTATTTGTTACACTAGACCGTTTTACACATTTGACTAGTATTTTAATCATGAATTGCTGATATAGATTGAGATTAAGTTGAGATTGTCGTACGCATGTCTTATCTAACATGACAAATGAATTAATATGATATATAACAAATCATGGCCCAGTTATAATATGTGCACCCTTATTTCTGGTCGCGCATGAGAACAGAGAAAATGGACCAAACATAACAAAGTATGGATACGAATTGGATTATATGACTCATTTAGTCCTTTGTCATATTGTACGATACTTGTATAAAGGTTAAGAGGACAATTCTAACTCACATATCAACAAGTTAGGATTAAAATACCAATTAAAGATGTAAAATAATCTATTTATACAAATTATGGAGATAAAATGAACTAAAAAAAAGTTCAGGAGATTATTCGGACTTCGGCCATACTTAGAGGGAGTAAGGTGGACTTTATCCTATTATCAAACTATTTCATGAAATCCTAAATCCAACACAAAAATTGAGTGACGTTTTAATTACTATGTCCACCTTTATCGGGTCCACCGTAATCAGATTCCGGCTTTCACAAAATTGATATCCACGTCGCAGGGGTGTAATGGAAACTGATTTGTCGCTACCTGTCCTCGTGTCTCGTGCTCCTCGCCGCCAAGGCCAAGGCCGACGCATGGGAAGAGCCAACGGAGCACTACGCAGCTTCGTTCTCTTCCTATAAATCAAGCCTCAAATGGCCGCCGTCATTGATGTCGTTGGAATAATTGAAGGTTGGGACAGCAGAACGTGTCGATCAGGCAGGTTCCAGCGAGATCGTGCTGTTGGCAAGGAGCTGCCTCCAGCATTTGGTGAATACACTACACCATCACCTACCTTTTCCCAACCCCTGCAACTATCGGCAATAATAACCGTATGGATAAATTCCACTTTACTCCCTTCAAGTATAGACGAAGTTTAGATAACCCTCTAATTAAATTACTGTTTGGTTTGTTCTACCCTATTATTTGTGAAACTAGAATGTTTTATATCTTTGACTGGTATTGTAATCCTAAATGGCTGCTATATTTCGGAATGGAGTTGAAATTATCGCTCTCAACCTTATACATGTCTTGTCTAACATAATAAATAAATTAATATAACATATAACTCTATCCTAACCCAATTATGATGTGTGTGCACCTTATTTCTATGTCGTCTTACCTTCCTTTCTGTTCCATACATTTCTTGAGGCGCTCAACCATTAGAAGTTCTGGTCACTAACGAGATCACTCAATCCGTGTCACCGCGATGTCCTCGATTTGCCTATCATCAACTCCCTATAGTTGTAGCCCAATTGTACTTCTCCTTGTGCAAGCGAGAGAACCGAGAAAAAAATCACACACACACAAGAGTATAAACTTAAATATAATTATGTGACTTGTTTAGTTCTTTATCATGTTATACGACACATATGTGTGAAAGTTGAGAGAGTAATCCTAACTCAAATCCTAGTCCATATCAGCAAATTAAGATTAAAATACTGATTAAAGATATAAAATAATCTATTTTAACAAACCATGAGGATAAAATGAACAAATGATAGTTTAGAGGTTATCCGGACTTTGGTCACACTTGAAAAAAGTAAAGTGAACTTTATCCTAATCATATTAAGTGACATCGTATATGTCGGCAAAAGGCTATGCCGACATTTAGCAAACAGTTGTAAGAAAGAAGGACGAGATTTGGCCATAGCTTCCCCTTGAATCAATGGCAGAGCGCGCCATCCTCCCCCTTCCATGTCTTGCTCTTGGACGTTCCGCCTCGTTGTGCCTCTGTGGCGACGGTGGCCACATCAATTGATGGCGCAGGTGCGACTGCCAACGTTGCAGGGAGAAGCATCAATTCTCGTCCTTGACGATGGAAGTATGGCCCGACCCCCATCTGCACACACTGGTTATGCATCTTTTGGCAAGCCTGGTGTGCTCGTTTCTTCGGTGTTCTGATTCCATTAGCGGTGAGAACCAAACAAAGTCTGTATTGATGTCTTACATTGATTATAACACTGTAGTTTGTTATTATTTGCGATTGCTTTACCACTGTCTAATAACCAAACAGCATTTGGTGACATTGTTAATGCGGTTTGGAGTATTATGCTGTCTCTACGATTGCGTACAAAATTGTTATATGGAATAACGATGGGCGGGCAAGATATCCTTGTTGTAAGTACACATGTTGCACGACAACAAAAAAGTGTTATTCGTATTGAGATACAATGTACAGATCAATTTCAGAAGCAGGCTATGCAGATAAGAATAAATAAACGGTACTTCAACACTTTTGTCTAACTTGGAGGATCCTTCAGATTTCAAACTCTGATGCATGATATTCAAAAGAAATCAAAGAAATCTATTACTAAAACGCCAGGCATTAAAAGTGTACGCACCTACAACATATTTCTTATCTTTATACCCCAATACTCTGAACAAACCAAAGAAATCTCTTCCATATGTAATATAGGGCCAAAATGCTAATCCAATTTATTGCAATACTCTGAAGAAACCGAAATGCTAATCAAAATAAATTCTACCATTTTAAAATAAAATCATTACAGCTTAACCAAATTAGCTTAGCATATGACACAAGCTGCTGCCAAGGCTTGGTATTCAAGTTTCCTATCCATCCCCTATCAAAGAGTCACCAAACATGCAACTGACACAAGCTGCTGCCAAGACTTAAATTTTTGATAGCACAGCTAATGGAATAGTACGTGTAACAAAAAATATTGGTAGTGTCAATCACCTAAGAATCTTGTAAACCCCTGAACAGATATAATGCATGGATGTCATCAGCCATACGGTGTATGTTTCACCTGATAGAGCCAAATCACATGCATTGTGTTACATTAGATCCAACGAATGTTGATACCGTCCACGAGAAGGCTTGATTATATAGCAAGCCTAACGGGAACATTCCATGAAGTTTGTAAGAAAAAGCATAATATTTGTCTTGAGTGATTGTTTGTGCTGAGTAGTTCGCCCACAAAGTCACGAAAGACGTGACGTTCCGGTCAGATAAACCCAACGGGTACCAAGTACGTAACGCCGACGGTGAAATGGACCCCTGCGCGTCATTTTACATACCCCTACCATTCTTAATTAAAAATATTCATAGCGTGTTAAAGATAAAAGAGGCATCACAACATTTTCACCAGTCCGTCACCACAAACGTCAAAGCCGCTACAAGGAACGATGGAGCCCGAATCCTCCTCACTTCGCCAATGCCGTCCTAGGCTTCATGATGGGAAGCCACCGTCACCGCCGCCGACGACGGAAGGCGAGGAGACGGGAGACTGGGCAGAGCTGCCACGTGATGCGTTGCTGATTGTGCTCCACAAGTTGGAAATCTTGGACATCATCTTCGGCGTTGGTCATGTGTGCCACTCCTGGCGCCGTGTGACGCAGGAGGAGCCAGAGCTGTGGCGCCGCATCGACATGCTGCGCCTCGCCAAACTGGAGCCGCACCGCTATAGCCAATTCCAGTCACTTGCGCACAGCATCGCAAGGCGCAGCGCGGGGCAGTGTGAGAGCTTCTGGGCAATAGGTTTCCCGGACTACTACTTCACCGTCTTCTCCCATGGAGTCACGTGAGGATTCTTAACTTAATTTTTAGTTCCCCTAAGAGGAAGGATGTAACTATATATATGTAAGGAACAAGTCTCAACTTTATATTAGCAGGGCACCCATGCTGAAGAGCCTTCGGCTGATCTGTTGCAACATGTTTTCGTTCAGTCTGAAGGAAGCAATACCAAAGTTCCCCCAACTTGAGGAGCTAGAGTTGTCACTTCACACGGACATGTTCAACGATATGTACGAGGTGTGCGCGGCCGCGGCCGAGGCCTGCCCACTTCTGAAGACCCTCCGCCTGAACAAACAACGCTACCACTGCAATTCCCGTGTAGAGGACAAAGAAGCCATGGAGATCGGAAAGATGCATGGACTCCGATCGCTGCAACTCTTCGGCAACAGCCTCGGTAACGACGGGCTGGCCGCCATCCTCGACGGTTGCCCGCAGCTGGAGTATCTTGACGTCCGCCATTGTTTCAGCATCAGGATGGACCGTGATAACATGCAGAACAGGTGTGCTAGGATCTGGACCTTCAAGCTCCCCAACGACCCAATGGACGACTACAACCTGCCCTTTAGAAGCCCAAAGAGGTGGTGCAACGTGGAAACCCCAGTTAGGAACTTGAGCTTTCGTTGGGATGTATATTGGGATTCTTTGTAACGTGTACAAAAGAAAAACAGAGTAAGTCTGGAGTATTATGCTACTATTCTACATCACATTATGTAATTTGTACACAAATTGCTGAATGGAAATGCATGATATATGATCTTTTCTGGACACGGTTGTTGAGCTTCGGCCACGTTTTCTGGTCCACGTGTAATCCAAATGTGCGCCTGACGGAACAACGAAGGAAAACACGTTGCATTAGATTTCATTGTTTCAGTAACTCCATTGGCATAGGAAAAGGAGAAGGGACAGCTTCATCTAGCCATGCAAGCGGGAAAACATGAAATCTAATGCAAGCGGAGGTGAGGCAAGTGATTAGGTTGCATAGCTTGGGAGAAGATTGTATTCAGCTTTATTGGCCTTGGGCGAAAAGGCGATGGAGTCCCACCCTCCATGTGGTGATAGCGTTGATTGTTCGTTCATGCACCAATTTAGTCCTTTTGTACCACCATATCTGATTTCTTCTTGGACTTATCCTCTTGCTTCGACATTTTGCCAAATTATTCCTCCAAATGGAATTCGTAGCACCAGGACTGGAGCAAGCACAGGTCTTCCCTGGTTAGAAGTCTACGATGACCCATGAGAGATCATGCCAGTAAGAACATGAGATGGACGATGTGGAGAATTTGTAGAGTCTACTGCAGCACGGAGTATCACATTAGGATAGGTGAATGGTCTTGCTAACTGCTAAGAGTCTACATCCACTTTGGTGGTTGTATGGCATAGGCTACAGAGTATCTGGTAATAAAAGGAGAGAAATATGTGATGGCTAATAGATATTTAATGGAATAATTTTCAATCTGTGAGCAATTTTTTAACCGCTAAAAAGAATCTAATATCCATGAAAGAAATTCTAGAAAAAAAAGAATGGAAAAATGTAAGCGGGCAATTTGCAACTACCAACAAATAATCTTTCAATTTGTGAGCAACTTTCCAATTACTAAAAAAGATCTTATAGTTAAGAAAGAAATTTTAGAAAAAAAAACTGAAATATGGCAGGTGAGCATATTGGAATTCCAACAAATGTTACGTGAGCAATTTGGTAAATAGGAGATAATTAAAAAGAATTTATAGCATATTTTTTGTAATGGTATTGGTGGGTAATTTTTAAAAAATATCTAAGGGTATTTTGATATAATTATTTTCTAATGGAAATAGTGGGTAATTTTCTCTTTTATTTTCTTTCAATAACGTGAGAATTTATAGTCCTTGAGAGTGAATGTGAAGGGTCCTTTTCTTGCTCAAATATAAATATAATTTTCTGAATAACGTGGGAATTTTTAGTCCTTGAGAGTGAATGTGAAGGCTTCTTTTCTTGGTCAAATATATATATATATATATATATATATATATATATATATATATATATATATATATATAATAGATTTAGGAGTCTAACAAAAAAAACGCACTCTAGTGGGGCTCCTAAATGGGCTCCTATTTTTTATGCCCTCCCAAAATTTGATCTCAGGCTCCCAGCAATAAGAGTCTCCTATCCCCCTCCTAAACATGGGCCTCACTATTTTTCTTTCTTTTTTCCTCTATTCTCCTACCTTTCTCTCTCTTCTTCCTCTCTCTCTCTCTCTCTCTCTGGCACCCGACGCCACCCTGCCTCCCTCCCTCCGCCGCCGGCATCATGCACTGGCACTCCCCCTGTCACCCTCGCCCTCCACCGCTGGTCCGGCGCCGGCGCGCCGCCACTCCCCACCACCCCCGCCGTCCGCCGCACCCAATCGCTCACCCAGATCGGGCTGGTTCTTCTTGCCGCGCGCTACATCTTTCCCGGCCTCCTTCCCTCTCGCCGGGTGACGTCGGGAGCAGGCGCAAACCCATGGCAGGCACGGTGGCTCTCGGAGAAGACGACACGCGGGGGCGGATGTGGTGACGTGGGCACGAGAGCGGCAGCAACATCTCGACCTCCACCGCTGGTGCCCTCCCCTCTCCTCTCCTCTCCACTCTCTCAACTCCCTCCACCGCCGACTCGGTGCGCCGTTGCTGCCCCCCCCCCCCCCGTCCTTGCCATCATCTGAGCCCAGGCACCCTTGCCTAGATCTGCGGGCTCGGGTGCGAGCGGCACCAGGAGCCACAGGCGGGGCGTGGCCTCGGCGGGCACGACGGCCGCGGTGAGCACGAACTGTCGAAGCTCCGCCCATGGCGCGGAGTAGAGGAGGAGGAAGATTTCTTGCTGGGCCAATGACAAGTGGGTCCCACCGGCGGGTGTTATTTTTGTTTTTATGACAAGTGGGTCCCATAATGGATATGAGCTCCTATAGAGATTCCCACTAGAGTTGGGCGTAAAAATAGGCTCCTAAATTTTATAAGTGAGCTTACAAAATGGGATTTAGGAGCCCAATTTTGCGAAATGCTCTAAGTTCTCTACACTTGGAACATGTTGACGTACACTCGTCGCAAAAAGTATAGATCACACAACCATCTCCCCAAGCTCTTGCATTATCTTCATAACTGCTATCCAGTAAGATCTCTGCCCTATTCGTCAAGCGTTGCCAAGGAACAGAAGGTGCGACAAACGCCCAGCGTGCACCTGCCCTAGAGTCGATGGGCTGGTCATTGGTTCCTACCGACATCCTCTTATCTATCTTCGCAAAGATCAACGCATTCGATCTCCTGATGGGCGCCGGCCTGGCCTGTTGCTCGTGGCTCCACGCAGCCAAGATTCCTGAACTCTGGCGTTCGGTGAACATGTCGTTCTACTTCCACAAGTTGGTGGGCAAGAAGCGTGATGATGTGCTGTGCGCAATGGCGAGGGAGGCCATAGACCTCCCACGGGCACCTGGAGGTGTTTGTGGGGAGCGGTTTTGTTCATAATGATCTCCTTGCGTACTTAGGGGAAAGGTAGGGCTACCTATTTACTACTACAGTAATATTGTATTTAGGGGGGTTTGATCGTAACTACAAGAGAAATGCTAGTTAAGTACTCCCTCCGTATTTTATTTGATGACGTCCAGTAGTTTAATTTGATGACACTACTGGATGTCATCAAATAAAATACGGAGGGAGTAGTTTGAATGCATCATAGTTATTGTGTCGATGGTAAGTTCTATCAATGAGGTGCACATATCCAAAGGTACATAAGTTTGTCAGAGATTTTAGGGTGGATGTACTTTTCACTTCTTTTAGGCGTAAAAATTTATGTTTGCGTTCTAGTGAACTCAGTTTCCAAAAGGATTAAAATTCTTAATTAGCTTCTTTTGAACTGCATGTTTTATCTTTCTTTTCCCTTCGAAGTGATATATCTCTATATACACTAAAAATACTTATATTTGCAGGGCCCCCTCTGGCCCTCTTTGAAGAGCCTTCGACTGATCGCTTGCTACTCTGTTTCTAATAAAGGAATTATGGAGACAATAAATAAGTTCCCTCTGCTTGAGGAGCTTGAACTTTCACGATGCTTAATAAAATGCTACAAGGAAGTGTTTGAGACTATTGGCGAGTCATGTCCACTGCTGAAACACTTCAAACATCACGGACATGGATTGTATACTTATGACGATAGATTGGACGACAGGGACATGGACGGTGATGAATCTCTGGGGATAGCTTCCATGATTCAGTTACGGTCGCTTCAGATCGGTGGTACTGACATGACCAACAAAGGATTTGTAGCCATCCTGGACAACTGCCCACACTTGGAGTTCCTGGACATATGCCATTGCGTCAACATCAAAATAGACGACTCCCTCCGAGCAAAGTTGGTCCGTATCAGCAAACTGGGGCTTCCACGCCATGAAGATTAGTATATCGACGATGTTTTTCTGTGCGATATTAGGCACGTCAGGTGGTGGATTCTGTTTATAATTTTAATAGCATCTTTTTTTATCAGAAACACAAAAGCTAAAATGTTCAGCGCCACGAGATTCAGGATTCACTTTGTGATACAGAATACTAGTTCTATCAAAATTCATCACGGATTCTATTGGGTTTAGTCCCACATCGGATATTATTGATTGGGGAGCTCAACTTATAAGGTGGAGGGAACCTCATCTATTAGTTAGGCTAGTATTTTAGGTTGAGGTGGCCCAGGACCTTGGTTGGGGCTCTAGTTCGATCTGTGGTTTGGCAGCCTCGTTGTGACCTAGGCTAGTGGTTACCTAGGCTAGCGGCATGATCTCGTGTGCAGAACGAGTCGGACTGCTTTCTAACGTATCAAAGCCATAGTCGGAAACCTAGAACATATCGTGGGTCTTACATGGATATTGGACCATTGGATTTGGTCTTCCGAGCCACACGGTTGTTGGGCTATCGGAGCGGTGTTCACTTGGGTGTGAAGGGGGATGGGGCCACCCAATGTTGTGATGGGGGAGATGTTGGGTTTAGTTCCACATCGGATATTGATGATGGGATAACCCAAATTATAAGATGGAGGGAATCTCATCTATCGGACTAGTTTTTTAAGTTGACGTGGTCGAGGACCTCGGTTGGGCTTCAATTAGGCCTATGGTTTGGTAGGCTAGTTGTGACCTTGGCTAGTGACAAGGGCTCGTGTGTAGAACGAGTCGGAGCGAACAGGTTCAGCCTTGCATGAAAATGGTACGGATAATATCCGACTATTCGACACGAGGATCTAAACACCAAGAAAACAAATATGACACAATATAGGATGCATTAATAGCAATTTGACACTATCCATGTCTGAATCTGAGTCCGAGAAAACTAAGTAGGATAGGATATAAGACGAGCAGTATCCATCCGGAAATAAATTTATGTAATTTAGTTATATTTATAAATTATTATTATATTAAAATATAATAAAAATCTATAAATTAGATGAAAATAATAAAAAATACCCTGACTTTCATCAATTAACTACCCTTATACTAGCAAAGTTCCCGTGCGTTACGATGGGTTTAAGGAAAATAAAACACTTTGTATGGTTTAACTAAAATAAATCATTTACATAATATATTTGTTAAACATATATAATATTATTAATATTTTTACATGAAAGATCATATTTATATTATTGTTGATACTTCTTAGTGTACCATTTTATATGCAGAAGCAATCTTTTTCTTATCATTTTTCATAATATTCTCATCATAAATTTGTTTTTTATCTCTAATATTGACGATTTTGTCATGTAGTGTTGTTTGAGATGTTGTAGAATTAGGTGAAATAACAAAAAAAAGGTTCAAAGATGAGAAGCGATATGAAGCCTGACTCCGGGTTTTCCACAAGCCCATAACACCTACAAGATACATGAAATCCAATATGTAAGTCCAAGATCGTGACCAAATGACTAAGAATTTCTAGAAATTTTATTCGAAAGGAAAAAATAATTTACATAGTCCAAAAATAGCATTGTATTGCGTCGCATTTTTGGACTTTAAGACATGCTGCAATGGAAAAAGTGTGACTACAAAAGTTGTAGATCTCGTCAAGAGATTTCTGGAACATATATGTATCATATTATTTGGACTCCGGAGCTATGAGATATAGGCCCCGCAAGGAGACGTGCATAGAGGTGTCCGAATCAAAATAAATATTTTTGCATCATATATTTGGACATAAAGACTTTCGAATATGTGAATCCATTGAATACCAAAGTTATAGAATTTTTAGAAAGTTACGAGATAGAGTCTGTGTTTGTTTCATTTGGACTACGGACGCGGGAGTTATGATTTTTGAAAGTCGGTGCTTAATATGGAAGGTATAAAACCGACTTGGATTCAATCTCTAACTTTGTGGGTATAAAGTGAACGACCGCACCTCAATTAATAAGTTACAGAGATTATTATCCTTATACTCATTGTCACTCTAACTATGTTGCTATCATATAATTTTTCAACCATCAATCCTTATAATGGTATTTGTGTCCGATTCTGACTCCGAAACAAAAATATGTAGGACTGGGTATGAGATCAAGAAATATTTATCCTGCACCATCCATTCTGACTTTGGATCCAAGAAAAAAAAAGATACAGAATAGGATGTGGGATGAGTTATATCCGCCGCATCCAATCCGATTTCACCCCTATTCAACAGCCTACCACCGACTACCACATAATCCAGAGATGCAGGCGAATCCGCGTCCGTCCAAGTTGCCCGGCAGCAAGGCATAATAACAAACTATATAGCTTCGTTACTTCGTGTTCTGGATAGGGAGACCAAAGTCTTCTTTTGTTCATCGTTACGACAAGAGAGTAGTGATGGATTTGGAGACACACGCCCAGCTTGCGTCGGGGCCATCTGCCGGAAACTGGTCGGAGCTGCCACATGACATTCTTACGTCGATCTTTGTTAAGCTCGGCGCTATCGAGATCCTCATGGGCGCCGGCCTGATGTGCCACTCTTGGCTCGAGGCGGCCATGTTGCCCGATTCATGGCGATCCGTGGATATGGAACATTACAGTAGCTTGAAGATAAATGAGTATGACCTCTATCACATGGCGCAGGTGGCTATCGAACGTTCATGCGGGCAGCTAGAGGCGTTCACAGGGAAGGGCTTTGTCATTGACGAAATTCTACAGTACATATCGGACAGGTATTCTTCCATATGTAGACTAGATTCAGTCCAAAACAACTCATCGTTGACAAATTGTAGTTTTTTGTTTAATCAATTTATTTATTTACTTCATGTGTGTTTTAACTAAAAAGCCCTTGTAGTTTTGATACCTTTCTACTGATATGTTCCGGATTCATATTCATCAACTAAACTTTACATGCTGTATGATTTGCTTGTCAGATCATACAAGTTGACAAAAGTAATATTAAGATAAATAACAATCTGCTAATTGATTCGTTTAGCTTCAATAATGTACAACTGATCGGTCACAGTGCCAGGTGAAGCTAGTATGCTTGAGCTTTGAGCACAACCGATTTTTGCAGCATTTTTCTAGCAACGTAACATTTTGCAAACTCTATCTAAACCTGGTACTGAAGATGCAACTCTTACAGTGTATTCCCTTTCCTTCGATGCTTTCGACTGTGGATATATTATGGTGTCTTTCTAATGTAGCATGGTTTGCAGATCATCAACATCTATAAAGAAGCTTGGCCTGGTATCCTGCCACGCGGTAACTAAGGAAGGATTCGCTCAATTCATTACACAGTGCCCACTGCTAGAGGACCTTTCTCTTGAGTACTGTGAACAAATTAATGCTCACGAAACTTACGAGGTTACTGGCAAAGCATGCGTGCACCTAAAGCATTTCACTCTGGCAGGATGGTGCAAGCGCGGAGCAGCTCTCGGAATTGCAGCAATGGGCAATCTTCAAAACCTCAGCCTCGTCCGCATCGACGTCGAAAATGACGAGCTGGCAGCCATCATCGACAGCTGCCCTCACCTGGAGACTATCTGTGCTGGATTGCGTCAGTTTTGTCCCTGATAGCGCCATGCAGGCCAAGTGTGCGGGGATCTAGACAGTGGAGTTTCGTGAGTTTTTTGGGGAATACTCTGACTACGAGCTATGATTTTGTTTCTGCTTTTTTGGCGATGGATTTTGAAGGATTAGCAAATATGACAACAATTGTTTTAGAGCAACTCCAAGAGAGTCTCTATAATATACTCTAAATTTTCTGATTTTAGCTGTTCTCTAAAATGAAACAACCCCTAAAACTACGTGGGAATCCAACAGGTTCTCTAAAATTTTCAATCTTCATATTTGAATCTTCCACGTCATCACTTGGACCTGTTTTTCTCTACCTCCACGGGCTGGCTGAAAGGTTGTTAACCAGGAATTTGCTATGGGCTGTCGAATCTTTGTGGCCCATTTGGTCGAGTTGGGCTAGCTAGGACTATCGTTTCCTTCTAATCCAGGACTAGATCGAACCCTATTGCTGATCCATCATATTGTGCGGCAGCAGGCAGCCTCGCCGTCACCCTGGCCCTCGATCGAAGAACGCAGTGCCGTCGCACTTGCACTCGTCCATAGTCGGAGATTGAAAGCAGGACAAAGGTGCATCCGTTTGTCATCTCCCTCGACAAAAAGTGATGGATTCTGACAAGGAATTCAATGTGTTTGTATTAAATGAAGTAATGGATTCATCCTCTTCAGATGAGGAGGATGAATTCTTTTATGATTCAGCACACATAATTACGGAGGATTTACTCAATCAACCACTTCATCGTGGTTCTGTGGATGGATATCAAGTAGTGAATCGTGAAAGAAATTCATGGCACTTCTTACTTTATCAAGACTATTTCTCGGATAATCCTACATTCGGACCAAAGTACTTTAGGCGACGGTTCGTATGTTTCCCATTATTTTGTTTTAGTTATGTTTTGTACATAGACTCTATGTTGGCTAATTAATTTATTTTGCACCACAGGTTTAGAATGAGGCGTCATGTCTTTGTACATATAATGAATGCTATTGAGGAACATGACGACTATTTTGTACAAAAGAGAAATCCAGCTGGTGCACTCGGACTATCTTGTTTGCAGAAGGTAGTGGCAGCATTTCAGATGATAGCTTATGGAACAGCGGCTGATTCTACCGATGAGTATGTTCGTATCGGAGAGAGTACTGCTTTAGAATGTTTAAGAAGGTTTGCCATAGCTATTGTTGAGATATTTGGACCTGAATATATGAGGTTGCCCAATGAACATGATACTACTAGATTACTGGGAATTGGGGAGAGCAGAGGTTTTCCGGGCATGCTTGGTTCTATTGATTGTATGCAT
The DNA here is from genome assembly GCA_032690845.1 of Eleusine coracana subsp. coracana. NCBI lineage: Eukaryota > Viridiplantae > Streptophyta > Magnoliopsida > Poales > Poaceae > Eleusine > Eleusine coracana. The sequence goes on along the minus strand of CM064432.1, from coordinate 6,148,636 downwards.
TGGAGCTGGAAAAATTGTCCTACTGCATGGCAAGGTATGTACAGGGGTCATAAAAAGGAGCCTGCAATTATTCTATAGGCAGTTGCTTCTCATGATCTTTGGATTTGGCATGCTTTTTTTGGGATGCCAGGTCCCACAATGACATCAATGTGCTTCAAAGATCTCCTATTTTTGCGAGGCTGGCTGAAGGTCAAGGTCCTCAAGTTAATTACAATATTAATGGGAATGATTATACAATGGGTTATTATCTGGCAAACGGAATTTATCCATCATGGGCCATATTCGTGAAGACCATACCCGAGCCACAAGGTAACAAGAAGAAATATTTTACAAAGGCACAAGAATCATGTCGAAAAGATGTTGAATGAGCTTTTGGAGTTCTACAATCTCGCTTTGCTATTGTTCGGGGACCGGCCGTTTGTGGGATGAGGAGTCACTCGGAAATATTATGTCTGCATGCCTCATAATGCATAACATGATCGTTGAGGATGAAAGAGATGATGAATATGATTACAATTATTATAAAATGGAAGAGAAGGTGACAGTATCCCACGACGAAGCGCCTGAACTCGATGCTTTCATTTAGAATTACAAGAATATCAAGAACAAGGAAACCCACACACAACTTCAAGCAGACCTGGTTGAGCACTTGTGGCAAAATCATCCAGATTTATACAAGAATATTAGTATTGAATAAGTTTTTCTATTGTCATGTAATAAATAAACTAGTTCAATTATAAACTCTTTCATACTTCATATAGCATTTTATTTTCTATTATGTTCTTGAATAAACTCTTTCATACTTCATATACTTGAATAAGTTTTTCTATTGTCATGTAATATTTGTTTTATAGATTTATGAAACAGATAAAGTTTTGTACAGGAAGCAACCTGAATGACCATCGAAAGAATAGAAGAACTTTATTAAAGTATGATAAAGTACTCAATACTATGGATACATTTCCTAGTTACACTAAAAAAATCTCAGCTGGAATATAAGCTGTTGTTCTGTCCTGTTGCTCTGTCCAGCACAGAAGAAAAACACAGTTTTTTCTGTAGAAAAAATGACAACCACTTGACTTTGCATCATATAGTATTTTCAGATGCAGCAGAAGAGAACAATCTGAAATGATAATTTATGTCTACTAAATGATAGTTGTAAGACATGCTTAAACTTTTATGAGTAAATGATAACTCGATAACAATCTGAAATATTCATGAGTAAATGGCAACTTGAGAACAATCTGAAACTTTTAAAAGTAAATGATAACTTGAGAACAATCTAAAATATTCAGAACTAAATGATAACTAGAGAACAATCTCGAATATTTATGACTAAATGATAATCTAAGATGATCTGAAACTTTGATGACTAAGTTCTAAACTCTATTAGTTGAGATGTTTTGCCATAATTTCATTCTGGCGCCCTTCATAGTACTGCTGCTGCTTGTATGACAGAGTACTCATATCAATGTTCATGATTCTCTCTTCCTCTGGTTCCCTTTTGAACTCGAGCTTCTCTTTCTCAATTCTAATTCTTTCTTCCTGTAGGGCAAAGGCTTCTTTCTTCACATCTTTTTTTTGCCCGCCTGTTATCCTGATATCTGGCACGTCAACAGACTCTCCTTCCTTCTCTCCAAAATAGCTTCGCCTGTATCCCTGTTTTCTTGCTCGCTTCCCATGGCGACTGCGCTCCACTTGCTATCGCCTCCTTCCCGTGCCGGATTCTATGCCTCAATCCCGTTCCCGCGCAAGGCTTCACGTTCCCGCCTGTTCTCCCACGCGCCCCGGGCCTGACTACAAAAGCAGCGCCCCTGCATCTCCCAAATTGCAGCGCCCCCTCCTCCATCTGATACCTGCGCCCAAATCGACATTCCGACCGCCTTCGTTCGCACTGTAACCATCACCAGCGGAGCTGCCATGTCGAATCCTGGCCGTCGTGCTAGTCGGTCCAGCCAAATCCCCATGACGATGCCGCCACCTCACCGTAGATCAACGCCTACCGGTGGAGGTCTTCCGTTCCGGGGCCCCCAATTTGTGATGGCTCCGTTCTCCAGCCAAGAAAGCCAGGGCTCCTTTGGAGCTGATGTTCCAACAGCTTTGGATTTGCTGCGCCGTGGAGTTCTTCCTCCCTCTGGCTCGGTTCCCCCACCGTCGCATGAATTCTTCACAGATGGAACTGTTGAAACTATAGAAGAAGATTTCTCAGGTATTTTGCCTTGTTTGTTGACACTATTTTTGTTACCTCCAATGAGTTGATTATCGAATAAACTAGTTTATAGGTTGCAATGTTCGTAAGTTCATACTGCTGCAATTCATGTGACATTCTAGATTGTTTAATACAACCATGCCATGTGAATGATATTTAATTAGGTATTTGGTTCTTCTACATGTGAAACCTCGTGTGATTAATAGTACTTTGTTATGTTGTTGCAATTTTATATGACATTGAACTGCCATCATGATTGTGATATATGTCAAATCAGAGACACATATAAGTGCATTAGTTTTTTGTCATCCCTAATTCAGTGACCATGTATTAAAACTGGAGTTCTTTCATTGCCATTTGTTCAGTGTCAATTTAATATAGTTGGTCTAAAATAACATGACACAACTGAAATTCTTGCATAAACATTGTTTAGTGTCAAATGTACAGATAGAGCTGCTTGGTCTAAAAATAACATGAAGTTCTTTCATGGGGATCAAATTATTTTACCTAACATGCAATGCTCTGTTCAAAGCACAAATAGCTAATGTCTATGCTACTGGTGATTTTGATGCACTGATTTTGACTTATATTTTTCATGATGTTGGATTTGCATTCACAGCTGCCATGAGTTCAGGGTCATATTTCACCAACCTCATTTCAGATGGGGTCATTGATCCTAATGTGTATGCTGCTAATATTGATGATCCACAAGCAAATGATCCACAAGAGAATGTTACACACCAGAATGTTGCACAAGAAATTCCTCCACAAGATAATGTTCCAGTAGTTGCCAAAAACCATCAGAAAAGAAGCAAAAATTTTAGTGTACTCCTTGTGTCTGCTTGGTTAAATGTCACCCTGGATCCAATTCAAGGAGTTGATCAATCACGGAACACATACTGGAAAAGAATTCATGACTACTTCCATGACAATAAAAAGTTTAAGTCTGACCGCTCTCAATCATCTCTGCTGAACCGTTGGTCTGGTATACAACATGATATCAATGTCTTTGCTGGTTGCCTTGCCAAGATTGAGGCAAGAAACCATAGTGGATGGTCTGTTGATGACAAGGTACGACAACATTAGTTCTGTTTAGTCTATACACTATTTATATTATATGTCTACCTCACTTTTGATCAGTGACAAAGTCTTTTATTCATTTTTTTTGTTTATTTTATAGGTTGCAAGTGTATGTACAATGTTTACAGCAGATGACAAGCTTCACCGCAATTTTCCTTACATGCACTGCTGGAAGATACTTAAGGATAAGCCCAAGTGGATGGATAGGCGCAAGAACAATGATAGTCAGAATAGTAAAAAGCAGAAGACTACAACCAATTCAAGCCCTTCATCAGCTCCACTTAACCCTGCTGCTAACAATGATGAGACTCAGTCATCAGAAGGTGCACAAGAGAGGCCTGCAGGAAAGAAGAAGGAGAAGCAGAAATTATGGCAATGTTCGAGCATTGAAGCTTTGGACTACCTAGTGGCTAAGAAGAAACAAGCAGATGCTGAAAAAGATGTGAAGAAAGAGGAGGATGCAAAAAAGCCTTTGCCCTACAGGAAGGAGTCTGTTGGAGTGCCAGATATCAGGATAATCGCCAAATTTAGAGAAAAAAAATCAAATTTTCAGACTCCCTTCGAGTTGCTCTTACAGTTTTTCTCCATTTTGATTGTAGGCAGGGGCAGAAACACTTGAATGTTTTCAGCACTAATTCATTACGACAGTCCAAAGGCTCTCAGATACATGCTGAGAGCAAAGACAATGCACACGTTCACCTGCATCTTCGTTCCAACCAATGTTTCGATGCATAAACAATTATTTGATTGCTTTATGATGATAAAAAAACACACATACGTTTTCCAAAACCAGTAACCTCTTTTCTTAGCCATCTCATAAACTACTCCCAATTCTTAGAATATGTTTGGCAGGGTTTATACTTATCTTAAAAATGACTTATATTTTGATTTATCTATAAAAAGTGCTTATTTGGTTTATTGTAGCATAAGTTGTCAATTCATTTGGCAAAATAGTTTATCTTATTTTTTTAAAATAGCTTATTCATGTTTAATAGTTTCTAATCACAAAAAGCTATGACTTTACTATTCTAGTAAAAAAACAAATGGCTTAGAGCATCTCCAAGAACTCCCCAATAATTATTTCTAAATTAAATTATTAGAATTTATTATAAAAATCATTCTCCAACAGCTTTTCTAAACATCTCTCTATTTTTATTCTCTCTCTAAACTATCCTCAATTGTAGGTAAAACAAGGAAAGAAATTAGGTCGCAATCCCACTCCTCCCGCGTTGGCGACAACCTTTACGCCGTTCTCCAGCTTCGGTCGGCCCCTCTCTCTCCTTGCGTTGCATCGGCCATGCCGCTCCGTGCATAAACTAAACAATGATTGATGATCATTATGTAAGGCACGTGTATACCTATCAATAAAAAAACAATTGTTTATTTCCTTCTAGCATCGGAAGCCCTCGACTGCAGCCAGTGCCGTCGATGCTAGCAGCAACAAACACGCTGACGCTCGCTTGTGCCTGCTCCGTCCAGCTTGGGACCGCCAGTGCCCGCCTGCACTTGCTCCGCCCTGCTCTGTAGTCCTGTGTTAGAGAGGCTACGATGATCTGCATCGAAGGCTGCAGCGGCGAGCGGGGAGGATCATCATGTTTTTGGGCTATAACATGCCTAGCTGATATGAACCAATTTAAATTTGGATTGAAATATTTTTAGGGAAATTGTTGGAGGAGGAAAGATTTTTTGGTCCTAATAATTTTTGAGCTACTCCCAAAAAGTGATTTTTGGGCCTAATTTTAGAGAAACTGTTAGAGATGCTCTAGGGGTTTATTATAATAAATGCTTATATAAAATAGTTGTTTGGCAGGACTTATGGCTTATCACAGTATAAGCCACTTCATAAGCCCTATCAAACATACCCTTAGCATCTTCCTTCTTGATAATAGCAAATGCAATGGAAAGTAGTTGGCTGTTTGCATGATACCCACAGCTGCAAGCTATCAACAATCTACCATTGTCTACCGGACAACAAACATGCATCCACACTTATTACTGGTTGAAAGTGAGAAGCTGTTTGAATACATGGTCTAAATGCCCAAGCCACACATCAAAATGCTTCACACCCTTCGTGATCCACTTGATTTGAAAGAAGAATATACTTTGTTTCTAATTTTCTTACATTTACAGCCTCTACGGATGGGGGCGAGAAGTGCATACTATCCATTCCAGTACCAAAAATTTGCCCTATAGCGTTTTCTCTACCATGCTACAACTTGTTATAAGAAGGCTTTGTGACACCCGGAGTGTTAAAGACATACCTTGAAAATATTAGACATGGCATGTGATCAAATATGAACCTATCTAAAATGTTTGAAGTCATTTGAACTCAGTTGAATGAAATTTTATCAAATTTGAACAACAATTGAACTACAAGTCCAATATTTTTTACTCATGCCATCAAAAATAGATGTTCTAGGGATTAAGAAAAAATAATTGTGAGCCACATCTCAGATTTTTATTCCAAAATTAAGTGGCCCAAATAAATGCTTTAAAGTCTAGAAACAACCTAACTTTAAAAACTTCCTGTTTAAATTTGAATATACCTTAGTGAACAACTCATTTTCTATATTAATAACACATCATTCTGATCATGCATATATTTTTTATTTGCAGATGCATTATAAAATTAAAGATATGAAAATATTAAAGGAGCACAGTTTTAGAAAACAACAAAAAGGAAAAATGTTTGCAGGCCCCACTAGTCATCCTCTTTCTCCGGTCGATTTAAACAGCACTGATAAGGGACACCCTGTCCCAATACCATCACTAAACTATAACCTATACCCAATACCACTCACGAGTCGTTACATTCTCCCGAATAAAAAAACGCTCTCGGAACACAATACTGTACCCATTCTATCCCAGTGCATATTTACACTATAAAAAACACGTGAAAATCCTTTAAAAATATATATAAATCTAAAAAATGAAAATATCACTATTTGAAAAAAATAAAAATCCAGAATTTTTTTTCAAAAAAATTCTAAAAATTCACGCATGCTCACGCGTGAGCTCGACCGTTGGCGCCGGCTCACGCTCGCGGGAGCTCTGCAGTCACCGCCGGCCCACGTGCGAACGACCTCCTACAGCCGCCTGCACGCGAACTCTGCAGCCGCCTGCTCCCACCACCGCCTACCTGCACACGCGCGAGGACCTGCCGTCGCTGCCTGCACGTGCGAGCTCCTGCTGTCGCCTGTTCGCGCTCCTGCTCTTGCTGCCGCCGCCTGCGCACGCGCGTTCTCCCGCCGTCGACTTTGCGCGCTCACGAGCTCCCGCCACCGCTCCCTGCACGCGCGAGCTCCGGCTGCCGCATGCGCGTGTGCGAGCTTCCGCCATTGCCTGTGCGTGCTCGCGAGCTCCCGTCGCTGCCTGCACGCGTGCGCGAGAACTCCTCCCACCGCGTGCGCGCGTGAGCCTTGCCACCACCCGACGTCTCACAAGCACACCCAGATCCAGGAGAATGGAAGGTGACAGTGTTGAATGGGAGAGGGGTAAAATTTACTACTAAGATTGTGTTTGGTATTGGAGAGAGTCAATCCATATCAAGAGTGGTACTGGGATCATCCTTTAGTAATGGTATCCCTTGACAGGGCATCTCTTACGAGTGGTGTGAATGCAATTTATCCTCTTTATCCTCTAATCTCTGTGCTTGGGCCTTGGTTTCTAGCGCCTCGTCACCGCGTGGCGCCCGTACATCGGCGGGGAGCTTTCCTGGTCGGCCCGACCACTCCAAACCCGGGGTCCCGACATCCGGTTTCGGCCCCTACCCATTTTCCTTCTCGGTATCTCTCGAAATTGTAACTCTTGCCACCGCAACCTGTTGGATAAATTAGCATTTTTAGTTTTATATTAATCCAGAAATAAATCATAACTATGATTAACAGATTATATAATAAACTAGATAAATCTACGCAAAATCTAGACAGGTCTATTAGGCCAGATAAAAGCATAGCATCTACCATACTAGCAATATCCATTATAGACAAATAGACTACGAAAGCTAGTATGAAAGACATGGTGTGAGATGAGAGTACATACGTTTCCTTCTGGACTGGGTAGAGGAGGCGGCGACGACATGCAGCACCGTCACGTTGTTGACGACGGCGGGTGAGACCGACTCGACGACAAGGAAGACGAGCCGTGGCGACGAGCTTGACGAAGACGAGGAAGTGATCGAGCAGTCGTGCAGAGCGCTTTCCAAAAACCTTATTCGCCCTCTCCCGGTGCAGGATCATAGAGGACGACGGTTTCGGAGACCTGCTCTCCCGTTCGCTGGTGCACGCCAACAATCGGGATGGAGAAGACTTGGCGGCGCAACAGTAGCGAGAGGCAAAACCCTAAGCGATTGCGTAATTTGATTTGCGGCGGTACCCGTACGTATTTATAGGGGGGAACCGCTAGGGTTAGGCGTCCCGCAACCGAGTCGATTACCATATTAATACGTCGGTTTCCATAATTAAATATATAGAATACGTAGTAAAAAGAAAGTGCAAAAGGAAGCCGTGCCCCCGCTAGGCAAGGCACCGAATTTCGGTGGACCATTCACGCAGGTGATATGCGGCCGCGCCCATCGCCCACGCCCACGCCCACGCCCCGCCCCGCCCCGCCCGGCCCGGTCCGGCCCGGCGACGCGAGGCGAGGCGAGCGAGCGCACGCGTGTGTTCTTCCTTTCTCTCATCCACACACTTGCAAGAGATGCTAGAGCAACCAACCTTATAAGTTGGACTCCATCCAACTCCACTAGCAAATGTGGGACTAAACCTTTGCACTTCTACCACTCATGAATGGGTCTTTGAGATTTTCAGGAATTATTGTTATTATTAATGGGCCAAGCCCATATATAATTCCAACAATCCCCCACCTGATCTCAAAGTCCCAGCTAGACTTTGTCTCACCCTACTGTTGTTTAATATACCAGTATTTTCAGTGGAGACTATTAAGTTAAACTTCCACCTAGAACAATAAGCTACACTCATTCACAACTTGAACAATGGACTACGCCTTGAATTGAAGGTTTTGTGCAAATAAGTTTTACTCACTGTCATAACTGATACTAGACCTCCAGTAGACTTCTCCGCGGGTGGAGCATATAGGTCATACTCCCTTTGGTCTTTTATGAGCTTAATAGAGATCGCCCAAATCTCACATATTGCGACCTTACAACAATCGGGCTCATATAGGTGTATTCATTCAAGAATATTCTGTAGGACAACATCTTTGCTATTTATAGTCAACTGAATACATTAAGGCAACAACCAACCTGCCATACAGATATCGAGAGTAATGCATTGTTTCTCGAGTGGGTCATAAAAAATTACTCTCTTGCTAACCAATAGCTTGTTCTTCCCAGGTCCTACTTCACGGGATCTCCGATCACATAGGTTGGGTTACCACTATGGAATAGCACATATGGGTCTCATACCCATCTCCTTCGATGCACTGTCTATCACATTACATGACAGCCCCTTGGTGAATTGATCTGCCAGGTTCTCACCAGTTGAAATATATTCTACTGATATGACTCCAGAGTTTCTCATTTTCCTGACAGACTTCAAACGTCTCTTAATATGTCTTGATGACTTCATATTGTCCTCAGAATTGTTCACTTTGACTATCATAGTTTGATTGTCATAATTCATGAGGATTGCCGGCACAGGTTTCTCGACAATAGTCAAGTCCATCAAGAGCTCACGTAGCCAATTGGCCTCAACTGTAGCTGTATCCAGTGCGGTAAGCTCTGCTTCTGTGGTAGACTTCGTTAAGATGGTCTGTTTACATGATCTCCATGAAACAGCAGCACCACCAAGAGTAAATACATATCCACTCGTGGCATACAGCTCGTCAGCATCAGATATCTAATTGGAATCACTATAGCCCTCTAGTACTGCTGGATATCCAGAATAATGAATTCCATAATCCATAGTACCAACTAGGTAGTGCATTACCCGCTCAAGCGCACGCCAATGATCATCTCCCGGACAAGAAGTAAACTGGCTCAGTTTGCTCACAGCAAACGAGATGTCATGCCTAGTAGCACTCGCTAAATACATAAGTGATCCAATAATCTGAGAATATCTTAATTGATCTTGACCAATTCTCTTATTTTTTTCGAAGGATCAAGCTGAGATCATAAGGTGTTGGAGAAGGCTTGCTGTCTTTGTAACTAAAACGGTTCAAGAGCTTCTCAATATAATGAGATTGCGTAAGAGTAATCCCATTCTCTCCTTTGATTAGCTTGATGTTCAAGATAACATCAGCCTCACCCAGATCCTTCATATCAAAACTTTGGCACAGAAAAGTCTTGACCTCATTGATCATGTCAAGATTTGTTCCAAAGATGAGTATGTCATCAACATACAAGCACAGTATAACTCTCTGACACCCACCATGGCGGTAGTATACACATTTATCAGCCTCATTGACTGAAAAACCTACTGCTAAAAGTGTTGAATCAAATTTCTCATGCCACTGCTTAGGAGTTTGTTTCAGACCATACAAAGACTTCAACAACTTACACACCTTGTCTTCTTGACCCTTTATTACAAACCCATCAGGCTGATCCATGTAGATTTCCTCATCCAACTCTCCATTAAGGAAAGCTGTCTTAACGTCCATCTGATGAACGATAAGACCATGTGAGGCAACCAGAGCAAGTAATACACGAATTGTGGTCAATCTAGCAACAGGTGAATAAGTGTCAAAGAAGTCTTCGCCTTCTTTCTGGGTATAACCCTTGGCCACAAGCCGAGCCTTATACTTGTCAATAGTATCATCAGGTTTAAGCTTTTTTTTGAACACCCATTTGCAACCCACAGGTTTGCAACCATATGGTCTATCAACAACTTTCCAAGTTCCATTAGAAAGAATAGAGTCCATCTCACTATGGACAGCTTCTTTCCAATCATCTGCATCAGGAGATGCATATGCCTCTGAAATGGTTCTAGGAGTGTCATCCATAAGATAAACAGTAAAATCATCACCAAAAGACTTTGCAATCCTTTGTCTCTTGCTCCTCCTAGGAGCTTCACTATCAATCTCCTCATGGATTGATTCAAGTGTTTGTTCAGCATGATCAGAAAATGCACTAGGTTCAGGAGTAGTTTCAGCAATCACATCAGAAGATAATCTAGACATGCTATGTAAATCTTTCATAGGAAATATGTTCTGAAAGAAAGTAAAATCATGAGACTCCATTAATGAATTAACATGAACATCAGGCACCTCTGATTTAACCACTAAAAATCTATAGGCAATGTTATGATGAGCATATCCAAGAAAGGTACAATCCATAGTTTTAGGTCCCAACTTACGCTTCTTGTTAATTGGCACGTTAACTTTGGCCAAACAACCCCATGTGCGTAAGTAAGAGAGCGATGGCTTTCTACCAATCCATTCCTCATATGGAGTCTTCTCCTTATTCTTCATAGGAACTCTATTTACGACATGACATGATGTCAATAAAGCCTCCCCCCACCATGTCTTAGATAATCCAGCCGTATCTAACATGGAATTAACCAAGTCAGTTAAGGTGCGATTCTTTCTTTCGGTAACCCCATTTGATTGGGACGAATAGGGAGGCGTCCTCTCATGTATCAAACCATGTTCTGTACAGAATAAATCAAACTCATTTGAGAAATACTCGCCACCACGATCGGACCTAATTCTTTTGATCTTTTTCTCTAGTTGAGTTTCAACTTCAGCCTTATAAATTTTAATGTAGTTTAGAGCCTCATCTTTAGTTTTAACAAATAAACATAGCAAAATCTAGTCGCATCATCAATCAAAGTCATGAAATATCTTTTTCCACCCTCAGTCAATATACCATTCATTTCACAGAGATCTGAATGTATAAGTTCTAGTGGTGCTAAGTGTCTCTCCTCTGCAGCCTTGTGAGGCTTTCGAGGTTGCTTAGATTGCACACAACTTGAGCACTTAGAACCTTTGACAATGGAAAAATTCAAAATTAAATTGAAGCTAGAAAGTCGAGACATAGAACCAAAATTTAGATGACATAAACGTGAATGCCAAACACTAGCATCACTCTCATTAACACCATCACAAATATAGTTCACAGACTTATTGCAATAATCTAAAAGGGAAAAGCGGAACAAGCCTCCGCACTCATAGCCTTTACCAATAAATTGTCCACTCTTAGACATGATAACTTTATTCGACTCTAGCACTACCTTAAAACCATCCCTACACAAAAGGGAGCCACTAACGAGATTCTTCTTCATATAAGGGACATGCTCTACGTTCTTCAATTGGACAATCTTCCCCGAAGTGAACTTCAGCTCGACCGTGCCAACACCATGAACAGAAGCATGTGATCCATTCCCCATTAGGACGGAGGAATCCCGGGCGACCTGGTAAGAAGTAAACAAAGAGGCATCAGCACAAACATGAACATTAGCACCAGTATCAAGCCACCAACAAGTAGATTGAAATACAGAAAAAACATATGGTAAATTACCATACCCACTATTTTCTCCAGCACTGGTCACCATGTTCGTAGACTTCTGCTGTGGAGGCTTCCTTCCTTTGCGTTCTGGACACTTCTTTGCCCAATGCTCATTAGAACCACAAACAAAGCATGCTCCCTTCTTCTTGTTCTTCTTATTAAAGGTAGTGGTCTGCTTAGTCTTATTGTTCTTACCCTTGCCCTTACCACCACTGCCATGAGACTGTTATGGTTGATGCACCATATTGGCAATAGTGTTTCCCTCGTTAACTTTAGAACGTCCATCCTTCTCACGAGCTTTCTCCTCAACATCAAGAGACGCGATCAAATCTGAGATAGATATGTTCGTCCTCTTGTGTTTAAGAGTAGTGGCAAAATCCCTCCAGGTTGGAGGCAATTTGGCAATAATGCCCCCATCCACAAACTTCTCAGGTACGACGATCTTAAACAATTCGAGTTCCTTCACTATGCACTATATCTCATGAGCCTGCGCGACGACAGATTTGCCATCTACCATCTTAAAATTATGGTACTGCTCAATGACATACAGTTCAGCGCCAGCATCTGAACCATCATAGTCAGCAATCAGAGCGTCCCACATATCCTTTGCGACTGTATGATGGATGTAGACGTTTTGAAGACGATCTACCAAAACTCCAATAACAGTGCTCAAGAATATTGTGTTGGCTTCACTGTAGGCCTTTTCCTGATCTGTAGTGAGATCGCCTTCAGGTTTGCCAGTAGACACCCAGAACACATTCATGGCAGTAAGCCACAGAGTGACTTTCACTTGCCATCTTTTGAAGTGCACGCCAGTGAATTTTTCTGGCCTCAGTGCATCGACAAATCCAGCCATAAAACTAAAGTGCCTACAATAAGGTTTTTGGATTATTAGATAAATTAGCACTTTTAGTTTTATATTAATACAGAAATAAATCATAAGTGTGATTAACAGATTGCATAATGAACTAGACAAGTCTACACAAAATCTAGACAGGTCTATTAGGCTAGACAAAAGCATAGCATCTACCATACCAGCAACATCCATCATAGACAAATAGACTACGAAAGCTAGTACGGAAGACATGGTGTGAGATGAGACTGGGTAGAGGAGGCAGCGACGACGTGCAGCATCGTCACGTTGTTAATGACGGCGGGTGAGACCGACTCGACGACAAGGAAGACGAGCCATGGCGACAAGCTTGACGAAGACGAGGAAGTGATCGAGCAGTCGCGCAGAGCGCTTCCCAAAAACCTTATTCGCCCTCTCCCGGTGCAGGATCACAGAGGACGACGGTTCCAGAGACTTGCTCTCCCGTTCGCCGGTACACGCCAACAATCGGGATGGAGAAGACTTGGCGGCGCAACAGTAGCGAGAGGTAAAATCCTAAGCGATTGCGTAATTTGATTTACGGCGGTACCCGTACGTATTTATAGGGGGGAACCGCTAGGGTTGGACGTCTCGCAACCGAGTCGGTTACCATATTAATACGTCGGTTTCCATAATTAAATATATGAAATACGCAACAAAAAAAAAGTATAAAAGAAAGCCGCGCTCCCGCAAGGTAAGGGACCCCGGCGACTAAATTGAAGCGTCTCGGCCTCCTTTTTCACCACGACCCAGCCTCACCCCACGAAACAAACCATGCAACTCGTATTAATTCCAAGACCGAAGGTTGTTCCTCCACCTCAATCGCGCCTTGGTATTTTTCTTTTTCTTTTGGATTTTTTGTCATCGTTTGGGCCCTCCCCGTGCGCCAGCATTGGCTTGTGCTTGCATGGCCGCCATGGCTATGACTCGTGGGAGCTTGACCAGGGGCATCCCTGGATCTGATGCGGGCAGGCCCCTGTGTGACCACTGGTGTGACATTTATCTATTTCTTTCCGTCATTTTAATTCCAAAAATTGCTAGTCTACTTGTAAAATGCATATCTAATTTATTACTTGGATATTTGGGACAAACTAAAATTCTCCGTGTTCCTCTGGTGTTGTAGTATTGTAGTAAAATTCTAAACCACTTTTCTTGTTAATATTTTTAGTAAAACTAAAATAAATAAGAAAGACACTAATAAATTCATATACAAATATCTGTAACTATTAAATTCATGATCTTTGGCATGTGATCTTCTATGGTAATTCTTAACTACCCTGAAAAGCCACACATTTTAATTGCCAGTATATTTATCATAATTGATTATTTGGTATTTTCAGTAGTTCAATTATTTAAATTAATTGGCTCATTGCATATTAATGCAACCTGGCACAAAAATCATCCCTACTATAATATACCTATAGTAAATTTTTCATTGACATATGTATTCCAGAACCATGATAAATTAAGTAGGTGTCTTATAGTACTTTAAACAACACATCATATTTGTTTCGTTCTCGCATAGTGATATGCTTAATACACTAAAAATATATATTTGGATCAGTATCATTGTTCATGTTCGTTATAATGGTCACGATCGACACAGACACGTCGTACTTTTTATACAAGTTATCGCGTTAATGTACTAGAGTTCATGAAGGAAATTCACCGATATACCAATCCTATGTTGTTAATCCACATCTTAATACATTAAACCCCATACCTATTATAGGATTAAATTGTTTATAAATCATCTATCATGAATTGTCTCTCACACGTATCCACATTTGCATCATGTAGATCACGAGGTGAGCCACATGGAAACCGGAGGGGGACAAGAGCCACAAGGAGGTGTTGACCAAGCTACAAGAACATGTTTGAGGCAAGCTCCAGTGCATCCTATCAAGTTTTTACAACTTTTATTTTATCACTAGTTAGCATGATGTAGCATTTGACTATGCATTAAGTTATATGAGTTGCTTGAATACCTAGTATTACAATAGGTCCCCTCTTTCCTGTTGATAGTCTCAGGATGGTAGTAGTTTTGCTTAACTTGGAACAAAAATTTGTCGAGTGGTATGGAGACCACATGTAGATCAGAAAAAATATTATCAACTGGGAATGATGTTGAATGAAGGAAAGTTTGGATGGGATAACAAATGGAGACCGAGCGGACAACTAGGTGAAAATGAAAGGACAACTTGTCTTCAATGTGGTAGCCATCTGTGTCGCATAAGGCCAGCGTCGTGTCCGGCCCATGTGATCAAGTTTACCGTACGTGATTGCATACGTAGCGACAACTACTACCTAGTCGGAAGATGCCGTACTCGTGGAACTAGGAAAGAGAGTAGGGAACAATCCAATCACGTATGACATCCGGGATGCATGGTGCTAGGGACTCTTCTTGGGAGAGCCAGGCCAGAAGACCTTGCGGTACCGAAGTGAAAAGTTGCTCCATGCGGCTTCCAGAAAGCGCATGTGGGTCGTGCAAACAGGTTTCTCCTACAGGATATAAATTGATTCAAGTCACTGTCCTTACAGTAACAAGTACCACTTGATCACTGCTCCAGAACGTAGTAAGAAGAGTAACATGATGAATGAGTTGAATATTACTGTATCAATTTAATTATATTGTATTGCAAGCATATTTGTTGTAGTTATAATGCAAACTAAATTTATTATTTTACATGATAAATTAACTTGATACTAACACTTAAAAAAAATAAGGATCCAATTTTTGGCAATACAAACCCTATCCTTAGCATGTGCATATCTAGGAGTCAGCTATAATTGGCCATTATGGACGGGTAAGTCTTGTTGCATATTAGTTTCTCAGGGCGTAGCTCTTTGTGGTTTTTAGATGACCAAGGTGGCAAGTTTTCCGAATTCTGGAACGTCGAGTGGGAACCTTGCAGCCCATAGGCGGAGTACTCTGTTGCTTGCCGGTGCAGTGTCATGGGCGATTGCATGTTAAGTATTTTGTTGAAACATTTTATTTACTATTGAATCAATTCGCTTCCACACTTTTATTAAACTCTGATTTGTAACTTAAATTCAGATTAATATAAGACTATGTGCACTATCTATGTTCTCATTGCAAACTATATTATTCCTGTCATATGTCATACTATTAGGCATCATAGCGCGTGTCGCCATCCAAGAAAGATCCTAACAATGGAATCGTCTTCATGGTAAGACGGTTCTGTTACAAGCTTCATATTTTTTGTATCGTTGTTGAACCAATGATTGAGCAGTTTTAATGCGCAAATCCAAGTCACCCTTCAAAGCATCATATACTACATTCGCAATCACCTTAGCTAGCTGACAATTGGGTGTGATCAAACCTATTTGTAGGTGCACCATAAGTGTCGATGTATGGACATTTATTTATTTTTCAACATTCCAATATTTGTTGGTGTAGCATAGAGTCTCCGCTTGCACTTACTATCAGTGCATTAACTACAAATTTTTACTGGCTGCTTGTGCTGTACCTCACTTATACATTAAGATTTACGCTCTGTATGGATGAGCTTTGGTTTCTTAAAAACTGGATTTTTTGTATAGTTTATAAAAACTTGTTAAAAAACTTCTTAAATCTAGAAACCAGTTTTTTAGGTAGTTGGTAGACAAAAATTGATATTAGGTGGGTTGAGGTAGATCTTGGTTTCTTAGGAACTGATTTTTATAAACCACAGAATAAACTGGGCTATTTGCGATCCTCTAGTTTCTAAAAGTTGATTTCTTAAAAACTAGAGGGATTCAAACTGGGCCTTATATGCATGGATCATCAATGACAAACTGCAGGTGTGGTTTTGAATCAAAGATCTTTCCTCTGACAATAATGGGCTATCAAACCCCTTGGGCTCGAATAATCTCTCATCTGCCACCGTCTCCTTTCAGCGTAGATATGTCACGCAATGCTTTCACAGGATGCTGCACATATCATATTGAGAATTTATATAGGGTATATATATGATAATTTCGATTGGATATCCAGGAATCCTTTTTTTAGGGCTCCGATACCCAGGAATCTAAGAGATAGATGGAAATTAATCCTACTACCCTACCATAGCAGTAGATTCTGAAATACACCCCTATGTATTTTAACCGTTAATTCTATGGTAGCTTCGAACATGAGCAAGTAATTGACTTCTTGTTTTAAATATCTTAGTGACAACTAGGTACCACCATAGATAAGAATATAGTATTACACTACATGTGAAAGACAAATTGGGTCAAGGACGGACTGCCTAGTTATGCGTGCCTTTTACTTTCCGCTGCGCCGGTCGGCTACATTATTTTGTTCTACAAAAGCTCGTACATGTGTTTAACTATCTTTTAGGTTTGAATAACTTCACCGAATTCCAGTTTAAACTTATCAGTCAAACGTCTCCCGATCTCCCTGTCCAAAATAAACACTAAACACCTTTCTGTCTGCGTCCTCTCGATATTTGCAAAATGGTAAGAGTGAACACTCACTAGCATGTCAGCGCGCTACCTTAAAATTAGAGCACCTTTACAGTAGACCGTGATACATATAAAATTAAGGTATCATGGTTTAGATCTAACCATTTATTTGAGATGACATTAAATATAATTACTGAATAATGTTGGAGTTAATTTTCTATGATGTTGTTAGTAAAATTCTGATTTCTGAGATGATGATATTTTGATTGATCATCCGACTTCTATGAAAGAAAGAAAAAAACACAAGATGGAGATGAAATAATTAAACCTATGATCTTGACTTTCGAAAACGTTTATTTTACATGTCTATAAGTTTATTTTCCAGTTATATCCATATGATACTTATGATACCTTATAATAATACTTATGATACTGATGGATCAAAAAGGTATCATGATTAAGATCTGAGCCGTCGGATGAATAAAATAAACGGTAGGCATCTATTTTGGTATACTGTAAAACTACCCTAAAATTACAGTGTGAAGGGGATGGAATGGTCATCGCGGCGGCCATCTATGGCGTCCAGAGTAAGAAATGGAGAAGATTGGGCCGTGGTGAGAGGGAATCTAATCACATGCTGGCCACCTCTTATACTCTTAAATATATAAAGACTATCCGGCAGCATGCCGGTCTCTACACTTGCAGTCGTAGCTGAGCTGGCAAAGCTTCGCTTTCACATCCATATACTGGGTGCTGACTAACAGTGGGAGCTATATATATAGTCAACTCTTGCACACACAGAGAAAGCAGGAAGACTCAAGAGGAATCAAGGAAGAAGAAAATGAAGCCATGGACGCCGAGAGCCGAGCAGCACCAGAAGTCTTCGCCGTTGATTGGCGTGGCCACCCGTGCCGGCGCCGGCACGGTGGCATGCGCGCAGCCGTCTTCATCCTGGGTACGTGCACTTTATTTGTCATTTGTTAGCTCTTAGCTCGCTCCTTAACATTAAAGACAGCCATGGAATCGGATGATGACCTGCGTTCATGCTGCAGGCGTCCAGGCTTTCCAGATCATCACTCTGGCGTCAGTGGGGAGCAACCTGATCACCTACGTGTTCGGGGAGCTGCACTTCCCGCTGTCGCAGGCGGCTAACGTGGTCACCAACTTCGTCGGCACCGCGTTCCTCATCTCTCTCTTCGGCGGGTTCCTCTCAGACTCCTACCTCGGCTGCTTCTGGACATTGCTGACCTTTGGCGTGATCGAGCTCTCGGTAAGTCCGTCCCTTCGATCATCTCCACTCCTTTCCTTGATGCCATTCATGACCTGGAATTACTACCTTCTTTTGTAATGACCGAATTGCCGTTACCATCGAACTGCTAGTCTGCAGCCACCCACACGTGATACCTTGCGTGTAAGGCACCCGTAGTTACATGAAAATATTATAATTATAGTGGTTTAGTACTCTTCATATGTACTTCGCTAAGTTAAATTTATATTTGGTCAAGCTGTTTGATCAAAGTTGAGAAAAAGAATAGCTAGCGGCACATGCGATTCACAGCACTAATACGATTAAAAAGCAGATTTTATATTCTCAATGTCAGAGATTCTCAAATTCTTGTTACAATCGAAAAGTTCACTTTACGTTAGTGAACGTTTGTGAATATGTCTGGAAGTCAAACCTCAACTACAAGACTGATACTTTAAAATGTTGGGATAGCAAAGCCATTCTCATTCGCTAAACTACATCTAGAACGTGCTATACGATATTGTAACTTGAAACTGGAAGAACAAAGATATGGATGCAGGCCTCCAGCAGTACTGCGGGCATCCACGCTATCAGAAACACGTCCCACATGTCATCAACTCTTGGTTACTATCATGCTTGTGTGGACAAGTTTCGTAGACATAGCAGAATGTGTAAAATGGAAGTCAAATCCAACAAACCAGCTGTATGCGTGAAAACAA
Organism: Eleusine coracana subsp. coracana; assembly: GCA_032690845.1. NCBI lineage: Eukaryota > Viridiplantae > Streptophyta > Magnoliopsida > Poales > Poaceae > Eleusine > Eleusine coracana. The sequence goes on along the minus strand of CM064432.1, from coordinate 6,129,640 downwards.
AGAATGTGCAACTTGTGAGGGAGTTAGCAAAGAAATTTCTAACGTGAGCAAAGAATTGAGGTTTCAGGCATTTTCCCACTTGTTCTTCTGCGCAATTTTAGTGACACTCACGTATCAACTCTTTGGATGACATTCCAATTTTGGTTACAATCTCATACCAAATTTAATATACAATTTTCTTGCTATTTAACAATTTACGGTTACATATGTAAGAAAATTTATGATGAAATTCCTTTTTGTTAGTATGAAAACTCCTGTTTCACCTATTCTACCAGGATTTTAGCGTTTGTAACTTGACTGAAATCATCGTTGACACAGAACAGTTTATTAAAATCATGTCCTGTCAATGATTCTAACACTTTTCTGTTGTGCGCACAATTGACATTTTACCATTTTTTTTCTAGGGTCTCGTACTACTGTCAGTGCTAGCAAACCTGCCCCGGTTCAAGTCAGCACCATGCAACATCCTGACCATGGAGGGCAGCTGCGAGCAGGCCCGAGGCACGAAGGCCACCATCTTCTTCCTAGCGCTCTACCTGATCGCGCTCGGTAACGGCTGCGTGATGCCCAACATGACCGCCTATGGTGCGGACCAGTTCGCCGGCACGGGCACGGCAGCGGAATCCAAGAAGCTATCGACCTACTTCAACGTGTCCTACTTCGTGTACTGTATGGCCGAGATCGTTGCCTTGACGGCGGTCATCTGGGCGCAGATGCACTTTGGGATGGGTATCGGGTTCGGCGTCTCTGCGGCCACCATGGCCATCGCGCTCATAAGCCTGGTCTCCGGTGCGATGCTCTACCGGAACAAACCGCCCAAGGGCAGTATCTTCACGCCCATCGCGTGGGTGAGAACATTTTGCACATCCTCATCAGTTTTCTTTACAAAAATTATTTGTTCTAAAAAAATCCTATACGGTCAGTCAACTATTCTCTAAGCATATTAAAATTCACTAGCACACTTCTTTGAGCACATGTTAGCACTAAAATTAAAACTCCAAAATGCGAGCGAAACGAATTAATTGATTCTTTGCGAAATTCATCATCAGGTCTTCGTTGCTGCCCTCACCAAGAGGAACAAGCAAATCTGCCCAGCCAGCTCCCCTAATCCCTTCAATCCGGGAGCAAGCGATGCCATGACAATTGATGGAACCTTCCGGCACGCCAACAAGTTCAGGTGAGCGTGTCAAATATGATTGTCACTCGCACACCACATTCTCAGCTTGATAGCCCAATTTTTCAAGAGGGAGACCTGATTGAAACCTCAACATTTACAGGTTCTTGGACAACGCGTGTATCGGGCCAGTGCCATCGGGACCAGCTGCCGCGCTGGAGGACACGGTGAAGCGGCCGTGCACCATGTTCGAGGTGCAGCAGGCCAAGACCCTACTTGCCGTTCTGCCCATCTTCGTGTGCACCATCATCACCAACACCGTGCTGGCCCAGCTGCAGACCTTCTCCGTGCAGCAGGGCTACGCCATGGACACCAGGCTCGTGTCCTCCTCCTCCTTCCACGTGCCGCCCGCGTCGCTGCAATCCATCCCCTACGCCATCCTGCTCCTTCTCGTGCCGGCATACGAGATCCTCCTCGTCCCACTCATGAGGAAAGTGACCGGAACACGATCCGGGATCACTCCGCTCCAGCGCATCGGCGTCGGCCTCTTCATCGTGTCACTCTCCATGGTTTCCGCTGCCATCGTCGAGCGCCGGCGCCGCCACGCCGCCGTGGACAACGGGAAATTGCTGTCCATCATGTGGCTCGTGCCACAGTTCCTCATATTCGGCGTGTCGGAGATGTTCACCAACGTGGGGCTCATGGAGTTCTTCTACAAGGAGGCCTCTGCCGGGATGCAGGCCTTCCTCACGGCGCTCTTCTACAGCTCGTTTTCGTTTGGGTTCTTCCTCAGCTCCGTGCTCGTTGCGCTTGTGAACAGGATCACGGCGAGGGATGGTGGTAAGGGATGGCTCGGCGACAACAACCTGAACAACGACAGGCTGGACCTGTTCTATTGGACGCTCGCTGTGCTCAGCGGGATCAACTTCTTCTGCTACCTGTTCTGTGCAAGGTGGTACAATTCTGGTGGGGGTGGCTCTGATGCAGAAAAGGAGATCCCTGAAGAATTAAGGAATGTAGAGCGCACTTAGATCAAACAATCCTCCGTGTACTACTGGTATGTCCAGTAAGGTACTAGTCATGTATGTGTCATGAAAAAAGTTCATGAGTTGCCACCTTTGGGCTAGTCCCCTATTGTTGTTATAGCGGATATTATATATGTACAAATACTATGTCTCGTTCACATAATTCTTGGTGTGTTCATGCTAATCCCAATACATGCTCATGAACTCTTGAGAGATAAGGCCATGTTGGGAAAAGGTTCTCACCCACACGAAAAAAGTGGCTCATATCCTGGCTGAGTTCAGCAGGAATTGTTAGTACTTACAATCCTGATTTGTGAATACTTTTTATAAACAAAGGCAGATTGTATGCCATATTTGTGATTTATGAACAAAAGGGAGAGACGTTCATAAATCATGATAGAATAAACTTTGGAACCTCAGTACTAACGATTCCTGATTTATAATTTATGAACAATCATTTGAAAACTTTATCTATCCTGATTTATGGTTTATGAATAAAGGCAGACTATATACCGGTTGGTCCTTTAGTCTGCTACCGTCTCATCTTCTTTGTAAGCCATTACATCTCTGATCCATGGTTTATAACGGTAATGCGTGATTTATGAATCTTGTTTCATTATTTCTTCATATTGTTACATCCATACTTGTTGCGGGGTGGCCCATACACCTCGAGAATTAAAGGCCCAAGAGTTGGCTAGTACTCCCTCCGGTTCTGAAAAAGAACTCGTTTAGGATATTGTTTAGCATACCAAGAAATAATTAATTTTGGTTTAGTCTACCCTGTTTGCTCTTACTAAATAGGGTGCGGAGTCTGACTTTATCATTATCCTCTCACCTTCTGACTGGTTGGTGTTGGCTGTATTAAAACTTCCAGTCACGGGTTCGACGTCCGGCTCCGTGCTCGTCGTGAATTTTTGCCGCTTTTTGCATGGCGCTGGTTCGCATGTCCGCGGGGCTTTGCTCGTTATTCGCGGTGAGGTTTAATAGCAATTAAAGCTAATCTCGGTAAAGCAATCGGAAAGTGCATGCGCAAGGGGTAAAAGGGTCAAGAGATGAGAGTTTTAACCAGGACGAGCTTTTTTATGAAATTGGAAATTTTTCCAGGACGAGTTGTTTTTTAAAACCGGAGGGAGTACTTGGCACTAGTCCTGGCCAAATGGGCTGCCCGGCATGGCCCGGCCCAAATCTGAAAAGGCCTGGCACGTTCTATTTTGGACCGGCATGGCACCACACCAGTTTTGGGCCGGGTCATACCGCCCGTCATGCCGTGCTGTTGGCCCACGACACGGCACAAATTATGTGGGCCATGCCAGGCTGGCCCGTTACGCCTGGTAGCCCGATGAGCCCAGTAGCTCGATAACACAAAAATGGGGAAAAAATAGGTGCGAGGTGGGATTCAAACCCAGATCTTTGAGGTGAGAGTGAAGTGATTTACCACCAGACCACTACAGCTTATTGTATGCATATAAAATATTTATTCTTTTTAATACAAAACCATGCCTAATTGGGCCGAATTTGTGCTCTATTGGGCCGCCTCTAAATGGGCCGTGCCCATGCTGCCCACCGGGCCGAGGCCACGGCCTTAGCACGGCACGAAGGCACGTACCGGGCCGGCCCGGACACAAATTGAGGCGTGTCGTGCCGGACCTGGGATGGGGCAAAATTTTCGTGCTTTGGGCCGGCCCGGCAGGCACGACCCAGTCGGGCAGGACTACTTGGCACCATGCTCACTGCTATAAAAACCATTTTTAGTGGAGAAAAGTCCTATTTACCTCCTTCAACTATAGGGTAGAGCGATTTGTCTACCTCAGCTTTAAAACCGGATATCTGACACCCTCAACTCTAGTACCCGGTTCACTTTGACTCCTTAGCTGATTTTGACAGCGGTATTGACTGAGTCAACTATCCAACTCAGCATTTGGCACACGCCCTGTGACGAGTCAGTAGATGAGTGGGGCCACCATTTTTTCTTTTCTTTTTTCTGTTTCTTCTCTCTTCTCCTCTCGCTCAGTATCTTTCTTCTCTCTCTCCCTCTCTGCATATTCCAAGATGTCGACCCGCCCCTCCCCTCCGGCTATGGTGGGAGCAAGCGGGGCGCAGCGAAGGGCGTGAGCGAGCTCGACGGCGGCTAGGGGCCCGAGCGGGGCGCGGCAGAGGGCAAGTGAGCCCCGGCGGCGGCGGCCACTCGGGCGAGGTCGCTCATGCGAAGCTCCGCCCCAGCCATGATGGGAGTAAGCAGGGCACGGCGGCGGGCGTGAGCGAGCTTAGCGGCGACTAGGGGCCCGACGAGGCACAGCGGAGGGCGCGAGCGAACCCTGGCAGCAGCGGCCACTTGGGCGAGGTCATGACTTTGAATCCTCGATGCTACGGCAGGAAGCTGTGATTGGTGACCATGGGGAGCAGCTGGGGTAAGTTGCGTAGTGGTTTTGGGCGTTCTCCGTCACTACCACCTTCCCTGGCAATTGTTCTGATGTACTAATAAAATATCTTGGGGGAAAAGGTGGGGTTTTCTACCCTTTCCATGAATAAAACGGCTCTCTGAGGTTAAGAACAAAGATCCCATTATCGTTTAGAAACAAACACACGCTCTTTTTTTGTTGTGGCTTTTTTATTGGTGCTCAAAAAATTGTATTTCTTGTTACATGTCATTAGCAGCCATTAATTTATTTTGATGCATATTGTAAGCATGAATGATGTTATTTTAGAATGTAGGTTAGACATGAAATTAGCTACTCTGATGACTGAATCTGCATGATTCTAGAATGGGTGTTAGAAGAGATGCAATTTTACTTGTCTTTAAATTAACTTTAGATCTTGTAGGTAGGATTATTCAAACTGACATGGAAATTCAATTTTGTTTCATGAGCCAAGTGCACGGAGCATAGATTGTACATGTGGAGATTCGGATGTGTTCTGTGTTCTCATACTATCCGTATTATCTAGCTAATGTTTTTGTTCTCATTATGTTTCACCATTAATGTGTGTTGTATATGTAAATTTCCATGTCAAGATTATTTTAGTTAATACACTTGTTTTGGACATGATATGATATTTTGAGTTGACGCTATTGGTACTATAGCTGTGTAGGATGAGATAACAAAATTATTACTAAGATATTGTTCATATAGGAGCATGCTACAAATGATTTGGATTTGCAGAAACATAAATATACAAAGTATAAGTAAAAAATAGTAATAAGCAATAAGAATAAATGATTAATAATAAACTAACAACAGTTAATTTTTCATACTTCTCTTAGGGCACCCGAACGATTTCACTTTTCTCCACACTCGTAGGATATTTAATGACCAATATTCTTCCATTTCTAGGATATTTAATCTACAATACTTTTCAAAGATCTACATCTTGATTCTCGAGGCCACAATCTCTCAAAAACATTCCTCAAAGAAAAGGTTTCTCAATTAGGGCTACATAGATTGATCCTCTAGCATCTCTCATTACATTAAGGTGCGATGTATGTTATGGAGACCAAGAATTAACAAGAGAAGATTACGCGCCCTTGAAATTCTGGATTGAGACTCTTTTGTTCTCCTTTATGAATGATCATTAATATATTACTTAATAAAGTCGCTGAAAATCTTATATACATTTATCCTTGTATATAATATGACAATAACAACTAGTGTAACACATAACTCGTGGACCTTGTAGTGACACTAGAGATCTTACAGTGAAAAATATTTAAGTAGAGCTAGCAGCAAGGGGACCAAAGAAGCATGAGAGCACGCAAAATATGTTACACAATGGTCAACCTTGAGAAATCCAGGGAACAGTTATGGGTGACATAAGGTGCACAATGAAATTTACAGACATACTGTCCAGTGCCCCTTACTATGTTACCTTCCAAGTGGCAACCTTGACAAATCCCTGGAACAGTTGTGGGCGACATAAGGCGCACAACGAAATTTCTAGACATACTGTGCAGTCCACCTAGTAGCTGGGCACACACACACCAATCATTCAGCTGATCAAGTCGCTGAATCCTTATTCAGAGGTTTCACGTTGGTGCATGCCTGTACTAGTAGCTCTTGGCCCAGTACAGAAAGTTCAGCCACCCATGGAACGCGAATTGCTGCAACAACCCAGTAGAACTGCTCCAGACGGTTGCTGTTCAGGTCTCCGTCGTTCCCAGCATGAGGCAACTGCGGCGCTAGCCAACAAAATAGTGACACCGATGCTCGCCGGCCAGCGGCCACCGTATCCTTCCTCTTCCTCGCGACCACCGGACCACTGCAGTGATGACCAGAACGGGGCGACCACACGTTCGCGAGGAAGCCGACGCCCACGCGCTGCAGCGTGCAGGTAGGTGGCGCCGTCGGTGTAGCCCGTGCGCTGCAGTAGATGCGGTACGAGGAGCAGGTCGTAGGCCACGCGCATCAGCATCCGAGGGGATGCAAGCCTTCCTAACGGCGCTCCTCTACAGCTCGCTCTGGTGAACAGGCCTGTAACGGCCAGCAGGGGCGGCGGCAAGAGACAGGCTGGACATGATCTATTGGAAGCTCCGCTGTGCTTAGCGTGTTCAACTTTTTTCTGCTACCCGATGCACGCACGGTAGTACAATTCGGCTGGCTCCAATGTACTGAGACCAAATAATCTCCGTGTGCACTTAGGTCCAGTAACGTAAGTAGTCTGTATAACTCTGCAATGCATGTGTGACCAAAAATAATTATAAGCTGCCTCGCTGTTCCACATTTGAAAATCTTATTATGTGAGGAAGTTTTCTTTGTGAACAAAGGTGCTTATTTATGTATGTCTATTATAACAATCAAGTAATCCTTTGCTGTTCGGATGTCATCCACAGAACTCTCCTGAAACTGAAAGAGTATGCCGAGCACCATCTTCATCTGGACAACGTTTGTTGTGTTGCAGACTTAGCATGCTCTATCACTTCCAAATTCCAATATTTATGCAGGCTTTGTCTAGAAATTAACTGTTCAAAACACATACTTATTAAGCACTCCAAAAACTCTACCAAAATAGCTATTTTGGGGCATAAGCTATTTTGGGTCGGAGGTATTTGATTCGGCTTATTATGAAATAATAAAAAAAAATGATGAAATCCAATAAGATCTACCAAACAGGCCTTAAAAGGACCACAGTTAACCAATACTTGAACCACAATACTATGTGTGTTGCAGAGCATATAATAGGAAAGTTTACAGTTATACCCTTGTAGTTGTCCATGTATACCTAAAAATATCTCATGGGTAAATGTGGGCTTTTCTACCCTTCTCATGTATACAACAATCTCATAAGAGTAGGGACAATGATCACATTCTCATCCAAAATGAAATTTCATTGACACACTCTCTGTGCTCTAGGGTCGTCCCTTTTCCGCCCCTCTCTTCTTTACAAGTTTGGCTCTTCATGTTTCTTAGACATGTCATTTTTAAGTGCACTAACCATTGTTATTACTCATTAAATATAGCAGCCATTAGCGTTGTATTGACAAATGTTGTAAATATGGAAGTTATTAATTTAGGATTTCTACTTAGAGCTAAATTTACTAGTCCAGTCACACAAATTATGATTCTCATCAGTTATGTAATGGGATTAGAGTTTGATTCCTACATGTATTCAAATAACATCAAAGCTAGTAGCTCAGGTGGAATCTAGCATTGAAATTTGATTACTGTTGTTTCCGTGAACATTAAATCTAACAATGTCAATAAGCCTAACATGTTCTTGGTGGAAGGTCATGAGCTAATTTTGCATTTATTTTATAACTCCCATCAACCTGACTTGACTGACAAATGTGAGAATGTTTGGCATACAATTATAATTATTTTATTTTTTTTCAAACCTATGTAGATGTACATAATAGTTTACAGCAGCTGTGGCTTCAATGTGATATATAAGAAAATATTCATCTACCAAAAATATACGGATGTAGATTTTTTCAACAGCTCCATGTACTCAGTTTTGAACTGACAGTATATAGAAAATATGCATCTGCCAGAAAGCAAGTGACTAATTTTTCTCAATAACTCTGTATATTATGATTTCTTCCATTATTAGTACATACCGGAATATATGATATTACTACCTAATTCTGTTCTTAAACTTTATTGTGGTCCATGAATTCACATTATTATCTTTATTTTTTTTAATCTGCCACTGTTGAATTGTCAACCTCTTGTCTTTCATATATGTTTCAGTGTGGTATTATGCTTGCTTCTGTGGACAAAATGAAAAAATAGGGAGATGGCAGCGCTGGCCGCAACTACAGTCAGACCTTGGGGAGGTTACCCTCTTCATCAACCTGCAGATCCATTGCACACATTGCACACACACATATTGCACGATGATGAAGCCATTGCATGCTGAATTTGCAAAGAGGGGGTAGCGGAGGAGCGAGCAGGGTTGACAAAACCGACCGGGCCGGTATAACTGGCCGGGCCCGGTTCACAAGTTAACCAGTATAACCAGCCGGTTAGCCAGGCAAAATTCGATTTGGGTGGCGTGCGGTCACCAGTCAGTTAACCGACCAGTTATACCGGTTAACCGGTCAGTTAGTCCGATTAACCGATGACAGTAGTGACTAACCTGATTGACGGAGAAAAAATAGAAAAATGATCCAAATAATAGAAAAAATTAGGCATGATTTTTAAATATTGAGCACAATATTAGGCACCAATACACAATACATTGAGTTCATATAACATAACATAACTATATTGTGCTATACAAAACATCGAAATATAGTTGTCCCACACATGATTTTCTATAAATAATTATATATTGGGTTTCCACAAATATAATTATCGGATACATAGCATTCAAATAATTGCACTCACACCCATCACTTTGATTACCATCCGTCATGTCTCCCTACAATAACAAATGACATATATAATTTCTTACTTCAATATTACAATAAATCATAATATACTAGATGTTTAGTATGTTTCTTTCCTTTCTAAATTATCCATGTTTCAAAGCCCAAACTATACATGGCTACCTAAATTAACTACATACTTACCTAAGTTTCCTATCTAAATTACCTAAAAAAGATATAGAAAAAAAACCTTACCTCTGTGTGCGGCTAATCGGACGCCGCTGGAGGTTGACCACGCCTCTCTGCCGATTAACTGACTTCCCAGGTAGGCTAACCGGGCTGGCCGGCCGGCTAGCTGACCGCCTCCACCCGTTCAGCCGAACGACGGACAAATGGCGGCTTCGCGGCGTCTGACGGTGCAGATCGACGGCAAGGCGGCAGAGATAGATCAGGGAGGGAGGAATACGTGAGAAGAAGGGAGAACAAGGCACGAATGTGACCTCCGTGAGCGAATAAGTTTTGGCTTTCTATTTTTTTTTATTTTTTTTACATAATTTTTTCATCTATCAACACTCGTGATTTTGATTATATTTTTTCATCATATCTTCTTATTATACTTCTAGTTTTTTTACAAAATTTTAGATTCAAAATTTTTCAAATTTTCAAAAAATTTAAAAACGGGGGTTAACCGACCGGCCGGATAACCGGCCGGTCGGGATAACCGGCCCGGACAGGTTTGTTGGTTAACCGGGTTAACCGGCCATGTTAACCCTGGGAGCGAGTAGCCAGCACGCTGCCGCAACATCCTGCGCTAACGCGCGAGCGTGTGACAGGAATTCCCACCTCTCGACACAGTATAGGAAGTTTAGGCATCCAAGGAACGTGACTGCTGCTGTGCTGCAACAACCCATCAGTAGAACAGGTCGAGACGGGTGGTGTTTGAAGTCCCGCCCCTTGTAGCTGTTCACCACCGTGCGGCGTGACTTTCTTCGTGTCCACCCGCACCAGCATCATGCTCAGCAGTGACACCATGCCGGTATGGCTCCAGAACAGCACGATGCCGATCGATGGACTTCATGCCACGGTGCGCTTGCCTTGCTGTTGAAGAACTCCCAACGAAGAACGTGGTCTCTGTCGTCCCTAGCATGAAGAACTGCGGCGCCAGCCAGAACAGTGACATCAGCGGCTCGCCAGCGGCCATTGTGTCCTCTTGCTCTCAACAACGGCGACAATGACCGCTGCGATGACATTCGTGAGGAAGCCAATGCCGACACATCGTAGGCGGGTAATGGTGTCAGCATACCTCGTGTGCCGCCTCAAGAACGAGAGGAGCAGCAGGATCTGGAACTGGGGGAGGAGATGATCGGGATTCATCGGCCCGGACCGAAACCATGCGCTGCACAGCAGCCGCCAACGCCGGCAGCTCGAGAGAATCCCTTAGAGCATCTCTAGTGGGAGTGATCATTTTAGACCTCCTACTTTGCCTTTTGAGAGGTTGGTCCCACATTTTACCTCTCAAATTACAATTCCAACTCCAGCGGCACTGATCAAAAGAAGGCTCTCATTTCTCTCATGACGAGTGGAGCCTACATGTTAGTGAAGCAGATTACTCTACCGTGAGCCCCACTTGTCAGTGACTCTGCCCAAGGATTGGAGGCCGCACGGTGCCGGCGAGTCGTCATCGCTCGTCGCCCCTCCATCGGATTGTAGGTCACGCGCCGCCGACGAGCTCGCATCCTAGTGATTGGAGGGAGAAGGAGCCCGACGCACCCCCCCCCCCCCCCCTTGCTGAGGCAGCCACTTCCTCTGCCCACCGCTCCCAATCTTCCACCTGTCGCCCTAGTCGGCCACCGCACTCCATCCATTCTTGGGTCACGCATCGGCAGATGTGTTCGTGCTCCTCTGCTCCAGGTTAATCCAGAGGGGGAATGGAGATAGAGGGAGGCCAGGGAGCCGAGGGCAGAAGGAGAGAGGCCATGGAGCTCCAGGTCGCCATGTACGACAAGTGAGTTGTTCGGTCACTGCAGTCTTCAGCTCCAACAGCTCTGCCCCTCTGCTGACTCCTACTGACCGGACCATACGGTCAACTGACCGGACCGTCCGGTCAGTTTCTCTCTCCATTACAGAAATATTTTTAGAGCCGCTTCCTCGTCGTCCGGTCTCTACAGACTTCAACTCTGGCAGTTTCCTCGTTGAGTCTTCTCTTTGGAATTCCTATCTTCCTAGTGATCGTACAGTCCGATCTCCACTGACCCCTCTGTCCGGTCACTATGTCCAGAAGCTAAAACTTCTTGTCCTCACTTGACTTCGTTTCTCGGCTTCTCCGAACATCTCCTTGGCTTCTTCACTGTCACCTAGTGCCTGTGATTTCAATGAGCATCCATGCACATCACCGACTAGACGTGACCTAAGAGAAATGACCTAGACCCCCTTGATAGTCCGGTTTTTCCTATAGGCTCAAAGCCCTAACAACTAGACAAGTGTTCCCAACACTTGCTCCATAGCTTGTACTTAGCTTTGATCCATCTTCATCAACCCTTGGACTCCATCAAGCTCATCAAGCTTCCATGCTTGTGGTCATTGTCATCCATTGCCAAGGCCGCTGTCAATAATCATCATAGAGTAGAAATGATTTCCTGCACGAACAACACTCGTGTAGACATTAGTCATATTTCATGTTTGTTATTCATCACCAAAATATTCATAACTTGGGGTGACCTCAATGGTCATGATCCTTATAATCTCCCCCTTTTTGGTGATGGAAGACAACCACTAATTATAATAATTCAAAACAAACGAGCAACAAGGAACCAAAGGAAAAAAAGGGATGAAAGGATTACCTTGGTCCTTACCTTGGAAGTAGTCTCCCCCTTGGAATGTGCTAGGTGTTGAGGAAGAACTACCCAATCATGTAGCGCACTTGATATCTATCTTGAGTTGAATTTTGCGCCCGTCATGGCGTCGTGGTAGTTGATCTTGTTGATGTAGACACGCACCATGTACATAGATGTTCATGTCGGTGTAAATGTTCATCTTGACATGATCTTCATGTGTACTCCAAGTGAACATGTACCATTGTCTTGATTATCTTCATGTGATCTTCATGTTCTTCTCCATCTTTCCTTCTCCTCTTTTTTTTATCTTTGACTTGGCTTTTGGATCTTTATTTCTTCTCCCCCTTTGTGTTATTGATCTAGACATGGCTTTTGGATCTTCATGTTCCTCCTCCCCCTTTGTCACCTATCACCAAAAATCAAAAACAAAACACAAGAGAACCAAGGAGCAAATAATAAATGGCAAGAGTTAGGAAACTCCCCCTTTCATGGTGCTCCTCCTTGGCCACGATGATGTTCCACCATATCTCCCCCTACACACATGACTCAATAAAATATTTCCTCAAGGATGCGACGGTTAGTCATTAGTGTGTTGGGAATGTATGAGTCACTTGTCTTCTAGCCACGCGAGTAGATTTAACCTTGGAGCTCGTTTAAACATGACTCAAAGGGCATGAAGCACAAAGATCACTATGTGATCATCTGGAGGGTCATATACTTACATTGTAAATAAGCAACTCCCCCTAGAAATAAGCTTGGAAGCATGTAAGGTATCACAATGCAAGAATGCATGAATGCAAAGAATGCAAATGGAAATGCAAATGCAACAAGTATACAAATACATGATGCAATGCTAAAGGAAAGAGAGAGAAAGGCTACAAACTAAAGTGCCAACGACAAGTTGTTCCCTTCTTGAGCTTACTCACAATGGACCATTCTTCCAAGCCTTGGGCACACCATGAACCACCATCCCAAGCTTAACCCATGTCCATTGCTATCTCAAGAAGGTCCGAAGCTAACCTACAACCAAAGAGAAACAAACACAAACCAAACGCACAAACAACAAATAAAACAAATAAGGCTATACATATTTACAAGAAACAAGCTTTAGAGTTACTCATGTGAAGTTGGAAAGGTCGAGAACATTGAGTTCTCCCATTAGCTTGTTGAAGGTCTTCTAGTCGAATGGCTTGGTGAAGATATGCACAATTGTTCATGAGTCCACATACTCACCAACTCAATATCCTTCTTCTCAATGTTGTCTCTTATAAAGTGATGCTTGACTTGAATATGCTTTGCATGACCATGATCTCTAGTTTTGAGAGCCATCTTGATTGTTGCTTCACTATCACAATATAATGGTATTTGAGTGAAGTTGAGGCCATAATCCGAGAGTGTTTGCCTCATATAGAGAAGTTGGGCACAACATGCTCCCACCGCCATGTACTCCGCTTCGGCTGTAGATAGTGCCACCGAGTTTTGCTTCTTTGAGCTCCAAGATACTAGAGATCTTCTAAGAAATTGGCAACCTTCCGATGTACTCTTTGTATTCACCTTGCAACCCGTGAAGTCCGAATCCAAGTACCCAAGTAGCTCAAAGCTTGTTCCTCTAGGATACCATAATCCCATGGTATGTGTGTCGAGGGCAGAAACCGAGGGTGCCACGTGGCATCACTCTAAGGCCCGTCAATGCCCGAGACATCGAACCCCCCGATACCTCACCAGAACATCCTCCATGTGGGCCCTGTAGAAGGAGTCCCACACACAGGTCAAGTTTTAGGAGCAAGATCGACGCCCTCCTCACTCGGTTCCACAGGGGCTGGAGGCCGAATGGGATCCCCTCGACCCCGTCGAGGGTCGAGGCCCACTAAGGTTCGCTCGAACCCTCGAGGGGTCAAGGCGAGGCGGGTCCGAACATGCCAGGTGCGGGATGCTTGCCGACACAGAATGGCTCGGTCAAATGACCTGTCTTGGCGCCTTCTGAATGAAGACAAAATGGCACGCCGCAAACTCGAACATGGCACCTAAAATAAAGGATGGTACCACCCGATAAGCCCAGCCCCTATCAAAACATGCTCTAGGGCAGGACGGCTCAGCGAGTCACTCACTAAGCCAGAAATAACAGATGGAGAAACTCGATGGCCCTGCTGTGACCGGATGGATTTCCACCTCCAGCAGGTTCGGACAGGCACAACCCGACGCATCGATCCCTGGCGAGGGGGTCGAGCGGGACGATGGTCAACAACCACCAATCACCCCGTCTTAACTACCAAGCCCAACCCGCACGCATAGTATCGAGGGGTGGGGGTGGGGGGTCAAATCACCCCCGTACCTGCCCCTCTCATCATCACTAGCACCCACTGACAATGGCAGGCATGGCACAACGCACTGCGATGTAATCACTGATGACGCCCCCAACAATGACGATGAAGGACGATCTGATGGAGGTCTGGATAAGACCTCGCTTAAGAAACATGACAGAACCCATGTTGCGCCACCCCACGAATGGCAGAACACGCCCTCTACAGTAACAAGGGAGCTCGACCCGACAACGGAGAATGGGGGCACGCCCGAGCACAGTGCCCCTTACCCCTGTCACAAGGACCAACTCCACGCTGACGACCAAGGCTTCTACCTTCTATGGCACGACTTCACCAACTCCACCCTCACCAACTCTCTCTCTCTCTCTCTCTCTCTCTCTCTCTCTCTCTCTCTCTCTCTCTCTCTGTAACTCGGGTCGGCTCCCTTGAAGTATAAAAAGGAAAGCCTATCTTGTCTTTAGAAAAAAAAGGAGGAAAAGGGAGGAGAAGGAGACATCAGAAGCACCCACCCACACACACTCATGCTTACGAGCATCAGATACTTGGAGGCTCCTCCTCCTCTCTCGCCATCTTTGTACACCCCGGTGCAAGTAACACGAGCAGGGCCATGAACGTAGGGGCTCTCCTCGAACCAGTATAATCCTTGTGTCCTCTTGCATAGCCATCGCCGAAACCGAAGCACGCCCCCCTAGAAGAAATACTACTTACCGGTCATCAAAACACCAACAGTTGACGCGCCAGGTAGGGGCTTTCTGCGTGTTTCGATCCGCAAACACCTTTCATTTTGGATGGCCACTTCTTCCGCATTCTGGGCTCCTGGCACCAACATTTTCTTTGGGAGCCTGGAGTTTATCACTACGGGGCGACCAGAAGCTGTTGTGCGTTAGCATCCTGACCTCCTTGTTGCCTCCAGCCCCAACGCCTGTCCCCGTGGCGGCGCGCTAGTGGTGGTTAGAGGACCTGGTCCACACTCTTAACTTCACCATCACGGTGGACGGGGCATTGGAGTACGTCGGCGAGACAAGCCCCGACCCTATCATGGCAGCTACCGCTGTCGCCAACGAGGCGATGAGCGTGGTCCGGCTTGAGCTGGCTAGGCCACGGGTTGCTAACCAGCCCGCGCCACCAACCAACTATAGCGACCAGCTATGGTTCTACCTAGAGCATTATTTGGGTCTCGTGCCCAACTAGGATGCTCTTCGGTGGTTTGCGTTCGCGCTCGCGAACATCCACGGGAAGCTCCTTGGGAGCGAGCCCCTTCGCCCGGGCAGGCTCACTGAGGTCCCCCTGGCGGTTACCCACGTGGCCTGAGAAACGCTGCGGGATGCCTCCAGGACACGGCCCGTCCACCAGGCGGTTCCTGCCTATGCAAGCTTTGACTTCGTTGGCGTGATCAAGAGCCTAGACGAGTCTCACTTGATAAATGATCGTCCTAAATTAAGCAGAGCGACTACCGTCCTAGGCTATTATCGGGTAAAGGGAACCTATTGCAATTTCTAGGTTTTCAAACAATTCCTATATCTTAATGCACAGACAAGCCTACAACGGGGCTTTCCTTGAGTCGGTTCTTGGTCAGCGGAATTCCCTCTTTGCTCTTCTGGCTCCTGCTCCTGTCCCGCTTCCACGTGGTTCACCTCATGACCTATATGATATGGATCATGCGATGCATGAGAATAAGTTTTGATTCATGGCACTTCCTCAGCAAATATGTTATAACAACAATATTTCATGTAGAATTGAACCGGGTGTGTTGATTAATTCAGTAATAGACATATAGAATCAAGGCATATAGTGAGCATGTTTAGTGTATTTCCTTCATGGACTCCAGTAAATAAGAGCGGTAATTTGGTATAGAAAGTACGGGGTGTTTACGTGTTCACGCCCGATATACCTAGGCTAGGTACCTGAGGAGTGGGTATGGATCCAAAATAATATTGCCAATGTGTTGGATATGTTGTTAAGCAAGAAAAGTTAATTACGACATAAAATCCTAGAGAACATTCATAGAATTAATTAGGAGCTATTGATCCCATAAGGTAACTAAATCATTTAGCATGATTCTAGATGCCATTTGCTTATGGGTGATTTACGGTAAATAGAACATATCAGGGATAATTTATTGACCAAGTTATACTTGCATGCATTGAACCATTAATTTTTAATAATTGAAACAACGCATAAGGTTAAATAATTAATTATGGCAAAAATACAAAGAATCAGAACTGGTGCTTTTACAGGGAAGTGCAATATGCTAACACATGATTATTAACCAAGTTTCATAAATTTACCAGCTACCAAAAATTACATATGAATTTATTAGTGGTTTGGCCAATTAATTTATTTCTGATAAAACTACTAACATGCAGAGGGGTTTATTATTTTTATTAAATAGTGCATGTCCAGAGAAGTCTAACAAAATTTACCTTGCCTCTAAATTCGTAGTAAATATTTAACTATACATTTTCAAAGTTTGGCAATTTTTCTAGAATTCGGAATTAATGAGAAACTAATTCTTTTGGATTCAAGGGCCGGATCTGCCGATCGGCCCAGCAGATCTGCATGAGGGAAAATGGCCCCGAGCCAGATCTGGCCTAGGAAGGAGTCGGGCCCACAGGCCATTGCAGTCCAGGCCTGCCCGGCCCATCGACCAGCTCAGCCGAGCCAAGCGCGCGGCAGCGGCGCCTCGGTCGCACACGGTGGCGCGGGCACTGTGGCCAGCTGGGGTGGTGGTGATGGCAACATTGCCAGGACAGCCATTGGTGGGCCCGAGTGGACATGCGGCGCATGAGAGCAGGGGAGACGGCTCACCAGGCTGGTATGACGACGGCGAGGTAGAACGATAGCGGTTGGTGGCTGTATTCCGGACGAGTGGCTGCACTGTTGAAAGTCGAGTGAGGTCAGGTGCGTGCGCAGGGTGAATGGGGTTTTTGCTGCTCGCGGAATCAAAGCGTGACTCACCGTGGTGGGAGAGCGGCGGTTGGGGAGGGTGGTCGGGGTCGGAGAGGATGGTGTCGATTGTCGACGGCTCGGAGTCGGAGAAGGTGAGTGGCCTCGTGCGGAGCATCAGGGCTTCAGGGCAGGGCTCAGGAGGCGTGGTGCGGTGGTCGAGCAGGGAAAGCGACCGCGGAGCGGAGCTCAGCTTCGAGCGGCAATGGAGCGGCTTGGGTGAAGAGAGTAGAGAAAATGGGGGGGGGGGGGGGTAGGAAATGAAGGCGCTCCTGACAGGACAGGGGACCAAGGGGATGTCGGAAGGCCGAGTGGGGGCGTCGATCCGTGGCCATGCCCACCCGGCTGTACGCCGGAGGCCACGCAGCGCCGAGCGAGCGGGGAAGCGAGCGGCCGGCGAGTGTGTTTCTTCAGTGAGGCTGACAGGTGGTCCTGCTTGGATTTGATTTTTTTTATTTTTCCAAACTCCTATAACCGCTGGTGCTTGTTATTTTTACTGTAATTAATTAGTGGCAGATCAATATGAACCAAAAATATGGGCGAGCTCCCTGCAACGTGCTGGTTTTTATAAAAATGCTAACTACCATTAGTTCTTCATAAAATTTAAATATGAATTTTGTGTATAGGGCTGGTTTTTTACACTATTACCATTTATTTGGGGCATTTATTAATGGGATAAAAATCTGAGAAATTCCTCAAAATTATACTTGATCATGGCCTCCAACATATATTTTCGTGAGGGTATGTTCTATTATAAGTTTGGGATTTGTAGTTCAAATGATATTCAAATAATTTGAATTCTATTCAAATTTTTGATCATTTCCAGTTTAACCCAGCCCTAAGCTCTTGTTTCTGGTGAGCATAACCCTAGTCTATGGTAGTAATGTCACACCAACGAACGCTACCGCTGCAACAACCCACTAGAACAGGTCAAGATGGCTGCCGTTCAGGTACGGTCCGCCCCCTCCAGCCAACCAGCTCACCCCCGTCCAACGTGACGACGAGTGATCCTGTTCACCAGCCGCACGGCCGCACCAGTATCAATCCCACCATCATCGTGCCCAGCAGCAACGTCATGCCAGTCTGGCACCAGAACAGCGCGACGCCGATAGACTTCATGCCATATGGCGCCTCGCTGTTGAAGTACTCGAGCAGCCCCATGAATGAAGGACGTGGTCTCTGTCATGCCTAGCATGAAGAACTCTGGCGCTTGCCAGAACGGTGACATCGGCAGTTGGTCGGCGGCCACCGTTTCGTTCCTCTTTCTCTCCGGCGATGACCGGTCAATACTGTTTGCGAGCTAGGAAGCCGACGCCGACGTGCTGCAGGTGTTATACCGCCTCCATAGCCCATGCGCCTCCATATAGCTCGTGCGCCGCCGCAAGAACGGCGCGAGGACTCGATCATAAGAAGCAACGAGCATCGGCATCTGGAACGTGGAGAGGATGATTGCGAACATTGAGTATAAGTGCACCCTGCCTAGCCGTACTTATTCGTGGTGGCTCCTTTGTTGACACTGGGCCACTATTGAGCTTAAAACAAGGGGAAGCATGCAGAACACAACCTTCGTAGATTCCTCCACCTTTGCAGCATCAAAGACAGACCCTCCATCACCTCTGGTGTTTATGCAAACTTTGTCCAGGAATCTGGCAAGAATTTTTTTCATCACGTTGAAAACCGTGCATGTATCGGACAAGAAACATCCTGGAGGCGGAACTGTAACCGTCTGGTGCTCATCTTCATTGTGTTGCTATCAGAACAAAACATGCATCAGGCCTGTCTGAAGCGGTGTCATATGCAACCAGAGTATTCTTATCTATACTCGAATTGACTCCTCAATTCTCTCTTTATTTCATGCCGTCCAGAGAGTCCACATCCACATACATGATTCCTGCAGTTTGGGAAATATTGAATTGCATTGGGTTCTTGTATACTATTATTACGTTTGTTTTCTTATGGAAGTGTCTTATTATATTTTGTATGCATCTAGTATACGTACGTGGTAACCCACGGTACCCAAAACTGCCTTTTCAAACTTACAAATTAGAGACACTTCCTTACATGGCCCTAAAAAAATCACCTCTTCCTTTCTTGGCCCCTTTTGAAATGAATTTCCTTATATGGACAAGAAGTTAATTTCCGTTCCTTTTTTTGGCCCTTCCGTCAGATTTAACTACTAATGGTGTTAAGATAGGGGTCAAATAACCATTTTACCCCTAACAGAAGATTAAATGTTTTTTAGTTTGTTTTTTATAATATCATAGATATTATTTTTATGTCATAGTTCCCCAAAATATCTATGTTATATTTTTCTTTCATGTTGAAAAATATAATACAAATATTTTGTACAACTCTAAAATAAAAGGAATATCTTTGAGATTGTCACAAATAAAGACTAAAACATTAATATTTTATTTTCTATCAGGGGTAAAATGGTCATTTAACCTCTCACTTAACGCCGTTAGTAGCCAAATCTAACGTAAAGGCCAAGAAAGAAACTAAAATTAGCTTCTTGTCCATATAGGGAAGTTCATTTCAAAAGAGGCTAAGAAAGGAAGAGGTGAATTTTTTAGGGCCAAGAAAGGAATTTTCTCTACAAATTAACCTTCTCTCTTCCAACAACGCAAATCAGAACTAGTGGTTGCTACTTTAGATATTAGAAGGGATAAATTCAATGTGCTCGAAAACAAATTAAGTGGGACAAACTTCACTAACTAATGTGCCTGGGAACAACGTCACGATCATAGAGGCACCAATCTGATGATCCGATGTTTTTATGTTTTTCCTAATAAACATGTTCTGATCTTGTTTGATGTCAAGATAATCTCTTAAATTCCAATTTTCTTCCTGATACGGCTATAATTGAACAGAGATCTCGATGATGCAAATGTGATCTTCAGGCTCTAATGAAATGTTCAGTTACTATCAAGCTATGGTTAAAGTAGAACTAAATATTTGAGAATTACCTAAGGATGATATATTTTTAATAAGTGGCCTCATATATATTTTGTCTACTCGTCTATAGTTGAAAGGACTGATTGTACGACACACAACGAGATATGATAAAGAGACTGATTGTATGACACACAACTTCACCATTAGTATATTGAGGCTTCCCCATGTCTCCATGCAAGACTATTATTAATGGTGAAGTTGCATATCCCACATTACATCACTATTGGTTTGAAATTCCCTCCAAAAGAATGATCCTGGTGATGCCTATCCACCCCTGTGGCAAGCAAAAATATCCCCCTCCACGCATATGCAGTGATGATTTTATCTCTATCAACTGAAGTGGATCTGGATTACACCACCACCAACTAGAGAACCTGATCTTACAATCTGTTCCATCTGTATAAGAGGAATAGTCAAACATAATTCAAGAAATCAACAATACTAATAGTTTAAAATCAGAAATTTTTTTTGTCATTCTACGTTATCATGGAAGCTGTTACTAATGGTTTAGGACAGTACTGGTTCAAAATCAACTTTGTAGTAGATCCTCAAATTATCATGGATCAAATTAAAAAGAGTCCAGTAAAAAAAAAGAGCCAGGATAGGTGCAATAACAAACTCGGCCCATAAAGAGGTCACTCACTCCATTTCACTCCTCTCACTCATCTATCGCCCCATAGCTTCCTCTGGAAGCCAAAACCCTTCCGTCTCCCCCCGCGTCGTCCCAACTCCCAACAGGCCAACACCCAACGCGATTCACACAATGTCGTCCTCCGCTGCCGCTTGTCGTCGCGGCGCCGCCGAGAGTGCGCCGCCTGCGCTTCGCCCGGAGGCATTTGAACGCACGAGCAACCCTGAAGCGGCGCCGCGTCTGCCCCCGCCCGCCGTCTTCGCGCGCAAGCTCGGACGCTCCCCCAAACCCTAGCCTTTCCGAGCCCTAGGCTCGTGCCCCTACACTGCCGGCCCCCGCATCCTTCTCCTCGTCCCTCCGGCGCCGACCCCTCTTCGGCGGCCGACACGAGGGGGCGAGGAACTGGGCGGCGCTGCCGCGGGACGCAATGGCCGCTGTCCTCCGCAAGCTCGACCACGTTGAGATCCTCATGGGGCTCGGGCAGGTGTGCCGGTCCTGGCGCCACGCCGCGCGCGACGACCCCGGGCTGTGGCACCGCATTGATATGCGCGGCCACGCCCACCTCAACTACCGGGTCAACCTCTGCAAGATGGCACGGGTTGCCATCCGCCGCGCCAAGGGGCAGTGCGAGGCGTTCTGGGCGGAGCACGTGGCGGACGACGGTGTGCTCCAGTTCCTCGGAAATCAGTGAGATTTTGATCCCCCCTAATTCTAGCATTTCAATTCTGTTCTGAATTGTGATTAATTTTGTTGAACCTGTGGCCTGGCCTTATGCTTGATTTGGCCTACCAAGTGTTGCTTCCACTCTAGGAAAAAAAAATCAGGTGTCACCGAAAAACATGAAATTTCGGAAATTTCAGAAATTTTGATGAACAAATTTGATTTTTTTTAAGAAATAATTGGCATGATTTCACAAGAAATTATCTTCAATACATAAGATATTACGGTTACATACACAAACAATGCAATTTGAATTGGTTAAAGGTAGTCAACTATGAATTTTGAGTTACAGTTTTATTTGGAATTCATGAAATCAATGCTTTGCAGTTCTGGCGAATAGTTTATTTGCTGTCCAGATCGATGCATTGAGTAAATCTCGAGATTGCTTGCTGAGTTGTGAAGGTAGAATATAAAATTAAACTATATGAGCAGGACCGTACGGGAGTTTTGGAGGCCTTGGTTCAAAAAACAAACTGTTGCCCTACTTTTAAGAAATAAATAACTAAAATTTAATTTTATTATATAACTGTTTTTTTCAATCTAGAATACTAATGCTAAGATAATTGGTATTCTTGCTGAAACAACAAATGGTGAAAATCTCATATTTTTTTACCGACATTATCATCTTTTACTAAAAAGCGTCATCCTTCTAGTATTCTTTGAAGGGTTAATTAGATTCATACCATTACAAATTTGCCGATTTTGAAATATACCATTACAATTGATGAAATTGGATAGGTGCCATTATAATTTATGGCGGGTTTGAAATATGCCACCAGTGTATGTATTATCTCTGTATTTTGTTTGTATTGACAAAAGTGCCCCTTATCCTTCTTCTTTACCCCTCACGGGCTCTCATCTATCAGACTATCACCATGGACGTCCAACACCAGGGTAGCATGACATGCACAGTACTAGCACAACATGGAAGGCTTTGAGCTCGTGCTACAGGCAAGTACGAGACAACGCACCGCACTTGGAGCACCGGTGCTTGCAGAGATGTGATGGCAGCGCGTTTTCTAGAGCTCACACACAGGTACTCGCCGGCTCGCAGGTGGCGCGGCAGCAGCACATTGGCCTCGCGGGCAGGCAGTAGGTGCTCATATGGTGAGCTGGTTCATGGAGCTTACGAGCGCGAAGCTGGTGTGACAGCGAGGCACAAGCACGATTCATGGAGCTCGGGCGAGGCTAGGATACAGATCGACAAAAAAACCCATGGTCGCCGGAGCCCGGAGCCAGTTGTTCCTAACACATCTCGACCAAATATCCTGATGCATCCTCATCAAATCCATACATCTAAGACCTGAGTGCTCCTTCGCTGCTTGCTTGCTTGCTTCCCGATTGAGTCACTGGAATTGGAGTTTGAGTTCTGGCAGTCATGGTGGATGTACAGGATTTGAGGATAGGAGTGATGAGCTGGTGAAGAAGATAAGGGCAAAACTGTCCAAATTTTTACATAGTGGCATATTTCAAACAAAATGAAAGTTATAATGGTACTGATCCAATTTCGTGAATTGTAGTGGTATATTTCAAAATCGGCAAATTTGCAATGGTATAAATCTAATTAACCCTTCTTTGAAATAAAATGCTTCTAAGTCTTTGTTTCTTCTTGTGTTTTCACTCCCAGAGTCATTTTTTTCTAGCTCTAGAAGACATGAGCAATACAAAAACACCTCTCTGTTTTACAAGAACAAAACTAATTAACAAATGTTTGTTCCAGACTGTTGGAGCTAGGGTTCAAGGAACCCATTGTTTCTCCTCATGGGCTCACTTACCTCATGTTTGGTCCATGTTGTCTTTTGGTCCAATTGTAAGTCTAAGGGCATTTGTGTACTTATACCCCCACTAAGGGTAAAATGGTGATTTGTAACACGTCAAGGGTAGAAGAGGAATTCCCCTCTTCTCCCCTTTCTATAAATACAAGACCCTAGAGGTTATGAGGGAGGCTGATTGATTCAGGCCGGCTCCTCTTTTGGCTAGTTGTATCCTTCCTCTAGCTTTGTCAACCCTTCGGGTTGGCATAGCCCACTATATGTATGTTGGGACTTGTAACTCCAACAACTGGCGCCGACCGTGGGGAGGGATACAAAAAGTCTCGTGAGCAGAAGTTGAATTTTTTGAGTAAAAGTTCGGGGTCCTTCAGGATCAGCCTTCGGGCACATTTTTCGGAGGCCCTTCGGGCAACTTTTTCAGTGGTCCTTCGGGATCAGCCTTTGGGCACCTTTTTAGGAGGCCCTTCGGGCAATTTTCTCAGTGGTCCTTTGAGATCAGCCTTTGGGCACCTTTTTCAAAGGCCCTTTGGACAATTTTTTCATTGGCCCTTTGGTATCTGCCTTCGGGCACCTTTTTTTGAAGGCCCTTCGGATCAGCCTTCGGACTCGTTTACAAGTCTTCCTTTCGGATCAGCCTTCGGGCATGTCTATAAGTGTCCCTTCGGGATCAACCTTCGGGCATGCTTCTTATTGGTCCTTCGGGATATGCAAAAAAAAAAACCTTCAGAGGGTCCTTCGGCGTGAGCCTTCAAAAGGCCATTCGGACAGCTTTTCAAGGGCCCTCCGAACACGCCCTTCGGACTCACCCTTCAACGTGAGCATATTGAGGGTCCTTCGGCCGTATTACAGGTGACATCCACTCTCCGCTTTTGGTTTTTCAAATTATATTGCGCATGCGCCCTTTGATCTAGTATCTCTTTGGTACCCTAGTTGTTGCGTGCTTTATTTATGCTATCAACTATACTTGTTAGTTTTTGCAAAGGAGTTAGTCATTGCCATATCCGGAGGCCTATATACTTAACAAGAGATCTAGCCTTCGGGTTGTACATGCACTCAGTCAATTCAACGCATCATTGTAGAGGCATGTGGGTTGTGGCAGAGGCATCGATCAGTTAGCACTGGGGTATTCGAACAGGTTAGAAGCCGGAGCACACAGAGCGTTTTGACCACTAGGCTAGAGCACCAAAAGCATGCCCCCGGCAATTACATATGTACGCGTATGCAGTGCAATCGATATCTCAAGCATTTCTTGAGTGCGCTCGTAGTCGCTGGACTCACAGGGACTAGCTAGTATTCTTTACGTGAATTTTCCTCTCATTGGTATACCATGTTATTTATAGGAACATATACTGTCTGTGGCTAATGCAACTACGTCACTGGCCTTTGCTTTTGGGACCTTCGGTAGACACTAAGGGGCCAGAACCTACCATGCATTATTCTGAGGGTTAAACTATATAATGAGCTACGGTTGGAGGTCCAACGCCTAAGCTTGCCGTTGGTATATAGTATGGTCCGAGGGTAGACTATGGCCTCCTAAAGCCAAGAGTTTACGAGCCGCAGCCTCCAGCTCGGCCAAAAATATGACAGCGCAGTGGTTGATAAGTTACAACAATAATGATGTTGCCGACGGGCTTAGAGCATGCTCAACAAGATCATGTAGTTCTGGTCATGAATCAAAACATACACAACCAAACAAAACACACGTCCATGAGAAACACCAAGGATAGTCCTAGGCGGCTTGCCGAAGGCAGGCGCAAGGACGGTTTGCCGAAGGTGCAACGTACCCTTCATGGGCTTACACGCGACAATGAAGTGAAAGCTGTCAGGAGGCACGTGCGCCAAACTATAACTATGTGCATACATATTGAGAGCAAGCTATGCCTGTGCAACTCGTTGCACTATTTCACTTAGTGCATCCGAGGGCACAAGCACTACTTGCATTAGTTATGTTAGCCTTGATGCCATGCTCATTACGGGCTGGCTGAGGGATAGATCACGAGGTCCATAAGCTACTCCGAAAGGTCAACGAGCCACTCTGATGGCTGGTCAGTGGCATGCACATATAGATGTCGCCACTCCGAAAGCTGGCATTTTCCGAATGATTTAGTATCCATTGCTTCTTAGCTTGTACCTCTTTCGTACACTACAGAATGGTACCTAAGCCGGTGTAGTTCTAGAAATTCATCAAAGGGCCCATGCTAGTCATCCGGGGGGACCTTCGGCCACACAAATTGAGATGATCTCCAACCTAATGTTGTGAACCGAAGGGGCACTTGTGGGTAGTTTCAAACTAGTCGAAGGATACGACAAATAAGCTGCAGTCTCGGACTCCTATTGAGAGCAGCGTGCAGATCACGGCTCTCTCTTATTTAACGAGTTATAGATACGTAGTGACATCATCCCTATGCAGGCATGATGTCACTAGAGCATGTATTATACGTGCAACACTATGTGGCTGCACAGCCGGAGAGTGCATGCCCGAAGGACGAAACTTGTTTCAGGTCCAAAGGTTTATAGTAAGAAGGGAGCAAAGTGTGTCGACTTGACAAGCACCTCTAGCCGGTGATGTATCCTGGAAGTAGGAGGCCATCAAAATTCTCGGTGACAACAATGTCGGAAACTCGCGCATGCCCGAAGAGGCACTTGCCGAGGGCTTGCGAGCCATTCCGAGAAGGCCGATGTCGGGAGCTTGAGGGAAAAACCGAACCCGGAGGCAGACACTGCCAAGTTTCATCAGGACGTTGAGTTTGTGCACCTGCATCACAGACTTGCCAAGGTTGCGGTAGCCAAAGGGGCCTTCAGCTCATGTGTGTGGAGTTCTAACGACCGGAGGGGCTTTCTGCCAAGTCAAAACAAATTGCTTATCACCTTCGGCCACCCAATGCAATAAAAAAAAAGCAGAGTTGAGAAAATCATACCCGCTCGGCTATTAGGGCGTTGAGTGCGAGGGATGAAGCAGCAAGCGCGGAAGTCATGCGGCACGAGCTGGAGCTCAACACACAAATTTGCTATTGTGTTAGCCGAAGCAATCCCCGGCATGGCCACTTCGTATAAGTTAGCACTACAAGGGTCATAGTCCCAATTCCTGAAAGGCGAAGTCAGAAGGGTGAAGTTCACCATTGTAGCACGCATGTTAAGTTCCAAGCTAGGCTAGACTGTGATGTCCGAAAACCAAGTGTTTGCGGCCCAAACATTTTCCGAGGCCCATCATTAAGAAACCCATGACTGCAGCAAGGCGTTCAACATACGCTCCCAAGGGGATCTTCGATCGCACAAGATCAGATGGCCCCCAAACCAATGCTGTCAGCCGGAGGCCATCGCCGAGTGCCGCTGCCGTAGCTCGTAGTGCTGCTATGAAATACATACACAATGACATCAGCATGAGTTAATCATGTTGTCGCCCCTGGCTACTTGCTCATATTAACATACGAAGGTGCACATGCCGAAGGTTTAGATTTCTAAGAATTCTTCTACGCCGAGGGATGCCGAAGGCTTGAAATTAAGAATTAAGTTAGTGCCGGAGGCTTAGCTTCTAGGGCCACATGCATTATTGCCCAATGCACATACACGTGTTGTTGCTTAGCCACGTGCCTTTCCTATATGCGGTGCCATGCGTGCTAAAGGGACGTACCTGCGCTAAGCTCATAGCACGGCCAATGGAACCAATCCTTCGGAGAGTCGCTAGTTTTGTTCTTTCCAAATGGACCCAGGGGGGGACATATGGCTCGTACATGGTTCGAAGGCGTATAGTTTGCTTCCCGCACCCAAAGGCACAAACACTTACGCTAGCTTGCCGACAGATGGCACAAGGGAGGCTTGCCGAAGGCAGATCTAAATAAGCTTACACGAGACGTAACAAGGACTATCTCGACCACTCGCATGCGTCGTGCTCCAAACTAGAACTGTGTGCCTACGTGTTGAGAGCAAGCCATGCATGCATGTGCAAGAGGGCACAAGCACTTGCGTTGCATATTTTAGCGATGCTGCTATGCTCACGTGGTGGCTGTAGGACAGATCACGAACGAGGTTCACAAGCCACATAGAAAGGTAGAAAAAGTGGCACACACATATATAGTTACTCAGAAAGTTATCGCTTGCTGAAAGGTGTTTTTCATGATATACTTGCAACAGCCATCCATGGAACAAAACAACTCACATAGTCGACTCGTAAGCAAGCCCCGCACTCGAAGGGTACGTGTTGCCGGTTCGCCGCCGAGAGCACGAGAGTTGACGCTTCTAGAGGCCGATAGCCCGAGACCTTCGGTATCCAACAAAGGCATCACCTCAGACTCATAGTAGTCTGATGCTCGCTACAATGCATGGTAAAGTACGAGATACCAAAACATCATTCAAAAAAATGAAGTTTAACATTCATGCTAAAGGCTAAGGCCATTGGCTTTTTCTGTGTTGAAAGCTTTCGGCCAATAAAAATTATTGTGCTGAGAATTAAACTAGCTGACCAAAGAGGACAAAGTGCTTGGACCTGAGGAACACCTAGCCGAAGCACGAATAGCACGCCTCCGGCAGTTGGGTCCGAAGAAGGTCTTTATTACGGATACTTGTACATGCTCGTGTATTCGAGGGTTCAAATCAGCAAACACGTATGTTGCTAAGCTAAAACACCCATGCATGCGTAGCATGCACGAATAAAACTTTAGTGCTGCACCCGCCTTTTTTTTTTTTTGCCTGGCACACACAATTTGTTGTTGTGATAGATACCCTTCGGCCATGGTCAGAACAGGGAAAATTGTTAGCCTTTCGGCAATATAACACCAACGCCACCGTATGCTGCGATCGTAGCTCTAGACGATGGCGGGGTGCTTTAAGTTTCGTGCCGAAACTTATCAGTGGAAGTTTGTTTCAGTTGAGTTTCGACACAATACTAATGCGATAAACTCGGAACTAAAAGGGAAAGTTACATCCTAGTCGAAGGATAATTGCAAATCGGGTCCCCGAGTCCTGTCTTTTAGTCCCGCTAGACGTTTACTTCATTGCACACATTTTCTTCGTCGGTGATTACACATGCAAGGGAGGGTGTGTATCCCAAATATGCAAACAGAACGGATGTTCATATTATATCATTTACTTTCGGACCTCGGACCTAACTTGCATATTTGGGATACACACCCTCCCTTGCATATTTGGGATTATCCTTCGACTAGGATGTTCATCCGTTCTGTTTGCATATTTGGGATACACACCCTCCCTTGCATGTGTAATCACCGACGAAGAAAATGTGTGCAATGAAGTAAGCGTCTAGCGGGACTAAAAGACAGGACTCGGGGACCCGATTTGCAATTATCCTTCGACTAGGATGTAACTTTCCCCTTTAGTTCTGAGTTTATCCCATTAGTATTGTGCCGAAACTCAACTGAAACAAGCTTCCACTGACAAGTTTCGGCACGAAACTTAAAGCACCCCGCCATCGTCTAGAGCTGCAATCGCAGCATACAGTGGCGTTGGCGTTATATTGCCGAAAGGCTGACAATTTTCCCTGTTCTGACCATGGCCGAAGGGTATCTATCACAACAACAAATTGTGTGTGCCAAGCAAAAAAAAAGGCGGGTGCAGCACTAAAGTTTTATTCGTGCATGCTACGCATGCATGGGTGTTTTAGCTTAGCAACATACGTGTTTGCTGATTTGAACCCTCGAATACACGAGCATGTACAAGTATCCGTAATAAAGACCTTCTTCGGACCCAACTGCCGGAGGCGTGCTATTCATGCTTCGGCCAGGTGTTCCTAGGGTCCGAGCACTTTGTCCTCTTCGGTCAGCTAGTTCAATTCTCAGCACAATAATTTTTATTGGCCGAAAGCTTTCAACACAGAAAAAGCCAATGGCCTTAGCCTTTAGCACAAATGTTAAACTTCATTTTTTTGCGATGTTTTGGTATCTCGCACTTTACCATGCATTGTAGCGAGCATCAAACTATTATGAGTCTGAGGTGATGCCTTCGTTGGATACCGAAGGTCTCGGGCTGTCGGCCTCTAGAAGCGTCAACTCTCGTGCTCTCGGCGGCGAACCAGCAACACGTACCCTTCAGGTGCGGGGCTTGCTTACGAGTCGACAATGTGAGTTGTTTTGTTCCATGGATGGCTGTTGCAAGTATATCACGAAAAACACCTTTCAGAAAGCGATAACTTTCTGAGTAACTATATATGTGTGTCACTTTTTCTGCCTTTCTATGTGGCTTGTGAACCTCGTTAGTGATCTGTCCTACAGCCACCACGTGAGCATAGCAGCATCGCTAAAATATGCAACGCAAGTGCTTGTGCCCTCTTGCACATGCATGCATGGCTTGCTCTCAACACGTAGGCACACAGTTCTAGTTTGGAGCACGACGCATGCGAGTGGCCGAGATAGTCCTCGTTACGTCTAGTGTAAGCTTATTTAGAACTGCCTTTGGCAAGCCTCCCTTATGCCATCTGTCAGCAAGCTAGCGTAAGTGTTTGTGCAGCTTATTCGTCATATCCTTCGGCTAGTTTGAAACTACCCACAAGTGCCCCTTCGGTTCACAACATTAGGTTGGAGATCATCTCAATTTGTGTGGCCGAAGGTCCCCCCGGATGACTAGCATGGGCCCTTTGATGAATTTCTAGAACTACACCGGCTTAGGTACCATTCTGTAGTGTACGAAAGAGGTACAAGCTAAGAAGCAATGGATACTAAATCATTCGGAAAATGCCAGCTTTTGGAGTGGCGACATCTATATGTGCATGCCACTGACCAGCCATCAGAGTGGCTCGTTGACCTTTCGGAGTAGCTTATGGACCTCGTGATCTGTCCCTCAGCCAGACCGTAATGAGCATGGCATCAAGGCTAACATAAGCAATGCAAGTAGTGCTTGTGCCCTCGGATGCACTAAGTGAAATAGTGCAACAAGTTGCACAGGCATGGCTTGCTCTCGATACGTATGCACATAGTTATAGTTTAGCTCACGTGCCTCCTGACAGCTTTCACTTCATTGTCGCGTGTAAGCCCATAAAGGGTACATTGCACCTTCGGCAAGCCGCCCTTGCGCCTGCCTTCGGCAAGCCGCCTAGGACTATCCTTGGTGTTTCTCATGGACGTGTGTTTTGTTTGG
The DNA here is from genome assembly GCA_032690845.1 of Eleusine coracana subsp. coracana. Taxonomy (NCBI): domain Eukaryota; kingdom Viridiplantae; phylum Streptophyta; class Magnoliopsida; order Poales; family Poaceae; genus Eleusine; species Eleusine coracana. Next base: position 6,099,437 of record CM064432.1, on the reverse strand, counting down.
TTGTGTATGTTTTGATTCATGACCAGAACTACACGATCTTTTTGAGCATGCTCTAAGCCCGTCGACAACATCGTTATTGTTGTAACTTATCAACCACTGCGCTGTCATATTTTTGGCCATGCTCGAGGCTGTGGCTCGTGAACTCCTGGCTTTAGGAGGCCATAGTCTACCCTCGGACCATACTATATACCAACGGCAAGCTTAGGCGTTGGACCTCCAACCGTAGCTCATTATATAGTTTAACCCTCAGAATAATGCATGGTAGGTTCTTGCCCCTTAGTGTCTACCGAAGGTCCCAAAAGCAAAGGCCAGTGACGTAGTTGCATTAGCCATAGACAGTATGCATTCTTATAAATAACATGGTATACCAATGAGAGGAAAATTCACGTAAAGAATACTAGCTAGTCCATGTGAGTCCAGCGACTGCGAGCACACTCAAGAAATGCTTGAGATATCGATTGCACTACATATGTATACATATGTAATTGTCGGGGGCATGCTTTTGGTGCTCTAGCCCAGTGGTCAAAACGCTCTGTGTGCTCCGGCTTCTAGCCAGTTCGAATACCCCAGTGCTAACTGATCGACGCCTCTGCCACAACCCACATGCCTCTACAATGACGCGTTGAATTGACTGAGTGCATGCACAACCCAAAGGCTAGATCTCTTGTTAAGTATATAGGCATCCGGATATAACAATGACTAACTCCTTTGCAAAACTAACAAGTATAGTTGATAGCATAAATAAAGCACGCAACAACTAGGGTACCCAAGAGATACTAGATCAAAGGGCGCATGCGCAATATAATTTGAAAAACCAAAAGCGGAGAGTGGATGTCACCTGTAATACGGCCGAAGGGTGAGTCCGAAGGACTCTCAGTATGCTCACGTCGAAGGGTGAGTCCGAAGGGCGTGTTCGGAGGGCCCTTGAAAAGCTGTCCGAATGGCCTTTTGAAGGCTCACGCCGAAGGACCCTCTGAAGGTTTTTTTTTTTGCATATCCCGAAGGACCAACAAGAAGCACGCCCGAAGGTTGATCCCGAAGGGACACTTATAGACATGCCCGAAGGCTGATCCCAAAGGAAGACTTGTAAACGAGCCCGAAGGCTGATCCGAAGGGCCTTTAAAAAAAGGTGCCCGAAGGTAGATGCCGAAGGGCCAATGAAAAAATTGCCCAAAGGGCCTTTGAAAAAGGTGCCCAAAGGCTGATCTCAAAGGACCACTGAGAAAATTGCCCGAAGGGCCTCCTAAAAAGGTGCCCAAAGGCTGATCCCGAAGGACCACTGAAAAAGTTGCCCGAAGGGCCTCCGAAAAATGTGCCCGAAGGCTGATCCTGAAGGACCCCGAACTTTTACTCAAAAAATTCAACTTCTGCTCACGAGACTTTTTGTATCCCTCCCCACGGTCGGCGCCAGCTGTTGGAGTTACAAGTCCCAACATACATATAGTGGGCTAGGCCAACCCGAAGGGTTGGCAAAGCTAGAGGAAGGATACAACTAGCCAGAAGAGGAGCCGGCCTGAATCAATCAGCCTCCCTCATGACCTCTAGGGTCTTGTATTTATAGAAAGGGGAGAAGAGGGGAATCCCTCTTCTACCCTTGACGTGTTACAAATCACCATTTTACCCTTAGTGGGGGTATAAGTACACAAATGCCCTTAGACTTACAATTGGACCAAAAGACAACATGGGCCAAACATGAGGTAAGTGAGCCCATGAGGAGAAACAATGGGTTCCTTGAACCCTAGCTCCAACACGTAGAAACGCTTCAAAGCATCAGCATTGTAGGTGTGTTGCATTGGGGAGCCGTCCAATTCCAACAGATGATAGGCCCCCGGCCTGTTTGATCGGTCTACAATGAAGGGACCTAGCCACTTGCTGCACAGCTTGCTGACGCTGATTGGGTTGGGGTTGCGCCGAAGGACTAGATCACCTGGTGCAAATTCCCTCGCGTGAACCTTGCGATTGTATGTCTTCTTGAAGGATATGATGTATTTGTGAAGGTTGGCGACTGCTTGCATGCATACTTCTTCCAACATGTCCTTTGCCACATCATCTTCATTGGCATGAGGCCCGACTGTGCGCAGTGATCCAGCCCGAATCTCCTTCGGCGTGACCGCTTCTGCACCATACAACAGCCAAAAGGGAGAGAAACCAATGGACCTTGTAACAGTTGTTCTGATGGACCAGAGAACATTCAACGTCATTTCGACCCATTTTCCCTTCGGCAAGCTAGTCAGAGAACGAGAAATCCCAGAGAACAAGTTCCCATTCATTCGTTCCACCGCTCCATTGGCCCTCGGATTAATGGTAGAAACTTCACACTTCTTCACCCCCAGGCTAAGGCAGTATTCTTTGAATTCGAGCCCCTCAAACTGCTTACCATTGCCCACAGTGAGCTCCAATGGAACCCCAAAGCGACAAACCACATTCTTCCAGAAAAATTTCCTGACGTTTCCAGCTGTTATCTGAACCAGTGGCTCGGCCTCCACCCATTTGGAAAAATAATCTATAGCTACCACAGCAAACCGATAGCCCCCAGGAGCAGTAGGTAATGGTCTAACAATATCGATCCCCCAACGGGCGAGGGGCCAAATCGGAGGAATTGGTTGCAGGGCTACGGCTGGTAGGTGAGATTGTCGGCCCATCCACTGACACCCCGCACACACCCGAACTAGGTCTTCGGTATCATGAACAGTTGTAGGCCAATAGAACCCCTGGCGAAATGATTTAGCCACCAAGGCCCTTAGAGCCAGATGTGAGGAACACAACCCCTCGTGGATTTCCCGTAACAACTTATGTCCCTCCGACCGGCTTAGGCAACGCAGCAGAGGAGCGCAAACACCCCCCTTGTACAGAATGTTATCAACAATAGTGTATCCCCGACATCGATGCAATATTCTCTGCCACTCCTCCTTGTCATCCGCAACATATCGTCCTTCAAGACATGCTCAAATGGGAGCCCTCTAATCTTCGGCCGTGATGGCCAACACCCTTCGACCTTTTACCTCCGGCGCGGTTGCTGATTCATTCATAACCTCATGGAGCACATCACCAGCCACCGGATGTTGTCTAGCCGCAGCCTTGGCCAATGCATCTGCTTCTCTATTTTTAGTGCGGCGGATATTGTGAACCTCAAAGCCCAAGAAGTACTTATCCATCTCTCTTACTTTACTGATGTACCGAGCCATCTCCGAATCCCTAGCCTGGTACCCTTTTGCCAGCTGGGCTGAGGCCAATTGAGAATCGCAGTAGATGACCAACCTCCTAGCCCCCAAGGCTCGAGCTTACCGAAGGCCCAACAATATGCCTTCGTACTCCGTGGCATTGTTTGTTGTTTGGAAAGCCAGCGTGGCCAAGAACCACATGGTTTGCCCCCCGGGAGATGTTATGACTGCGGCACACCCTGCTCTGGAGGCCCCCCAAACACCATCAGTGTGAACTGTCCAAACTGGATCCTCTGGCATATCCTGAGCTAGATCTTCAGCTTCACCGTGAGGGGTCCATTCGGCCACAAATTCCACCAGCACTCCAGATTTGATGGCCTTGCGAGTAACAAAGGTGATCTTATATTGAGCCAACTCAGCTGCCCATTTCAACACCGCGCTAGAGGCCTTGCTATTCGCCAACACATCCCGCAGCGGATATCTGGTAGGTATGGTGATAGGGTGATCATCGAAGTACTGCCGCAACTTACGTGAAGCCATGACCACAGCATACAACATCTTATCCACCAGAGTGTAATTACATCATGATGTCATTAGCGTTTTGGACACATAATACACTGACAACTGTTGAAAAGTATCATTGCCCTTCGGTGCTTCGTAGACCAAAATCGCACTTACTGCCTTTGGCGCCGCAGCAATATATACCAACAGAGGAGCCTTCGCTGGGGGCGGTTTGAGAGTGGTGAGTTTAACAAGGTACTTTTTGAGCGCCTCGAATGCCAACTGTTGCTCCTCGCCCCATATGAATGCCCGGGGACCGCGAAGCACTTCAAAGAAAGGTAAGCTCTTTTCAGCCAATCGAGAGATAAACCTGCTCAATGCCACAACATGGCCGGTGAATTTTTGCAACTCCCGAATAGATGCCGGAGGCTACATATCCATGATTGCCTTGATTTTGACCGGGTTCGGATTAATTCCCTCCTTCGACACCAGATACCCTAGTAACTTTCCGGAACGGACCCTGAACATGCACTTCGTCGGGTTTAGTCGCATCCCTACCCTCCGCAAGTTGGCAAATGTCTCTGCCAGGTCTTTCACATGATCCGCCTCTTCGACGCTCTTGACAACAATATCATCAATATAAGTTGTCGCATTACGGCCCATCTATGTCCCTAATGTAGCTTTAACAATACGCGAGAAAGTAGCCCCGGCATTCTTCAGTCTGAAGGGCATTCGGTTGTAACAATAAGTCCTCCCTGGTATCTAAAATGCTGTCAAAGGTTGATCCTCTGTAGCCAACCAGACTTGATGAAACCCCGAGTAACCATCCAGAAAACTCATCAACGCACAACCTACCGTTTCATCCACCAACTGGTCTATGCGAGCTAGCGGAAAGTCATCCTTCGGGCAATGTTTGTTCAGCGTTGTGAAATCAATGCACATGCGCCACTGGCCATTTGGTTTCTTGACCAACACAGGGTTCGCGAGCCAGGTAGTTCTGTCAATGGGTCGAACGACATTTGAATCCAGCAATTTCTGCACCTCGGCCCTCAAGATGCTGGCCTTCTCCTCTGTCCAAACTCTAATTCGCTGCTTGATTGGACGCACCTTCGGGTCGACGTCCAACCGGTGCTTAGCAATTGACCTGTCAATACCAGGGAGATCTTTAGGCGACCATGCGAAGACATCTGTATTGTTTCTTAAGAACTGCATCAACTGTGCCTCCACATCCTATGATAACTCCCTACCAATCAGAACTGTTTCATCTGATCGATCGACACACAGCACGACTTCTTTGGTACCTTTATCCGGAGTGACCTTGGGTACCCACTTGGGTGTTGCCGGTGGTTCCACTGCAAGACTCTTGTTCTGACACTCTTCGGCTATAACATGGATATGATGCTGTCTCGGTGATGACCCAAACTCCAACCTCCGGGCCTCAACTTGATCCCCATACACCGTGATGGCACCGTCTGGTCCGGGCATCTTCATACACAGGTATCCATGGTGAAGCACTGCCAGGAATTTATTGATAACCCTCTGGCCTAACAGAGCATTATAAGGATAGTTCATCTCCACCATGTCAAACTGAATGTCCTCCGTCCGGTGTCCCCCTAAGCCAAAGAACGACACTTTCAGACAATACTGCCTATTGCATGAATGGGTTCTCCCCCAAAATCTTGTAGCGGAACTGAAGAAGCCTCTAGGTCGGACCTGCCATACCCCATTTTTTCAAGAGTACTCCAAAGAATCACATCGGTCGAACTCCCTCCATCAAGCAAGACTTTGCGTACATCGAAACCATTGATATTGACCGTCATTACGAAGGCGTCGTCATGTGGAAATATCATCGGCCTCAAATCAGCCGCTGAAAAAGAAATCGGCGTGTCCATCCAACGAGTAACCCCGACCGGAGGGTATGTAGCCACATGATTCACTTGTCGCAAGTACTCCCGGCGCTGCCTCTTAAAGGGGAACTCATGCCCCGAGTCACCAGTGATAGCAAAGATCATGCCTCGAGATGCCCCCGGACTCTGAATGTGCTGTATGGGTGGCGCTCTTTCGGGATGGTCGTCCGGCTTCAGCTGTGGTGGAAGCGGTAATTGCTCCGTCGAAGGAGCCGGAAGTGCGAGCTAGGGCGGAGCGGGTGGTAATGCAACTACTTGTGGCGGTGGGGCGGGATGATGGTACTGCGAAAATGGTGCCTAGTGAAAATGCGGGAGAGGGGGGTAGAAGGCAGCGGCATGTGTATATTCAGTGTGCATCACCGGCTTAGTTTGCTCAGCCTCTCACCGCACTCTAGCATCGGACAACGCTTGGATATCGGGGCAGTAATTGGAGCTGTGGGTGCACCCTGGGCCATGAAATGCGCAGTAAAAAAGTTGACCTGGCCAGGGCTGCCTCAGTCCCGGACGCGGCGGCAGCGGCCGAGGGCATCTGGGTGCTGACTCCGAAGCCCCCCCTTGCTGGACATTGAAGACCTCATGCCGTGTAAACTTGTGGCCTACTCCACCTTGACTCGGATGCCACCCTTCGATATTCAGATTTTGCCCCGTCCCCATGATCGCACCCGAGCGCACCTTTCGACGCTCTTCCTCTTCATCCTCCTCTACCCGTACCTGCCCTTTCAAGATGCTCAGCAACTGATCCAGAGTCTGGGGCTGCTTTACCTAGATAGCGTTTCTGGCTGCTCCCATCCAGAGCCCCTTTGCAACAGACTCTATACATCTGAATATTTTTCTTGCATAACGTTCATATGCAATTGATGGCACTTGTTGTGCAGGAATCTGAAGCTAAGAGATGTGGCTAAGTGTCACACATTGTGTCTCCTTCTCACAGTTCTCATGTCATACATGTGCATCATGAGCATGCACAAACATTCATGTCACATGAACATGCATCATGCATACAAGTGCATGGCAAAGTATTATTGCTCATCTTCTTTTCGCTTGAACGCCGGGCAACTACGGCCCGAGGGTCCAAAGGGACGCATCCTTTACTTTACTTGCAAAGGCAACTACGGCCTGAGTCCAGACAACTACGGTCTGATGCCGGGCAACTACGGCCTGATGCTCCGGAAGGACATGGCTGGAATGCCGGGCGTGACACTACCCGATGCCAGGCAACTACGGCCTGATGCTCCGGAAGGACATGCCTGGAAAGCCGGGGGCAGCACCTCCCGATGCCGAACAACTACGGTTCGAACCATGCCGAGGCCTGACGAGACACTCGGCACGTATGTTTTATATGGCATGAATTATTTTGCCCTCATAATTATTAAAGAGCCCGAGGGCACATGATATGATACATGGTACCCGAAGCCATAACTTATATAGAAAGCCCAAGGACACTAGAGTGAGTGCATGTTACCCGAAGGCATAAGCTTTTACATGTAGCTTGAATGCCATAAAAAATTATGAGTTAGGGCAAGTGCATGAATTTGTATGGCATTTCTTCTATGTGATGCTGTTGTTCAGCAAAATCTTGAAGGGATGTAAGCCCTCAGACTTGATACAACAATTCGTCCATCCATGCTAGGGAGGGATGTAAGCCCTCAGACTTGATACAATAATTCATCCATCCATGCTAGGGAGGGGTGTAGGCCCTCAGACTTGATGCAACAATTCGTCCACCCGTGCTAGGGAGGGGTGTAAGCCCACGGGCTTGAGATGCAACAGTAAATCCATCCACACCAAGGAGGGGGCTAACCCCCCAGTCTTGTGGTACAACTTAAGTGGTTTTTTTACTTCCTCCCAACAATAGTCAAAAGGGAGGAGTACATATAAATATTTGCCTATTATATTTGACTATTGTATGTGAGAAAGTGAAATTAATTACCTCTCCTTCGGACTCATAGCAGCTAACAAAAGTGTATGCGTGTTCCAGAAACCATTTCTGTCAAAAATTCAACTTTCAGGTTGGGTCCGAAATAATAAAGACATCAGCCACATCTTTGGCCTAGCTATCATTAACAAGAAAGATTCTCGCCTTTAGCACGACTCTGGGTTCCAAAGCAAGGATGTCTTTGGCTTAACCTTAACTCCCGAAGAGAGGCTCTCACCTTCGGCCAGTGTCAAGTCTCAAGGGCTAGGCAGAAGAACCTCATGAATATTGCTATGTACTTCTTTTTTCATGTAATATTATAGTGAAATTTGTAATAAGACATGTAATTTGATAGTTTATAGATTGAGTCTCTGAGCCATGAGGAGCTACGGTCATCAGTAGCCCCTCGTGCCTCCGAGAGTCTACAGACGAGGGAGGACTGTTAGAGCTAGGGTTCAAGGAACCCATTATTTCTCCTCATGGGCTCAGTTACCTCATGTTTGGCCCATGTAGTCTTTTGGTCCAATTGTAAGCCTAAGCACATTTGTGTACTTATACCCCCACCAAGGGTAAAATGGTGATTTGTAACATGTCAAGGATAGAAGAGGGATTCCCCTCTTCTCCCCTTTCTATAAATACAAGACCCTAGAGGTCATGAGGGGGGCTGATTGATTCAGGCCGGCTCCTCCTCTTCTGGCTAGTTCTATCCTTTCTCTAGCTTTGCCAACCCTTCGGGTTGGCATAGACCACTATATGTATGTTGGAACTTGTAACTCCAACATTTCTGATAGTGGGCTGTTGGAGTTATAAGTCCCAACATACATATAGTGGGCTATGCCAACCCGAAGGGAGACAGGTGAGAATCTCATCAGGGCTCGCTCTTCTTCCTCCTCGTCATCGGGGCGCCCATGAATATAGTGTCCCACTAATGATCGAAGGAAGGACGCCCATGAAACCTTTGCCGCGTCCGGCTCTCCGGGTGTGCATCAGGGCTCGCTCTTCTTCTTCTTCCTCTTCAACGCTGCGGATGTCTTCAGTGTGCTGCTCCTCCCCTTCCACCTCTTCCTCCTCCCCAAAGGCCTTGCTGCCCTCAGTCAAGCTGCTGCCTGAACTAGCCGGTCCAGAGCTCTCGCCACTGGATTCAGAGCTAGAGCGCGCGCTGACCCTCGCTTCTTCGGTCTGGCGAGAGCCGGAGGCATCCTTGGCGCCACCATCCTGTTGCTCTGTAGAAGATAACAAAGTGGGTTATTAGAACGTTAGATCACAGTGCTTAAAAAGACAACGAATAATTTAGCAGCCTCGGATACCTATACAGGCCAAAGGGCTGTCGGCGCCGAAATCCAGAGACGGCATCAGAATACCGAGGGACCAGGGCAGGGGTGATGCAAAGCCTTTGGAACCCCCCTCTGGCCACTCCCCGGATCTATCGGGAACGACGTCTACCAACACGTTCAGCAGATTATCGAAGTCCGTCGTTCTCGGGTGCGGCGACGCCGGTGGTGTTGGGTTCGGAGAGGTGGCCACCATGTCCTCATCGGCCGCTGTTTCGCTCAGGGTCGCCGGTCTCGTGACGGTTCCCCCGTATTTTTTGCGGAGGCGGCGGCGCTTGGGTGGCTACGGGGCGGGCGAGGATGCGCCGTCGGCGGCCCCAGAACGCTTCTTAGTCTGCCTCCCTCGGCCAGAGGTATCCTCGTTGAGCCAAAGGCTGCCCCTCATACCCCTGGGGTGCTGCACTGCTTGCTTCGTGCGCCGCGGAGCGGAGGTCGCGCCTTCGACGTCACCCTTCTGGATTGCAGGGCGCTTGAAAACCACCTTTACTTTCCTTTGCGATGCAGCAGGGGTGGCTTCCTCCTCTCCTTCCTCCTCTGTCTCTTCTTCTTCCTCCTCGTCATCGGGGCCCTTAGCCGCCTTACCTCCGGTTTGCCGAGCTTTGGCCCGGTGTGGCTCCCGGGGGGGGGGGGGGGGGAGGGGGGGTAGAACGGCTTCTGTATTGTATAGCTGCACAATGCGGTTGGTCCACCCACGGCGTCCCATCTCCCCAAGCAGCTCCCATTCCTTCTGAATCAGAGGGCCGAGGTAGTGGTTGGCTCGCTGCTCTATTTCGGCGAAATTGATCTTCGGGAGCCGCTCGCGGTTAAACTGCAAGGCCCCACTTACGAGATCCTGGGTGATGAATTGCACGTGCTAGTCGGCCCGAAGGGGGTCAATGCCGGCGGCGCAGAATTCCTCCACCAAATCCCGCATGCTCACTCGCTTGGCCATGCGGGATAATAGCCGGATGCGGCTGCTGAGAAGGCTATCCTCTGGAACCTCGGCCTTCGATGTGTAAATGATCTCGGCATTCCGACTGCGAAGATTGCTGTCGGGGCCCATGTCGTAGTAGAACCAGCCGGAGGCGATCTACTTCCCCCAGTGCTGCCTTGACCCCTTCGCGGGCACGTCGCGTTCACGGCGCGGCCGAAGGGTGATGGTTAGGTAGTTAGACAGCAGCGTAGGGTCTCCGGGGCACGGGTACTCTCGCTAAGACGCTAGGTGCGTTGCAGCAAAGGCACCGGCGTGCGGCTCGGAGCCCTCCATTCGGAAAGCCCATTCAAAGCAGGCCAGCCGGGCAATGGTGTTCGGCAACACCTGCTGGATTTCAAGCCCGTAGAAGGCTAGAGCGTCACTGACAAACGGGGAGCAGGGGAACCGGAGCCCAGCCTCGAAGAACCGCTCAAAGACCACTATTGTGCCCGGACGAGGCTGGGGTACGGTTTCGCCGTCCTTCAGCGCCGATGCACGGGACCTCTCAAACCATCGTTTTGGTTCGGCAGCCCATGTGTCCAGTAGCGCTTTGGTGACAGTACTTGGTCCCAGGTAGGGACTCCCGGCCTTCTTATCGTTAACCTGCTTCGGCTCAGATCCGAGCGGGGGCTTAGCTTTCCGAGGGCCCATCGCTCGTCGAAGGGTGTAGTTGGCTGGTCTAAAGAAAGAAGAATAAGCGGCCTCCGGTGTGAGCATGCTTATAATAGGTATGACACAGCGAAGGGTTACTCGCAAAGTACTCGGTTTTCACGGAGCGGTCGAAAAATTAGAGTGAAAGTGACAAGAAAGGGGGTGAGGGACTGGCTTATATAGCTAGCGGGGCGCGCAGCGCGTGATGATTGCCCGCGTCCGATCGTGCACTCGCCAATCCGATGGCCGACGCGTGGTGCAGGGGCCGAATTTATGACAGCGCGCTCGCCCGGGAACTGCGCTGAGTAACCGCGTTGAGCGCATTTATAATTTATATTATATATACATTATATTATATAATATATATAATATTCACATACATATATAAATATTATATATATATATATAATATGTATGAATATATATTATATACGTATTATTTACAATATTCATATATTTATATATATATATATATATATTATAAATAATAAATATAATATAATATATATATATATATTAAAAACGTTTTCAATTGTTTTTTTAATTAAAATCTTTTTGAATTAAGACTGAGCTTTTAAATTGCATGTAAATTTGAAAGAATAACACATTATTTTACAGAGTTATCAGCTCACAGTCATTTTTTCACAGTCGTTTTCACCAAACAGCTTTCAGCTTTTTCACAGCTCATTTCTCACAGTAGCTTTTTTCACAGCTCACAGTCCACAGCAGCTTTTTTCACAGCCACAATCAAACCAAACACACCCTAAGTGTGTTCCGCAAAGCATAAAACTTTGGACTGTACGCCATGTTAGAATATGATCCTCTGAAATCCTGATACATGAGGGAGGCCGCTGTACCCGTATCCAACATTTCTTACTTCCTTATATTATGATATTCTCCTGGTAGGGAAAGAAATGATTTTGATTGATGGCTCTGGAATATCTTCTTATTTCAAAGTTTTACTTCTCTGAATTTTTTGGAACGCAGCAGTTAGGTACATGTGAGTACTTCTCACAAAGTACTGAACTGTATCCTGCAAAGGTTTTGTAATATATGACAATTATATAAGAAATTTATGGTGTTATGGAATGGTGTTCTTTACGATGGTTGTAGGTCTGAAGATTCACATTTTTCACAGTTGGCCCTGAAGCATTATTATTCAATACTGTTACTGTCTTCATATTTTGATTGGTGTATCCTAATACTTCACTCTTCAGCCAACTTTGTTCATATTTTGTTACTCATGCCAAATGAATTCAGTACACTACTGAACTCAAATGATGAACTGGTGTTATATGATTATCCTCTAGGACGACTTAACTCTATTATGGTAATTTTTTAATGCTCTTTCATATCAGGAACAGTACATGTGGCTTTTACATGGTACTTTTGCACTTCTTTTCAAAGGATTATGTCTTGATCAATCATTTACCCTTGTTACACTCCTCTAAATGCTTATTCATAGGACCTTGGTAGAAGATAAATGCAATGTTGTTGGAGCACCCATTATTGCTACTATGCATTTCCTTTATGGTATACTTATTCATTACTAATCTGTAAGTACTATCTTTGCAGGGCACCATCTCTAAAGAGTCTCCGCCTCATTTCTTGTCAGGGTATCCTCAAATTTGAGAAGGAGATATTGAAGTTTCCTCTACTTGAGGAGCTTGAGATTTCACTCTTTACTAATATAGGAGGGAAAAATGTGTTTCAACAGGTTGGCAAAGCATGCCCAGAGCTGAAGCACTTCAGATTCAATCAGTATCGTTTCATTAATGTGAGAGACAGCAAAGGCTTCAAGGATGATGATGCCCTGGGCATTGCTTCTATGCATGGGTTGCTTTCTCTGCAGCTCTTTGGCAATAAGTTGAGCAACAAAGGACTGATGGCTGTTCTTGACAACTGCCCCCACCTTGAGTCTCTTGATATACGTCACTGCTTCAACATCATCATGGACAACAAGCTGCGTGCAAGATTTGCTAGGATCAAGATGCTGAGGCTTCCCAACGATTCAACGGATGACTACCAATATCCAGTTTGTAGCCCTCTCGGGGTGCTTGGCATGGAGTCTTGCAGTGATGACTACGGTGATGATTATAGTGATGATTACAGTGATGATTATGCCTATGGTTGGCCTGACTATATTATGGACTCAGATGACTATGATGATTACTGTGATCCTTTCCGGTACCTTGATGGTGTATGAGTCAGAGTTGAATGCAGAAGATCGGATGTTCCTCAAGGGTTTCCGCATGTTAATGAAGGATAGTGGTGATGATGATTACTAACTTGGTATTGCATGGTATGGTCCTTACTGTGGTGACATCTGAGGGCAAGCTTTTGAAGATCTGGTGTTCCTCTCATGTAGTGCTGTTGGTGCTTGGATCCTGTGTTTTACTGGAAGATATCTTAGTGGCTTTATCGTGGAGTAGGTCTTATATTTTTGTCGTTTGTTTTCGTCCAGTAACTCTATGAACTTATGTTGACAATTGCTTTGGGTGTTCACCTTGAGCTTGAGCAATTCGTTGATGCTGGTGTGGCACGTTATGCTTATGCTGACAACTAAAACAAGACGGTGACAATTGCTAAGCTTATTTGGACAATGCTTATATGTCTGAGATAGATCATCGTGTGAAATGATCGTTTATTCTGTTTTGTTTGCATGTCATGCATTTTTAGGCCTACTCACTGTTTTTTATTGATGATGCTAGAACAACATTTTTTTTAACAAATATGTTGTGCTAATGTTGCTCGATGTGGCACACCATAAATGTGGAGTCCACATTTGCCTCTCCCATCTATGTGTCCTGGTTGAAAAGATAAGATTTCAAAGTAAGGAAAGATTTGAAATATGATTGTAGATAATTTTAATTTCTGTGGTGTCTTGTAAGAATAATAATTTTTAGACAAATTGTTGTGTGTTACGTGTAAGCACGTATATAGACAAGTGAATATGCATCTACCAGATTTTTAAGCCCGTATCGTGTGCATAAACCTTAATCCACATTTGAATCATATGCATTACTCTCTCCGTTTATATTTAGATGTTGTTTTGGAGTTGGCAACGGGAAATAAGGAGAAGTAAAAAGATGGGTGCATTGAAAACGAGAAGGAGAGAGATAGAGATAGAAATGTAGTAGGAAAAGAGAATATTGTATTGGGAAGAGAGAAATGTGCATTGAGAAGCAAGAATGACATATAATTGTAGAAAAGTTAGAAAGCTTAGAATGATATGTAAATATGAATGGAGGGAGTACAATTTTGAAGGTACTTGTAAGAACAATTTATCGGGTAAACTGTTGTGTATACGTATTCCGGTGGACCAAGATGAACCAGGCTATGACGCTTCGGCCCAGAAAGAAAGTGGCCCAATATAGGGTACAGACTGGAAAGCGGAAACCCGAAGTGCGTGTTGTCTCTCTCTCTCCCCCGTAGCGTACTCTGGAAGCCAAAACCCTGCTTCTCCCCTCGTGCGGTCGTGCCAAATCCCAACGCGATGTCCTCCTCTGCCCTTCGCCGTCGCTGCGACGGCCATCCTGCGCCCCGTAGAGGCATCCAGAGGCGATCGACCGCGGGGAGGGCCCCATAGCAGTGCCGCAGCTGCCTCCGCTCGCCATCTTCGGGCGCAAGCTCGACCGTGCGAGGAACCTCGGAGAAATGCCGCGGCTGCCTCCGCCCGCCGTCTTCGCGCGCAAGCTCGGCCGCGCCCTGGGCTCCATTCCGAAAAACCTCCCTTCCGATTCCCAGGTTCGCCCCCAGGTGCCACCGCCCTCCTCCTCCTCTTCCTCCTCCGGCACCCGCCGTCGAAGGCGCCGCCCCCACCGCCGCGGCCGCAACGAGAAGGCGCCGGCGGATGAGGCGAGGGACTGGGCGGCGCTGCCGCTTGATGCCATCTCCGCCATCCTCCGCAAGCTCGACCACATCGACTCATGGGCCCGGGCAGGTGTGCCGCTCCTGGCGCCGCGCCGCCCGCGATGACCCCTCGCTGTGGCGCTGCATCGACATGCGCGGCCACGCCGACCTCGAGCACTACGTCAACCTCTATGGCATGGCGCAGGTCGCCATCCGCCGCGCCAAGGGGCAGTGCGAGGCATTCTGGGCCGAGTACGCCGCAGATGACAGTGTGATCCGCTTGCTTGGCGAGCAGTGAGTTTTGGATCCCCCATTTCTTCGGTTTTAATTTCGCTGTGATTGATTTTGTTCATCTGGTTGTATGTCCTGTGCTTGATTCGGCCTTTGATTTAAGAATTCAGCTGTAATTTATGAGTAGATGTAGATTTGATGTGTGGGACTGGGATTCACTCAACTATTCGTTTTATAGGAGTTGTAGCAAATTATGCGTTGTCAATTCATCTACTTCTCCTTTTGATCGGCACATTATGTGTACAGTTTGGTATGGGTTGCAATACCAAATGTACATCTATTATGCTATAAATTATGCCTAATTCCTGATTGGATACTTTGTCTTCCTATTTTTGGACTACATCACTTATGTTGTTGTGTATAGCGTTTTAGTTAGTTGTTATTGTTATGTAATAAAATTGGAAAGCTGAATATTAATTTCTGGTTTCCTTGAAGTGACTATATAGTGTCATTTAGGTAGCAGAAGCATTGGATCATGCACCATATTACATTGAGGCCATCTTCTTTTTAGTGATCTTTCTTAATGTGGAGGGAAGAAAATGTTGTCTATGTGCTCTTTAATGTTTTAATATTTTGTTACACCTCAAAATTTTCCCCAGCCTAGAGTCATTTGGTGGATGTACTTTGGATTTTGTAGGAGTTGTAGCAAATTATGTGTTATCCATTCAGCTATCTCACACCCAAGGACAATATAACGTGTCATTGACATAGTAGAAGCATTGGATCATGCACCATATTGCATCATGTTCCTCTTCTTTTTGGTGATATTTTAGTGATTTTTCCTGATATGGAGGGGAGAAATTCTGGTTCATGTACTCTTGAATGTCTTAATGTTTTAATATTTTGTTGTGCTTTTAAAATTTCCCCAGCCATGAGTGATTTTGGTGGATGTACTCTGGATTTCGTGTTACAGTGTTTTATTACGCCTCTAAACTTTTCCCAGCCTTAGCATCTAGGTATATTATGAATTTCTGATGCATGTGATTAGTTTGCATTCAAAAGGTAGTGAATTATACTTGCAACAAATGTGAACTATCGTGGCAATTATCTAAGGAAGAAAGTCATGGTGCTAAATGATCTGAGGTTTCCTTAAGGTGCTCTTTTGTCTGAATTATTCATAAGTTTCTTTGCAAATTATTAAGTTAGCATAAAAGAACCCTCTCCCTGATTGGAGGTAAAAAGTGATGAAGCATTACCACATGGAACAATGTATCTTCTTTTGATTATATTTTAATAATCATGAGACAAAACAAAGTCACAAAATGATTATCCCAGTTATACAATTTATGCTGCTGATGTATCCTGTAACTACATTCTCTAGCCAAGTTTTTTCACCTAATGTTCCTCATGCCAGGTGTAAGAAATTAGTTCCTACACCATTAAACTCTATGAAATGATGGACATCACTATAAACGACCTTCGTCTTAAGTGACAAGTCATCCTTGAATGTTCTTTCATTTCAGGATAAGAATGGTAGCCACTCCACTGATCTGAAAGTGAGATACCGGAAATATTCATGCTTCTGCATTTCTTTTTTAGAGTGTGTGTTGATTAACATTTACCCTTATTAGACTCGTACCTAAATGCTCTCCCACCAGTGGATAGCTGATAGTTATTAGCTTGCATTTGTCTGTATTCCTTTCTGAATGTGGATTTATTGGTTACTAATGTACAAGTGCTTTCTTTTCAGGGCACCATCTCTGAAGAGCCTCCGCTTCATTGCTTGTCAAGATATCCTCGAATTTGAAGACGAGATAAAGAAGTTCCCGCTGCTTGAGGAGCTCGAGATTTCACTTTTTACAAATATAGTTGATAGGCATGTGTTTGAGAAGATTGGCAAAGCATGCCCGAAGCTGAAGCACTTTGGACTCAATAGGTACCGCTTCTACAATCTGAGAGACACTGAGGAAAGTGAAGATGTTGATAGTGAGTTCAAGTTTAGCAAGGATGATGAGCCCTTGGGGATTGCTTCTATGCAAGGGTTGCGATCTCTGCAGCTCTTTGGCAATAACTTCACCAACAAAGGACTGACAGCTATCCTTGAGAACTGCACACACCTAGAGTCCCTGGATATCCGTCACTGCTTCAACATCGTTGTGGACGATGCCCTGCGTGCAAATTGTGCCAAGATCAAGACTCTGAGGTTTCCCAATGATTCAACAGACGACTACCAATTTCCGGTTGTGAGCCCTATCTGGTCGCATGGCATACAATCCGACAGTGATGATTACAGTGACGATTGTGTCTATGGTGGGCCTGACTACATTCTGGACTCAGATGAGTACGATGATTACTGTGATCCTTTCCGCTACCTTAACGGTGTGTATGAGTTAGAGCTGAATGCAGAAGATCGTATGTTCCACGAGGGTATGCGCATGTTAATGAAAGATAGTGGTGATGATGATTACTGAGTCAGAGGGCTCCTTTCTGGATAGCATCTATGAAAACTAGCTTGAAGATCCAATGTTCCTCGGGCTCACACAGCCTGAAGACCTGATTTTTCTGAAATGTTTTGTTTGGGTGTTCGTGGTGCTAGGTATCTTCTGTTGCTGCGGTCTCACCTTTTGCTAGACAATCTGTTTATAAGCTTCTTTACAGTGTCTTATCCTTCTTTTTAGTGATCGAGAGTCTATGAACTTGTCAAATAAATTGTGGACTTGACTACCATAGTTACTAAACATTTTTTTAATCGGTACTGAATGCTCACAAATCACAATTAAAACAAGTGACTGTGATTGTGTTGTGTTCTTTAAAGATTCTGTGACTTGGGGTAATTTATTAGTGGAGGGTCATTATCCATGTCAATTTGTTTGGCACAGCTAATTTCCCCGTGTTGGGGATTCGTCGTCAAATTCGTGCTAGAGCCCGTTTCTATGCTCAGCTTTTTTTTACTGTGTCCATAGTGTTCCGCTGTGCACACAGATGATGAAAAACGGCACAACCAGATGCTTTCTAACCACCCAGCTGCTTTGCAATCTGTCGCATTGTCAATGTCCAATTGAAGATAGACACATATCATTAGATAAAATTTAAATATAACTTATAATATTTTACATTTGAATAAATATTTTAAATAAAATAAATAGTCAAAGTAGTGAAAAAAAAATCAATAACGATAACAATTTTAGAATAAAAGAAGTATCTGATTTCATATAATTTTTAATTTTTTTTATGAACTTCTCGCACTTTCCAGTGCCACGTGCACACCCCTCTGCCTAGCCCACACGACCAGCCACCAGTCCACCACTGCCCATAGAAATAGAAACTTCTGGTGACCCACACGTTTCTCCCCCCGGCCCGGTCCTCGCGAGTCAACCAAGAGTCACGACCGCTTCGTCTCTTCCTCCGCTTCTCCTCGTTCTCCGATTGGACGGCTGCTGCTCGTCGCGCCGCCGCGGCCTCCGAGGTACGGCGAACGACACCCGCCGCAGTTCATCGTCTTCTCTCATATAGTATCCTAGATTCCTAGTACTTAACTGGCATCTCCGCCAAAACCTAGCTTTTCCTTTTTGTTCTTTCCGTATTTTGGTGTTTTCTTGGTTGGCCGGGTTGTGACGCTTTTTGAGCCGTGGCGCTGATCATGCACCTTCGTGTTTGTTTGTTTCTCGGAGACGGATCTTGCGTCGGTCGGATCGCGGATGTGATTGCGACATTGAGAGTTGCGGGATGCGGTTCCCCTTCCTGTCGTACGGTACGGTATTACGGTAACCGGACTGTAGAACAGATTAGTACTGTAGTGTTTTTAAGAGTAGTAGTTGACGCCTGTTTGCATATTGATAAATGCTTGTTCCATCAGGATTATCAAGTTATGAATTTCGATTTGACACTATGGCTCGATCACGTCTGATGCATGACAAGCCGCGTCAGATTGCATGACAAGAACTAGATAGAGGGGTTGAAGGGATTAACCAGTAAATACACCTTTGTATTTCTAACAGAACATTGTCGCTAACTTTTTTTTTATGATCACGTCCTCAGAACTCCAAGAGGAAAGTGATTTATGCGTGTCACTAGGGCCGTCTGTCCATTAATTAGTGGTAACAGAGATCTACGAAAAAAATTCCCTGAATGGTACAGGGCCCTATACAATTCACGGGTGAAATGTTGCATCTTTTTCTGGAACACTAAATTGCTACATCTGTGAAGTGATTTGTATTGGATGAGAGTGAATTTGGTAATATATATATCCAGTTATTAAGAAATCCCCTTGTGTACTTATGTGATGCAAGACTAAATTCTTTTTTAGGCAAAACGACACTTTTGTGATTGAATTTGCATAATTCACTAACCTTCCGTATTTTGGCTGGACTTCTGATAGATTATTTGGATTGTCAAACATATTTATTAGGTGGTTAGTTGCAACTAAAAATGGATGACAATTAGCCCTTTTTATCCTCTTTTCTTTTGTACAAATTACACTATCAATCTTGAAATGCTGTGCCGAATAACAGGAAAATACAGCATACATAGAATTGTTTCCTTGATTTGTTATTTATGTTGTCTCCAACTTGCCTAGCAACCATTAAGGCTGGTGCACCTGAGGGACTTATTCTTTTCGGTTGTTCCATATGTCTGCCATTTGGCACCTTTGCTGCTTTGCATGAGTTATTTCAGCGAATATTGAGTAGAGTGAAAATGTGAGCAATATCTTTGTTCATTGATAAATATTAGCTCACTTTGTTTCCTTGTACTTTCTTGCTGGATATTATGAAGAAAAAAGGGATCATCCGGTTCCAAAGACTTACCCTATCACATGTATCGAATCATATTCCTTTTTTTCAATAATTTTCCTGAGCGTAAATAATTTTCATTCCAAGGATTAACGCATACTAATTCCCTGTTAATTACTTGACTGAGTGGTACTTTTTTTTCTGTAAATGACAGCACACTGAATTGCATCTTGGACATGGAGGAGCAACCACCCTCACTGATCATGGTGAATGAAGCTGTGACTAATGTTGATGCCCCTGCAGTATGTGCTGCAACACCAAACAAACATGCTGCACTGACTTCTGCATCTCCAACAATGGGTGATGCCCTTCCTTCTGTCACCAAGGATGCTCCAGTCTGTCCAGTCACCCAGCAACTTGCAGAGCAGCAACAGGGTGCATCCGAGCAGCTTCACCAGGATCTGGATAAGAAACAACTTCAGGCATTCTGGTCCGACCAGCTGGCTATGATTGAGCAGACAACCGAGTACAAGAACCACAACCTTCCCCTCTCAAGGATCAAGAAAATCATGAAGGAAGACGATGGTATCAAAAGGATCGCAGGAGAGGCGCCGGTGGTGCTAGCCAAGGCTTGTGAGATGTTTATCCAGGAGCTAACGATGCGGGGTTGGCATCACGCAAAGGAGAACAAGAGGAGGACCGTGAAGAAGAATGATATCACCGCAGCTTTAGCTAGGACCGAGGTCTTTGATTTCTTGTTGCCGTCAGATCATCAGAAGCAGGAGACCAGTGTGGGGTTATCGAAGACGACAGCCGTGCAGGAAGACGAGGAGGAAGATCCCTACGCTAACTACTACTGGGAATGTGATTGCTTCTCGTGCCCTTCGTCCCCAGATGAGCCAGACTATAGCAAAATGTCCCATGATGACCCACGATACCAAGCTCGCCTTTTTGACTTCTACGCCCAACTGTGATTATCCCAGCGTCCTGACCTTGAATTGGTGTCGTGTGTGCTGATGTTTTGTGTTTTGGACTTTGAACCTGCAGGAGGACTTCTGGTACCTCTGTAAAGCAACAAAAACTTTCTTTTTTGTTCCTCTAAAAAGAAGTTTGTGTTGCTTAACGTCTTAGCTAGTACTGTAGTGTTCTGTTTAGGTCTTTTGGACATGATGTTGCACTGGCGTAGTGGCTTGAGTAGGTTCATGGCTGTATATGTAACATTTGCTAATGCCGACATGAAAGGAAAGCTAGCTACTGCAGGTATTGTACTCCTTGTGGTTAGAACAGATGCTATTCTGGATATCAACATTTCCTTAAAGATTTGCTAGCTTTGATAACCGTTTTTGTGCCCATTATATTTTGTTGATCCACAATTTATATATTGTAGTATTGTGAATTTGTACTAATTATAATTTGCTTGTCCTAAAGACGAACAGAAACAGAGGTAATATCTTCGTATATTTGTTGATGGCCCTCAAGGTAGTATGGATGTAAAATCATGACTCACGAAGTTTTAAAAAAAAAGATAGGAGGAACTCGAGGGGAGTAATATAGTGGAAGATAAAGATGAATCACTCATCCAAATCCTCTGTGCTACCCGCCGCACGCATACCATTCCCACCCGTCGCACGCACAACATTCCCGACCAGCAAGCTATTTCCAGTGACCCACAGTCCCACACCCACCCACAAGCACGCGTCTCCGCAGTCCTCGCGAGTCACACGGCTCACTCCCCGCCGCTTCGTCTTCTCCGCTTGACCGCTTCTCCTTGCTCTGATTCGACCGGCGCGGCACCTCCCACTCGCCGCGGCCTCCAAGGTATGGCTAACGACACCCGCGCATTTTGCTCGCCTCGTTTCTACCTTACCTCGCACCTCTGCCAAAACCTAACCTTTTGCCTTCCCGGCTTTTGGTTTCTTGGCGGCAGCTGGTTTTGGGTGGCGCCGTTTCTCGGTGGCGGGATTAGTTTTTTCTCATTTATTGCGGTGATTTTCGTTGGTAGTGCTAGATGCGGATGTGATTGTGGCGTCGGGCATGCCGGCTGAGGCTTCCGGTCCTGTCGGATTAGGGTTTTCTTAGCAATCCTTTGGGGAGGGGGGGTAGAGGTTCTTGGTGCACCGTGTCAAAATGTGCGGAGGAATTGCTTTGCACTGGAATTCTTGTCCTGATTGGCGCGCCAAATGAGGGAGACAACAAGGGTTGAGGGGATACGAACGAACAAACCTGTTTTGCGGTTAATTGAATTTCGACTCTGAATTGGTATATCTTTGGGGGCAAACGTTTCTTATCTGTGCCCTCTGGCTCTAATTAACAGATGGGAGTCGATTGGTGAATCATATGCATTTTCATGTAGATTATGAAGGTCAAACCTTTTATGTGGAGCATTGAATTGTTTTTCCTGAACATTTGGGAAAATGAAACATATCTGAAAAGACACATTACAATCAACATTACATGGAATATTGACATGTTGTGTAACTCCGCCTATGTTGAGTCTCAATATAGCCAGTCCCAAGCCTGGGTAAAGGAGGAGGGTTGTGTTAGGTTTGGCAAACCAACGTCAAAAACCCAGCCACTCAAATGGATATGAAACCCATAAGAAATTCGTTGGGGCGTAACCCTCTTAGCGACGCGCTACATCGGAACCCGGGTGTGGTGTCAAATGGGCAAGGGCCGGGTCGTCACAACCTTAGTGGCGCGTCGTATCGTGACCTGGGTACGATGAATAGTGAGCAAGGGTCGGGTCGTCGCAACCTTAGTGGCGCGCTACATCTACGCCCGGGTGTGGTGAAAAATGAGCAAGGGTCTTCGCACTTTCCTCGACGGGTGCGAAGGGTAAGAAAGTTAGCCGAGCCAACTAGGATTCGTCTAGGGAGTTGGAACGTAGGGTCCCTAACAGGCAAGTTACGAGAGCTAGTCGATGTGGCAACTAGGAGGCGTGTAAATATCCTATGCGTTCAAGAGACTAAATGGAAGGGCCAGAAGGCGAAGGAGGTGGAGAATACGGGCTACAAGCTTTGGTACACGGGTACAACATCGGGTAGAAATGGTGTAGGCATCTTGATCGACAGGAGCCTTAAGGATGGAGTCGTAGATGTTAGGAGGCACGGGGACCGGATTATCCTTGTTCGGCTGATAGTTGGAGATTCGGCTTTAAATGTGATCAGTGCATATGCCCCTCAGGTAGGTCTTAATGAGAGCATCAAGAATCAGTTTTGGGAAGATTTAGATAGCATGGTTAGTGGCATACCTATCAGTGAGAAGCTTTTCATACGAGGAGACCTTAACGGCCATGTGGGGACGTCTAATGTAGGGTTCGAGCGGGTCCATGGGGGGTTCGGGTATGGTAGTAGGAATCAGGAGGGGGTGGATATACTTAATTGGGCGCTAGCTTATGACTTGTTGGTAGCGAATACCATATTTAGGAAGAGGGAATCCCATCTAGTGACCTTTAGAAGTGCACAACACTCGAGCCAAATCGACTTTATCCTTGCCAGGAGGGAGGACAGGCGTGCTTGCTTGGACTGTAGGGTGATACCTGGGGAGTGTGTCGTCACTCAACATAAGCTTGTGATGGCGGATTTTCGTTTTCGGGTACGGGTATACAGGGACAAACGTACCAAAACCGCGAGAACGAAGTGGTGGAAGTTTAGAGGGGAGCTGGCGCAAACTTTTAAGGAGAGGATGCTAGGAGAGGGACCCTGGGAGGAAGGAGAAGGACCAGATGACATGTGGCTAAAAATGGCAACATGTGTTCGGAAGGTAGCTTCAGAAGTGTTTGGCGTGAGTAGAGGAGGCAAACAAGAAGCAAAAGACACCTGGTGGTGGAATGATAAGGTGCAAAGGGCTATCAAGGAGAAGAAGGAGTGTTTCAAACGCCTACATCTTGACAAGAGTGCAACCAACATAGAAGGCTATAAAATAGCCAAGAGGGCTGCAAAACGAGCAGTGAGTGTAGCAAAGGGTCAGGCATATGATAACCTTTATCAGCGACT
This sequence comes from Eleusine coracana subsp. coracana, assembly GCA_032690845.1. NCBI lineage: Eukaryota > Viridiplantae > Streptophyta > Magnoliopsida > Poales > Poaceae > Eleusine > Eleusine coracana. The sequence continues at coordinate 6,076,211 of CM064432.1, read as the reverse complement.
AGGCACGAAGGAAGGAGAGAAGGACATCTATCGGATGGCTAGGATCCGTGAGCGGAAGACGAGGGACATCAACCAAATCAAATGTATCAAGGATGGGGTAGACCGACTCCTGGTGAGAGATGAGGAGATCAAGGACAGATGGCGAGAGTACTTTGATAAGTTGTTTAACGGAGAGGAGGAAGGTCCTATACTTGAGTTGGATGACTCATTTGATGATAACAACAGACGCTTTGTGAGAAGAATTCAGGAGACAGAGATAGAGGAAGCTTTGAAGAGGATGAAGAGTGGTAAAGCGATGGGCCCTGATGGTATCCCCATCGAAGTATGGAGATGCTTAGGTGCCAGAGCCATAGTATGGTTAACTAAGCTTTTTAACCTCATCTTTCGGTCAAACAAGATGCCGGAAGAATGGAGGAGGAGTATAGTAGTACCGATCTTCAAGAACAAGGGAGATGTTCAAAGTTGTACTAACTATCGTGGGATTAAGTTGATGAGCCATACGATGAAGCTCTGGGAGAGAATCATCGAGCATCGCCTAAGAAGAGTGACAAGTGTGACGCAAAACCAGTTTGGGTTCATGCCTGGAAGATCAACCATGGAGGCGATTTTCTTAATGCGACAATTGATGGAGAGATATCGGGAGCAAAAGAAGGACTTACACATGGTCTTTATTGACCTCGAGAAGGCATATGACAAAGTGCCAAGAAGTGTCATGTGGTGGGCCTTGGAGAAGCACAAAGTCCCAACTAAGTATATTACCCTCATCAAGGATATGTACAGGGACGCGAGGACGTGTGTTCGGACATGTGATGGCGATACCAATGACTTTCCGATTAAAATAGGACTACACCAAGGATCAGCATTGAGCCCTTATTTATTTGCTTTAGTGATGGACGAGGTCACACGAGAAATACAGAGTGATGTCCCTTGGTGTATGCTCTTTGCTGATGATGTGGTGTTAGTTGACGAGAGTAGGGATGGGGTTAATAGGAAGTTGGAGCTGTGGAGGCACACATTAGAGTGCAAGGGTTTCAGACTTAGTAGGGCCAAGACCGAGTATATGATGTGCGAGTTTAGCGTGACTAGACATGAGGATGGAGACGTTAGCCTTAATGGACAATTGGTGGCCAAGAAGGATACATTTCGTTATTTAGGATCGATGTTGCAAAAGGACGGTGACATCGATGAAGATGTTAGGCATAGAATTTCAGCCGGCTGGTTGAAATGGCGTCAAGCATCCGGCGTCTTATGCGACAAGAGGGTGCCACAAAAGCTAAAAGGTAAATTCTATAGGACGGCAATTCGTCCGGCGATGTTATACGGTGCTGAGTGCTGGCCTACGAAAAGACGACATGTTCAACAACTAAGTGTAGCAGAGATGCGTATGTTGCGTTGGTTTTGCGGGCATACAAGAAGAGACCGAATACGGAATGAAGATATCCGGGACAGGATAGGAGTGGCATCTATCGAGGAGAAATTGGTTCAACATCGGTTGAGATGGTTCGGACATGTCCAACGGAGACCTCCGGAGGCGCCGGTATGTAGTGGGGTTCTAAAGAGAGATGCTAATGTTAAGAGAGGTAGAGGCCGACCTAACTTGACTTGGGACGAGTCGGTTAAGAGAGACCTGAAGGCGTGGGATATCCCTAAGGAGCTAGCTATGGATAGGAGTGCTTGGAGACTAGCAATAGACGTGCCGGAACCGTGATTCTCTTCTTTTTTGGGTTCCCATGGGTTTCATCTCTAGCCTACCCCAACTTGCTTGGGATAAAAAGGCTTTGTTGTTGTTGTTGTTGTTGTTGTTCTTATTTGTGGGTTACTAGATTTTATGCGTTACAACATGGGCATTTATGTGTAACATGTAGCTGCATGATATTGATGTCATTTTATTGCCTCTTTGTGTGCTTTAATCTACAGGGCCAATTCATTGAAGAGCATTCGACTAGTTGGGTGCACATATATTTGGAGTGAATCATTGTCTAGGTTTGCAGCTAATTGTCCACTTCTAGAAGAAATAGAGTGCTCTCACCATAAAATGCCGGCAGAACTATTCAGATACATAGGCAGTGTATGCCCACAGCTGAAGCGTCTAAGAATCCATATGCAGTGGTTTGATTATGATCAGATCATGCGTGAGATAGCAATGGAAAATCGTCAAAATGATGAGGATGAATACGAGGAGCCTGAGGAATCTGATGAGGCATGGGAGGCGAGGCAAAACAAGGACGCATTTGCCATTGCAGAAAGCTTGCATGAGCTACGTCTCCTTCAAATGAAAGGCAACAGCCTGACAAACAAAGGGGTATATGCTATCCTGGATGGCTGCCCCTGTCTTGAGTTCCTCGACATCGCCGAATGCTGCCATATTGATGTCAATGATGAACTCCGATCTCGTTGTGCGAGGCTCAAACAGGTATGGTTACCTAGAGAAAGGATCTATGTTTCCTGCCCAGATCTTGATGTCATTGGATTGAATGAAGGCGAAGACAATGGGCTCACTATGCATGATCTGTGGCTGAATGAGGTTGAATCTCTGCATGCTGAAGCGGCGATGGATGACGATGGTTCTTATGGTGACTACTGGGAATGTGACTGTTCGTCCCCTGATGAACCCTGGCGTGGTTTGTGCAATGTGAATCGTGATGGCCCAAGATTCCATAACGACATCCGTGATTACGATTCTCTGTAATCATCCTGGTGTCCTGCTGTAGAATTGGGATGCGTACCTTTCTTTTGGTGTACAAATGTCAAGCTAATGTTACTTTACTCGTCATAGTAGTTGCCTTTTGGTTAAAGACATGTTCTGGTGTACTGAAAATATCGATGAGACGTCTTTTGTGTTCTGGATGATCTTTGCTGCATTTGTTGCGGTTTGTGGTGACTTCGGTGCAATATTTTGTTTCCCAGTAGTTGCCATTTTAAGGCACAAACAGGTGGTTGCATCAAACTGTGGCATAATTTTGTTTCACTTTATATGCCTAAGTTTGTGCTCAGATAATAAAAAAATGATCAATATTGTTAATACTAAGTTTAACTATAATGATCGATATTATCTTAGGTTGAGCACAGAAATGGATGTTACTTCATATTCAATTTTTTTGTATAACAAAATGGTTTCATATAATTTCTAATCAAGATCACCCTAATCTCATTATTATTAACTAATAGTAGCTTATTCATATAGTGATAACGATTACGAATTCTAGTGTTCACAGTATGGTCCATGGTTATTTTGAACAAGATGACCAACATTTTAAAAAACACGTTGAACAAGATGACCAAACCAAAAATTCTTAAACTGTTCAAACTTCAAGGATACTCCAACAAAAGTGTAGAGCTACTCTTGTTTTGACGTTTTATTAGATATCATCAGTTTTCTTCAAAAAAATTATCATTCTCACTTTTTCGTGCAACTTTTTCTATTCTCAATACATCTCTATCTCTTTCCTCCTTGTTTCTTAGTACAGTCTCAATACATTCTTTTATTACACTCTTTTCAAAACATGTTTTTAGTTAAGTGAGTCAACATCCTTTCATCCTAAGGCTAGTCTCAATGCACATTTTCATTGCGCTCTTTCCAAAATAGGTTTTTAGGTAAATGTGTCAACATCCTTTCATCTAGATGAAAGGTCTCTCACATGGGATGAAAGAAAGTCTTCTCTCTCTTTATAACTATCTTGTCATGTCAGCAAAAAATGCTTATGTGGCATAGCAGTTAATGCTTATGAAAGTCTCTACTGAGACTGGCCTAATGAAAGGCCTCTCACATGGAATAAAAAGAAAATCATCTCTCTCTTTATAATTATTATGCCATATCAGCAAAAAAATACATGTGTGACATACCATTTAATGCTTATGAAAGGCTTTACTGAGACTGGCTTATATATCCACCTTTTTCTCCTTTTCCTAATTAATTCTCGTGTCCACGCCTAAAATGCCAATTGGATATAGAATGGTTATTGTACTACATAAGAACATCTCCACTAGGCCTCTTAAACAGACCTCTCATACTATATTTTGAGAGCCTAGTTCAAAAAATAAACTCTAGCAGGGCTCTCAGTTGAACTCATTTTTAGAGGGCTCTTAAATCCCTCACTTGGGCTCTCAGATTTTAGAGCCCTCTCAATTGTGGTATCCATCAATTTTTATCTCTTTTTCTTTTCTTTTTCTCCTTTTCCTCTTCCCTCAATCTCCTGATCCCGTCGGCTCGCCGCCTGACCCCGCCGCCCGATCCCGCCGGCCTGCCGCCGCACGCCCCCTCCCTCTCCCCCTCCCCCGCTAGAAATCCACCAACGCCTCCACCCACCGCTACCTCCTTCCTCTCACCCATGGCCGGATCTCCACAGAGATCTAGACGTGCAGCGGGCCTAGCGAGCATGGCGAGCAGCGAGAGCACCACCCCAACAGCGTGGCCCTCCGGCAGCGGCGCTAGCTACGCCTGGGCTCCCATCCCAGCCGCTCCCATCATGGCGCTGCGGCTCCCATCCCAGTCGCGGCCCTCTCCGGCCTTGCGCGCCTCGAGGATCTCAACCTCAACCATGACACGCGAGGCCAGGCGTGGGGTGTAGAGGCGGTGCAGGCGCCGGCTTCAATGGGGCGCAACAGCGGCGCGGGGTGGTATCGTGGCTGGATCTACGCCCGGCCACCATCGATGATGTGATTTTCTCACCAGCAAGGGCCCTCGACCTCCTCCGCTGCTTCGCCACACTGGACTCGCTCTCTCCACTACGCCCTTGCTGCCTGTCGCCGCCGCGCTTGATTTGCTCCGGCGTAGAGGGCGAGCAATGGGGGCAGCAACGGAGGTCAGGGCAGAGGGCCGGCAACGGGGGCGGCGAGCAGGGCCGGCGACATGGTGGCGGACAGCTCCAACGAGGTGGTCTTTGTTCTTGCAATAGAGCTACTTTGTTCTTTGACAGATGGGCCCTATATGTCAGACATAAATGAGAGGTATCGATTTGAGAAGTACTGCTGAGTGGAAAGTGATATTTGAGAGATGAACACTGGGACCCATGTCTCAAAAAGAAACGTAGGGGGTTTTATTTGAGAGCTACTACTAGAGATGCTCCAAGGCTATTTTCAATGGGAGTTTCATTTTCATTAAATGAGATATCACATAAGCAAAATTGATGACATAGCATAAAATTTATGAAGAAAGAGATGAAAAGAATTTTATTTAGAGAAACTAGGTCTACACGATGTCTTAAAATTGAAATATCATAAAATTAACATTGGAGATAAGTAATTTTATTTTATTTTTTAGATAACCAACAAAACTATATAGAAGTAAGTGCCATGAAACACCAAAATGAAACTATGCATCAGAGAGATAGTTTCATTTATGATTTCAAACTACTAAAGATGACATGGCACTCTTAAAAACATTAAAATAAAACTATCCATTGAAATTAGCCTAAATGACTAAAATTGCAATAATTTTAGAGTTTAAGAGTAGCGCCTAATCAAAATCCTACAGAACATTTAAAGCGCACTGGACAGCCTCCTCCTCCTACATGGCCCATTTTGCCGCATGTTTGGGCCGTAGGGCCCATGAAAGACCTGCACTACGGAACGTATTTGATGCCCGAAGAAAAATAAGGAAACCGCCTGCCTCCCTCCATTCCTCCCCCGCCGTGCGGCTGCAAACCCTCGCCCGGCGAAGTTGCCCAGGAGTCTCTGCCGCCGACGGCGAAGGTACTTCAGTTCCTTCTTTACCTCGTTGTAGAAGGTTTACTTCTTGTCCATTTTGGTCGCTACAAAGATCTATACTTTCTCCGCTGTAGGGTGCGATTCTAGGGCTGAATCGATTGGTCGATTTACACTTACATAGCGCTACCCCTTGTTGTTTTAGCATGCCAATCAATCTCGAGTTGATCCTGCGTGTCATGGATGTCCTGGTGTTTCTGCATACATCCCTCGCATTGATTAGTTAGAACACTAGCTCTTTTAATTCATTTTGCCCAAATTTTTATTTCTCACTGATGGTGATGATGCGTAATCATAGGTAGCAGACCACTTCACACAATGGACATAAACGCAAGCCCCTTGTCGGTGTCGCAGCCACCTGCAAGGGACTGGTCTGAGCTCCCACTGGACTCTCTCTCTAAGATCTTCATGAAGCTGGGACCGATCGAGATCTTGATGGGTGCTGGCCTCGTGTGTCACTCATGGTTGGCGGCTGCAAAGACACCTGAACTCTGGCGCTTCGTGGACATGACAAGCCACAAGGTGATCTTCGCAAAGGACATTCCTACTGTTTGTGCCATGGCAAAAGTGGCTGTGGATCGCTCTGCTGGACAGATGGAGTCATTCTGGGCTCAGAATTTTGTAACTACTGATCTCTTGGATTATATGGCAAGCAGGTATATAATTTTCAGCCACCGGATGCAGTACTTCCAGTATTTATCTTCACCTTAGTTGTTGCATCCCCATAAGCATATAAGATCCCTCTTAAGTCACCAGATTAGCATGCTGCACTTCTTCCACAATATTATTATTGTCATTTCTGTCAACCATGTTACTTGCGCAATCCAGCCAACAATTACACATTTGTCTAACCTGCAAACATCAACTGCGTATTGATTCCCAATAAACTGAATGGAACTTCGGCTCTACCACATCAGTTGGTTTTATAACCAGATATATTGCATGCCGTTTCATATTGGTCGACTACGTGTAAGGTTCGTCAGTTGACGTGGTCTAGCTGCATTCTACAATATGAAAGGTGCCCCAGCAGCATGATAGTTTGGCTGCTCTACAAAGAAATGCAGACACTACTTGTCATACTCAAGAACAAAAAATAAGTTATTGATTTTCCAATATATAAATGTATAAGCAGATTCTTCTGGTTTGCTTGTGTATGATTAATTATAAGGTGTGCCATTTACAGCCAAATAACTGAACCTTAGGATCCCATATTGTTTGATACTTGTGGCTGCTTTGATGCTTGAACTACTTTAATAAAATAGGTAGATTTCTTAGCTTCTAAGCTTTCTCTACTGGTACATAGTTATTGCCTGATTCATTTTATCTTGTGTCTATTTGTGCTTATCTCTGCAGGGTCAATTCACTGAAGAGCATCCGACTCGTTGCATGCGGATATGTTAGAGAAACATCATTGCTGAATCTTGCAAATAAATGTCCGCTTTTAGAGGAGTTAGAGTGTTCATATTACCCCATGCCAGCAGAGTTCTTCAGATGTATTGGCCAGGTGCGCCCAGAGCTGAAGCGTCTAAGAATCTACATTGAGGAGTGGTATGATTCTGACCAGATGAGGCGTGAGATAGAAGAGGAATATCGCCAAAGCTGTGGGTACGAGGAGGAGACTGATGAGGATGAGGAATCAGAGGATTGGGAGGCGAGGCAGAACGAGGATGCCTTTGCCATTGAGAAAGCCTGCATGAGCTACGTGTTCTTCATATAGCAGGCAACAGCCTGACCAACAAGGGGCTCTATGCCATCCTTGACAGTTGCCCCCACCTTGAGTGCCTTGACATCTCCGAGTGCAGCCATGTTCGTGTCAACAACGAGCTCCAAGCTCGATGCGCCAAGCTCAAACATTTTGTCAGGTCACCCAGACAACGGCACAATGTGCATTGCCCCGATCTTCATATCATCAGGAAGGAAGAAGACGAAGACTACTTTGATTATATTTCCGAGGATCTGGATTTGCGTGGCGAGTCAGAGATGGATGATGATTATGGCTCTTACGGCAACTATTGGCAGGATTATTCTCCCCCCTCGTCCCCTGATGACACCCCAACTGACATCCATGAGTACTATTCTCAGCTGTGATCTTCTGGCTTTCTTGCTTACACTTTTTTTTTGGCTCTCATTCATCTTTATCCTTGAGTTCCACCAGAATAAAGAGGTGATGTTTTCGCCCTTTGAATGTAATTCGAACATAAATTTACTTTTGTTTCCACAAAATGTTAATGTTGGCACGCGAAGAGTCAGAAGATCACTACAATAATGCTGCTCCACGAAAAGCTCCACAACAATCTCCTCGCTGAAGTCGCTGCAGCCTCCATGTCATTTCCATTTCAGAATTGCTGTTTGTGCAGCTACAAACCGGTTTTGACTAATTTTTAATCTGGGTTTGCATCGTGCAATTGAGTTTTATGCTGCAGACATCTGTGTGTGCGTGGGAAAGGATTCAACCAGGCACCTCACAAGTCACAACTGCTGTACTGCACAGATAGCTGTGCCTGGCAAAATATTCAAACGTCACCAAAAAGATGCTGCACAGACAGCGTAGTAGTTTTATCAAGATTTGGAGCCATTCCATCCTATTCAAAGTCATTAACCGTTGCCAGATTACTCTACTACCAGCCGCAGAAAAATATCATTGGTTTTCAGAGGCAGTTCGCTTGTTTTCTCTTTTGCAGTCTATGCACCAAAAAGATTCAAATTGAATGATAAGTCAATATCTTGAAGGATTATCAAACATTTTTTCTACTTTTCTAGATAAAGCTCTTTTCCAGATCTCCCTAATTTCAGTGGACAGTTTAATAAAACTTTCACAAACAACAGCATGCATGGTGTATTTTTTCAAAACAGATCCCTCTACTTCCATTTCAATTGAAACGGAGATGAAAAGTAGCAGCAACAGATTTCAGGCATGCATGGTGTATTGACAAAGGATTCCCCTGCTTGCTAGCATGTTTAACCAATTTTGCATTATTTTGATTCAGCAGTTCACTTTGTTCGCCTCATGAACTTCTGAGTGAGATCTTTGAGTGCTTCTCTAGAGCTGAGCATAACTTGATCATTGCTCTCAGGAAGAGCATCAATTGCATCTGCTGCCTGCTTTGCATGTTCGGCAGCAAGTAATCTTGTTCTCTTGATACCCTGACTTCTTGAAAGGCATTTGAGGGCCTACAAGTGTAAAATTAGGATTTATGAGACCATACTACATAAGTAATGAACGTTTCACTGCTCAGATACATTGAGCATATTACAAACCATATCAACATTGGAGGGGTCATCGAATCCCAGTTCAACAATCTCACGCAGTTGGGGGAACTCTTCCATTGCAAACAATATGGGAGCCGTCACGATTCCCTATTCATATTAGAGCATATCATTACTTACATATGTAAATCTGAGAAGGTAAAACATTATGAAGAAAATAGTAAGTACTGATATTACTTGACGGATATCAGATAGAGAGGCTTTGCGTAGTGAAGCTGATGTGCCTGTGAAATCAAGGATGTCGTCGATCAACTGATATGCTATGCCTGACAGACGTCAAGTGTGAGTCATTTTAGCAGTTGTTTGCCATACACTAGCAGAAACACAACAGATTTTGGTGAAGGAAAAAAATACAACGCACCAAGTGTCTGCCATACTGGTAAGCAAGACCTTGTACTTCTGCTGTTTGCCCAGCAAGAACTGTGATAGCTTTACAGCTGTTTGAAATCAATGAAGCTGTCTTGTAGTATGTTTTCTGCAAATAATAATCCATGCTGTACGTGCATTCAAGAATAAGGGTCAAATTAGGAAAAAGATTGGACATACTGGGTCTTTTTGGCAGTGATGACTGTTGATAAATAGTAATATCAAATATCCCAACACTTCCATTGTAGTGTGGGCTGCTAAAACTGATGCTTGCACACAGAACATAACAAAAATGTGAAGAGCGACCGAATGTGGCAATATGTTCTATGGTACTAATCTGATACCTCCACACAAGAACCCAATATCATGCATGCTATTCATAGCAACTTGATATCTTTCAACAGTAAAAGCTCTAGCACTCAGGAATAGATTGATACAAGACAATTAGAAAATGAAATGGGGTATCTACCTGCTGCGTTGAGCTGAAGTTATTGACATCTGCATAAGTTCACCAGTTACGAGGTTATTTATAGCAGTTGCTAGTAATGATAGAACCTGCAGCAGAAAATATAGGAAAATAAAGCAGGTATATTGATGATATCAACCTGTAAAATATACTGGCTGGAAAAGGAATTGATGAAAGTGGTGTTGAAACAAGTGGATGAAGATGCAGACTCAGCTCATGTATTAAGAATAAACTAATTCTGTTCCTTTTGTCTTTTTTAGGGATCTTTTTAAGGACTTCTCTGTGTCTTTTCTTGACAACCACAACTCATAGTTCGCTTTATACTAGCTGCCAACATTGCCAACAGAAATGGGCAAAGAGATAGAGTTGGCATAAAAACAAAGGGTAAGAAGACAGACCTCAGTATTGTCAAGAGACGCGGCAGAAGAAAATGCCCTGGACAAGATAAAATCACCCGCCAATACTGCAAGCTGAAAGGTAGCATCAGCTTTACTGCTTGTTCCAAAAGTATTATGAATATGAAACTAGATATAATTTGTAAAGTATACAGCATGACTTGGCATTACTGCACATGATTTCTTTTAAAAGGATGTGATCCATGCTAACAGTATGAATGTGCCAAACTATAGCAATGATATTCACACAACCTTCTATCTGACCACACACACACATAACTCTGCTGCAGGCCCATGAGAACAGAGCAGGCATGCCTCATAACCCTTTTTTAGAATGGCATACATACATAACTCAGAAGTCGGATATATATCAGTATTTATTTTTAAATGCATGTAACAGAAAACTTGGCTTGCTTGCACACATAAAGAAGAGATTGCTGACACTTTGGTTGCTAAGAACCATGAAATAGCTAGACCTTAATGGGCAGCTATCAAACAGAAACTAACTGAATTCCTACAAGATTATCTAATCACATCTAATATAATAATACAGCTATCAACTCCTTTCGATTTTTACCTTTCCTACTAACAATTTTACTTGGTTGGAACAAGAGTGATACTACTATACAGGTATAATAAATATCCAGTCTTTTTTTAGAGGGAGAGAGAGAACAGGAGGGTGGCGCCCCTACTAGTTATATATTTATAAAAGAAAAAACAACAGTTTAGTATAGAGTATTGAGGAGGAAATAAAGTAAAAAACAATAGTCCACAATACAGAGTATTAAGGAAGAAAATATCCAGTTGTTTGCTTCATACGTTCTCAGTTGGGTGAACACCTTTCAACTTTTGCGTGAGAAGAATAACATAATAGAAGTGGCACTGTTAGAGAGGAAACAAATTCTACCTTAGCTCTTGACCCTGCTTCTCTGGAAGTCTGATCACTTGTGCCGTGAAAATAACATGAACTCCACATGAGTCTGTTCCAATAGCACACATTCTGTGAAGAAACAAGCCAACAAGTCACCTCAATGAACTGCATATATATGATGAAACTGAACTGGTGATACTGGACGTATGACATGTATACATTTAGATTAATCTGAATGAGTAGTTGAAGGGCATTGTAATCAGAACCAATCTGATGTCAATAGCAATGTGATCGTGCAGCATGTGGGGATGGATTCACTGAATATACTTCTCATTATAAGAGGTCTGCATTTACGAATATTCCTTCAAACGTCATAGTATAGGCATCTTGTAAATTGTTTAGCTGTCACTGGGAAAGTCTACGTACTAACAGCAAAAGAAATGTGGGCTGCAACCGGTAGCTAGAACGCTTCCTAACAAATTTGTCAAATCACAGTAACTCAACTCGAATTCGCACTACAGACAGTCAATGAACTTCTCATACAGTCAATTACAACAACAATGCCTAGAGGAAGAACCAGGCAAGGTGACTGTAGGCTTATTAGCAGATCAAGATTTAGCCATTTTAGTTCTCACCAAACTGCAGATCTGGACGAACTAATCTGCTTAATTTGTTCACCCTTTCATTTAACTGAAGTCAGCGAACCCCTCACAAAAAGAAATAATAGACATAATGAAACTGTGTTCCCCCCCAATTGGATAAGAAACTCCAGATTTGGCAGTTATGAATTCCTCACCTCTGGCGTTGGAGGAATGGAGGAAGCGCTAGAGGCTGAGCGCAGAAGGGGCCCGGCGAGAAGGAGGCGTCTCGGCAGCATCACGGCCGGCCGGGTACGTCGCCTGACTACCGCTGCCAGCCGGGTAGTCGCCTGACTACCGCTGCCGGCGATGACTCTGAGCTACCGCCTGACGGGAATGTCTGTCGGAGGCTGGACGGTGTGTGAATGAGAATTACAATTGGGGTTGGAGTTAAAAAAATCCACTCGAGAGAGCTTTCTTTTTTAAAATTAAATAAAAAATCGAGCTATGTCTTGCAACCTGTTGTTCCGCGCACGAGCTCATAAACACTAACTCAACGTGTTACATGTCCGTCTTTCTTATAAAACACACAAAAAATCATCATGCTTTGTTCCTGTTACCATATGCCGTAACGTTCGTACATTTTGAACTGTCAATTGGATGCCATAGGAGCTTGTGTATAAGTTATAACGACGGAACATCCATATACATTCAAGGCTGCACAAACTCAATAAGCACTTGCTTTATCCCTTCTTGCTTTTCTGATATATTATATAGTATTAGCATATATAATATATCATTATAAAAACAAATGACTACACTAAATACAACAATTACTAAACACATGAAATTATTCAACTACTATAAACAACATTAGTTGTAAGAAACTATGATATTTGATTCCTTACGCATTGAAAACTTTGGTTTTCAAATACCATGGTTGCCCTTCTGAAATGCTAGGACATCCAAACAGTACCTTGATATTTGAAAAGTATAGATATTTGAAAAGTATAGCTTACAAAACTTGGTTGTTCGTTGGATCCAAACACCTAAAAAATTTCAATACTATAGTATTTACTTTTTCAGTAATTCTCGCATTTCACTAAAACTTCACAAAATACTTTGTATCCAAACATGACCAGAGCACTAAATTGGCAAAGTCTAATGAAAGGATGTTAAATGTGCAAGTAGCTTCACTTGTGTCGGTAAAATAAAGATTATATATATATATATATATATTAGTAAGACGATCGAAGACGTCGTTGTCCGAATAGTAGTGCATAGGAATCTAAATAGTACTAAATAGTAATTCAAATAGTGCCAAAGCACTAGGTGAGTGCATACTCCACCGTACTAGTGGGCTTGCACTGTAGAAATTCTGAATTTGAATAGTATCCTGAATATAAATAAGCAAACAAAAATATAAATTCTTGCTCCCTAATTATAATATTTGTGAATAGTGGTATCAGAGCGTTATTCACAAATATTATAATTAGGGAGCAAGAATTTATATTTTTATTTGCTTATTTATATTCAGGATAGTATTCAAATTCTGGTTACTATTCAAATTCAGAATTTCTACAGTGCAAGCCCACTAGTACGGTGGAGTATGCACTCACCTAGTGCTTCGTCACTATTTAAATTACTATTTACTACTATTTAGATTCCTGTGCACTACTATTCGGACAGCGGCGTCTTCGATTATATTAAGCGTCTTGCTAATATTATTCTTCTTTCCGGATCTTTGCTTCGGTTGGCGAGGCCAATCGGACTGCCGGGCGGTATAAGCTCTCAGGTGTAAAAATCCTACTCGGTACTCACCATACTTCTTGCTAATTTGTTTCAGAAGTAACGAAGTCTTTCCCCATATTAGCTAGTCACAAGCATATGCAGAAAGCTTTTATCGTCTCCTCAGGCAGTTCCACCCGAAGGGAACACTTCTCCACGGCCACACAGGGTCCTCCCTAACGCCATGATTCTAGGCTAAAACGAGGACTACACCATAGAGGTTTCTCCTATAGGGTCCCTAGCATAAAAACTTAATTCATATGCAAGAACTAGATCATATCAAGGGATTTTTAAAGACAACATTACTTCATTTCCACAAATATAGCTTACATATGGTTTTCCCTTTCGGGAAACCCCCGAACACTTAAACACAAGAAAGAAAATTACCTTATAGGCGTTATTTTACAGTGGAGTTACACTCTCTATTTTATAAGTGGATTCTACTACTACTTGGTGGCAGAGGCGGAAGAGCGCTCTCGAGGATTGCAGTGGATGGCTTGGTGACTCTGCGATGGGTGTTGTTCTTCCGAAGCCAAGGTCCTCCTTTTATAGTCGAGCGAGCGGTACTCCCTTCCTGTTTATTTAGCACACGTAACCTCCATCTTCCTATATGAAGGACACACGTATCCTCCATCTTCCTGTATCAAGGACACTCAGTGCGTACTCCTTTTTCTCCTTCTGGCGGCCTTGCATGATAATATTCTCCCTCAATGGCTCACAATGACTTAGGCTACTTGTCTTTATGCATAGCCTGGACACGCAATGTACTATCAACAGTAACCTTTTGCCTTCTTATTCTTTTTGCCTCATGATTTGGTCTATAGTTCCTTTGTCTTGCACGAACGTGCCTTGCAGGATTATGTTACTATGTCATTATTTTGAGCTTAACTTTTATAGGATCACGCCACGCTTCCTATTTGAGAGTATCACTCTCAATATTTTTATGAGTATTATCATTCTCAGTTCTCAGTATTATTATGAGTCTCATCACGCTTTCGTATTTGAGACCATAATTCTCAATATTTTGAGTCTTTATTTATATTTGATGGGCTAATTCTGTTCGGGTTCTGGAGGTTGCCCATGCCCTCCAATATCCATAATATCTTCATCTAAGAATGAGTTGGCAATTTTGTCATCATATGACTTTTGCATTTCTTCAAACTTTTCTTTTATTTCCTTTCTTAGCTCTTTCATAATATCTTCTTTTATTTCTTTCTTCCATTCAGGTGCTATTAATTCAAATTTTTCTTCTAGTTTCCAATCAATATATTCTCCATCCAAGGGATCAACTTCTTTTGTTAAACATTCTTTGTATGTCAACTTCATGGGTGTAGTACCTTCTTCTTTAGCCTTTATTCCAATTGGCTCTCTCGATTTTATTATAATTTGTCCTTCAAAGGTGTTATTATTTTTTTTTTGAACTAGCCTGTAACTTTGTATATATTCTTTTGCAGATGGTTCAATATAATAATTTGGTCCTATAACCATTCTTGCTTTGGCCAATGCTTCATCAACATCCATGTATTTTACGAATGATGGAGATAACCTTCTTCTTTCCATGTCTTTCTTTAGGATCACAATTTCTTCAAAGGATGTATATATTCCTGGTCGTTTTCCATTAAATATCACATATAAAGGTCTTGATTGTATTCTCTCTGGACATTCAGATGATGGTAGCATTCCATTAATCATATGAAAGTATTCTGAAAGGCTATTTAATATGGCCAGATAGTACCCTTTATCTTCCTTCTTATTGTTGTAATGATACCAGAAATTGTCCAGTAAACATTGTTGTACTTCATCTATGAAAATATGATTCTTAGGCTTGAATTTAAAAGTATTTTCCGGGAAAACTTTCAATTTATTATCTTGCCCAAAAGTGTAGTATTCAACTTCAGAGTTCATTGCTCTCTTCATTCCTGCAAAATGGAAGATCGTGAAAACAAGTCAGGCAACTTATTATCTTTTTCCTTTATATGTTCGAAATTGACTTTATAGCCATTTCTAGTAATGATATCTTCAAATAATATCCACCTTCTAGTAGAACTTTTCTTACTATTAATTTGATTATAGTATCTACAAATTGCTTCACAATCTGTTCATACAGTAAATTCTTTGAATCCAAGATATAAACGAAATGCATTTATTGCAGAAATTATGGCTAAAATTTCTCTGTCAGTATTATTCATAGTTTTTAATTTATAACTTCCTGATGCATATTGACATATTTTTTCTTCTAACTTAGGGGAATATTTATTAGGTTTTTGTTTTAATATTGCGCCCCATCCTTCCTTAGAGGCATCTGTTTCTATAATAAAATAATTATCATCTAGAGGTAACTCTAATGGCTTTAAATTCTTTACCTTCTCCTTTATAGTTCTTACTAATTTTATGTCTTCAGAATTGAAATATTTTTGACCATTCTTTCTTAATTTAGAATATAATGGTCCAGCAAGTTTTGCTAAATTATCTATATAATTTCTTGCATAATTTACGATTCCTAGAAATTGTTGCAAAACCTTCGTTTCGTTCATAACATCAGGGAGTTGTAATATCTTTTTAGCAATATGTTATTGTAAGTATATTTTTCCTTCTCCTATTTCATGATCGAGAAAATTAATTCTCTCTTTGCAAATTTCCATTTTCTTTTTAGATAATATTAATCCATTTTGTTCTACCTTCCTAAAAAATACTTCAAGATGTGCTATATGTTCCTTATAAGTTTTTGAAAAAATTAGTATGTCGTCTATATATACTAATATAAATTCTTGAGTTTCATTGAAAATATTTTGCATCTTTCTTTGAAATAAGGCAGGTGCATTTTTTAATCCTAGTGGCATAACAGGCCATTCAAAATGTCCTTGAGGACACGTAAATGCAGTCCATTCAATTGACTCTTCAGCCATTTTAACTTGCCAGAATCCAGCTTTTAAGTCAAATTTCAAAAAATATTTACTACCTTGTATTCTGTTAATTAATTCTTGTTTGTTAGGAATGTTAAATGCGTCTTCTACGGTATTATCATTCAATCTTTTATAATTAATAACCATTCTAGACTTTCCTCTTACTTCTTCTGCATGATTTCGAACTATAAAAGCGGCAGATCTATGTGGACTTCTACTTTCTCTTATAGCTTTTAATTTTAATAATTCTTCAATGTGCATTTTAAAATCTTCTATATCTTTTGGAGTAGCCTCAATTGGGGCTGTTTTGATTATATAGTCTGGGTTTATTATATTGATCTTGCATACTATACCATTTTTCTCCCAATGTTTCATAGGTATTTCCCCAATAATTTGGATATCTTCAAGCCTCTGTACTATCCTTTCTATATCTTTTTTGGACTTTATATCTCTATACCAGTTTGGTGCAAATGATTGCAATCCAATGCATTCTAAATTAGAATTTTCTATATAGTATTCTTCTATATTTGAACTAAGTTCAAAGTTTGTGTGATCTTCAAAAAGTTTATTATCTGGATCTGAACTAGAGGTATCTACATCTATATTGCAAATTTGTTGTGTACTATGGCGCTTTCTAACTTCGGAGATATATGGTACATTGTCTTGACGTGGAATAAATGTAATTCCTTGTTCATGTATAATTGTTGTTTGTACTGATTGTTGTAAAAATCTTAAACCAATTATCATATCATCATTTATCATAGATAGATCTCTTATTGTGATCTCGTCTATTATGTGTTTTGTCTCATTTATATATGCTTCTATATTATAAGCTAATTGATTATGGATCTTTCTTATGCCTGACATATCTGTGGAGACTTCTGCCTTACTATCATCTATAGTATGTACTATTTCAGGGCATCTAATAAAATATTTGTCATGGATGATATTTTTGGTGCAACCTGTGTCTACTAATGCTAGTATTTTATATGTAACATTTGGTCTTAATTTTACTTTTACTGGGATTCTTATGCCTAATATTTCTTTGAATGGCAATTTTACTATGTATTTATTTCCAAAGCTTATTAAAGCATCTCTTAATTGTATAATCTTATTGTTCTTATTGTCTTTTATAGTTAAAGTCTGTTCTTGACATTCAATACTTTCTTCTTCTTTTGTGATACTATTACCAACCTTTGTATGTAGTATTTCTAATTTTGCTCTAATTTATTTATTCTATTTTCTAGTATTCTGACTCTACTAGATAAAATTTTATCTTCAGGTTCTAGCTCTACTTCATATCTCTAAACTTGTTTCTTTACTTTCAAACATTCAATGCATGCTTGCTTAAGACACGTACTACAAGTAGCTCTATTATCTTGACCTGGATAATATATGCAAAAAATACACTTTATATTATAGTCTCCCTTTCCTCTTATCCAATCATGTTCACATTCTATTTGATTCATCATTTCAATTTTTAATCCAGCTAAATCTTCTATTAAATCTGGTTCTTCATCACTTGACTCATATTCTGTTTTAATATTCTCTATTTCATCTGTTTCTATGATAGAATATATCGATTCATCATCTTTTATTTCATCATCACATATTAAGATATTCTCATTTACACTATCCACTATAAATACCTTTTCTTGTTCTTCATATTTACTAGAGTATCTTTTCTGTTCTTTATTTGGACAGGTTTTACTTAGGTGATCTGGTGAATTGCATATAAAACATCTACATGTTTTATCATAATTCTTTCGGGGATTATAGCGTCTTACATTTCTTTTATGTAAAAATGGACGTCTATTATCAGATCTTCTTAGGAAATATCTTTTCTTTGTTCTAGGATTACTGTATTTTCTTTGAGGTTTTCTGAACTTTTTACTTCTATGTCTTTCTTCTCCATATGTTAAAGGTATTTGTACTATGTTATTGCAAAAATTATAATCTGAATGCTTCATAGATCTTTGAGCTTGTATGCTTGTGCATATTTTTCTTAACTGTTTGAATACAAATGTTATAGCTTGAGATATATTAATAACTTGTCCTTGAGTTTCTTTTTTATATTCCTCAAATATCATACTGCCTAAGGGATCTGGTAACTTATTGAAATATCTTTCTACTACTCCTTGATTAAATCCTTGCTTTGCAGTAGTTGCATTGTATAAATAATGTTGTGAAAATTCTTTTATACCTTTCCAATTAGTTAGTGTTAATTTTTCTATTTCTCTTAATCTTTCATTTTGTAATGCAGTATTTCCTAATTCTGGGCCTTCTGCTATAATAAGATGTGATATTATGTTTGCAAAGTTGTATGGATTACTTCCAGCTCTTTTCAACTCTTCGTACTTATCAGGATAAGATTCTGCCCATTGCTCCCATAGGACTTTTGTTGCTTCTCCTAAAAATGTTTCTAAATATGTTATCATATCTTCTACCCTATTTCCTATATTGTGTTGATTCTGTATATATTTTTGAACTATTAATCCTTTCCATACACTTAGCACATTTGGCCAATCTATTGGATCATATGCAGATAAATTTAGTATTGCACCCTCACTCTTATAATTTTGGAATTTTACTGGTTTTTCAAAATTTCGTTTTTTGGAGCCCATGTATGCATATTGACCTGGGATATAATTATATGGAAATTCTTCTTTCGGTGGCGGCCAAGTTCCAGCTGATCTAAAGGGTCTTTCTTGCTCCCCTTCACTTTTTACTGAGTCTTCACCATATCTTTTTCTTTTACTAACCCCTAGATCCATTGCTTCCATAGCATTTTCTAAGTTATGTAATCCAATATCATCTAAAGAATCTATGAAATCATTATGATCTTCTGCGTCATTTCTAAGTTGTTCTTCATTATAAATTTCATTTATTAATTCTTCTTCTTCCTCATAACTTTGTTGTAATAATTTCTCATTCATGCTCCATTGTTCTTCTTCACTTATGGATATAGTATTGTCTTGAGCTATATTCTTACCTTTAGTATTTAATTGATTTTCTTCATGGGTAAAATCTTTCTTATCCTTAACCTCTTTCTTGCTCTCTGAACTCCCTACAAAATTTTCTTTATCTTTTTTTATTCTTTTTAGCCTTGCCAATTCTCTAAAAAAATAAAGTTCTTTATCTCTAATTTTTGGCCATTCGTGCAGCATAGAGCTACTATATTCAGTATTTATTTGTTTTAATTTTTCTTCACAATAACTTATTTCTGTGTCTATATCAGGTTTCTCCATAAATTCTGAGATACTGTGTCTTCTACTGTTATCGATTTCTTGTTCTGTAGTTATAGAAACTGAATCATCTAAAGATTTTGCCTTATAATTTATAAATCTAATGCTAGTCTTTCCTTTATTATTCTCATAGCTGATATAGTCTTTAGGTATCTGTAAAGTCTTTTTTTGTATTAACTCACTAATGTTCCATTCTTCTCCTGCCCTTTCTTCAGAACTTATTTTTAAAGGACTCATAAAATTTATTCCTTTTGATTGCATATTTTGAATAACATCATCAACATTTACCTTATATTTTGTCCCACTTTTATTTGTTAATCTTCCAATAAATTCTATGCTTACTAGTAAATTTGTTCCCTTAAAGTCTTCATATCCTTTCGTCTGAAAGCCAAAACTCATTTTTTCTATAAATTCTTTTATAGGCATCATTAAATCTGATGCTATATATGTTATTAAACTTCCTTTATTCATATCTCCTTCCAAAAATCCTAATGCAGCTTTATTAATTGTGTCCCATCTTTTGTCTAACAAGGATATTAAAACTTTAGTTCCTAATTTCTTTCTTGTCATACTTTTAATCCCAATTATATACATTCCTTGATGAATGTATTTGTAACCTGAATATTTCAGACTATTTTCAATTTGCCTACTTACAACTTTTAATTCTACTGGTTTTGTTAAAACACTTAATTCAACTTCCTTTGATATTCTATATAATCCACTTCTACTTTCGAAAAATCCCATGTGATATATTTGTTGTGGCTTTATTTTTCTTAATGTATCCTTCTGATATTTTTCCAGATCAGTTTCCACATTAATGATTTCTTCAAGATTTTCTATGTCTTCACTTTTACCTTTTAATCTATCCATTAAAGTTAGAGGTCTTGCATCCTTATTCACTATTTGGAGGAATTGGTCTCCTCTGCAGATACCTTTAGATAAGTCCATTTATCTGAATTTAAAGTTGTAGTGGAAGAAACTATTCCAGTAGAAGATAGCACGAGTTCTTTTCCAAAACTTTCTGTATTTACCTTTTCAAGGATTTGGGTTAATAGCTGAACTATTGTATTATTCTGTTTTATTTTTGACTCTTCTTCTTGTAACTTGATTTCTTTTTGTTCTATTGTAACTTTTTTTGACTCTAATTTCTTATAGATCAGAGAGACTTCATCTTTGATATAATCACTATTTTGACAATATTTTATTTGTTCTATTTTTCCTTCTTCTAATTTTTGTAACACAAGATTTATTTTATTCTGCAACAGAGAATAATTTTCTTCAATCTCCTTGTGATCTTTATAAAGTTTATCAAATTTTATGTCTAGTTCGTCTTGCCTTTTACCCCAAGTTATATACAAATTATGTAGTAAGTCAACTAGTAAATTTAATTGTCCTTGTGAACTATGCCAAATATGTTCTTCTAAAGAATTAAATCTGCACCTTATATTGATATTTTCTTTTGTATTCACTACCTTTCCAGTATTTACTTCAAAATTCAAATACTTTAATTTCTCAATTGTAACCGGCTCTGATACCACTATTCACAAATATTATAATTAGGGAGCAAGAATTTATATTTTTGTTTACTTATTTATATTCAGGATACTATTCAAATTCTGGTTACTATTCAAATTCAGAATTTCTACAGTGCAAGCCCACTAGGCTATTCACAAATATTATAATTAGGGAGCAAGAATTTATATTTTTGTTTGCTTATTTATATTCAGGATAGTATTCAAATTCTGGTTACTATTCAAATTCAGAATTTCTACAGTGCAAGCCCACTAGTACGGTGGAGTATGCACTCACCTAGTGCTTCGGCACTATTTGAATTACTATTTACTACTATTTAGATTCCTGTGCACTACTATTCGGACAGCGACGTCTTCGATTATATTAAGCGTCTTGCTAATATTATTCTTCTTTCAGGATCTTTGCTTAGGCTGGCGAGGCCAATCGGACTGCCGGGCGGTATAAGCTCTCAGGTGTAAAAATCCTACTCGGTACTCACCATACTTCTCGCTAATTTGTTTCAGAAGTAACGAAGTCTTTCCCCATATTAGCTAGTCACAAGCATATGCAGAAAGCTTTTATCGTCTCCTCAGGCAGTTCCACCCGAAGGGAACACTTCTCCACGGCCACACAGGGTCCTCCCTAACGCCATGATTCTAGGCTAAAACGAGGACTACACCATAGAGGTTTCTCGTATAGGGTCCCTAGCATAAAAACTTAATTCATATGCAAGAACTAGATCATATCAAGGGATTTTTAAAGACAACATTACTTCATTTCCACAAATATAGCTTACATATGGTTTTCCCTTTCGGGAAACCCCCGAACACTTAAACACAAGAAAGAAAATTACCTTATAGGCGTTATTTTACAGTGGAGTTACACTCTCTATTTTATAAGTGGATTCTACTACTACTTGGTGGCAGAGGCGGAAGAGCGCTCTCGAGGATTGCAGTGGATGGCTTGGTGACTCTACGATGGGTATTGTTCTTCCGAAGCCAAGGTCCTCCTTTTATAGTCGAGCGAGCGGTACTCCCTTCCTGTTTATTTAGCACACGTAACCTCCATCTTCCTATATGAAGGACACACGTATCCTCCATCTTCCTGTATCAAGGACACTCAGTGCGTACTTCTTTTTCTCCTTCTGGTGGCCTTGCATGATAATATTCTCCCTCAATGGCTCACAATGACTTAGGCTACTTGTCTTTATGCATAGCCTGGACACGCAATGTACTATCAACAGTAACCTTTTGCCTTCTTATTCTTTTTGCCTCATGATTTGGTCTATAGTTCCTTTGTCTTGCACGAACGTGCCTTGCAGGATTATGATACTATGTCATTATTTTGAGCTTAACTTTTATAGGGTCACGCCACACTTCCTATTTGAGAGTATCACTCTCAATATTTTTATGAGTCTTATCATTCTCAGTTCTCAGTATTATTATGAGTATTTTTATGAGTCTCACCACGCTTTCGCATTTGAGACCGTCACACACACACACACACACACACACACACACACACACACACACACACACACACACACACACACACACACATATATATATATATATATATATATATATATATATATATATATATATATATATATATATATATATATATATATATATATATATATATATACGACAGCGCTAAATGGCGCGCTGCACGCTAAATAATATTGTACACCTGCACTCTCCCTTTGGACCACACGCGTTACCTGCACCCTCGCTTTGGACTTTATATCCAGTGGTTGCCTACACACGCGTACCTGCACCCTCGCTTTGGACTTTATATCCAGTGGTTGCCTCACAGTGAGAACAGAAAAAGGAAATATGTACTATTTTTGTAGCGGTGATAGTATATATTTAAGTCACTAGTAGTTTATCTACTACTTGACCAAGTATATACTTCAGTAATGATAGATTATGTACGATTTGACCAGCGTTGGTAGTATATTCTACATTTGTAGTTTATGGTCTAGTCCATACGATCAAGTAGTAGTATATGGTCAAGTAGTAGTGTATTATGGTATATGACCTGGAAATGAACTAATTCATGCACTATATGTGGTAGTTTATGTACTACTTAACCTGGTCATACACTTCTTGCCTTAGTTTATCTACGATAGTATATATTATCTATAACGCTATGTGACGGTATTATAGATGGTATATAAACAATGCGAGTAGTATAGGTACGAAATTATTAAACCAGCTGCAGTATTAGATCGTGATGGTATAACGATGGGAATCATTATTATTATTAAGTATATATCATGTAAGATAAATGAATAATTGTCGTAGTATATGGAATGACAAATGATGTATATCTCTGTTTTTCTTTAGGAGTTGATAAGAATGGTAACCACCATGATGTCTATCTTCTATTTCCACTGCACATAAAACGGTAGATCTAACGACCCGGAGTATTTGTAGGTGCTACGGATCTATATAACACCATCAGCATTAATAGAAAGGACGTATCATCTTGATTGATAACGTCAAGCAGAACAATGACGGGACGCAAGAAACAAAACCGTGATTCGACTGATCGTTTCAATCGAAGTCGGTCGCCGTCGTCTAGGCGCGACCCTTCACCACGAAGGAGCGGTGGTCGTGACATCAATGCCGGCTCATCGTTGTCAAAGGTCAAGGTAATCTAAAATAGTGATGGAGGGTAACTATGGTTACAGTGCTAATGGCTTGTTTATTATAGGTTTATTATGGGTTGATAGATGGATCTTTTTTACAGGCTAGTCAACACATATACACTAAAGCTTGGCATTCTTTTGACGCAAATGATAAGGGAGTTCAGAACGACTAGCCAGACTGTCCAGCGAAGTTGGACGAGGTTGTATATATACTACTTTGTATTTGTTTTCAGTATACGACCTAAGATTTGATGGCACGTGTTTTTTAAATGTACTATTTGAACTAACAAGCTATTTATGTGTAGAGTAAAGGTAAAAAGTATGATATAACTTTTACCAAAATGACTTGCACGATGATGATAAGCGACCGAAGTGATGATGAATCTGATGAACAAGTACTGTCGGGGGAAAAGGTCACACATGAAAAATTTTCTATTATAGGAAACTTATAGTTGAGATGAGGAAACGATGAATCCATTTTTGCATTCTTTTTAATTCTACTACTAAAAAAACATTAAAATTGTCAGATTCGTGAGATGGCAGACGCTCTTCGTATTGATGTTAAGCGAAAGTTGAAGGAGGGTCACTACTACACACGTTCCGTTGAATCTGGGGAAGACAACTAATGAACGAGGATAAATGCTGAATAAAATTAAATAATAAGAAATATCTCGTCATTTTCATATGTATGCAATATTATCCCTCGTACTTTTGGTATATTGAACTTTTTTCGATTATAATCATAATATTCTCTCGCTCGTACTAAATTTTGGATTGTAATCATAATTTTGGAGGAAGTTTATATACTATTGTTTAATAGTTTATAAAATACATATCTTATGGTACATGTACTAGAAAGTTTGTATTCTGGTACTATACTACATGTGGTGTGGTACGATCGGTAAATGGTATCAAGATATAGTATATATACTATACTAGGTATAGTTATCGGTAGTAGTATCTAGATCTAGTATATATACTATGAAGGATGTAGTATGTTAAGTAGAAATCTGTAATGTATCAATGTAGTAGTATATGTACTAACGTATTTATAGTGTGGTATGTGGCAGTATAGTGATGATAGTATACTGCCATACTGTTATATAGAATGACTGCCTATATATAGCGATAAAGAAGGGAGATGCTATTGACCTTATAAGGATGTCTTACTTGAGCTCAAATAAAGGGGAGGGTGTTGAGGTGGGTGAAGGAGAAAGCTGGTTCTCATACATCCTGAAGAATGACAAGCCTCTGCCAAATGGAGATCTGGTAGATCGCATCCTCCAGGAAGAAGACACGGTCCCTCTAGATGTCCGCACCTCTGACGAACTGGTGGACTACTGGAGGTACCGTGAACTTTGCATGGCGGATGGACAGGATCCTTGGTGCAGTGATGAATATTCATGTGATGCATGCTTGGAGGTATGTATCTACAATAGATTGACATTTCATACTAAGATACGATGAGATGGAGTTGTGCACAAAACCATGTTTTTTCAGATAAATAGCTTCTGGGGTGGAGAAGAAGATGAAGTCACAAGCAAGAAGACTGATAAGAAGGGAGCATGCTTTATTATGCTAGAGGATGGAGAGAGCGTTGAAGATAACATGGTATGTTTTGGTGCTTGTCTCGACGTGCGATGTCTCGAGGTCCTAACGGCATCAATTGGAATGCAGGATAGTGGTTCAGATACCATTGAGACTGAAGATTACGATAGTGTTGGCTTAGAAGACTGGAACTGTTTGGCGTGGAAATCGGATGAAGATGTTGATATTGGGTGGCAAGAACCAGAAGAATATGATGATGAAGATGACGATGAGGGCGAAGATGATGATGAATCTGATGAAACTAATGAAGATGGAGATGAAGATAATACACGAGATGTGGAAGAAACACAGATCTAGCCAGTGGTGCACGTTGCTCATGACATAACACCCCCACCAGTTGCGTGTAGGCTATCGTATGGGTGCCCAGCATGCAAGAGGTTAGGATTGAAGGAGGGTAGTATCTGTCCTCATGATAAGTAGTATCAGCAAGGATAATGGGTATTATGTAGGTAGTATATAAACTACCGTAATGGAAGTATAAATACTACCATCTCTTAATCACACTTTGGGTAGTATATTGCATTTCTATAATCTGGCTATGTGTTGGTATGGTGCGCACAACAAATATTATCTGACTATGAGATCGGTGGTGTTGGTATTTGGAAACATATAATACAAGGGGAAGCCTGATTACCATTTATCTAATATATATACTCTAGCCATGTGCGTATTGAAACTATACGTGAAATAGAACTATATATGATGATTACCATCTAGTATACAGACTATCTCGTACGTATATGTACTTTCAAATATTTTAGCTAGACTGATGATACTAACAAGGATAGAGATGAAGATAATACACGAGATGCGGGGGGAAAACCAAATCTTACGTGTGAAATGAATTATCTCAAATCAATTCCTTCTATTACTGAAAAGAACTAAAGATTACGCCTAAATATCACCAAGTGTACTAATGTAGCAATCACATAGCTGGGCAGTATGTGTCTACCATGTAGTTACAACATATATCAAAATGATTGCAATCAAACCAAAAAAAAAGATAGGGACAAAAATTAGCGCGACCCCGTCAACAATAGGTGGGGATAATAGACTACTCGTCTGATGAGTAAAAGTTGTCTTCCTGCCCGGAGACATCATGCCCTTCAGCATCGTCCTGAGTTTTTGTGACAACAGTACTCCTGGTTATGCGGGAGTTGGATCGTGTAAACTTCATGGCACCACTGTCGGCAGGTCGACCTCGCTTCCGCTTCACTGAAAAAATAAGTATTTGTAGGGTGACAAAATATTGTACGTAAACTCGCAAACAAAAATAGTATATATACGACTTTGATTAAATAAAGATCATAAATTGGGGGACATTATTCATTGTTATTTTGTTAAGTTAATAATATATAGTGTTTATACTAATTTGATTAATGAGATATCATATCTTGGTAGCAGTAATGTATAGTGGGGATACTACTGTAATTAACGAGATATCATGCCTTGATATCGGTAATATATATATACTCCTGTTAGGCTGTGTAGGGATTGACATTGAAATACCTGGGTTCTTAGCACGATCGTAACGTTCTGTGTTCTTGGGGTCGTTTGGACAAGTAGCGGAATTGTGTCCGGCCTTAAGACCACACTTCAAGCAACGCCGGGTGCATTTCTTCGGGCCTTGCGCACCAATCTGGACTTCGATGCCAATAGGGACTGAACCACCCTTGTTCCTTGACCGTGGAGGAGCTTGGGAGCTTATCAGAACTGGGATAGAGTAGGGCTGCGCTAGGATGATGGAAGATGCTTCCTGGTTTGTGACATCTTGTGTGTATGAGTCAACTCCGGCACATGGATGACGGATAGGGGATAGAGCTTGTTGTGGCTCAAAGTGTGGTTCGGCAAATGAAGTATGTACATTCGGCCGGGGTGCTGCTTGAGGTCCAATATCAGGAGGTAAGGCCTCAAGCTGCTTGCGAAGTTCCCTAAGCACATCCATCGCCCTATCCCTTCCAACGGAGGACATAGCAGCAGCGCGAACAACACCCATTGCTTCAGTTAAGAGCTCAGTTGTCCTCAGGCTGTGAGTTGTTCCATCAGAACCACTGAGACGCAGGTCATTCCTGAAATGAGTATATGTACAATATATTATATACTAATTAAGATAGTAAATCCGAATGATAAGGGAGTATCTGATAATTGATGTACTTATCAAACGGGAGGAGCTTATGTGGATTCCTTGAGTACCTCCGTAAGATATATGTAGCGGGTATAGATTCCACATTAAGTTGCATAAAGACGTGGAGAAGATGGACACAAAACAATCCTGCACCATGAAGGGTATATATAACACACATTAGTTAAGCATTAGAAAAACATAGTATATATACTACAATTCTAGGAGATGACTATAAATGACCGTGTATATATACGCATAAGTACCAGTGTGCTCCCATGTCTTGCATTCACACATGTAGGATCCATTTGATGCATTTGCAGTAACCTTGAATTTGTGCTGTGACCAACTATAACGATTAGACTTTGACGTGTGATGTACAAGATAATGATGATCACCGAGAGTGGGGTCCATTTCAACACGATAAGCTCCACAGCGCTTCATAGTCCCACGAATTTTTAGGAATACTGCCCTTGAATATGCTCTTGACATCTGCACCTCGAATTACCAAGAACTTGACGAATTGATACGGGACTGTATCAATAAAACACATGG
Organism: Eleusine coracana subsp. coracana; assembly: GCA_032690845.1. NCBI lineage: Eukaryota > Viridiplantae > Streptophyta > Magnoliopsida > Poales > Poaceae > Eleusine > Eleusine coracana. Next base: position 6,048,176 of record CM064432.1, on the reverse strand, counting down.
TCAAGCTTCATAAAAAAGGTTACCAATTTGCGCGTAAGTATGAAGACAGTAAAAAGTGAATCATACCTGACACTGTATTGTCTCATGACCAGTTGCTCTCTTTCTTTTCTCAATGAATCATTGCATGTGCTTTGCGAACATATGGATGGAGGTCATATGATCAGCAAAATCATTCTTGACCATGTTGTTGGTGCTCTCGCTTCGCTGTGTAGATATCATCCTCCCGTAAAAGACGGACTTGAAGAATGCAGGTATCCATTTCCTCCGAAGATCGTACAGCGATGATAGTGTAATATTCTCATGCAGTGAATACTTGTCAAGCATAGCAGCTCTCAAATTCAGCTACAGTTAGAGGATGGTTGATAGCTGAGTCAAGATCATCTTTCAGTCCTTCATAATTTGCATATAGAGCATTTAGAGCCTCACGATGCTTGCGAAGGATGTGCCACCTGCATAGTCGATGTTCTGTCCTGGGATAAACAATACGAAGGGCAGTTGCAATTGAAGAGTCCTCATCTGCATTGTTACATACAAATTAAGTTTATTATCATGACATAAAGAATCACCTTAATGATATTTCAGTATATGTACAACTTCCACGGCCCGAAATAGTTTATATACTACTTTAGTTTTGTAAGGTGTATTAGCATATGGTTGGACCAGATAGAACTGGTATATATACCACTTTAGTGTTTGATCAATTAACATAATACTATAAGGGAGTGTGTGTACTATTAAGAACACCAAACATGAGGTGCGGAAAATAAATATGATGGCAGAGAATATCCATGACTAATGTGATAATTCAGATTATACCTGTTAGAATGCAACGTGGTTCGTGGCCTCCCATGCACTTCTTGAAGGTACTGAACAGTCAGACGAATAATTCAATTTTTTCATCACGTAGTAGGGATACTCCAAATATTGTGTTCTGCAAGTGGTGATTTGAGCCAACGAACATGGCCAAAGGCATGTCGTAGCTGTTGGTCTTGTAGGTGGTGTCGAAAGTGTAGACATCGCCAAAATCTGCATATTCGCCTTGCATGCTTGCTGAGCTCCAAAATATGTTCCTTAGAATACCTTTGTCATCAACCTGGGGTTCCCAAAAGAACTGTGAATTCTGTGCACGACAATCGTTAAAGAATTCAATCAGTTTGGTGGAATGTCTTCATTGTGCTCTGAGCGACGGTTAACAGCCCACCTAGAAAGTAATAGCATGTGTTAGACAGACTACATTATTTATACAACTAATCTGCTACCCAAGTATATATACTGCTAATGTCGCCTATATGGTCATTGAGTGTTCGGGAGTATATATACTATAACAGAAAAGGCCGTGTACTACAACTATGTGATTCACTGGTAGAGTATTCCGCACCTGTTCTCGAGGTCTCTGGATGTAACGGGTACAAGATGTTCTCCGCCGTGTATCTCGGACAACACGTTTCTGACTGCACTAAAGCGAATGCTGGCTGTCTGCATTGTGTCTACCAGCTCCTTTATCGACCCATCACGATTCTTGTGACACTCCATGTTTTGCACAACTGGGACTGATCTAGTCAGTGGGTGGTTATGTTCAAGTACCACACGGATAATAGTTACCTGAGTATGATGGTAAAAAAATACATTAGAATATGGTAGCATGACAATACCCAATATACAATCAAATTGGTTCAACAAGGATAATAGTTACCTGCGAAATAGCACCAGTTTCGTCTTGGTCCCTGTGTAACTTAATATACGCCTTGCAGCCAGACTTCTTTGATGTGTTATTTCTTTGCCTTTCCTCTTTGTCGCCGAGATAATATTCACCCTTGCCAATACGGCTGCAGCAAATCTCACGGACGCTCTTCTTAGTGCGACTCAACTTCATTGGAAATTCAGCTTCTCGCGCATAGCGCTTGTAGAAAAGTTTAGCTTGTTCCTCTGAGCTGAATACCATACCAACTCTCGGTACAATTTCTAGATTAATATCATGGGGCTGGAAATGTAGCATGAAATGAATGACATCATAATGTAATATAAATCTATTGATCATGACATCCAGAACATACCCTTCATGTGAAAGAAACAACATATAGTATATGTATTCATTAAGGAATAGGAAGTAGTATATGTACACCACAAAAATAATTACATGGATATATACTATGTACTATTATAGTAATGATATACTATAACATAACCAAAACCCCAATACAATCGTGTATGTACTACTACAATGAGAAACACTATATGGAGGAGTGCATCAAGAGCATAAAGTTGCGTTGCCGTACAACAACACATAACTCTATTATATGCACTTTAGTAATGATATACTATGGCATAAACTCCATATGTATGAGAGAGTTTGTTGTGCAGTATATGTATAATACCACAATTACTGAAGTAGTATATATACGACATTAGTACTTTAACAAAATAGATCAATGTATCTTAGAGGATATATATACTACGTACTATTAATTAGCAAATACCTACATACTAAATATATACTATCGCACGAGCAAAAACACATAATTGTGGTATATGAATTTTTTAAATGATATACTATCGCATCAATAAAATCTATAGTTTGAGAAAGAAAGCATCGTCAACGTATCAAAAATACTATGAGAACCAGAAACAAAAATCAGGGGAAAAACTTCAATATGCATGTTTGGCCGAAAACGTGCATATTTGGGATTAGAAGCATATTTGGCAGGAAAAAAGAAAAATAGAATGTCAATAAACGTTAGAGGCAACAATGAACAAAAAAGACTATAATTTGGGTTTAGAAGCATAACAAGAAGATGGGAAGAGAATTGTAGGTCCATGGAATGTACATGAGTGTATGTTTGTTACGGATCTGGAGTCACCATCTCATCAGAATTGATGGTTGCAGGTGGTGTATGCTGATCGGGGCATGTCGGAGAAGGAAAACCTTGACGAGTTAAACCAGGAGCAGCGGTGGTGGGTGGAGGAGAAACACGAGGAGAAAGATCCGGTGCACTGCATGGAACAGTGTAGTACTCGGGAGAATCTGGTGCTTGGTTGGAAACCATGGCTGCAAATCAAAACTTAGACGAAGGGGTCTCCATGCCTTTTGTTGCCTCTGATGAAATAACGTGGGATGAATGGACAGCTACAAATAGGATGCAGCACACACAACTGCTGATAAAGCTGTGTTGGTCGGGTATACAGGACAAAAGGCAATCATGGCATGTGGTCTTGTCTAAAGACTAACAGAACCGTTAGGGAAAGGGCTATGCTTTTGTTACTTGAGGAAGTATATATACTACCCGAGTGGTTGTATTAGAGAATGGTTGTATATATGTTACTGTGTTAAGACAAAAGCATCTAGTACACTCCTTGTATACAACTACTGACTGTATATATACAATTTGAGTGACTTTGTTGTCTTCGAAAAAAGATGTATATATATTTTTGTATGAAGACAACTGCATCTCGTACGGTGGTTGTATACCACTACTAATAGGCGTATACATAATAGTGGTGTAGTAGATCTCGGTAGTGCTAGTATATTATGAAGTGGTAGTATAACTTCAACGGCGTTCGGATATATAATTCGAATATAAGGAAAATATCTACGGTAGTGGAAATATATGGCAATTGTCAAAGTCACAAGAAATTAGGAATAGTATATATATACGACAATGTCATGAAGCATTGCTAGTGGTTCCTAATATATACACCATATAGTGTCTGGTAATGATTGCGCATCCTTCGTACATGAGTACATATACTACATACAAATGATGTATCGTGCACAACCATGAGAAGTATCAAAAATCAACTACAACTTGATGTGTATCATCGAGAGTTTCCAAAAAAAATGTGCTATGTGACAATGTGCATTTAGAATGGACAGCCGATGATCCAATAACGTGAAAGGTCCTTCGGGATCTCCGCTTTGTTCGAAGGATGGAACAGCAGGTAGTATAAATACTCTGCATGAAGCTCAGCAGATTTCTCCTGAGTTGAGGCAAAAAAAAATTGAGTCAATCAGTCACGATGTACGACTTGGGTTAGGCAAAAGTATATTTAAATAATAATATGTGAAATTAACTGCAAGGGAAACATACCGGGTTGACAATATCGTCTACGCATCTAGGTACACCAGTGTAATGCTCAGCATATTTCATGGTAAGGAACGTGCAGTCGTTTGGGCGAACCATTGTGGGACAACTGAATTTGGTAAGCCTGAAGTTGCCGAACTTTTTAAGTGCACCCTTGAACTTCTTCTGCAGCAAGGCGTTCAGATGAGTAATCACGGTAGCACCAGATTCACCGTGCCAGTAGAGCCAAGTTGTACCAGCATTGTCGTAGTCAAGTGTGTCAAGTACATCAACACGGCTGGCCTCAAAGTTGACAGCATATAATGAATAATGACCACGGTCAATGACAGGGATAAGAATTTGCAGCAAATTGCAAAGACTTTCAGGAAGCTTGTATATGTACTACCAACGTAACATACTAATAGCAGTATCCGGGTATAATAATAAAGCTAGCTATATATAAAGATGAGTATTAATACTATGATATGGAAAATATGAGTATACATCTATTCGTACATATACTAGTTCCATCGATCACGTATACATTTTAATTATAAAAATAGCCAATTCGAATAAGGTAGTATAAGTACTATATAGATTTGAACTACTGGTATATGAAATAGTACTACTATTATGGTGTGCTATTCCAACCCAACTATGCATATGAATATATATACTATTCGTGCATAATATAACATTATGGCATGGGAGGATTATAACACAATATATAATAGTATATATACTGATGAGTATATCAATTACTAGTACTACATATACTAGTTTGATGGATCATAAGTAAATAATTATAATTCCTACATGTGCCAATACCAGTCTTACCAGTTTGATGGATCTCTATGCAATATCATTGGTCATGTACAGATCAAAAGCAGTGTCCAAGCTTTCTTCAGAGAAAACGGCATTGGAATTGTGCTGGGATCCCCAGTTCTCCACATTGGCAAATACCTGGGGTTTGAAAAAAAAGAATGGTGTGAATACAATAAGTATACACCTAGAAAATAAAACAAGATGTTGGGCTCAAGGTAAGATCAAGTAACGCATCGCAAGCTGAGGATGCAGAATCAGTCTTTGCTTCACAAGTTCAGGTCGGTAGTTCTTGTCGTCATCCCATATGCAATTAACGAAAGCTTCCATCACTGAATTGTCAGTTTCTTGGAAATCTGGAAATGACCTCATGATACAGTCTCCATCTATGTTGACCATAGTGTACTCCATCAAGGTCAAACTGCGAGTACCAAGAAATAATTGGATTGGTATCTATCATTGATAGTAAAGAAAGGGAAATATATATGAGAGTGCGATGAATAATGCACTAACTTCTTATAAGCTGAATGGGGATCACATAACATGTTGCGGAGCCGCAGAGACACCTCTACACCAGGGCTTGTTCTCATGTACCCGATCTAAATAGGGGATGATAGCTTTTGAGGCGCGCGAGTAGTACGTTTAACCCCAGAGTCCACCAGTAAGTTAGGATCAACGTCTTTGGATCTTTTCTGGTTGCGACGGCTGTATGGGATCTTCTGTATAGCTCTAAATCCACCAGTATACTAACACCAAAAATGTGAAATGCATTACAAATAACATAAAATAAACAACATTGCAGCGGTGAGAATATATACTATCATTGGTGCTATAATATATAGCTGTTGAGAAATGATGCGGCGAAAGTAGTATATACTACTTATATAAATGTTATATATACAAGCAATCGGGTTGGATGTATATATGACATTGTGGTAGGAGATGGTGACAAGTAAACAAGACAACTGAGTACTTGATGTACTGGTATATGAAATATAACATATACTACTATGGTGTGTTATTCAATGGAAACAATGCATGAGTATATAGACTATTCCTGCATAACATAACATTGTAGCAGGGACGAGTATAACAAAGTTGTATAATAGTATATATACTCATGGGTATATGAATTGCTGGTATATGAAGTATAACATGTACTACAGTGGTGTGCTATTGCATAGAAACAATACAAACGAGTATATATACTGTCCAAGAACTGATCAGTCGTATGAATAAAAATAAAGGTATTGTAGAGATAAAAAAATAAAATTACTATATGCATAAAAATAGCCAATTAAAATGTGGTAGTATATGTATAAATTGTATATATATTTTACATTCAATTGGTAAACAAGACAACTGAGTATTTGATATACTGGTATATGAAATAGAACATATACTATTATGGTAGGCTATTCGATGGAAACAATGTATATTAGTATAAATACTAGTCGTACATAATATAACATTGTGTAAGTGGATGGTTATAACAGAATATATTATAGTATATATAATGAGGAGTATATATACTATTTATGTGAATTAGTGGTATAAGAAGTATAACACATACAACAGTGGTGTGATATTAGATAGAAACAATCGTAATGAGTATATATATTATTTATGCGGCGATCAGTACTATGAATAAAAATAATGTTACTATAGAGATAAAAATAATAAAATTACTGTAGGAATGAGAGTAGACAATTTGAATGGTATAGTATATATACTACTTGGATAGGTGTAGTATAGAAATAGTACTGTTTTCTTTGTAGACGAGGGGGATGAGATGGGATCAGAATGATTGGTGTCCGCATCTACTGCAACAGAGTCAGTGTAGACATGATCCTTTTCGAAGGTTTTGATTATGTGATCAATAGGATTATTTTGATTGGCTGGATCCTCTGGAAATAGCTTTTCAGCATGGCCTAGTTCAAAAAAGGTTATGCAAGAATAACGTTAATCTGCCATAAAATTTTCTCGTAACATTAATCTGGACTTCCATAACTACCTGGTAGGTCCAAAGAACCAATGTTGTCATCCATGGTCCTTCCAAGATTTGAGGAAATGATATTTGGTTCAGCCTTTGATGTGCACGTGTCTAGTTCAGTTTTGTAACCATCTTTCTCAAAATGTATTATGTTGGATAGCGCTGAATAACCACAACTAACCTGCCCAATAGTTATTTCGTGTGCCTGTCGGTCACATGCAACATCCTCGAGGCTATGTTCTGTAGGAATATTACCAGCATCATCAAAATTAAACAAATTGTTCACAAATCTTTCATCACCTTGATCTTTCTCAGAATTTGTACATGTGTTAATGTAATCTGAAAACTTTGTTGAAGTACAGTGTTCAAAAATATGGAATATACGAGTGCTACATCTTCAATACAACTCAAGTACAGTTTGGGAAAAAAAAACCATGACACAACACCTGAAAAAATGTACTACAGAGCACCAACAGTGTACATTTTTGGTAACAAAACACCCGTCAACTAACCATGGTGGGCATTATCACAATCTGGCACAAACACCTTTTCGGAACGCTTCTTCCGAGGGACAACACCCCTCTCAAAAGTTTCCAGTTCAAGAGTGACATTATCAGACAAATGTGCAATTGGATTCATAGTGGAAGTGTCAAGGGATACTACTCTACAATTATCGTCAACTGGAAAAACAAATATGCAGGTATCATTTAAAAGTACCACTAACAAAGTTGATGTATATTTATATTATGTTTAGATACATACTTTTGTCAGCTTCAAGAGGAGTATCATTGAGCACTTGGTCGTCTTGCACAACTTCCTCAGTATGAACTAAAGTGTTGTCATCATTCCTTGTGTCATGCTGAACTTGGTCAGTATGACCTCTAGTACCTTGAACAAAAACAAATAGTATAATGAACAAGACTATCATGAAGGGGGACTTTTAACGCAGTCCTATAAATATAGTATTGTAAGAGTAGCTATACAATTTGATTGACTACTACGTATACTACTTGGTGATACAAACTATAATAGAACCATTGGATGTGCAATAAACTATTGTGTACTAAAGATGGTGGTATATGAACACTTGCAAATTGTTGTTTCATACCACCATTTATCCTTACAGATAGTTGTTGCTTACTCCTATAGTTTTAATTACTAGTAATTGTAGCATGTAGTATATATATTATTAAGTTAATAAGTATAAATACTACTTAAATATTGAATAAACTACATTGCCTTGACATATAATATATTGTTGGGTATTGAACATAGAAGTATATGAACACTTACTATGAGCACTAGCAGAGGGCTGTTGGCTAATGGGTTCATTGTGGGGTAACTCTTTGTCCTGTTCTTCGGCATGGTTGGCTATGACAGGAAAAATAATTGATAAAATAGTTAGGTTATCGAATTTTGAACTGTCATAAAAGGAGAACATAAAAGTTAGGACTAACATGACTCATCTGATTCCTCACTTCCAGAGTGAGGGTTGGATGGCTCAGGGGACAAGTGAGGTTGGGAGTGCTGCTCCAAAAGCTTCCCAATTTTGTCTACCAGCTCAATTTGTTTCTTCTTTATTGCTCTATGCGCTGCAGCAATCTTAGCAGTCTCACGGCTTATGTCATCATCGTACTTCTGAAGCTCGGCTTGGACCTCTGCTTGGACACTAGGATGGAGAGATCTTAGCTTTGGTTCAAGCATCTGACGAAGCTGAGGGAGGTCAATACCAGCACCACCAACGTCCACTCCAGCAGCTCCAGCATCACGGTCTCCCTCGCTCAAACCGACATCATCACCAAAGGCATCATCATCATGTTCATGTTCTTCTTCGGATTCCACAAAATAGGGCGTATCAGACGTTTTCTTGATTTGCAAGAGTGGTACTGTGGTTATTATTATGACAAATAAAAAACAAAAACATATAGGTTAAATAACATTAAATCAAGTGCCACCTGAAGGCCAATAAAGGACAGTTTGCCTTCTGAGTCTTTATTCTTAGCATCCTTGATGATGTATCTCACTATGTTCTTGGTGTAATATGCAGAGTGAGGTAGCGTCCAGGATTTTTGAGATGTATTACGATGCAATAGGTGATCCAGGTAGAATATCTGCCACAATATATAAATGATTACTATACTACTAATAAGTGGTATGTATACTATCTGGTAAAAAAGAATACTACCACTATAACAAATTATCCTGGTGTGGAAGTAATATACTGCAAACAATGGTATAATTAACATCGGGTAAAATTGGTCAAGTACATTGTAAGGTGCAGGGTAAAATTGTATATATACTATGCACATCGTCGAGTAGTATAAGTCTTGCCATTAAGCATATGGGAAAACCGCTTAACAGAAAACATATACTATATAATACAGATCACAGTATAAACTATACTAATGGTTGAATAGTATATATACTGCCATTAAGCATATAGGAAATACACTTCCAAAAAAAAACTAGGTACTATTAGGTGGTATGATATAACGGATAGTATAAGTACTACATGTGGTATAATCGATAGTAACATTGAACTAGTAACATTATGTGTAGTATGTGTACTGCTCAATTATGCAATGAATATATATACTATACAACTTACCATTAAAAACAGAGAGCATCCTGACAGGCTTTTGTTCGTGCTGATGGACCGCTGCCAATCCCTAATGCTGTTTTGGAGCTGACGGAAAACGGCTCCACAAATGTGGGACTGACCGAGTGTTTGATAATCCAGAGAGAAGCAAATATCCTCCATTTCAATGTGGAACTTTGGTCGACAAAACAGCAGCCTGGCAGAGATGATCATAAAGAAACACCTGAGGCTCAATTCAACATTTCGCTTGTCAGCGATTTCAGCCAGACATCTCTCAACAGTGATGTTTGATGACACGTGCAATAAGTTCCTCATATTTGACAGTTCTTGAGATTGCTTCCTTGCACTGTACTGTTTCAACTCAACACCTCTAGAAGGTAAACCGAATGCGGTCTTCAAGTGGATTGGTTTCATGTAAATCTTCTTACCATCGTCAAGTGGAATGCACATTGCTTCAGCATCTATACGATTCATTAGCCAGACTAAAAGCTCTCGGCATTCGAGGGCATTAGTGCGAAACTTCAAGAAATCCTTCCAACCCAGCTTCTCAAGTTCAGTACGCTGGTGCCTGGACAACTTTTGGATAGTTTCATAAACCTTATTATGGATGCAACGCACGTTTGCCTTCCCCTTATCACATTCATCATCAGATTTCTATCAAAATTGAAATGGGAATATCTCAAATCTGTTTTCTATTTAAAAAATATAATGGTATTCAAACACATATACTACCCCATTCAAATTGTCTAAGTACATTCCTACAGTAACATTATTTTTATTTATAATACTGATCACCGCATAAATAGTATATATACTTATTTAGATTATTTCCATCGAATATCACAGCACTGAAGTATGTGTTATACTTCTTATAAGTAATTCATATACATAGTATATATACTCCTCATTATATATACTATTACACATTCTGTTATAATAATCCACTTACACAATGTTATATTATGTACCACTAGTATTTATACTCATATACATTGTTTCCATCGAGCGAGCTATATAATACCAACAATGATATTGACTCAATATGGGTATACATACTATTTGAAATGAGTATACATACTATTGAGTAGATATGCAACTGTGTATGTATACTATTAATATTATATGTACTATGGTTAAGGAGTGTACTAACAACAAATGTATAAAATAATAGTATACTATAGGATAATTATGTGATATCCTGATGTTGTATGGCATGGAATATAAACTTTAAATTTATTATATATACTATCTGTAAAATATATATACATCATATAATGAAACTAAAATAGACGGGTAGTATATATACTATATTATATATCTAACCGCATAGTGGTATATATACTAAAAAAGGATTTTATACTACCACATAATGATTTTCAGTTTTGTAATGAAACTAAAATAGACGGGTAGTATATATACAATATTATATATCTAGATGCAAATGGTATATATACCATAAACAGTATTTTATACTACCTCACAATGATTTTTAACTTTTATATGACACTTTATACCATGTACCATGATAGGAACTTTAAACTACCACACAATCATATACTACCACTAACATGTAAAACGGTGAACAGCATATAATACAACCAAGGAGTACATATACAACTAAAAAGTTTCCTTATGGTACCTGGAACATTACTACAGTGCAATAATGGGGATTGGAAGTTGGGCGGGAAAAAAAGATTACTTGATCAAGGTCGGCAGACTGTGTCGTTGGCCCTGTCGATGAAATGCCACCGCGTCTTGATGGTTGTTGATGCTTGGTAGGACGGTCTGTGATGGGATCCGCATTTCTCTGTCTCTTCTTCCTCGACGCAAGAGCTTTCCTCCTTCTGGGAATAGGAGACAAAGGACTTCTGGGACTCTGCGGCAACTCCTCTTCGTCTGATTCTTGCGTGATTGGTTGTGAAGCAGCAGCACTTAGTATCTGTGAATCTCTAATAGGGACGCATGGTTCCCGACCAACAGAGAGGACCATGGCTTCTTGACTGCTTGCAAATATAAGCTTGGTGGTGCGCTCGGGGACGTATTGCACCCTTCTCAACATCTACGAATATACAAAAAAAAAAGAAAAGAATGGGGGATTGGAGAGGGAAGAGTAGATCTATCAAACCTAACAACTTGAGGGATATTGAATGGCTGAAACAGATTCAAGGACAACAAATTACTTCGGCGGAAGAATGTAAAAAAACAAACATGCGAATCTGAACGCACCTTTGATTTCCCTTGGTCGAAAGACATGACTGAACAGCAAGTTTCAGCCCTCGTGGCCGCGGAACCGAAGCAGGAAGAAGGCAAAGCGATGGCGATGGAGAAAAGAGAAAGACGCTGTTAGAGAACTGGTGCAGATCTGCGGATGGGGAGCTGCAAATGAGGAGGGGTGGTGGTGGCGGTTGCCGGAGGAGAGCGAATGCGGTTGCCAGAGGAGGAGGCAGCACGGGTTACGATGATGGAATGTGGAGAGGTCGTGGGCGCAAATGAGGAGGGGTGGTGGTGGCGTAGTTACGGGAAGAGGAATGGATTGGGGAAAACAGACGACAAGATGGGTCCCATTTCTATAGTAGCAAACGGCGCAAGATTCGGTTAGTGGGTGGGAAAAACCGACGTCGTTAACTAAACAGTTCCGCGAAATTCCAAAATATTCAAATCGATTGTGCCAACACGTGATGATAGCAAGTAGTACATATACCATACATATGTCCACACAGATTTAGTGGTGAATATTGAAACATGATGATAGCAAGTAGTACATATACCATACATATGTCCACACAGATTTAGTGGTGAACATCGAAACGTGATGAGTGGTTTCTTTGTGATGATATAAATATATTACAATTCGGTTTTTATATGGTAATAATATGAATATAGGAGTGTGGTAATTAGTAATGCAAACATATAGTATATGTACTATATAATATATGGCAGTGGCTCCATACACGTCAATTGTAGTATACATCTGTTGGTAGTATTCTGATTATGTGATAGTATACAACACGATTATTAAATTGCTTGTCGTTTTTGCACGTGGCGGCAGGGGGCGATGGTGGTGGGGATTGGGGAATCGCACGGAAAGAATACGTGGGTTGCGCATAGGTGCACGAGACGACGGCTGCTCGCACATGGGTCCTATTTCTATCACAGGAACAGCACAAGATTTGGTTAATGGGTGGGAAAAACCGACGGCATCGTCTCAACAGGTCCGCCAAATTCAAAAATATTCAAATCAACTCTGCCCACAAGTGATGATAGCAAGTAGTACATAAACCATAGAAAGTAGTTCATATACTATATCAAATAGTACATATAACATAGCAACTAGTATATTTAATATATTGTTGGTATAATAGAACGGTAGTACATGTACTATCAGACATTTGAATGGTATTTAGTTATGGTTAATCATTCTCATTGGATAGTGGTAATAAAGTTGACACGTAATTAATATTGAACATTAAACGGTACTGATTCTGAGTTTCTGATAAACATTAGTAGTGAAAATCGAAATGTAATGAGTTGATTCTTTTTGATGATATGAATAAATTAGTAATGATAGGTAATTAATAATACATACTTTAGTCGTGAAAAACAAATTAGTAAGGACTCGTAATTAGTAATACATACATTAGTCGTGAAAAAAGGAAATCGAAACGTAATGAGTGGTAATTAATAATACATACAAATAGTATATATACGATTCCACAAAGTGCAATGGCTGCATACATTGTTATTAAATTGCTTATTGATATATTTTTTACTGGATTTGCTTGTCGTTTTTTGCACGTGGGTGAAGGTTCGACGGTGGTGGGGGTTGGGGAGTCGCATTGAAAGAATACGCCGAGGCGGGGACAGCTAACACGTGGGTTACGAATGGGCACGCGGGAGTACGACAGGCGATTGAATGACTACTGACTCGGTCTGACGCGCTGAGATGGTTACTGTAACGACCCGGCACGTTGAATAATATTCAGCGTGCAGCATGCTATATAGAAGAATATATATATATATATATATATATATATATATATATATATATATATATATATGGAGCATTGCGCGCTGAATATTATTCAGTACGTTGGTCGGTTGGTGCAGCCCAACTAACTCAGTCCGTGACAGTATATTTTGTCCCCGTAATAATATATTTAGCTTCAAAATAGTATACGAGTAATATATATAATACTGTGTGTTTCTCTTTCTATCCTTATTTTAAATCTCATCATCTCTCACCTCACTCTCTTGTACTACCAGATGCAGATCCACTCCTCCCGTCCGTGCCATGGCTTGTCGACAGAAGCTCCACCGATGGCGCCGACGTCTGCTCGAGCTTTGAGCCCTGTCCTCTGCTTGAGCTCCCGGCTGCTTGGGGAGCATAAGGTCGAGCTGCTGGTCACACGTAGGGACACCAGCAGCATGCTACGGCTCTCTGCTTGCGCGCGGGGATGAGGAGAGGTCTGTAACTCGTGCGCATACACTAGGCGGCTGGACGGCTGGTGGATTTTCATATTTTTGACCCTAGCGTTTTTCTTGCTAGATCTGGAGTTGACCGGTGGAATTTCAATGTTTTCATGCATGGAAAATTTGTTTCTTCCCCTGGTTTTTGGGATTTCCACGAGGTGGCCAGGCGGGCAAAGCAGACGAGGTCCGTGCTGAAGGCGGCGCTGCTGCAGGCAGAGCAGATCAGAGCACGCACGGAGGCTGGGCAGGCTCGGATGGACCCGCATCGCTGTTGGGAGGCCACCCGGTCTTCCCGTTGTTGCAGCAGCTGCACCTCCTGAAGATTCTTGGGAGCTCTACAACGCCAGGTACTAGAGACCACAAGCGTGCTCGGGGACTCCACAGCGGCGAGTTCTAGCGCACGGAGTGGAGGCAAGGACCAGCTCGAGATACATGGCCGCGGGGCCGCTCGCAGAGCACAGCAGCAGCAATCGTCTTCCGGCAAGGCACGAGGACAGAAATACAGGTACGCATCTTAGTTTTGTTTTGCTTCCATTCTTTTCTCTCATCTCTCCGATTATAGAGCTGGCTCAACGTGCCCAGTAATTTCTCTCTCCGATTTTCTTTCATTCATCCAAAAATTTTGAAATACAGGTATGCATCTTATTTTTTATTTTGCTTCCATTCTTTTCTCTCATCTCTCTCCAATTTTGGAGCTGCCTCAACATGTCTGGTAATTTTTCTTCTCGATTTTCTTTCATTCATCTGCATCTCTCTTCGAACGAGGAACTAGCCTATTGTAATCTTTGTTTTTGGTGTTTCTAATATTTTTTTAAAATAAAATAAAATGAGTATATATACTATTGTTCTAGTATGCAGAGTATATGTACTATTTGTGTTGCTGGTTTTTTTGTTCGTGTTGCCTTTTTTTTTACTAGCGCATGTCTATTTCCATTTTTTGGGGGGAATTTCATTTCTATTTTACTTTTCAGATTTATAGCATCGATAACCTTTGGTCTTGTTGCTCAGAGAATATATATCCTATTTGTAAAAGTAGAAGTATATATATACTAAACAAAACTACTAAAGCAGGAGTATATATACTACTGAAATTAGTACATAATATTTATAAAAACAGAAGTATATAACTAGTAAAGTGAAAGTCAGAGTATACACCTTAAACAAAACTACTATAGTATTTTTTATAATCTCAAGTAGTATATATTCTACCTCATATAGTATATAAACTATCTCTTATAATCCATTTTCTTATATTTTATGATAGTACATTTATAATCGTATATTGGTTCTCTCTATTTCTTATGTAATCTCATATGGTATATATATTATTTTATAGTACATAAATAATCACCCATGGTTGTGTCTCTTAAACATTGGTATGAATAGTCATCGTATATTTTCTTGATTTTTGGCTTGGAGCGAGCTCCATGCGCTTCCAGATCCGTGACTACGACCACAAGTGGAGGCTAGTAGCATGCAATGCGGAGGCGGCGGGATGCTGCAGTGCTGCTGCTGTTGTTTCTCATGCCAGGAAATTTGACAACAAGCTCCATGTGCCACTAGATCCACGTGCATCATGCCAAGGTGACTCGTTCATGCTTGCTAGGTTGTTCCATTCTTTTTTCCTCATCTCTCTCCGGATTTGGAATTGGTTCAACGCGCTCTATAATTTCAATTTTCTTTCATTCATTCATCTGGATTTGATGTTTGGTTGGAGGTCCGTATCCCCAAAGAGCGGGGCTCATGGTCACAGTCCCCAAAGACAGAGCATGTTGTCAGCTTTGGAGCTGACCATCACTGCTAGCTAGAGGTACGAGGTAGGAAAAAGCTAGCAATTTGCTAACAGTAAAAGCAACGTCTCACCAAATTTGATGCTTGCTTAGTGTTGATACATAAATAATTGTTTTTGGTTGTGTTTGCTTAGCATTGATATGGATAGTCCTATATTTTTTTTGATTTTTTGCTCTATTCGTGTATATTTAGATTTTAGATGTTGTCTCTGATAACCATTTGATTTTTTTCCCAATGTAATAGTATATCTATGAGTATACAGTTTCTTTTCATATTGATGTATTTTATAAAGAATCTATTTTTTTTTTGTAATTTCAAGTAGTAGATATACTTACCTCATATCTCATATAGTATATATACTAGCCCTTGTAATCTATTTTAACACTAACAATATGTAGGAGTATATATACTAATCAATTTTTCTTCTCTTTTCTACCAGATTGATGACAATATCAGTACCTTTGGTCGTGTTGTTGATTCTTTGTTCTAGTATGCAGAGAATATATATCCTATTTGTAAAACTAGAAGTATATATACACCAAACAAAACTACTAAAGCGGGAGTATATATACTACTAAAACTATATTAGTGTATAATATTTATTTAAGCAGGAGTATATATACTATTTATAAAAATAGAAGTATACATACACTTAATAAAACTATTAAAGTGAAAATCAGGGTATATACCTTAAACAAAATTATTATAGTATTTTCTTATAATTTCAAATAGTATATATCCTACCTCATATAGTATATAAATTACCTTTTGTAATCCATTTTCTTATATTCTATGATAATAAACTTATGATCATATACTGCTTAGGATACTATCTTATAATACACAAATAGTCGGTTTTGATTGTGTTTGCTAAACGTTGGTATGGACAATCATATATTTTTTTGATTTTTTGCTTCACACGTGTATATTCAGATTTTGGATGTTGCCTCCGATAATCATTTGATTTTTTTTGTTTTTGTTATAGATTTTATTTTAATTTTGTTTTCAGATTTAGATCATATACTACTGAATCAGTATGCTATTGTTTGAGATCCATATTTTATAGCTCCTATAAATGAACCAGGTAAGTATATATGTATACTATTGCACTTGTTATAGAATAATATTTTCTTCAATGTAATAGTACATCCATGATAGTATACGAATTCTGTTGATGTTAATGTATTTTATAAAAGAATATATTTTTTATAATCTCAAGTAGTATATATACTCATCTTATATAATATATATACTATCTATTGTAATTTATTTTAAGACTAACTATATGCGGGATAGAGGAGTATATATATATACTAATCAATTTGCTTTCTCTTTTCACCAGATTTTGATGCCTAAGTACGATACTTTTTTGTTGTTCAGTTGAAGCTCTCATAGTATTTTAGGATAGTATTTTAATTTTTGTTCTCTCTAAATTCATACTACAGTGTGTACTGTAAGGTAGTATATATACTATATGAGATTTTAGGATAGTATTTTATCACAAATGTATGTCTCCATAAGTGTAAATCTATGTACTTATAAGTATGTATTTATATACTCAGGACTCTATATTTTTTGAAGTATATATGATGACATACTATAAGTATATATATAAGATCTTGAAGATATACGATCATATAAGATTTTAAAGATATATCATCTCCAAAATATACGCTCTAGCCATATTTAATCTTAAAAATATACTATTAGATCATGAAGATATACCACAACGGTTGAAAATATACTATTTGTAAATATACGACCAGCTGGTAAAAAAATATCGGACTAAAAAATATACGATCACGGTAGAAAATAAATGACTATCACGGTTGTACATATACTACCACGATATACGATCATTACGGTTGGTTTGATCAACTAGTTGTCAAAAAATGTCGCCCTAAAAATATACGTCCTTGATAGAAAATATACGATTGTTGACCAAAAAATATATGACCATGGTTGTACATATACTACCACGACATGCGATCACGGAGGCTAGTTTGACCAGCTGGTCGTAAAAAAATATCGACCTAAAAATATACTACCTCGGTAGAAAATATACGACTGTTGACATCATGTAGTATATATATGATTGCGGATGTTGGTTTGACTAGTTGGTAGTAGAAAAAGGACCCATGTAGCTATTGACACAAAAAAGTAGGGGACACAAAAAATTCCTTGCATGCAGCTCCTAACACAAAAGTAGGAGACCAAGGACACGACATGAGTACCACCGTTTGTTTTATTGCTTCAACAGTATGCATGCAGCAGACCATGACCTGCCTGGTGGTCAAATGACCGGCGTGCTGAATAATATTCAGCGCGCAGCGCGCGATTTAGCGTTGTCGTATGTGTGTGTATATATATATATATAAGAACAAAGAAAAAGTCTATTTTGCTTCCTAAACAAATTTCCCTAATAAAATCTTGATTCAATTTACTACCTTAAATAATTTAAGTTGGTGTAATTTACTCCCTGCTATATGTTGTCTTTTTTGTTTTTCTTTGTATACTTTGAATTTAGTGCTCTAGTTTTGCACAATAATAGTGTTTATGGAAGTTGACACTAAAAAAATATAAAGTATATTTTTTTATAATTTAACAATATCTAATACTATCTTAATTATAACATTCTAAATATATATATATATAATATTTATGAAAAATAAAAAACGTTATGATTGTTATCATCTTTCATCATGCAAAATTTGAGTTTTAAATTGTAATTGTGCAAAGAAAAACAAAAAGAATATATATCATAAAGGGATAGACTGCATGGAATTGAATTGCCTGTGAAAAGAGAGGAATAGGAGCATTTTCCAACAAAAATCGCTACATCCAAAAGAGTTGTTCCAATTCATCGGAAGACACCAGATTACGGGAGAAGGCAGTTGGACAGCAGGTCCATAATGAAGGCTAAGGTTGTCACACATAGTTTCGGTTCTGCTACTCTGTTTCAACAGAGCTGTTGGATGTCGTTTTTTTTTTTTGACCCATGTAATCTAACATTGTATACTGAACCTATCTTGTGCTATCTATTTAAATGAAAAGGCAATGTTCCGCTGCTCATTTTTTTGACAAAAAAATCGACTGAATCATTTTAAGGAGTAAATCGAGGCAAGATTTTATTTGGAGGGTAAATTAAACAAAGTTTTGTTCGAGGAGTAAAATAGTCTTTTCCAAACAAAAACGTCTATATACCAAAAATTTAAAACTTTTGAAAATAGTATATAGAATAGAAGCTGCTATTATTCTAACAAAAAAAACTTTCAAAAGATCAAAATTCTAGCTAGAAGGCAGATACATTAGTAAAATATATAACTTTGTTTCGATTTATTAAACACCCCTAAATAAACAAGCTAAAAATGACATTTTTGAAAGAAAAAGATTCAGTTGTACTTATCGGCTTGATAAGAAATCGGGCATTCCGTTGTACTTATTATTGGCCATCGGAGTGGATAAGAAATTTCGGATTTGGCAAGAGAACCGATCATCAGCCGGGAAAATCTGACCGAGGTCCGGGTGACGGAAATGTACATATGCATGTTTGGCAAAGAAGCTAGTACGCATTGCAATCTTTGTTGCAGATATAGTGAGTCTCTGTGTAAGCATTGGGGATTTTGATTTGGGTACAAACTAATAACTGTCGCGTATATCGTTGTACAACGTACCCGCGCGCGTCGACCCACAACAACATCTGTCCACGCGCGGGGGACGTAGAGTTTGTTTCGGTTCCCTCCAAGATACGGAAGTTCGAATCCGCTTAAAGCACCAACAACAAAACATCTATCTTATCTCTCTAATCATTGTTTGTTTATATACGACGCGTGAGATCTTGTCGACCACCACCACAGTACCGGGCGGGCTCATATGACCACGCGCGGCGGGATAGTAGATCGATAGATGTCGTGTTGGGCCGCGACGTTCAGCAACACCATGGCCGCCGCCAACATCGTCTCCAAGCTCACCTACAAGATCGCCGACCGTCTCGCCAGCCTCGTGTGTGGCTTCTCCTCGCTCCCGACCACGTACGACGCCGGCGGCTACTTCATGCTCCCCTCGCCGTCGCCGGACCGCCATCCTCACCCATACCGTCCGCCGTACGGCCGGTCGTCCTGGGCCTCGCCGCCGCCGTCCTCTTCTTCTTTTTCACGGCAGAGGGTCGCCTCCGCCGCCGACGACGCCGACGCCGACAACGATGCCGACGACGAGGAGGAGGAGGAGGAAGAGGAGGGCTCGGTCCGTGCCACGTCATCATCACCGCACGACAACGACGACGACGCGGCGGCGCTGCCGTGCCTGGCGTTCCAGTCGCAGCACGGGTACACGCTCCTCTCCCTCGACGGCGGCGGCAACGACGACGGCGCCGGCGGCGAGGTGGTGATGCGCCCGGTGCTCGGCCGGCGCCTCGTCCCCTCCCCGTACGGCGGGCTCGTCCTCGCCGCCGACGTGTGCTACAACCACCCGTGCCGCCTCATCGACCCCTTCACCGGCGGCGCTGTGACGACCCCGCTGCCCGACCTGCCCCTCCCGCGGTCGGAGACGGACCCGATCGACTGCGCCGCCGACGAGCCGCCGCGCACCTCCTCCCGCCACCTGCGCGCCACCGACGACGGGCTCGCCTGGGACTGGTCCCCGCACGGCGTCCTCCTCGCCCGCGGCGACACGGCCTTCTTCTGCGCCGCGGGAGCCGGCGGGTGGGTCCCGGTGCACCAGTCGTGGCGCGGGTCCCACATGTCGGTGAACCACCGCGGGTGCCGGTTCTTCCTCTTCGAGCACCGGTCAATGCGGACCACGGTGGTCGACGCCGCCACCCTCCGCGTCGCCGCCGTCATCCCGCCGCCGCCGCCGCACCAGCTCGACGCGGAGGACGTCGACGGCGCGTACCTCGCGCCGTGCGGTTCCGACGAGGCGCTCCTGCTGGTGCACCGGGCCGGGGACCGGCGCGGGGGCAGGGCGATCCTGAGCGAGGCGTACCGCGCGCGGCTTGGTAGGCGAGGGGGGCCCAGGTGGCGGCGGGTGGGGGACGTGGGCGACCGCGCGGTGTTCGTGGACGGGGCGCACGCGTTCACGGTGCGGGCCGGGCCGAAAGTCAGGAGGAACCACGTGTACGTGACCATGGCGTGCCAGGCGGCGGCGGGCGGGCTCGGCGCCGAGTATGGCGTTGCGGTGGTGGATCTGAGGCGGCCGGAGTGGCAGGGGAGGGTGAAAGTCCGCTCCGGCGAGGTGGACCGGGCGTGGGGGTGCCAGCCGTACTGGATCGTACCCAAGGATCATCCTCGCGAGGAAGAGGATGCTCGTCAGTGACAGTGAGAGAGGGTTTTAGTTAGCTACTAGGGGTTTAGGGGGTCTTCTTATATGTTCCTTTGTAATTTGGTTAGGGATGCAATGAAGTGGCCAGCCGCAAACCAAGAATCTCAGCAAAAGTTCTCCTATCATGCTTGAATGCTGCATTATTAGGAAATTTTCAGTCTCACTGCGCGCGTGAAACTGTATAAACCATTGATACTTCTCTCATTATTCAACCAGTTAATAATGTTTGTCAAATAAGAATAGCCTCAAACACTGCAGACTCAGCGTACTCGGAAATAAAAAAAAATTACACATACTCAAGTTTTCTCCCTCCAGATTCAGCGTCTCAGTGCGTCTTGTCCTCCAACGTAATGGCACAAACCTGAACTTCTCCTCTGATACAGCCATACAGGTAGTCCGCTACTGATACAAGCTTCCTCCGAAACCTGGGTCGTTTCCTTCCTCTGCCATTTTGAGAACCCCCTGCACCTTGGTTTTCCATCCTCTGCCCACTGTGCGAGACGGAGAACCAAAAAACACAACTTTTACATCACTCTACACCCAAAATGTGGCAGCGTGCCATATCATCCCGTTTTCTACCCGACAAACAATTTAACAAATCAACTTGTGGCAGAATCTGTTATCTCGAGATCAAGATCACACACATGACGAAAGCGATGATGTTTGACCTGACAGCCAAAACACTTTTGAGTTAAACTACTAACCTTTTGTTCAGCAATTTATCGAGCAAAGGTACAATTTTCTAGCTATATGGGTTTTGGTTTCAGGTTTCTTTAATTTGATTATATTATTATACATGAAATGAAGTAGACCAAGAATCTGATGTTTCCACTTTCCAGCAAAAGTTCTTTCATACTTTTTGGTCCAAAAAAAATATTATTGAAAATTCTTCAGAAAGATACGCTTTTCTCTCGTTACTGAAACTTCTTTTCTCATTATTCAGCCGATAGAAAATATTGTCAAGTAAGACATAGTACTAGCTTATACATACAGCAGATTCAGTGTACTGGAAATTAGTGTGTACAGACACTCAGTTTTGTCACTCCAAAGGAAACAACAACTCGGTTCTGTCCTCCAACGGTGCAAACACGAGCTTCCTCTGAAACATGATACAGGTAGTCCACGACATCCTCTAAAACCCCTCATTTTCCTTCCTCCTCGGCCGTTTGAGCGTCATATGGAACCTCATTTTCCTTCCTTTGCCCACTATGTCTTATCATAGTGAATGTGGAAACACAACTTTTTCTCTCAAGCTGCAAGATGAATGGGGAAACAAAACTTTTTAACGTCCTTTGTGACCACTGTGTCTTATCATCTCATTTTCTAACCCACAATCAATTGAAAAAAAAAACCAACTTTTCAATCTACCAGGTCAAGATCATAATTCACAAACAACAAAAGGCATGCCCGAATTCTGCTAGAGAAATGTTAGACACAAGAAGCTGACGAAATGAAGAGTATAACGGCAAGTGACAAAACACAAGCGTACCCAGCAGATTTGCAACTGAATTTACTCATCAATGTTAAAAGCAAAAAAGGGCATCATACATTGTTTGCCTCATGAATCTTATCAATCAACCCGTCGGCATCCTGCATGAACAGTTGCAAATGAGTGGCATTTTTATGAAATAGTTCCATAGAAAAAGAGAGGTCACAACATGTAATCATGTTCACTCTTGTGTCTACTGAATGCATAAGTTGGTTGTTTTTCTCTTTGTACAGCTCTTTCTTTTTAACCTCTTGATTAATAAAAAAAATTGCTTAACAGTAGGGGCTTCCCTTGCTGCATTTTTCTCCAAAAATAATAATATATAAGTTTTTTTAGGAAATATAATAATACATAAGTTGGTAATAAATAGTTAATGTCTAAAACAGTAATATGATAAACCCCTTTCCCTCATCTGAGGCTCATACAGTAAAATTTTCAAATGATAAAACATGTAGGATGTCAAAAATAGTCCAGTACTAAGGGCAGTCTCAATGCACCCTTTCATTGCACTCTTTCCAAAACAAATTTTTAGTTAAGTGAGCCAATATCCATGAGATGAAAGAAAAGTTTCTCTCTCATCATAGCTATCTTGTCATGTTAGCAAAAAAAATTTATATGTGACATATTATTTACTACTTATGAAAGGCTCAACTAAAACTGGCCAAACCATCATGTGCATGTTTAATAAAAATTTACCTCTGTTTCCCACCCATCAACCACGAACATGGCCAAGCACAAGCCATCAGCTGTGCAGTAAAGGTGACACTCCCGAATATGCAACCCGATGTAATCAAACAACAACGAAAGCTGTTGAACAATCATGTGCCATAAGAAACTTCCACATATTATGAAAAATAACAAACCATATGAAACTGAATAGTTCGTGACTGAAAAAATTCATGGTTACCTGGCACATGAGCTTCGGTTTGTCAAGTGAACAAAAAATAACCTCATGAAGATGAAGGGGAACTACCCTGTGGAAAACAGATTAAGAGGTGTTAAGCAAAAAGTCATGAAACGTAGATGTAAACATAGTAATAAAACTATAACGCCACAAGATGGAGGGCTGTTAACACAGCGTCCATTTCATTTAAAACAAAAAACACAGCATCCATATCGGATTTCCTGATAAGCGAAAAATTACCGGGAGGAGGAGGTAATCCTGGAATCACCGTCATCCACAGCCTCTGTTTCCAAACTGAGGTCATCCACCAAACCCTCCCGAACCGGAATTGTCTGCTTTATACCAAGGAACATCACAACAGTCGTGAAACCCAAACAATACTAACTGTTTTTTTATTCACTTTGTTATTATTACTATTTTTTCCCCAGCGAGGACTTTGTTATTCCAACAGCACGCATAGCATTTTTCGTACCTTGAGGTATCGCGCGTGGAAGACGGGTCGCTTGTCGGGGTCGGCGCCCTCGTCGAGGATCCTCCAGTGCAGGAGGAAGTCCTCGTCCTTGTCGACGGCGTCGACATCGACGTCGGCGAGGTACCGCTGCGGCATCCGCTGGAGGTGGCGCCAGAGGCGCCGCTGGAAGGAGATCGGATCGGCGAGCGCCGGCTGGTCGAGGCACCCCGCCGTCCGGCAGAGGCGCTCCTGGACCCTCCTCTGCACCTCGTCGAGGCCCCGGCAGCAGGGCGGCCGGGAAGAGCTCTCTCCGGCGTTCTCCTCTTTGCGCACTCGCCGCGGCGGCGGCGGCGGCGGAGGAGCCATTGGAATGTGTGAAGCCTCCATTGGCGGTTGCGGGCGCGGCGGATTTCCTCAAGCGTGGTAGGGTCAGCCGAGACGGGAAGGGCTAGGCGATTATTTATATAGGGGGGATGCCGGCTCCGGCCGGCGAGCCGAGCTCTCCGATTGGGTTGGAGAAGACAACGAGGACAATTGATGGATGATGACAAGCAAGTTGTTTTGCAATAAAATTTGAATTCAAATTTCGTGTACTCTCACACCGTGACTGCCTATGTAGAGTATCATTTGGCCACCTGAATTTGTCCGTACGTCAAGCTCTTGCGTCGCTCGGTTGCTGTCGATCGGCGCATATTGTCCTCTAGATGATTTAACTTTGAGAATGTGTGTGATGCAGTGATGCGTATTTCCAAATTTGTTTTACCGACTAAGATCTCATTTAAAACACAAGATTCCAAAAACACAAGAATAGGAAAAAAAAAGCAGAGTTGGAGTTCATTTTAAGCTTATAGAAATCGAAAACACATGAAAACTATGAATCTGAATAGAGATAAGTTTTCATATTTCCTAGCCTTCTACTTTGTGTTTTGATTTTTTTATAAAATTATATATATAATAATTATAAACCATTGGATCTAGATCTGATAACTCAAAACGGTGATTCAAAGTTGTTCCAACTTTCATTCAACTAAAAATTAAAAAGTCTCATAAGTTTTATAATCTCTACAATCTATTAATTGAGTTGCGGTCGTCCACTTCGGATCCACAAAATTAGAGATTGAATCCAAATCGATTTCATACATTTCATATCAAGTATCAAATTTCAAAAATCATAACTCCCTCTTCCGGAGCTCAAATTAAGTGAACTTGGACTTTATATCGTAGTTCTCGAAAAGTTTTACAACTTTGGTATTCAATGAAAGTCCAGATCATGCCGTTTTGGTTTCCAAATATGCAATACAAAAATATTTGTTCTGATTCAGACTTCTCTGCGTAGATCTCTGTACGAAATAATACGATCCACATATGATATAATATGATCCATATATGATCCGAAAAGGTCTCGACAAGATCTATAATTTTTGTGTTTTAACAATTTTTATTGGAGCAAGTTTTCAAGTTTAAAATCACGTTGCAATACATTATTATTTTGTAGACTGCATAAATTGATTTTTACTTTCGGATAAAACTTCTAGAATATGATAAAAATGGTGAAAAATTTGTTACTTTTGACATATAAAATGATATACTAAAAAGTATCAACGGTAATATAAATATGATATTTCATATAAAAAATATCAATAATATTATATATATCTATATCTAATAATTATATTATGTAAATAATTTATAAAGTCATAAAGAATGTTTTATTTTTTTAAAGTCCGTAGCAACGCACGGATACTTTGCTAGTATATTATACTTCTTACTTATTTTTCTTTAAAATTTGCATGAAGAAAAACATCACATACTAATTCTAACAGATTTGGTAGGATTCAATCATGCGTTGATTCAATCATGCTTTTCAAAGGCTCACATACGGAAAGCTTCTATATGGATTGAATTTTATAAAAATCCTATACTTTTTCTTTATTTTATAGGAGGTGTAAATGTTTTTCGGCCGCTAAATAAAGAGTGGATAGCTATTCAACTTTAGTTTTTTTTTTGCAAATAAGAATATAGGGCCCTGCATCGGTCCTCAACGATACTGCCTTTAGAGCGTATTTTCTTAATTAGGATCACTAATTAACAATCAATAGCACCTAGACTAATGTAAATATCTATAATGCATATTTTAACCAATTAGCCTTTGTCTTTTTTTTATTGAGAATACCAATTAGCCTTTGTCATGCCGTGATGTTTGGGGCGATCTTATTGGCCGCGATAAAAAAAAGGCGAGAAATGAAAATATTGTTGAGGCAGATTAGTTTTAAAATAATACCACTAGGTCGCGCGACTTGCGGCTTTAGCCTTTAGGTCTTGCGGGCGAGCAACGATGTGACACGAGACGACGTGTGACACGGCAGCCACGAGCTTTGCACAAAGATGCAGAAGCCACCTGTGATCACAGAGACGGTGATGTGCTTTGCACAAGGAACAATTGAAGTCCAGGCAAACAGGGATCGTAACTGTACTGATATACGTACTACAGTACACACGGACACAACCGAGGACATCCCGGGGAAAACTCATTTTGTTGTTCCGTTTTCTTTGAATCCTTTCACATTGTGCTGTTGAAGAACAAGATATAAAATCATTCCAAAAGTAGTTTTTAAAAGGAAAATGAAAAGAAAAACAAGTGAACTGGGCTCATGATATACTCGGCCCATCCAACTCTAGCCCATTACCCATCGGACAATGTTTTCACACGTGAACAAGAACAACTCGTTATTTCCGTAAGCCCATCGTCTCTCTCCAACCTTTCTTGTCCGTCATTATTGCTGGAGAAAGCAACCTTCAATTCATCAGCACTAAAATGAACATAGCCGCATAGAGAAGTAAAACGGAACACTATCCATCTCCTCCATCATTCCCCTCCATAAAAAAAGAAACCGCCAGCTCTAACTTTAAGGATCTCATAGGGACACAAGCGCTAAAATGGATTTTCTTTTTGGGGAGGTTAACATGTGGCGCGACCTCACCCGCCGCGCGCCACGCGTCTCCTGTTCCGACTGCCGACATTCGTACCGCGGCGCCATGCTTCTCTGTCGCGTCCAACCCCGCTCGCCTCGCCAGTTGCGTCCGCCATGGCCATCGCGTTTGCACTCCCCCGCCACGAGCCCCACCGTCGCCCTCTGCCGTCATGCTCGTCGTCGCCACCGCTCTCTAGCGCTTCTTCTGGGCCAGCTCAAGGCCGGGGAAGGCGAGAGGCCCGGACGCTGAGTTCTTGCGTGTGGTGTCTCCCGACCGTCGAGCTCCTGCTCGTCGCCTCTCTGGTTATCTAGCTCCCCAACCCTGTCGTTGCTCTGCCACGACCCACGAGTCATCACCCTACATCTCCCTCCTGCAGCGCGCCGCGTCTCCCGGTGTCAAGCTCCCCCAACCTTGTCGTTGCGTTGCCACGAGCCGTCACCCCCACATCTCCGCGCCACGCGTGGCTTACCACCTGGCTCGACCTGCGTTGAGGCCTATGTCGAGCAGGCCGCCGGTGCTTGCCGATGAGGAAAGAGAAGAGTTGTCATAGTTGAGAAAATGAGGTAACTGCTGAGATGGTGACCGGATTTGATCACGTGCTATCACGTGAAGCTCTAGCGAGCCTGACTCTCTGGAGTCTGGAGAAATGCCCGATTTGGGCGTAGCTATGGATGCAACAAAACACACCCTATTTACATCTTCGCAGCCTGACCCAAAAACCTCTCCAGACTAACAAACACAAGGAGTTGCAACTGTGGGTGCTGGTTGGGGGTTGTCCAAGCTATCACACGCCCCCTACGTCAGTTTAGGAATGTCAATAGGTACCCGTTACCCGTTACCCGACGGGTAAAAACCCTATTAGAGGACGGATATGAGAAGAAATTGCTATCTGCGATTGTAGAAATGGGTCAAATTCCTTTCCCATTGGGTATACCGGGACAGGGATGGGATCAATACCCCCGAACCCGTTTCCCTGCGGGGTCCCCGATTACCTGGGCTTCAGTTTTGTAGATGGCCCAGAATGGCAGCCCAACCGCTCAGCCCAAGTGCCCAACCGGCCAACCCAAAAATTAGCAAGATACATATTCCAGAAAATCCCTAAACCTAAACCTAAACGGCAGGAGTGGGCGAGCAGCAGTCGGGACGCCTGGTGGCGGTGGCGACGGGACTTGCTACGGTGCTCGGAGCTGCGGTGGCTGGCAGCGACACAAGCTGACGCTGCTGCCACCTGTGAGGGGGCGCCCCTGCCCGCGAGGCCGCTACACCAGCCAGGTCCAGGTGCCATGCTCGACAGCCCTACCCCCGCGACAGCAGCAAAGGCGCCAGGCCAGGCTCGCCTGCCGCCATGAGCTCGTCGGAGCCGGACCTCAGCTGGCGTGGCGTCGCCTTCGTGACCGACGGCTTCTCCTTCTCAAAAGTAACATCCTTTAGTCCAATGACGTAACCACCTTTAAGGAGTTTAGAAAGATTCCTCATCCCAACATGAGCTAGTCGGTGATGCCATAGCCAACCCAAGGTAGTTTTAGTGACCAAACAAGTATTTAGGTTAGATCCTTCTTTATTGGTGAAATCAACAAGATAGATCTTGTCCTCTAAATACCCTTTAAAAGCTATTGAGGAATCTTTCTTTCTAAAGATGGTCACACCATCATTGTCAAAGACACAACTATAGCCCATCTCACAAAGTTGTGATACGAACATTAAGTTGTATCCTAGACCATTTACAAGATAAGCATTACTAATTGAAAGGTCATGTGTGACGTCAATCCGTCCACGACCAATTACCTTTCCCTTGTTGTCATTTTCAAATAATATGTCTCTACTTGGTAGATTGCCATGATCAAGTGTGGAAAACATTGATCTCTCTTCGGTCATATAATTTAAGCACCCACTATCAAGCACCCATATTGCACCACTGGAGGAGTATTCCTACAAGAGAAATCAAGCATGTGTTTTAGGCACCCAAGTTGGTTTGGGTCCCTTAACACTAAATACAAGAACTTTGGGCACCCACACACAAGGTTTTCACCTTGCATCATGTGGCCCAACAAATTTAGCAACTACTCTACCATAAGCATTACGAGTTAGCATATAAGAAGCATCAAAATTATCAAAGGATATGGTAGATGTCTTGTTGCTCTTGTTTACTTGAGATGCATTGTTCTTGCTCTTGATAACTAATTTTTGTGCCAATTGCTTTCTCTTTCCTTCGGGCACAAAAACGGTTCTTTTGTTATAGTTCTTCTTGGGTGCATTGTTATTGTACCCTAATCCTCTCTTGTCACGAGAGGCTCTTGGCTCACCAACTAATTTTGTTGTGGTCTCCACTTGAGCTTTCTTCTTGAGCTCATTGACTTGGTTGGTTAACTTCTCAATGATTGTATCTTGCTTGGCAATCATATTAACATCAATATTGTGGCGCCTTCCACAACCCTTGAGAGGATTCAAACTTCTTCAACAATGAGCCTGCGTTTGTCTTGAGATCTTCAATGGCCTTTATTAAGATCTTGTTCTCCTCTTGCAAGGAGTTGCACCTTTCTTAATACTTCTTGGTCATTGAGATGCATGATTCACTTGTCTCATTGACCTTTATAAGGTCTTTGTCAAAGCCTCGTTCTTCTCCTTCTCTTGCTCAAGTTGCTTGATGAGCTCAAGGTCCATGCTTCTTTCTTCATCAAGCAATTCTTCTTGTCTATCAATGATTCTTTCTTGATTGTACAACTCCCTTTGTAGCTTATCTAGCATTTTCACCATTTTATGCATAAAGAGGATCAAGTCCTCCTCTTCATCACTACAATAAGAAGGACTAGGACTAAAATTAGTGTGAGGAGCTACCTTACTTTCCTTGGCCATGAAGTATTGGGGGGGGGGGGGGGAGCATCATCTTCATCATCGGCGAGGTTGTTGAAGAGTGACTTTTTGGCTGGAGGTAGGCCAATGGCAATGTTAGCAATGCCACCCTCATCATCTTTATCATCATCATCAGAGATGTACTCTTGGCCAATATGAGCATGTCTCTTGTTGTATGACTTCTTGTTGGGTTTTGTTTTATTATTGTACTTTTCATTTTTCTTACCCTTGTCATTTAATCTTGGACAATCAGTAATCATGTGTCCTTGTTCATGACATTCATAGCATCTTCTATTTGTTTTTCTAGCTTTTGCCTTGTCAAAGCTTCTTTTGGTGAAACCATTCTTGATCATATATTTGCCAAATTTCTTGACAAATAAGGTAAATTCTTCATCATCATCATTCTCTTTATCATCATCATCATCATCTTGAGTCTTCTTGGCTTTGAGCGCCAAGTCCTTCTTGCTTGTACTCTTATCTCCTATAAGCACGTTCACTCTCTTACCCTCGTCATCACGACTTTTATGGAAATTTATTCTTCCAATGACTTTATCCATTATAAAGCTCTCAAAACCATCCTTCTCTTCAATGATGATGCAAAGTGTGGAATTTCACATTCTAAGAGCCATAAGGAGCTTATAGTTGACTTCCTCATCTTTGATGTTGTCTTCATAGGATTTTTTCTCATTTACAATGTTCATGAGCCTATTATGAGTTTGTTGAGACTCTTCTCCCTTGTTCATTACGAAGAAGTTGAATTGATTCTTAAGAACTTGAAGTCTTGACTTCTTCATAACATCTACTCCTTCATGAGCACATATGAGTTTCTTCCATATTTTTCAGGCATTCTCAATTCCGGCAACTCTTGAATATTCCTTAGGATTCAAGGAAGAGAAAATGACAGACACCACTTGAGCATTACGATGTATGTTGAGTTGATCCATAGTTGTAGGATTGTACTTGTCTTCCAAGGTGTATCCTTTCTCCACAATTTCCCAAATTGGTGGACCAATTAACATGAGATACATCTTCATGCGATGCTTGTACCAACCAAAATCTTTATCTTCAAAGTATGCCAATCTTCCACTTTCATGGATATTTGCCATATCGACATAATTGAAGGGGATGGATGTGTGCAACTCATTTTCCTTGCTTGTCAAAGTAAGATCTTGAGGCTTGTCACCTTCTCCCAGCTTTGACATCTTTTAATCTTCAAGCTTTCAAGTCTTATAGAAAATTCCTGTTCTGATAGCAATTGAAATTTGCCTAGAAGGGGGGAGGGTAAATAGGCAATAAAAAATAATCCGAAAAAAGTACTAAGTCTTTATCAAATAACCAGGAATGACGGAACTTCTGTCACCACGGAAGTTCTATCAAATGACAGAACTTCTCTTCCACCTTCCTCTAAACACTAAATTGAATGCGGATAACAAAGAGGAAGTAATACAAACTTGATAAGAGTAAAACAATCACAAAGATAGTGCTCGGATTTCTTTCTCTACTTGATTCTTTTCCTCTAGAGGCGAATCACACCTTCACAAACGTCCCCGACTCACCACACAAAGTTGAGAGCTCAAGGACGATGCCTAGCCGTCTAGAAGACCAAGTCTCCAAGAATAACAAGCAAATCAAATCTTGATGGGGAGGAAAAGATGAGCTCAAACTTTTGAATGGATGGATTCAATCTTTTTGGGGTTAGATCTCTCTCATTTTGATTTGAATCTCAAGAACAAGCATAGGAGTAAGAGGGGAGAGCTTAGCTGGAGAGTGAGTAAAATGGCAAGGAATCCAACCTTTTCCACGAGGAAGGGAGGGGGGAGTATTTATAGGAGCTCTCCAAAAACTAGCCGTTACACAGCTTTTCTGTGTCTGACGGAACTTTTATGGTTACCCACGGAACTTCCGTTATTTCAAAATTAGCCGTTGTACGAGCCAGTCTAAAACTAGATCAGAGTCGATGGAACTTCCATGATGGCTACCACGAAACTTTCGTGAGTCTCGGGTAGCTAGAGAAATGGGAACTCGAGGACGACGAAACTTCCGTGGATAAGCCCACGAAATTTCCGTAGTCTCGGGTTGGCTGAGTTAAGAAGCTTGACAATGACGGAACTTCCGTGGTTTGCACCATGAAACTTCCGTAAGTCTCTGTTTAGCTCAAAAAGGATTGGTTCTTGTTGGCATTGGTTGGCTAAATTCTCCTAAACTTTTTTTTGGTAAGTTTGAGCACAGAAATTTCCTTCTTAGCAAGATTTGTTTTACCTCCTTAATAGTTCAGCATGCCTATGACTCAACATAAACAAAAGAACTACTCTTTGAAGTGTTTTTGAGTCCATTTCCTTTTCTTTTTTTTTGGAGTAAAAGTCATCTTGCACATGTAGATTTATTCAACTATTTTGATTATCTGCATATTTTCTTCAAAGATATGTTAGCACAATTTTAATTTTTTATCATCGTACATCAAAATCCACTAAGGGATTCTAGATGCATCTTCATGTTCTACATCACAAATTTAAAGTACCAAGTCACAATAAAAATAACATTTCACAATAAATATCTTATATGCATATCAAAATAAGCAATTAAGAGGAAATTACAAACTACTAGCCTAGTAGTTCAGGCCTACGCCTTTTCATGGTCAAGAAAGAATCAATTATATCCTTCTCCTCCATATTAAGTAAAATATCTTGTTTAATAAAAATGAGCAAACAATCATCCAAAAAAGTATCACTCATCCTATTTCTTAACTTATTCCTAATAAAATTTATAGTTGAAAATACTCTTTCAATATTTAATGTTGTCACCGGTAGAATTAGGACCAACTTGAGAAGTACTTACCTATGAGCTTGACGGGTCTGGAGACGGAGAGAGCGACGGCGGAGGTTGCCAGGAGGAGGATGAGAAGACTACGCCGGCGAGATGGCATAGCGGCGAGGCGCTGCGGAGGATTTACTGAAAAGTAGAAGAAATGATGAAATGTACTGTATTTGTATTCGAACCACAACGAATTTTATTATTTTGATAAACGGAACTCACCTCTTGCCTGCCGTCCTTGCTCACCCGCGCCGGCGTTGCACGCCTGTGACTGTTATATATTTTTTTAATCCAATGCCGTGAGAGCCGTTGGCAAATGCTGCGGCTTCAGGCAACCAACATGTCCAAACCATCTGTCTCAAAAAAAAGAAGTCCAAACCATCAGCCCATTCAAGAGTGATCCCTAGGGTTGCCAGGTTTCGGAGGCCCATTGAAGCCCACGAATGCAAAACAAGCCCAAAACCCCGTGCCTTGTCCCGCCTATAAACTCGCTCCGCTGCCCCCTCTTCCAAACCCTCTCCAAAACCCTAGCCGCCCTAGGGATTCTTCGCCTCCGCTCTCGCCCCCGAACGCCTCCTCCTCCTCTCCTACCATGGGCAAGTCAAAAAAGAATGTTGCGGCCGTGGCGGCGGCGGCTGAGGTGCCCAAGGGGAAGGCCGGGAAGAAGCGTGAGGCCGAGGACGAGATCGTGAAGGCGGTGAGCGCCAAGAAGGCGAAGGCGGCGCCGCCGGCGAAGGCCGTGCCGCCGTCCAAGGAGGACGTGAAGAAGGCCAAGAAGCAGCCGCCGCCCAAGAAAGTGGAGAGCAGCAGCTCCGAGGAGGAGTCCGACTCCGAGTCCGACGAGGAGGTATCCATTTACTCCCTGTTCCCCATCTCTTGCTTTTTACTGTTGCTTAATCTGTGCTTATTTGCTTGGCATCCTCAAGAGAGCAGATTTTTATATGTACTGTTCTTATATGAGGGTTCGCATCCTTAAGAGAACATCTTCTTGTAGTTAAGCAGCATGTGTTTGGTCCAGTGGAACTGGAATTGCTAATATAATAATCTTAATTGTACGCTCAGGTGTCAATTCTATGTATGGCTTAGGTTGTTGGTAGCTGTTCGTAGATATGTGTGGCATGAGCATAAATAGTGGTTGACAAATTTTGTATCTTTTCAGGTCACGGTTCACACCAAGAAGCCAGTTAAGGAAGAGTCTAGCGATGACAGCAGCGATGTGAGCTCTGAATCTGATGAGGTACAGCGTCTCTGTGTAATTGGATTGCCAAAATTAGTTGATGTACTCTTTGAAGGATGTTATGTAATTGTAATTTGTCATTGTCTATTATTTAGGAGCCTGCAAAGAAGCCTGCTGCTAAAATCCCTGCTCAGGTTGTCTCAAAGAATGGCAAGAAAGAGAGCAGCAGCTCTGATGACAGTTCTGAGGATGAGTCTGATGATGATGTGAGTGACTTTTGGCCCTGTTTTTTTATGCCTTTTATGTCAGTTCCATTTTGCATCCATGATGGATTATTATATATAGCTCAGAACTTGTTACATATGTTATATTGCATCCCTTGAGATGATTTGTGCTCCCTGTTTGTATTTAATTTATAAACACCATATATGGACTTCAGTTCATTGATGTTGTTGTCTTTTATGTTACCTGCAATTTCAGAAACCTGCTGCTCCATTGAAGAAACCATCAGCTGGTGCAAAAAAGGAGGAATCTGACGGCTCAGAAAGTGACTCAGATGAGGATTCGGATGATGTGAGTGCATTCACTTGTTATTGTTATACTGTTGTCTCCTCTGCTTTTTTATTCTTCTATTTGTAGCGTATTCTACTCTCAGTTTTTTTTTTCTTATCTAAACAATAATAGTGGGTGATGTATCAAGATTTTCTAGTTATTATTTGACTTTAAGCATGGCTGAATATGTAGGAGGAGGAAGTTAAGCTTAAATCCTCTAAAAGGAAAGATGACTCCAGTGGTTCCTCAGACAGTGATGAAAGTAGTGATGAAGAGCCTGCCAAAAAGAAGCAGAAGGTGTTACACCAACTGAAAAATTCAATTTCTTTTTATGTTC
This sequence comes from Eleusine coracana subsp. coracana, assembly GCA_032690845.1. NCBI lineage: Eukaryota > Viridiplantae > Streptophyta > Magnoliopsida > Poales > Poaceae > Eleusine > Eleusine coracana. The sequence goes on along the minus strand of CM064432.1, from coordinate 6,013,583 downwards.
TGTGTCCTTAAATTGTTCACAATGCTTTTTGCTTCTTTTTGCAGGACACAGCGCCTTCAACAGCTGCAAAAGTAGCAAAAACGGATAGCAGCAGCGATGAAGAGGAGGATGAGGAGGATGGCAGTGATGAGGAGGATGGCAGTGATGAGGAAGATGAGGAGAGCGACAAGGAAGATCCTGCTAAAACACCAAAGAAGGTTTTTTCTTTTTTGCACTGTTTTAAATGCCAACTGTAACATGTTAAAAGCATTTTGCAGTATTAGGCCTAAACTTGCATGATGATAAATGTTTAAATGTCTACTCCACAGGAAGCTACCGGTCGCATCTCTGCCACCAAAGAAGTATAGACTTGATTCTTAATTCAACATCTACTATCCCTTTACAATAATGTTTTACTGATATGGAATGTATAAAACTGTCATTGTTGCAGCCTAAAACACCTGCGAGCACCCAAAGTCAAGCAACTGGGTCAAAGACCCTGTTTATGGGGAATGCTCCTTTTTCTGTTGAATTTGATGATGTGTAAGTTTGTATTAAGGTTGTATGTATTAAAAACTTCCAGCAAGTATGAGAACCATTTTTTTTTTTGGTTGACAGGAAAGATTTCTTTAAGGAGGCTGGTGAAGTAACTGATGTTCGCTTTCCACTCAATGAAGATGGCAGGCGTAAAGGTCATTGTTATGTTGAATTTGCTTCTGTTGAAGCTGCTCAGAAGGTAGCTTTTGTCTTCTTTAATGTTTGTGTTCAAATTATCTTATTAGAAGCTAATAATGATATTCTGTTGTCACATTTTCTAACTCATTATTTATTTTACAGCTGTAGTAATGAAATTAATCAATATTTGTGGTTGTTTACTTGTAGGCAGTTGAGTTCAATGGTAAAGAACTCATGGGTCGTCCAGTGAGACTTGACTTTGCTAATGAAAGAGGGGCATACACTCCTCGAAGCAGGTAGGAATTAATTTTTTGAAAGCTCTAGTATGCTCATATGTTTACCAATCTTAACAAGTATCTATTTTTCTGAATTACACAGCAATGACACTGGTTCTTTCCAGAAGCCAGTCAGAGGTTCCAGCTTCTCTGCATTTATCCGGGGTTTTGATACCTCACTTTCTGAGGACAAGGTATTTTTTTGGGGGTTGCTATTTTTATCTTGCTTTCAAATTTCTTTTTATGCTTATGCTGCTATGAAATCCAGATCCGAAGCTCTCTTGAAGAACATTTTGCTGAATGTGGAGAGATAACAAGGGTTGGGATTCCGATTGACCGTGAAACTGGTGCAGCCAAAGGGTTAGTATGCTTAACAAAAATAACTTCTGAGTGTCTAGATTCATAGCATCTTAAATAAGTCTTGACATCCTCATGTCTATGTTAATTAGAGATGGTATGAATTTGATGAATTGCTAGAAATGCTTTTGTTTTGGGATGGGGGTAGTAACCATTATTAAAACAAAATTCAATCTTACTAGAGTCACTAGTAACCATTATTAAAACAATTGGTGTCCATTTTTTATTGTTCAGTTGTAATGTATTACTTTTTCATGTTCAGGAATTAACTGAGCATATTTATGTGTTCTTGAATGGTATTATTGACAAAATAAAGATAAAATTTTTATTTTGTTGGTTTCCCTAAAAAACTTATTTTGTTGTAGCATTGTTAGCATCTTAAATAAGATTTGTTTTCTTTTTTTATCTACTTCTCATGATCTATGGTTTTGACTCCGCAGAATAGCATACCTGGATTTCAAGGACCAGGATTCTCTGTCCAAAGCACTAGAGCTTCGCGGTTCTGATCTTGGCGGCTGTGAACTGTATGTTGATCAAGCAAAACCTAGAGAGGATAACCGTGGTGGTGGTGGTAGATCTGGTGGTGGCAGATTCGGGGGTAGATCTGGTGGTGGCAGATTCGGGGGTGGGTCTGGTGGAAGATTTGGAGGTGGATCTGGCGGCAGGCGTGGCGGTGGTAGGTTTGGTGGACGAGATGGTGGTAGAGGTGGTCGGGGCTTTGCTAACAGGCAGTCTGGCTTTGCTAGCTCAGGTAAAATCTCTTAAGGCAACGTCATGCGAGGCCACCAGCATTAGCTGTGTTAACTAGCAGTTTCAGTCTTCTTTGTAGTGATTTTGATGTACGATCTGCTTTCACAGGAAAGAAGACTACATTTGGCGATGACTGAGGCTTTCATTTTGTCATGTGTCGTCAAGAGAGCTATCTGTTGGATCTCCAGTTGAACATTTCAGACTATTTTGTAACTCTGCTCATGTAATAGATGAGCTAGCGCATAGATTTGCTCCCATGTTTCTTTTTCTTGTGTTAGCAATTTCAATATATTGTAAGGATTTCTGCAGCTTTTGTTGACTGCGAATGGTTTAATTGTTATACTTGTGTTTTATCCAGGATTTGCCTTGTTACTTTTTATATCTGGAACATTTTACGCATCCCATAAATTATGTTCATGTGAAAGGAATCCCCTGGCCTCGTTCTCCTGATCACGCTCGGCCATCCCCGTCTTCGGAAACTGCGGCCTCGTCTGCCTCCGATGGCCTGCGGAGCGTCGGGCGGCGGGGGATGCCGTGGGTTTCTCACTGCTGGTGGTAGCTTAGGTCATATAGTACCTAGGGTTAGGGTTCTAGATGGCGTTGATGGTGGTGAGCCCGAGGGGAGGGCTCTCGAGCGTATAATCTTTGTAGCATATCATTGCTTCGTATGTTTGATTTTTTTTTTAAAGTCCGGTCACGTAACCTTCTTTGGCCCTCGCGGTTCTGTTCACTCACTGGCGCGGGCTTCCTTGTTCTTTCTGGGCAGTGCGCACCCTCAATTTTATTTGAATATGCACTGTATCATCTTAGGCTGGTCCATAAAAACTATTTTGCTAGATTAACACATTTTGCCTAAATTGCACGTGATTGCAGAATCATTGTGTTTCGTTTGTGCAGTGATGCTAATCTAATTACTGATGCAGAACCATTTTGAGGAAGCAGCAGAAGCACTTTATTCGAGTTAAAAAATAAAGAGGTTCATAAAAAGAATAAACATCTTTTTTCGAGTTAAAAAAGAATAAACATCTTTTTTTAGTTAAAAAAAGAATAAACATCCTGAAAAGTGACATTGCTAGCACATCAGCTATTTCACTGGGCCTCAACTCCGGCCACCTGCTGTCCCATGGCCACCTCTCAGTTTGATTTCCTCCTTGGTCAGTTGAAAAACCTGCCAAAGAAAATAGGAAGGGGAACAAGGTCGGCATCGTGTTGGATCGCACCTTCTCCTGAAATGGTAAAGCAAAATGTTGACGCCGCTCTCTTCAAAAACAATCCGGCTGCCTCGGCCGCTATGGTTGTCCGTGATGAGGAGGGAAATTTACTTGGGGCGTCGGCGCTGGTGATCTAGGGACTGACCGAGCAGGATCAAGTTGAGCCAATTGCTTGTAAGGAGGCTTTGGCTCTGGCAGTTGATCTACACCTCCAGAAGTTGGCCGTGACTAGCGACTATGCCAATGCTATCAAGAACATCCATGGAGCGGAAAAAAGACCTTATGGACACTTAGTTCAGGAGATTAAAGCTAGAAGGTTAGATTTTACTCATGTTAGTTTTACACATGAGAGTCGTTTCTGTAATCTGGATGCCCATAGGTTGGCGAGGGCGGCTATCTATCTGCCGCTCGGCCGTCACCTATGGTTGGGCAATCCACCAAAAGACATGTGTAATTCCATCTCTTTGAGTTAATAAAAAGAGGTGATACTAAAAAAAAAAAAAGGAAACCTGCCTCGTCTGGAGTGACTTTTGCCGACAAACTCTTCTATGCCTTTCCTTCATCAAGGATGCTAACCTTCGCTTATGCGTTGATAACCTTCCAGTCACTTGTTCATTCCACCACAATCTGAAGCTCTTCCCTGAGTCACTAGCACTGCGAATGTCAGTCTGCTCCCATATGTTGACTTCATGCCACACTTGCCTGAGTTGCTGATATATCGAAGTGCAAGTTTAACAAGAACACCAGCAAAGTAGAAAGCGCAAATAGGGCATGCGCAAAGTTCGTGTCACCAATAAAGACCAATGCTGTCAGATCGAAGAACACCCAGCTTATGAAACAGCAGCCGCAGCAGCAACAACAAAGCAATCTCATACGCAGAGGGGGCAGGCCAGTTGCTGACAAGATGGTAGATTGTTACCGACGAGCCACTACCCGGCATATTTTAACGACCCAGGCATAACTACTACTGCAAAGTGTATCACCACATTAGAACTAGTTTATTCGAAGACTTAGGTCCCTGCTGTAGTTTTTTGTGCAGTTGTCAAATGAATAACAATTCGCCCAACAGAACAGCAATACAAAACATAACTCGTGATGAAATGCCGAGACATTGCCTCTGTTTTGGCCTGGATTATATTCCCTTCTTTACAGTAGTAGTTATCTCCCGATCTTACCTAAAATCTAAGCTATCCACTACCAGGTACCAACAACCTAAACTGCATCCACATACACACACAACACACACATCACGGCCTCCAATTTGCTATACCATTCCCCACCAAAAAGGAGCTTCAATCACCTACTCATATCACTAATTCCTAAGGTCAGAACAAGTAGCACCACCTAATCTGGGGAACGAGCATCGTCCCCATCAGAATCAGAGTCCGCAGAGCTTCTTGAACCAGAATCTGCAAGCATGTGACAACAATCAAAACAGCTGCTCATTGACAAATTAGATAATGCGGAGGATGCAACTCATCGTCTATCGTACCACTGGATGCAGACGAGCCACTTCCTGACTCGCTCGAGGTGCTAGCCATCTGGGTATCCTTCTCAATCTCAACCGACTGGTAATTCACCGTCGGCATCTCATCACCAATATCCACATATTCGTCACCCATGTCAGCTTCTGTTGCCTGCTCCAGCATGTCAGTCCCCTGAAATAAGCAATCAAGACATGATCTAACATTAGAACACAATAATAGCATGCATTTCCAGAAAAAAAATGAACCACAATGCTTCTGCATAACCTACCGATTCTCCAATTTCGACCACTATTGGAGGATTTACTTCCACCTGCACCATATCATCCTCATCTGGAACAATTGTCACATCAACCGTGTCACCATTCATCACAGCAGTATCACCATTCATGGCAACATTTTGCCTGCCCTTGCTGCATGCCTTCTTCCAATTGAGGACAAATCGATCAAGCTCCCAAAGCGTCTCAACATCCAACAGATCAAAATCGAGCTCCACATCCTCCCCCTTGAGCGCTGGATCACTGTTCCTCTTCTGCACAATCTGCAGCACATCCACAAGCTTGTCATACGGCAAATTTTCGATCTCCACCCGCAACTTGTCCTTCTCCTCCGTATACATCTCCCTCTTGTTGGGTTCCCTTGCCTTGGGCTTGGGCCTCCTGGCACCCCCCATCCTCGGCATCGCCTGCACAGGCACAGGCACCGGCTGCTGCTGCGGCGGAGGCGGCAAAGCCAGCGGCATTGGTGGCTCAAGGCGCTGAAACTCCTGCTCGAACCAGGAAATGGCCTCCTTGTACATCCCCTCGAAGCTGGCGAGCAGGTTTCCGGCGGCGGTGTGCACTTGGTGGCCCGGTGGGTTGTAGCGCAGCGCGTTGTTAAAGGTGAGGCGCACGTCGGCGGCGAACTCCTCGTGCGACGGGTACCTCCCGCCGGCGAGGTTCTCCTTAACGGTGCCGAGATCCATGGGGCACCGGATGATGGCGCGGTAGTCGTACAGCTTGAGCCCCTCGACGTCCACCGGCGCGTGGAACCAGTGGCTGATCTTCTGCTTGCGGAGCCGCGTGAGGATCTGCCCGCACCGCTTCAGCATCGCCGCCCGCAGCGCCGGCGGCGTCGGGGACGCGTGGCGGCGCGGGCCCGGGCCCGACTCCCGCCGCCGCCCGTCCTGCCACGTGTCGATGCGGGCCAGCAAGGCGCGGACGCGGCCCAGCTCGCCGGTGAGCCGCGCCTGGGCCTGCCGGGCCTCGAGCTGGGTCATCCCCGCCACCCGAATCGACACGTACCTCGAGGTCGAGGGCTCCGGCGGGGGCGCGGCCGGCGCCTGCCACGGGACCGCCGCAGCCGGCCGGGGGATGGGGTTAGGGTTTGGGCCGGGCCGGTGGCGCCTAGGGTTAGGAATGGGGGGCTTGGGCTTGAGGGAGGCGCCGCGGAGGCCGCCCCAGTGGCGATGGTCTGGGTGCGCGTGGTGGACCTCATTCCGGCCGGGGAGCACGGCGGAGGTCATCGCCGGCGGCGGCGGGGCGCCGCGATCTGACTAGGATCCTAGGCGCCAGGTGGGCATCGCTTCGCGGGCTTATCGGGTTCGGGTGCGACCCGGTTTGCTGCCGTTGAGCTGGGGGACGAGGAGGAAAGGAGGAACGGTGGGTGCCTTTAATAGCAGCTCGGGGGTGCCCGGGGGACGAGCCGGGCAGGTCCCCGCGTCGTCGGATTACGCGCGCGGCGGGATCGGACGGTGGAGAACCGGCGTTCGCTTGCCCGCGGGCTGCGGGCCCACCGACTCCCCGGCACGACACGTGGCGAGGACCTGAGGGTCGGTTCGGTTGAAATGCTAGGCACACACGGGCAGATTGGGTGTGGGTGGAGCCGCGCAAATGACGTGTGGGTCCAGTAAGGCAGTGGGTGCAAGGGTGCGCGTGGGGAGTTTGGGCGACGAGTTTCTCGCGCGAGTATGGGCCGCACGAATTGTGTGCGTCTCACGAGTAGCTCCCGCATCCCGGCTTTTGCGCTGTGGCGCCCTTTTACGGATACCTCCCTGGAGAAATTATAATTTATATAACCAAAGTAGAGGCAGGATGCAACAACGTGACGGATATAATGTGTTTTCTTTTTTGTTTCCATCGAGAACACTCGATTTGATTTTCTTATGTATTTCAAATTGGGCAACCGTGTAAAAAATGTTTTGAACTCGCGGTAAAACATAAACATGCTGTTGCGTCTCTCTTCTACAATACTATTGTATCAGTTGTGGTGTATTAGTAGTTCTATAGTATATATCATTCAGGATAATCCATACTATTATGTAATTTAATCCAATATGTCACGATATTATGAGTTTTACTCGACAAGAAAAAATGATATTGCTAATGTTAAGCTCCTGTCATAACCATGTTAGATGGTGTCATACTGACATATGTCACTAAATCTCATGTTTTCTTGTTATGGTTGAACGAGTGTATGTGACAGTTTTTCATTTCCATCATTTTTTTCCAGCTTTGTCATGAAAAATAAATAGTTTATTCATGTTAGATGCAACACTGACCATTAACATGGCACAATAGACTTTGACTTCACTACAAGTGTGACTGATTTTAAGACTTATTCATCGTTAGGTTAGATCCTAATTGAGATTTAGGATAGACTTCTACAATATTTTTTGTTAGTAATGTTTAATTTCTCCACATAACCTAAGCTTATATTATGAATTTTGTGTTTGGTTGGGTGGCTACAGGGGCGTAGGCATAAGAGGTGATGCCCACCCCTTGCCATTAAAATTGTAGCTTAATTTCTTAAAAAAAAATAGAAATTACCATGTAAAATATCTAATAAAAGGTTTAATTAATTTTTTCTTAAAAGTCTTGCGTGCTTCACCCCCTAACAAACCACATGACAAAATCTTATCAAATGAACCCAGCTAAGAATTTGTATAAATTGTAGACCTTGAGTTGAAAAACTTTTGAGTCACATGCAGTTCCTTCAAAGAGGGCTAGCAAATGCTAGCTCACTGACAACGCGCTCGGGTGGCTGCACGTCCATCCGGGTTCGATCCCTGAGATTGAACTCTTGTGTCACATTATGATAAAAAAAATTCTTGCTTTCACCAGACCAAAATATAAGATACAGACTCGCGTCGTAGCTCATAATGACCAGCTGAGTTTCTATATATAGTTGATGAGGAGGTTCAGAATTTTCTCGATTTACGTAAAAAACTCTTCTCCTTAATATAAAGTTGTTTGGGGAGAGCTTCTTCCCGAACAGGTAAGAATTTTTTAAAGAGAGTTAGACCCCAAACAAAACATGTGGCATTTCTAGACACGTATTTCTCATCCCAAGGACTCAACTGCAAAGAGTCCGCCACGGTATCTCGCGCGGAAGAAGAGAAGCACTAGGGGCCCAGCGCGACGCCAGCCGGGCAACGGCAGGGAGGGTGGACCCCGGGATGCACGAGTAAAATTGACCAAGAAATGGACCCACACCCATTGCTCCAATCGTGGGCCCAAGGCGTGCCTGGTCGCGGAAGCAAGAGGGTGCCAAGCGTGTACGCGCGGACGGAGTGGACATAAACTTTTCCTCTTCTGCGTGGTGGAGACGAAGGAAAAAAAAATTGAAAAAAATCTGAAGTCCCAGGCTCCTCGCGCGCGGGAAAGCGGGCGGGGGAAGCTGTAGCTCTCCCGCCACGTTATTCTCCTCGCTATGGAGCCCACGGCTTCGCTTTGCACTTTTGTTCTTTTCCTTTCTTTTTTTTTTTGCTTTTCTTTTAGCATTTAGTTTTTTTTCCACGCAGGGTGAAGCGCATCACGTGACGAGCGATGGATACTGGGTCACAAGCTCACAGGTTCGCAAGGGAGTTGTGTGAATGGCACTTGGCACTCGGGATTGCTTGTGGTCCCGTCGTCATTCTAGTTTGCAACCACGCTTTCTCGCTCTACTTCCCCTCTTTGCTTTTTCATTGGAAAAAAAATTGACAACAGACATCATTATTTTTATTTTAAAACATTTTTTAGGATCGATAGGAAAGAAAAATGTTTGTTTAACAAACTAGAATTTCACAGCATAATAACCGAATCATGTTAGTATTCTTACAAAATTGAGTTTGTGAAAAGCAAAAGTCCCTAGAAGCTATCCAAACAAGGGACAAAAAATTGAGCTAACAGATTTTAAGATTCATAAAGCAAAAGCCTCTAGAAGCTATCCAAACAGGGGATAAAAAACTAAGCCAACTGATCTTAAGATTCATAAGGCCATCGCACATCGTTGTCAATGAGCACATCAGATACCAATGAAAGTATAGCTAATCAGTTGTAACGTATTTGTTGAGTATTTAATATGTTAACACAAAGTAGGATCTAATAACTCTCACGTTTAGTACAACTAATGTAGTTTAATTTATAAACTAAACAAAATTGATGGTCACTACTTAAAGGGACTTAAAACTGTTTACGACAAATAATCTAGTTTAAATTAAACTATACCTAGGATAGAGTGAGTATTATGTTGATGATCGCCTATTTAATCTAGATTATCAGATTATTATAAACCCATAATCTACTCCACCTCAACTAAAACCATATTATAATCTTAAATTATTGTTTGCCCATTAACTTTACCGGATAATTACCTTATATGTCACCACTTTCAACAATAAATGAGAGACAGACATATCATTAGGTAGTTTAAATAGCTGGATTATAGTTTTTATAAGCGGGCCTCCAAACATTCTCACCTAGTTTTTTCCTCATAAGCCAATTTTTATAATATATCTCCATAAACCAGATTATTATAATTTATAATGGATCCAAATAGGGTCTTCGTTGACCACAATACACTACAAATAATTTGAAATTAGAGAACAAATCTGTGCCCCGAAAAAGTACTATAATGTTTTTGGGTGTTCCGGACATCAACTGGCTACAATAGCTAAGAGTGTGAGCCCTGCAACACTTATTAACTCGTTGGTGTGCGAAATGAGAAGGTAGTAGTCCGAATGGTAGAGATCCGTTGCAATTGAAACCTCCACGCTTTCGGCTCCTATTAGATGCTTATTGAGCCTAGATAATACTAGCTATTTTTCTACATACCCTTTACAAAACTTTATTTGGAGCCTAGACAGGATGTACAATACTAGCTATTTTCCTACATACCCTTTAAGAAACTTTATTTTTTTTGTGTTGGGCAATAATAGCAGTATCTCAAAGTGTGAGCCCTGCAACACTTAGTAACTCGTTGGTGTGCGAAATGGGAAGGTAGTAGTCCGAATAGTAGAGATCCGTTGCAATTGAAACCTCCACGTTTTCGGTCCCTATTAGATGCTTATTGAGCCTAGACAATACTAGCTATTTTCTTACATACCCTTTACAAAACTTTATTTGGAGTCTAGACAGGATGTACAATACTAGCTATTTTCCTACATACCCTTTAAGAAACTTTATTTGTTTTGTGTTGGGCAATAATAGCAGTATCTCAAAGTGTCAAAAAGCCTCTGCAAAGAACACACAATTTTCTGTACGGCACCTCCTAATTGCAGCATAACTCATGTTCATGATAGTTTACGCGGCCACATCACGCATGCTGCCATAATTAGGTGCTTCGCGATTGCCATTCATTGTGGCCCTTTTTCAACCAAACCACCTTGTATGGACGGTCCATGCTAATCCACACCTTTGGCAACCGTTTATAGAAATAAGGACATACTCCCTCCGTTCCAAAATTATTGTCGCCATTGACTTTTTTCGTTATCTTTGACTAATTATTTTATTCAAAAAGTTTTAAAAAATATCATATATTTTGTCATAATTTATTTTATCACTAGATAAAATCTAAATATAACTAATAAATTTTCATATTTTAACAAATATTTTGAATATGACGAATGGTCAAAGATAACGAAAAAAGTCAATGGCGACAACAATTTTGGAACGGAGGGAGTAATGAATTGATACATACTGTAATTGGCTACAACAGTTATGTAATCTAAATGCATATATCAGTAAAAGAAAAAAGGGAAAAAAAGATTTCAGTGTAAGTTTCAGTCAGTCATATGCGTAATTTTCTTTGTATAAAATTGATTTGAATGTTAATTTCCAGGACTTTATCTAGAGTTTCAGTCAGTCACGTGTGATTTTCTTCTCTTTGTTTTCGTGTTTTATTCAATGCAAAAAGGAACTTTTGTTAAATTTCGATTTATGCCACTAACCGAGCTTACCAGACAAATAAAACGGGCATACACCAATAAATAACCTGATCTGGAAGAAGATAAAACCATCCATTTGCTTAATGACAATGAACTTCTCTGCCCAGCTGGATTACCCCATTTGTGCAGGAACTGTTAGTTATCAGCACGTAAGAGATTGGGAAATCGTCTCAAGAAACGCTATGCTGCTGTTCTGCCATTCTGAGATTGCTTTGCTCCGAAGAAGGATGAGTGATCATGACATGAACATGTGCCTGGAACTTGGAATATTATGCAGAAAAGCTTGCATGCTATGCAATTGAGGCCCAGTAATTTAGCCGCTCCAGATTCCGTTCATGGGCAAGTGTCCAAGGCCAGATACTGATGACATCTGTCTAGCAGAAAAAGTGAACGGTGCCACGTCAGAATTTATGTTCATAAACCAGCAGATACTTATTGCCTCATGACTCAGGTGTTAGGAGTCCAGTGATATCAGAAAGACTAATTATATCTGCCTGCTCAGACAACATGAATGTAAACATTTATTTGGTTGCTTCAGGATTTTTGGAAAAGGAAAGTGTAACATTTTTGTCAGCAAAGAAGGCATGCTCTAGATATCAGAGGTTTGTTATTAAGGAAACTGTATATTTTTAAAAGTAGATGTTGACAATATTATTATTTATATTATTACAAACTAAAAAATTACCAAACTGAATATGCCAATCACGTACTTCCACTATAATGCCTCTACACCAGTTGATGCAGAGTCCGTCTCCTTCAGAGAGCAGATGAAGCAAGCCCTTTTGCATTCTTGCAACCACCATGCTTGTCTAATTGTGTGCATCTGATACGGAGATAGATAGCCTTGGTGGAAGCTTTGCAAAAATAGTAAATATCGCCTTGCACTAGATTTTATCTATTTTTGCACCATGCACCAGATTTTAGCTCAAGATTTATCACTAAGCGTTTGCTCAAAGAGGTGCATCGTGCAATTCACTCTAGCAAAAATATGGACATGATGGTTGATGACGCCTGAACCAACCTACCCCGTTTTGTGGTGCACAAGCAGGCCACGTAGGAGTAGGAATGAAGAAATCACTTTTAGACCATTTCTTTGTTTCTTTTTTCTTTTAACATGGATTTGTCGTCCGATGATTGTGCTGTAATAAGACAAAAGCAAAACAGAAGCCCAATTCGTGTCATGCTTTTATAGTGGGCTCCTTCGAAGGAGGACCATGGACCTTTCGCAGCCTAATTGATCGAAAACTTCAGCAAGGCCTGATCCAACCAACGCAGTGCAGCCCCCCTTCTCTTTGCAGACTAACATGCTTTGTATAGAAAGTTTTTGAAACATGATTTAGGGTCTGTTTGGAATAGATGAATGAAAAACATAGGAATATAGAAAAAAACGTAGGAATGAAAAAAACATAGAAATAATAAAAAGGAGAAAACCGTAGGAATCGGAAATAAAGGAATTTTAAAAAGCATGTGTTTGGAACAGAGGAATGGAGTACAATATTTGGAGTTGTTTGATTATATAAACCCTTTATTATTTACTTTTGAATTCACAGCTGACATATGGACCATATCTATTTAAGTTGCTAAAATATATTAGCAAAAGGCCTTCTCTGTTAATTTATTTAATCTTCATTCTTATCCATGGAAGCGAGAATAACCCTTCCAAATCGCTTGCATCTCTATTTTTACAGCCTCCATTATAATTAATTTAGTGATTTAGCATCTGTTTATCAGTTACACGGAGCTTCGCGCATCGTGCGTCACTCGAGGAGGAAAGATGCTTTGGTTTAGTTATTGAGATTTTTGCTGAGGGAGGAAAGATGCTTCAGCTTTGAGTGATGCAGTTGGCTCAGGTAACCTATAATGACGAGATTAATTAGCTCCTCGGCTGGGCTCGCATTCACAGGAAAGTTTCCCTTAGCTTTAGGTGGATTTTATCTTTCCTACGTTTTGTACAGAGAAGGATACCATTTCTTCGGAAAGAAAACACTCCTTCCTCCATTCCAAACACAAGCTTTTGATTCATTTCCATAGGAATGCATTCCTTTGAAATTCCTTTAAAATTCCTTCATCCCAAACGAGCCCTTAATTGTTTCAACTCCCTTCAATCCTTCATCAATTTTCAAGTCATGTAGGCGGCGTACAGCCAAAGATCCTGTGTCGTAACATGAATACAAACGTATGCCTTCCATCAGTAAGTCAGGGTCGATTTGAAATGGAGAAATATATGTCAATATTCATTTTTTTTCCCATGGTTTGTCTCCAGTCCAAACTCCAAACGGATCCTAATTCCAAAAGCTTCAGAAGTTCCTTGGTTGCCGCAACATGCAAACTGGAGCCTAAGCTCAAAATTGATTGATGTAGCAAAAACGTTTCCCTTTTGCTGATGAAGGTTAGGACGGAATATGTAGCTCATTAATGTTAAACAGCATACAACTCACATCCAATTCCAAACAAGATTTGGATTTGGATTAACTGTTTTTGGATCTTCCCTTCTAATCAAATTAAAAGGGCAGAAAAACCAAGTCCCACCTTATCAGTAGCTTTTACAACAACAAAAACAACATAATTTATTCAACGTTACAATATTTTAGCCCCAACATGAGCAACTCTACTCGTCACACACACACACACACACACACACACACACACACGCTCATTTGCAAGG